>CM064880.1:30054007-30233861 GCA_003313485.2 Penstemon barbatus
AGTTGATCACCCGTTCGGTCTTTCCGTCATGGGATCCCGTGAATTTTGATAACTGATCGGCCCATTTATTTTCCGAACGTGGGATGTTCTGGATACTAAAACTTTCAAATTTCTCGGCCAGAGTCTTCACTTTGGCGAGGTATTTGACCATGTTGAATTCCTTAGCGTCGTATAGGCCTTCTATCTGCCTTTGCACTAATTCTGAATCAGTTAGTACTTTAAGACTTTTTATATTGGCTTTGATCGCCATTTCCATTCCTGCGATTAATGCTTCATATTCAGCTTCATTGTTTGTCACAACGAAGTCCAGTGTTATTGCGTAATTTAAATCTTCCTTGTTTGGTCCGGTGAAGTTGATTCCGGCGCCTCCTCCTTCTCGGCATGAAGCACCATCGACGTGCATTAGCCAAGTTCGATCTTCAATGATCAGGACATCGTTGCTGAGGCAGCTTGATGATTCAGTAGCCTGTGTCGGTGTTTCTAATATAAAATCGGCCAACACTTGGGCCTTGATGGCAATCCTCGGTTTGTAGTCTACCTCGAACTGACTGAGTTCGATGGCCCATTTGATTAGTCGACCGGAAGCTTCCGGTTTTGCTAGAACTTGCCTTAGTGGCTGATTCGTCAGAACGATGATTTTGTAAGTTAAGAAGTAAGGTCGGAGTTTTCGTGCGGCCACCACTAGGGCCAGCGTGAATTTTTCTATTTCTAAGTAATTCTTCTCCGCCCCTTGTAATAACTTGCTGAGATAATATACGGGCTTATGCTCTGAGCCTTCGACTTTAATTAGTACTGAACTAATTGCTACGTCGGAAATGGAGATGTACATAAACAATGGTTCTCCTTCTGTTGGTTTTGCTAACATCGGGGGTGTCGTCAAATATTCTTTGAGCTGCTCGAAGGCCTGATCGCATTCTTCGGTCCAAACAAAGTTCTTTGCCTTTCGGAGAGTTTGGAAAAAAGGGAGGCTTCTGTCCGCAGACTTTGATATAAACCTGTTTAATGCTACGATCTTTCCAACTAGGCTTTGTACTTGAGAGATTGTTTTAGGAGGTTTCATTTCAGTTATGGCTCGGATTTTTTCTGGGTTGGCTTCTATTCCGCGTTGGTGGACTAGATATCCCAAGAATTTTCCTGATTTGACACCAAAGGTGCATTTTGCTGGGTTTAACTTCATACGATATTTTCTTAAGATCTGAAAGCATCGACCGAGATGCCTTACATGATCTGCTTCGTTCATGCTTTTGACCAGCATGTCGTCCACGTAGACTTCCATTAGCTCTCCGATTAGTTCTTTGAACATTAGGTTTACTAACCTTTGATAAGTAGCTCCGGCATTTCTTAAGCCGAACGGCATCACTATGAAACAATAAACTCCCTGCTCGGTTATGAACGCGGTCTTCTCTTGGTCCCGCTCATCCATGTATATTTGGTAAAACCCTTGGAAGGCGTCCATCATACTGAATAACGCGAAGCCAGCGGTTGAGTCGACCAATAAGTCAATCCTTGGGAGGGGATATGGGTCACGTGGACACAACTTGTTAAGGTCGGTGAAATCATTACACATCCTCCATTTATTATCTTTTTTATCTCCTTTAGCGACTAGTACGACATTGCATAGCCATTCCGAGAAATGAATTTCTCGGATTTGTTTTGCCTCGAGCAACCTTTCTACCTCGGCTTTGATAATTTTATCTTTCACCGGTCCATGATTTCTCTTCTTCTGTCTGGCGGGTTTCGCCAAAGGATCTATTTTTAGGGAATGCTTTATTATTCGAGGATCAATTCCTTCAATGTCATTTGCGCTCCAAGCGAAGACATCGGCGTTGTTTCTGAGGAAGTCGATCAGCATTATTTCTCCTTCTTCACTCAACTCTGTACCAATTCTCGTCTTTTTGGATGAGTCGCCATCTACTAGAATTATATCTTTGTGTTCTGGGGGTTTCAAAGATAAGTCTAGCGGTTCTTTCCCCTTTTTATCTAGTCGATCAGTACTAGGAATTTCAACCTCGTTTCTAATGAGATCTCCTTCGATCTTTCTCTTGCTCGGAGTAACGGACTTAGGATGTTCTTTCATCGTTAACGAAGTACTATAGCAGTCCCAAGCCATGCAATGGTCGTTTGTTATTTCTCCGATGCCTGTATCGGTTGGAAACTTTATCTTCTGATGATAAGTAGAGACAACAGCTCGGAATAGATTGAGTGCAGGTCGTCCCAATATCGCGTTATAAGCGAATGGGGTCTCTACTACTAAAAATTTTACTAGCTTTACTGTTCGGTGGGGTATTTTTCCGAGCGATACGCTTAAGGTTATCGTTCCGCTGGGGATGATTTCGGACCCCCCGAATCCTATTAATGGCGTAGCTACTTTCTGCAAGTTTATCTGTCCCAAGTCCATTTGGGCTAAAACTTCTCGGGAGATAATATTGGCTGAGCTCCCATTATCGATTAAGATTCTCTTGACATTGTAATTTGCTATTTCTAGCGATATTACCATAGGGAAGTCAGGGTTATCCTCTCTTGCGTCCCAGACAATATTTTTAGGCGCTTCGCCTTCATTAAAACTGATCTGTTGATCGTTTGATGGCCTGCTTTCCAGGGTCCAAATTTCTTTTGGGTATTTTGAGTTTCCAATGATGGACCTGGCAGTTCTCCGCCGGGCGTTACGACTATCTCCACCCGCAGGACCCCCGGAGATCGTATGGATAGTCCCATTGATCTGGTCGTGATTTGATTCCGGAATAGGTCGGCGTTCGGGTGACCTTTGACGAGAATTTCTCCTTCGATCAACATTCCGAGGGCTTCTACTTCTTTCCCTTCTATGATTATTTCGCTCTATGTATTCGTCGAGTTTTCCTTGCTCGATAAGTTTCTCAACTTCTCTCTTAAGGTGAAAACAATTCTCCGTTCGATGTCCATGTGCCCTATGGTATTTGCAGTACTGATCGTAGTTTCGAGAGCCTGGTCTTGGCTGCGCGATTTTCCTCGCTTCGGGGATCCAGTTATTTCTTTCTAGGACTTCCAATATTTCTTCCATTGGAATATTTAACCTTGGGTGTTCTACTTGATTCACCCTGCTTCTTATTGGTTGATCATGGTTTCTTGGTCTTTGGTAGAAATTAGGTTGTCTGTCATGATCGGCTTTGTTGTATTCCAGTCGGTGGAAAACATTACCTCTCCTGGAAGATCGCTCGTAATCCGAAGCTTTCTGGGTAGGAAACCTATCGTGCCGTTTGGAGCTTGAGGTGGTGGCTTTGTTTTTGTTTTTATCCTTAAAGGAATTCATCTCTTCTTGGGTCATATACTTAGAAGCCAAGCTCATAATGTCGGCAAATGTTCTTGGTTGTTTTCGACTGAGGGCGTTTCCGAACTGCCTATTTTTAGTGAGGTCGAAGAGGATAGAAATTATGTAATCGATATTCGGTGAGTCAATTTTGAGTAATTCTACGTTGAACCTTGCCAACCAATTTCTTAGGGATTCTCCCTCTTGTTGGTGTATAGTTCCTAGGTAGCTCATCGGAAGTTTTTGCCTCCTCTGACTGGCAAATTGCTGTATTAGTTTATTGCATAATTCCCGGAAACTGAATATAGAGTTGGCCGGCTGTTTGGCGAACCAATCTAGCGCGAGTCCTTCGAATGTTGTTACCATTAGCTTGGCGGTGAATTCGGCGGAGTGAGCATACAAATTCATTATGTTCGTAAAGCTAAAGATATAATCGTCCGGGTCAGTGGTTCCATCATATCGGGGTAGTCTTCCCGGGACCTGTCCTGCGGACTGTGCTTCTTTTATTTCCCTGCAGAAGGGAGAGCAAGCCGCAAGGCTTTCCTGGAGTTCTGTAGTCCGGGCCCAGGGGTTTTGTGCAGATCGTAATCGTTGTTCGAGTCGCTCCTGTACCATCCTTTCAATTTCTCGTTCTGAGAATCGAGTCGCTCTTGGTCGATAGGGGATTGTATCATCTATATCATCTTCGATTGGGATGATCGTTCGTTCCTTCGATCCACTGCGAACTGCTTGTGGTACTCTTCGACCAGTTCTTCTTTGGGGACGGTTGTCGGAGGGTTTAGAATTGACCTGCTGTGGGCTGTGCAGCGAGCGACGCTCACTTGCTGGGCTGTCAGCTTGTTGAGAGGTTCGTTCGTTCGGCCTTGGCACTCCTGTCGCAGGAGCTGCTCCGGGAGCCGTAACGTTTCGAGGAATTTGGTCTAAAACCAGCAATTCTTCTGGAGAGAGTGACTTGAAGAGCATCGCTATTTGTTTCAGTTTTTCCTGAGCGCCAGGGAGAGGAGCGGGTATTTCGGGGAGCTCCGGTTCTTCTGGTATTGTACCAGTAAGACCTCCTTGGTGTTCCTGCTGACGGGAACGGGTATCTGGGAGGTTTTCATTGGTGTTTGGATTGTTGTTATCGTTGTTGTCTTGTGGATCTTCAGATGTGTTGTGACCTGTGGTCGTATTGCTTCTCGCTCCAACGCGAGCGCTTTTCCTCGGGCGAGCCATGTGTCGATTCGAATAATTAACCTAGCCCCACGGTGGGCGCCAACTGATTTAACCGGATTTCGTCGGGTTAATTGTATATCAGTGAATTCGTAATATCGGTGGGGATTACGATATTTGTGTATATATATTATGTAGGGCTCTGTTACTTTATTCCGGATGGATCAAACACAAAGAAAAGCAATGATTAAGAACAAGAAGCAAAACCACAAAGAAAGCTAATAACACTTTAATCTGGAGATCGAAATACTATGAATAATATTGATTCTTATTCAGTTGTAATGCCTTAGGCAGAGAATATATGAGTATTCCTTAAAGTAGAGGATTTCGTAGTTGTTTCATACAATGATTAACTAGGTATTTATACAATGTTTAACCTAGTTTTACAAGGAATCATAGTCCTAATAGGACTCGGCCCAATTATCCTTCATGGGTCCGGAGTATCATCTTCTGGTCGAAGAGAGCTGTGTCTTGCCGGGTCTGCGAGGGGATCCCGATCTGTTTGGATTGGTCGGATCGACCTTAACTTCTTCATCCGAATCGAGTAATATATAGGGTCATATACTTAGAAGCCAAGCTCATAATGTCGGCAAATGTTCTTGGTTGTTTTCGACTGAGGGCGTTTCCGAACTGCCTATTTTTAGTGAATAATATTGATTCTTATTCAGTTGTAATGCCTTAGGCAGAGAATATATGAGTATCCTTAATGTAGAGGATTTCGTAGTTTTTCATACAATGATTAACTAGGTATTTATACAATGTTTAACCTAGTTTTACAAGGAATCATAGTCCTAATAGGACTCGGCCCAATTATCCTTCATGGGTCCGGAGTATCATCTTCTGGTCGAAGAGAGCTGTGTCTTGCTGGGTCTGCGAGGGGATCCCGATCTGTTTGGATTGGTCGGATCGACCTTAACTTCTTCATCCGAATCGAGTAATATATAGGGTGCGAAATAGCCCCCATCAGTATAAGAGCGGGTGGTTCGTTAGAATCAGCTGCCTGATCAACGAGCTTAATCCGAGTGTTTTTCAAAGGTTTTCAAACTTTTCAAAAGAGCATATTTTGAAAAATTAAATTTTTTGAAAAATTGATTGTATCAGCCATGTTCCCCACATAGCTGGTATGAGCTTTGAAGACTGGAAAATCATAATGGAGATTTTCCTGGCTGCTTACAATGATAACATGTACACATGTATCATCAAAGGTCCATTCAAATTCACCAAGACTATCAGAAATGACAGCCGAAGAAATAAAGCTGTTCAATCTGGATAAAGTTGGCCGTTTCATCATGACCAAGGCCCTTGACAATGATCGATTTGACAAAGTCAAGCACTGCAAGACTGCCAAAGAGATGCGGGATAAGGTTCGTGACATGAGCGAAGGAAACGACGCAATTAAAGAGCATCAGCTGAGTGTTGCTCTGAAAAAGCTGGACAACTTCAAGATGAAGTCTGCGGAAACCATTGATCAGATGGATACAAGGTTTACAAGGACGCTGAATGAAGTGTTGAAGCTTGGAAAAACCTTCACTGATAAGGAGATAACCGTCAGAGTTCTGAAGGCTCTACCTCCGAAGTTCAACATGAAGGTGACAACCATGGAAGAGTCAAGAGATCTGGGAAAGATTTCACTCACCGAACTGTTCTCAGTACTCAAGGTGTACGAGTATAAACTGCCAAGAATGGGTGTTGAAGAAATCTCTACTTCAAGTCCCACAACTGCACTTGTTGCTGCTGAAAATCCTAGAAGGCCAGCCTACAAAAGCAAAGAAGTGGACTCATATGATGAAGCCACAATACTCAACAAAAAGGAGTGCACTGCTGGAGACGTTGTATTGCTGATGAACAATTTCAAAAAGTTTTACAGACGAAAAATGAAGAACAAATATAACAATGCTTCTACTTCTAACCCTACTACTTCTTCTCAGGATAAGGATTCTTATAAATCCAAAATGATGTGCTATAATTGCAGGAAACTGGGTCATTTCATCAGAGACTGCCCATATCCTAAAGCTGAGAAGTATACAGAAGAAGAAAAGAGAATCAGAAAGGCAAGGTGCTGGTAGCAGATACAGAAAAGCTAGCTGTTGTTTACTCATCTGATTCAGATTCAGACACTTCTGATGAAGAGTCTTCTGATGAAGAGAGTCCTGCTCTTCTCTGCCTGATGGCTAAGGAATCTGATGACTCCGATGATGATGAGGTAACTCATCTTGATAATGAGTTATTTAATTCATTTGAACCAATGATGCTCAACAATACAAGTATTGCTGACGCATTTAAAAAGCTTAAGGAAGAGATGATATTGCTAAAAGAGCAAAACAGTTCACTGAAACTTAAAACTGATAAGCCAAGAGAATCAGCTGAATACAAACTGCTTGAGCAAGAGAATGAATCTCTGAAAGCTGAATGTGAAGTTTATAAGGGTAAAATCATTGAGCTTGAGAAAGTCATTGAGTTTCATGAGAAGTCATCTGTTGCATCCACTCACATGTCTAGTAAACAGAAGACACCTTTAGATCAGGACAAGTTAGAACTGAACCATACTGAAAAATTTATATCAGCTGACAATAGTAAGGTCATCATGTATGTTCAGACTACTAAACCTGCTTCACCTGAGAAAGTATTAAAGGAGACGAAAACTCCTATGGCTAAAAAGAGCAAAGAGTCTAGTGTAGGACAACAGACTGGTAAGTCCAAACAGAAGAGTCCTAGGAAGTCTTCTGATAAGGTCAAAACCAATCAGACTAGTGATAAGACTAAGTCGTCTGTTAAAGAGCAAGCATCTAGTAAGCCAAAGAAGCATAAAAACAAGAAAGATCAAAATGCTTGGTATGGAAATGAATCATATTATGTGCAACCTGCTGCATATCCTCCTATGTATCATGCACCTCAATTTCCTACTTACTATGCACCATATCCTGCTCATCCAATGTATGCATATCCTCCTTATTATGCATCTTATTCTACTTATGAACATTATCCTTATCATGCTGATTATCATCAACATAGCAAATCTGATAAACGTGATGAAGATGAAACTGTTCATGCTCCTGCTAAACAACAGAAGCCTAAGAAGCCTAAGACTTCATCATCTTGGGTTATCAAAGGTGGAACTAATCCTTCAGGACCCTCTCAATAAGGGTACCTAAAACAATTTTATTTTGTTTTGTAGATTAGGATTAGGAGTAGGAGTAAAGTAGAGAAAATCTGGTACTTGGACAGTGGATGTTCAAGACACATGTGTGGAAACATACATGAGCTGCCTGATGTTGTTGCTGTGGATGGTCCTAAAGTTACTTTTGGGGACAGCAAAGAAGGCAAGATTGTAGCAACTGGAAAGCTTATCAAAGGAAACATTGAGATATCTGACTTCTCTTATGTTAAAGGCCTCAAAAACAATTTGCTGAGCATAAGTCAATTTTGTGACAAATGATATTCAGTCATCTTCTCAACAGATAAGTGTTACGTTGAACAGATTGGTACAAAGAAGGTCATCTTATCTGGAAGTCGACAAGGAAAGGTCTACACAGTGGACTGGAATTCTGCTGATAAGAATTCAAGCATTTGTTTGGTGGCATCAACACCAAGTGAAGTCAGTTGGCTGTGGCACAAAAGAATGAATCATGTGAATTTCAAGACCATCAATAGACTCATCAAGAAAAATCTGGTAGAAGGAATTCCAAAGACAGTCATGAGCAAAGATAAGCTTTGTGACGCCTGTCAGAAGGGTAAACAAATCAAGTCATCGTTCAAAATCAAGAAGCATCAATCTTCTGGAAGAATATTGGAGCTGCTACACATGGACTTATTTGGACCCATTGATCCTGTCAGCAATGGTGGAAAGAAATACTGCCTAGCTGTTGTGGATGATTATTCAAGATACACTTGGGTGATTTTCATGAAGAAGAAAAGTGAAACCAAGGAGCATCTTACAAATCTGATGGAAAAGATTCAGAATGAGAAAAGTATGAAAATACTGAAGATCAGATCAGATAGAGGGACTGAGTTTACAAACTCTACTGTTGAAGAGTATTGTAATGCCAGAGGAATCAGTCATGAGTACTCTGCTGCCAGAACCCCTCAATAGAATGGAGTTGCTGAAAGGAGAAATAGAACTCTTAAAGAAGCTACCAGGACAATGATAGCTGAAGCTAAACTGCCTCAAAGATTTTGGGATGCTTTACCCAAAACAGATACATGATCAACAAGCACCAAAACAAGACTCCATATGAAGTTTGGAACAACAGGAAGCCAAACATTCATTATTTTAAGATATTTGGTTGTAAATGCTTTGTTTTAAATAATGGGAAAAATCACCTTACTGCATTTGAAGAAAAGGCTGATGAAGCAGTATTTGTAGGATACTTTACTGTTAGTAAAGCTTATAGAGTCTTTAACAAAAGAACTTTACTTATAGAGGAATCCATTCATGTAGTATTTGATGAAACAAGTCAATCTTCTTAAAAGAATCAAAGTACTAATCAAGATCTGTCTACTGATTTATAGAAGTTGAATGTCGGAAAGAATGAAGAATATGTTCCCATCATACTACCTGATCTCAACCCAGCAGATAACTCAAGTGCTGTACAAAATCACAATGCTGATTGTCTAACAGACGAGTTGCAAACAGCTGACAGACCAGAGACTGTTCAACAGACAACAAATGTTCAGCAGACTACTACTGGATCTCCAACAGTAGTGTTGAAATATCAAGACAAAGGACAACATTATGATTTGCAACCTGATCTTAGATGGCTCAAGAATCGCCCACCAGAGCTGGTGATTGGTGATCCTTTGGATAAAGTGAAGACAAGGAGAGCTGCTGCAAGTGAAGCAATGTTTGTCAGCTTCCTATCTCAAATTGAGCCCAAACAGATTGAAGAAGCTCTAAATGATTCAAACTGGATTGAAGCTATGCAAGAAGAGCTGAATCAATTTGAAAGAAATGAAGTCTGGTACTTAGTTCCTAGACCAAGTCATCAAAGAGTCATTGGCACTAAATGGGTATTCAGAAATAAAATGAATGAAGATGGTGTTGTCACCAGAAATAAAGCAAGATTAGTGGCCAAGGGTTACTACCAAGAAGAAGGCATTGACTTTGATTAAACGTTTGCACCAGTAGCAAGATCAGAGGCAATCAGACTCTTTCTTGCCTATGCTGCTCACAAGAATTTCACAGTCTATCAGATGGATGTGAAATCAGCTTTTCTCAATGGAGAATTGCAAGAAGAAGTTTATGTTGAACAACCACCTGGATTTGAAGCCTATCAAGAAGAAGACAAGGTGTATCGTCTGAAGAAAGCCCTCTATGGACTGAAACAGGCTCCAAGAGCATGGTATTATACCCTATCTGATTTCCTCTTAATTAAAGGATTTCGTAAAGGTAAGGTAGACAAGACTATGTTCACTATTGAATGGGAAGAACATATTTTGCTTGTGCAAATTTATGTGGACGATATTATTTTTGGTTCAACTAATCAACATATGTGTGATAAGTTCTCTAAGCTGATGCAGAACAAGTTTGAAATGAGCATGATGGGAGAACTTAATTATTTTCTTGGTTTGCAAGTAAGACAGTTGCCTGATGGAATATTCATCAGCCAAGCAAAATACACAAAGGATCTGTTCAATAAATTTGGTATGGAAACTAGCTCTACTGCTAATATTCCAATGTCTACAAGTCTTCGTTTGGATAAAGATGAAGATGGCAAATCAGTGGACATAACCAAGTACAGAGGAATTATTGGGTCACTGTTATACTTAACAGCTAGTAGACCTGATATTATGTACTCTGTTGGAGTTTGTGCGATGTATCAATCAAATCCTAAGGAATCTCACCTCTTAGCTGCCAAAAGGATACTCAAGTATCTTAAAGGTACTGAAGATTTGGGATTGTGGTATCCTAGGGAATCTGGATTTGAACTCATTGGATATTCAGATTCTGACCTTGCTGGCTGCAAGATTGACAGAAAGAGCACAACAGGTGCCTGTCAGTTCTTAGGTAGTCGTCTGATCTCATGGATGAGTAAGAAACAGACTTCAATATCCATATCAACTGCTGGAGCTTTTTGTGCACAAATATTATGGTTGAAGCATCAACTTGAAGATTACATCATAAGAATCAGTGGAATCCCTATCTACTGTGACAATACAAGTGCAATCAGCCTTACTCAGAATACTACAAGTCATTCAAGGACTAAGCTTATTGAGATTAAGCATCACTTCATAAGAGATCATGTGGAGAAAGGAAATGTCATGATAGAATATGTATTCACTGAAAATCAGATTGCTGACATCTTCACAAAACCTCTAAGTGAGACAAGGTTTTCAACTCTAAGAGCTGAACTGGGTTTATTGAAATTGGATGCATAAGCTGAGGGGGAACTCAACCGAAGACTGAAGTTCAACAGCTTACTCGTTTCAATTATCTTCAAGGATTAACTCTCAACAGACTAGTTAACTTATGAATTCTTAAAGTCAAGGGGAACGTGTAAGATTAGCGGTACTTCTGATTAAAAGATGAAATTTGTTGATGATAGTTAGTTGAAGTTATGTTCTCAACAGAAGATTAAAATCTTGAAGATTGAAGATTTATTATCTAGCTGGAATGACAAACAGCCGAGGAAGGTTATCAGTTATTGGCTTTCACTGATAACAGGTTTGTCATTAGGATAGTAGTCCATCAGATAAGTATTTACTTCACTAATCTGATTACTTGTGTAAAGGCTTACTATTTAAAACGTTATATCCAAAAATGCGCTTTTACAAGTAACATTAGAGCGGTACTTTTCCCGCTCCTCATTTAATGCGATTTGAATTCGAAAGGTCGTAACTGACGCCGCACGATCAGATCTGACAAGAAATGGATCTAACGGTTAGCTGGTATCACGGAAATAAGATACCCTAACTCTATAAATCCAGATCTGATCTGATCAAAGCTACCGTCGGAGGCAAATCTATCGTCATTACCCCCGCTGTTCTTCACGAAACTTTTGGGCTTCCTAACAGTGGAAGACATGATGTCAATGTGCTAACGGAGGAGAAGCACCAACAGTTCTGGGCAATCTGTGCCAAGGAGGGAGAGATGTTGTCTGGCAACATCAAGAAGAAACAGCTGAAGGATGAATATCAGCGGATGGCTGATATGGTCTCTAAGCTGATTGAAAATTGTACATTTTCTCTAGATGCTGTTACCATGAAGAGATTCAGCATCATGACTGCCATTTACTACGGACTGGAAGTCAACTGGTCTGTTATCATCTGGTATGTTCTGGCTAACTTCCACGACAAAAAGAACAAGAGCAAGGCACCTCAGACCAACCACAGAATCACTCTCAGTTATCTGCTGTTCAAACTGGGTTGTGAAATGTCAAATGGAAAGGAAATTCATAAATCTAAGGCAATGGTGAAGTACTTGCTTGTTACAAAGAGAAAAGCTGAAGAAGCTGATGTGGAAGAGGAAGCAGAGGAGCCAAAGGCAGTTCCTGCCAAAAGGCCTAGAAGATTAGTCAAAACAGCAGAGTTAGCTGTTGAGACTCAAAAGAAGAAAGCTATTGATGAGCCTATGGAGAAGTCTCCTAAGAAAGTGAAGAAAGTGGATGATGCTGAAGTTACCAAGATCATTGATCTAACCACTGCTGATGTCAGGAATATGTCCCCTGCATCATCTTCTAGAACTCCAACTGCTCAAGTGCCTGATGAGACTGTTTCTCATAGGACCAGAAGTCAGTTGAGAGATACTGCTGCTTCCAGACCTATTCAAGGAATATCAAAGAAAATAGCAAGGAAGCAGATGACATTTGTTGAGGAGCCTACTGAGTTGGAAAACGTAGTAAGGCAAAGCCCTCAAACTGCTGAAAGACCTGTTGGAGCTGAAAAGGATTTTGTTGCTGAACAGACTGATGTGCAACAGATTAATCAAGAAAAGCCAACAGTTGAGGTTGCCAAACCTCAGGATGATCCTGATGTAATGATCATCCATCCCATTGCAGCTGCACCTCTTGCATCTGCTGCTCCTAATCCTGCCCCAGCTGGCAAGGGAAAGAAAAAGTTTGTAATGAAGAGAAAAAAGATCTCTGCAGCTGATAAAAAGAAAAGGGAGGAAGCTGAGCAGAGAAACAGAGATGAGCTAGAAGAAAAGAAGGCACTTGAACTGAGCAAGATTCAGGAAGCTAAGGATGCTGACCGAAGAAAAATGTATGAAGCTGAAAGAAAAGCAGCTGAGGATGCTGAGCTTGCTTTGGTTATTGAGCTAAGTAAAACTGATGCTCATGGACCAGTTCATGGTGGAGGCATCAAGATTAATGAAGCTGATGAAGGCAAACCAAAGAAACCTAAGATGCCTGCTGGAGAGGTCAAGGAAAAGGAGAAGTTTGAAATAAGAAGAGCATTTGACATTGTCTATGCTGACAAAGAACTCTTCAAAAGGTTTGAAAAGACCTTAGCTTATTATGACCAGAAGCTGATGCTGAAGACTCTGTTCAACCATAAAAAGCCTAGATACATGAAATGGAGAGATTATAGGCTGAACAGATTTGTTGCAGAGCTTCAGAGTTGGAAGGAATTAGCTGATGAAGAAAAATGGGTTCTAAATTGGCTAAGGACTGACTCTATTCAGGAAGCTTTGGATCCTCATTTTGTAAGGGATGATATGCATCAATATGCTAAGGATTTTGCCTTCGAGGAAGCCAAAATAATCAAGAACTCTTTGCCTGCTAAAAGAAGAAAATATGATGATGTTGTTGAGAGGGCAATCAACATAGCTGTTATGACCGCCTTGAAGAGATGGGCAGAAAGGTCAAGATATCAGCAAGGATGTTCAAGTGAACTGCCTCAACTGCCAAGCATTCAACAGATCATATTTGGCAAGGAAGTCAAAGACTACTACGAAGTTCCTAAGGGAAACAATGCCTTTACAAATCCATGGATAATTGTGCGACAAATTCGTCAAACAACATCCTTCAATGATGATGTCAAAATCGTAAGTTTAGTCTATGATGATGTCACTAATGAGCACAAAGCTGACAAAGCTGCTGAAGAACCCTTAGCAATTGAGTGGAATGCTAAGGAGTCCAAAGCTGATCAGGAGACAGAGCTGAAAGATGCACCTGTCCACTAGGAGACTGAGGAAGGGGAAGCTGATACTTCTGCTTCATCAAGTGACTTACATTCATCACTGATGGAAGCTTTCCAGCTATTAATGCAAGATCAAATGAAGAAACTGGAAGAGAAGAACAGCCTGCAGATGAAGAAGTTGAAAGAAGAGCTGAAGGAAGAATTGGCAGAGTCCAACAGATCACAGCTGGAAAGTTTACATCTCCAAACTGCAGAAACTATCAAGAAATCCATAGATAGTTTACCCCTGCCAGAAGATCATTCAAAGCAGTTAGTGCAAAGCCTTGTTGAGATGAACAGAAACGTTGAAGATGTGAAGGCTGATGTAAATCACCTTCATGATGCTTTAAAAAGAGCTGAACACAACATAGCTGATCTCACTGCTAACGTCATCAAAGTCAGTGAAGAAGAGAAAGCTGTGAATGTTGGACTGTTGCAAGAAGTATCCAAAGCTGGAAAGGATATACAGAATGAACTTACTACTATGCAACTGTTTGTACCGAAAAAATCACCCTCGATTAATCGAGGAGTAGCGGCTCGACGATAAGCCAAAAATGGCAAGAGAACCGAACTCAATGGACCCAAACGGGTCGGATCGGATCTGATCTAATTTTAATCCGAAATTGATCCGACCGAGACAATAGTTTAGCCACGAGCCCGATTTGAAACTCGACCCAATTTTCACGATTAATTAATGTTTGGCCCAAATATAAATTAATTAATTGATAAAGTTAATTAATTTATGGGCCAAGTTCAATTAATTAATGATTAAGGCCAAATTATGGTTAAATACAAATGGGCCCAATTGACCCAAAGTTAATTTCGGTTATTAGGGGCTAATTAATTAATTAAGTTAGTTAATTAATTGGGCCAAAGCTAATTAAATGGCTCACTTGATAAATAAGGCCATTAAATAATTAATTGGCTAAGTTTAATTATCAAGTAAAATCAAAAGTCCAAACTAACCGAACCACTCGACCCAAGGCTAACAATGGCCCGATCAGCCGAGGCCGACCCGGGCCCAGTCCCAAAAATTGGCCAGCTCTTGATTTTCGGCCCAATTTGATTTTAATTGTTGATTAATTATATTAATTGGAGATAATTAGTAGGAGATAAGGATAAGCCATATTAGTTGGTTTTAATAACAACTTCCCTTATTATCTCCAGTTGGTTATCATCAATTAAAATTCAAATTAAAAGACACGTTTCTTCTTCTCCAACCACCATTAACCTTAATTTTCAGCAAAAAGAAGGAGAAAACCACCATTAAAGTAGTGGAGGTAGTGGGCAATCACAAAGTAGTGGGAGAAGTGGGAAGATAGGCCATCAACCCCTCAATTTTCGGCCATCAGGAGAGCAGTTTATGGCCATCAGCTCATTTTCCAGCACCTATATATACTGCAGAACCACCATTCGCGCAGGACACACACACAACTCAATCAACAAATTCTAAGTCTAAAACTGATCGGCTCAACGCCTCACCGGAAGTCCAGCACCTCGCTGCTTCTTTTTCAGCAAACACCTGTTAATCCCTTGATATCAATCGTCCCTCCTCAGCCACCAGCCACCCCTGACCGCCTGAAGTCTTGCCGCCGCCGCCGCCGCCACCGATAGTAAGCCTAAGCCGCCGCTGCTTCCGCCGTCAGGACGCTGTCTCGAGCGAAACCCCTTGATAGCAAGCAGATAACAAGCTGTTTTCTGTCAAGTTATTAGCCTGCCAACTCCTTGATATCAGTATGTCCCTCCTCAGCCACCAGTTATCCCTGGCCGCCTGAAGTCTTTCCGCCGTCGCCGCCGCTCAAAGTTAGCCGCCGCCGCCGCCGCCGCCGTCTTCCGCCGTCAGCTGATACTGTCTCGAGCGAAACCACTCATATCAGCAAGTAGCACGCTGTTAACCGTCATGTAAGTGCCCACATATTTATATGACAAACTCATCAAGTAGCCATCTGCCTGATGAGCTCGTCGTCAAGTAGCCATCTGCTTGACGGCTGTCGACTGAGTAGCCATCTGCTCTGTCGATGCCCTTTTCAGTGGCTACCCACTGATCAGGAGCCCGATTGATGGCCATCCATCAAGGTTGGGCGAACCATTGACGGTGGTTTTCTGTCGTCAATGTTACTTTATGTCAACAAGTTGTTCTATCATGCATTATCAGCTCATCGGCGGGTTTACCTGTCGATCAAGGAGTTAATTTTCAGCACTTAATAGATTCATCAACTCACCTGGCAGATCACGCCAAAATAGGAGATTTTCATCGTTTTGCATATTGTTGTAATATTTGTACATCGGGGAACTTATCATCATTCTTTTATTAGTAATGGAGGTAGTTTGGCCCGTATGTCTTGATTCTTTTACTATGATATGCTTTACGTCAATTGATTTCCAATGATATGTTGTTTTCTGTCAAGATTATGTCTTCTGTCAAAGTGGATGTTTAAACTGATTGATCGTCAAGTCATTTGCTGACTTATAAATTCGCTGATATGTTAAGCAGGCCATTGATTGGTCATGAGTTTTTGGCAATTTAGAAAGATTTTCATAAATTGTTTAAGTCCTGCGGCCAGGCAGGCATAGAAAAGAACTAGGGGTAGTGTTTGCCTACTCTGTCACAATCGTTTAGAAGTCAGCCTTATCAGGACAACTTATATATCAATATGTCTTTATCAGGACACTTGTATTTTTATTACACTGATACCAGCATGTCCATTTTTAAATCGTTATGTTTGCACGCACAAACATTGGCACGCCCGCATTTATTTTACATCATATCGAGGCATTTCACATCGAGCGATTGGCTCGTCGAGGTATTTACTGCCGTATTTACAACAAACAATATTTTGGTATTCCTCGATGCCAAGCACCCCTTGATGTCAACCCCTCGATGCCCAGGGCCAAATTTTATTGCAAACAATATTTTGGCACGCCCAGTGGGACTCGAGGCCCAGTGGACTCGATGCCAAATGTTCCTTGATGCCATGTATTGTCCGATGCAAAATTTATAGCAAACAGCAACTTAACATTGACTGTTTCAATGATCAAACTGACGACATCAGCACTGCTCTCACTCATCTTACTGCAAGTCATGATGTGACTAATCAGAACATCAAAGCTTTATGTGCTGCTATGAAGATTTCTACTGTTGCACTTAACCCTGCTGCTGAACCTGAAAATGTCACCAAGTCTGATGATGACAAAAAGGGGGAAGATAAAAGGGAAGAACCAACTGAGGAAACCACTGCTGCTGAAGCTAAAAAGACTGATGAAGCTGCTGAAAAGATTAAGGCTGCTGAAGAAGCTGGAAAGGTATAAGGTAAAAAGAAGTCTGAAGAAGAGACTAAGGACAAAGCCAAATCTGATGAAGAAATGGCTGAAACCAAGGACTCTGCTAAAGAAACAGAGCCACTTACCAAGTACAAAAATACTGAATCAGCCAAGAAAGCAATGGAAAAACTGAAGGAGCAGCAACTAAAAGAAAAGATGGAAGCTGCCAAGTCAAATCTGCTTTCAGATGAGGATGCTGATGAAGGTGAAGAAGAAGATGATGATGAAGAATCATCTTATGAGTATGAAGAAGTGTTTGAAGGATCTGATGAAGAAGCTGATAGTTAGAATATTTAAATCCTTTTGTAATCAGTTTACTTTATCTATCTTTCAGACATCTCATCTGATAAACTTGTACTTGTAATATTTTCATCATAAATAAAAGTCAAGTTTACTCCAACACATCTTTTCTATCTCAGAAAATTTTGAGGATTACAATCTTTAGCTTAGGTAAAACAGGTATTTAGCTGAAGTTTTGTCATCATCAAAAAGGGGGAAATTGTTGGATAAAGATGAAGATGAAGAAGCTAGCACTGAAGACAATTTGTAAAGGGAGGTTTTGATGAATTCCAAAACTTCAAATCTGCTAAGTATGGATTAACTTGGCTTATATCCCTTTGAAGAATTTTGACTAAGTAAAGAAGATATCAGAAGATTCAAAATTCAAGGTCCAAAGGCTACTGATCTGCTGAATGAAAGAAATCAGACTGGTGAAGATCAGCCGACTCAAAACAGATTTGTTCAACCTTGAGATCAGCTTAGTTCGCCATCAGACTTGTCCTTTCGTCAGCCAAGTGGAAAAGATCAAGAAGTCATCACAACGGTAATAAATGCCCCTGGAAGTAATAAATGCTGAAGTACAAGGCTATTAAAGACAAATGATTGAACAAATACTTCGCATCAGCTGGGTGCATTTAATGCTGCCTGCAGAAAAGTACTGTTGACAGTACTGACAGACTGCAAAGAGCCGTTCGCGGAAATTAAGGACCAGTACTCGAGGAATTTGAATATTGTCTCTCTTCAACGGACATTTTTCAAACCTCAATTATAAATAGCTGAAAGAGACGAAGAGAATATACACAACAACACAATCTCTGAGAAAATTTCGAAGCAGAATTCTTTAAGTCTCAAGAACAGCTCACTCATCAGCTTAGTCATTTGTTGACAAAAGCAGAGTTGAAGAACAACGATAAATACATCTTCTGAGTGATTTTGTAATCGTGAGTGTTGTGAGAAGTAGATATCCATCTTTGTGAGTGATATTACTTCGGAGAGTAGGAGTTTCTGAGTGATTTCCTACTGCGCACTTGTGGCCTTTTCATTTGTTGATTGGCGCAAGCAGAGTATACTGTAAACTTTGTGATTATAGTATAACCCAAGATCTGAGTGACTTGGAAGAGTGGACTAAAGGATATTTAAATCCATATAACCACTATAAAAATTCTGTGTGTTTTTACTTGCATTTTCAACTTGCATATTTTCAGATTGCATAAAACACATTCAAAACTATTTGAAAAGAGTTTAAAGGAGTTTACAAAACTGGGGATAAAATTTTCAAACTACTAAGTTTACTTGTGAAAAACACTTTGAAAATCCGCTGCAAGTACTCTAGTATTAAAACTGATTTTAGCAAAAATCAGCTAAGTAATTATCAGATTAGTGGTCAACAAAGCTGTTCAAAGATTTGTTCGCGATCAGCCTTGTAAAATTACTGTTCGATAATAGCTTAGTCTGTTTAAGTTAGAACAAAAGTTTTAAAGTTAAAAATTGTTAAAAAGTTTAGAGGTCTATTCACCCCCCCCCCCCTCTAGACCTCATCTGACCACTTGGGACCAACAAGGCCTTTAGAAAAACTAAAAAATTAAATATATTTAATTTTATGTACATAACATGTATTTTGGGTCACTTGATAAGACTTTCTCTTCAAGGATGTGAGGTCTATGGTTCAAATCCCAATAATGAGTTTTTTTCTTAAATTTTAATTATTTATGTTATTTAACTTTTTTTCTTTTGTAATAATTGTTCAACTTTTTTATTTTCCTTTGGTAGTAATTATTCTTTTAATCCTTTTCCTTACATAATGATTTCTTATCAAATTTCTAACTTAATAATTATTTAAAAAAATCTTTCTTAATTTTTATAAAAAGAATACAATTTTTTTTATAATAGGATTTTCTGCTTTTCTCACTTAGTACATGGGGAAAAATAATATCTCCCCCAATAAAATTGATCTAGCCGCATCCATATTTTTATATGTATGTGTATCTTTTTCTTAGTTTTATATATGATGTATAATGTTTTCTATACATGATAATATATAATTAATAGAGTTAAGCATGTCAAGAAATAAAATAAAATCAACCAATCAATTATGATATTTGTGAAAGAATGAAATAGGGTTAAGAATGTACATATAATTGCAAAACTTGCTATGGCTAAAATAATATTTTTAATATTAAAAGTTATACAAAAAAATTCATGGTTGAATCTTTTAAAAATTAAATAAGTTTGTTATTTAATTATCTATCTAAAAAATAATTTGTTAATATTTAAATTAATATTTTTACCCTTAAAAAACAAATTGAATATATATTTTTGATAACGAAGGGCCCCAAATTTGAAATTCGTCTAGGGCCCCCGAATCTTAGGACCGGCCTTGGTACTCACTCTTCTCGTTGAATTTAATTCCAATCCGCATTCTTCCACACTCTCACTTAAAAATAATAAATAAAAATAATAATAATAAACTGCTAAATAATAACAATAATAGGCAAAAAATTTAATAATAATAAAAATTAATTTAAAATTGACATTAATAATAAGAAGAAAAAAATGGTACACAATAATAGGTGGTCTTATCTAAACGGCGGTTGGCCGTATGTAATCTTATTTATTTAGCTGTCAAACAATGGATAAATTATTAAGTGCAACTGTTGTACCACATCATCAAGTACACGTGATGCAGCCCACCAATACACTTAGATGTGGAGTGATAATCACCATCACCACATGTTCCGAAAAAATAGGATTTCAAGATATTGTGTTTACATTGCCAGAACATATATGATGTGGATTATTACTCCACATGTTTGTATTGGTGGATTGCATCATATTTACCACATATACTTGATGATGTGGTGCAATGATTGTACTAAATAATTTATCCATTGTTTGACAACTAAATAAATAAGATTACATACGGCCAACCGCCGTTTAGATAAGAAAAGTAAGTCTCTGATGGATTGTAACGGTTGTACTAAATTAAAACTTTCCCGCCGTTGGCACAATTTTTGGACGCTAAATTGTATTTAAATTGTGGGTTCAATTAACTAGCTCACTATTATAAAGTATTAAATTGTATGACATAAATAAAAGAAAAATGAAAAACCCAAACTTAAATCTCATTATAATCCCATTGAACATATTACTAAAAATCAAAAAATCAAAAAAAAAATATAATGAAATCGATATAACTAAAATTCAAGTACTGATAAAAGTTTTATATTAGAGCCACTCATATATCAAAAGCTTATTCAACTTTTGAAGTTATAAGACTACAACAAAAATGCATATTCCCATGTTCAATTCATATACATATACGACTGACTACAATTCAAATTTTATCACCAAATTAAGGTGTCTATTGACAATTAGTGGGGCAACAATTATCTCTAAATTATTTAGACAATATTTATTATCATTGAGTGTTACTAAATATCTATAATAAAAAGTTAAAACTTAAATTAATGTATATTAACTTCAACTCTAAATGCATGTCCTTTGAGTTGTTTAACAAAAATTAAGGTTATAATTGTACAAAAATTAAGAAAACAATTAATTACCTAAATTTTAGAAAAATAAAAGTATTATGGTACATATTACCCTTGAAAACTTAAAGACATTTAGAATATTTAGGAGTTTCATCGTTAATGAGAAAGGGTGAAATTGTCAAAAAGAAAAGTAAGTCTCTGATGGATTTCTATAACAACATGTATTTGGTAATATTTTTTTTTTAATAAAAACGAAAAGTATTTAGGAATGGATGTAATCAATATGTGATTGGTCTCAGGACTAGCCACTATAAAATATCGAACTCATATTAGTGTATCCGCGTTTGAAAACGAATTAAAACTATTAAAATTAAAAGAAAAAAAAAAGGAATGGGGGTAACGCATGTCATTAATAGTTATTAATTGCAATTTAAAGAAAAAAGATTGCGACTAGTATATTTATTAAAATAGTTACTCTGAAAAATCTGATCGTCATAAACAATGATTCTTTTAACTTTTAAGTTGCGTTCCTCCTCAATTAAAACAGAACAGATTAATTATTATCGATTCCTTAACCATGAACCAACCACCACAGCCGCCGCCGGCACAATTTTTGGACCCTGCGCTTTACACACTTGGGTTTGAAATCGATTTATATTCACCTCAAAAAGTTTCAGGCCACCTCCTCGTCAATTCCAAGTGCTGTAATTAATTAATTAAATACAATTAAATTAAATTCTTCATAATCGGTCCGTTAATTATTGTGTAATTTGAGATCTGGCTCAGCCATTTAAGAAACTACATGGAGGGGTTTCGGCGCTGATAGCGGAGGGTCTGGCCAGCATCGGAGCTTTCTTAGCCGCGCCGGAGCCGGAGGTTGTTAAGAAGTTAAGGATGGTTTTGATGATTTCCAAAACATCAAAATCAGCTAAGTATGGAAAGCTTAGTTCCCTTAGAAGAATTTTTGAACAAGAATAGAAGACATCAGTAGAGTTCAAAAGTTCAAAGCCCAGAAGACTAGTGATATCATGCTGAAACAGCGAACAGAAGGGTAGACCATCAGCTGACTCAAATCAGATTAGTTCAGTATTTGATCAGCAGAGTATCTATCAGCAGAGTTGCTTCGATCAACAGAGTAGAAGAGATCAAGAGATTAGTCCAACGGTAATAAGTGCACCTGGTGTAATAAATGCTGAAAGAGAAGGGTAGTAATGACAAATGATTGAAGAAAACTCTCGGATCAGCAGAGTGCATTTAATGCTGCTACAGGAAAGTACAACAGAGAAAGGACTGTAGCAGGTAGCCGTTCTGATTTTCGGGCTAAGGCTATGGATTTGAGATTTGATTTCCTTCAACGGTCATATTTTCAAATCCAAGTATAAATAGAGCTGATTTCGAAGAGAGAGATACAACAGAACAACATCTGAGATTTCGCATTCGAAGCAGAAATTTTTCTAAGTCTCAAGAAGCTCGAACAGCTCACTCGTCTGATGGAAGTCATCTGTTGACAGAAACCCAGTTGAAGAAAATAGAAAAATACAATCAGAGTGTTTTGTATTACCTGAGTGTTGTGAAAAGTTTAAATCCGTCTTTGTGAGTGATTTAACTTCAGAGGATAGGTCTTCTTTGTGATTTCCTATTGTGAGCTTATAGCCTTTTCATTTGTTGTCTAGGTATAAGTGGAGACATATTGTAAACTTTGTGTTTATAGTATAACCCAGAATCTGAGTGATCTGGAAGAGTAGACTAAAGGATTTTTATCCATATAACCACTATAAAAATTCTTTGTGTTATTTCTGCATTTAAAGTTTTCTTGCATATTTTGAAGTTGCATAAAATTACACTTTGAATTATCAAAAGATTTTATAAGGAGTTTTAAAACTGGGGATAAAATCTTTTTAAGGACTTAGACTACTTGTGAAAAACACTTTCAAACATCCGCTGCAAGTATACTCTTGATAAAACTGATTTTCACTGAAATCAGCTAAGTAAACTGTAAGAAGAGTTGTCACTCTGATGTTCAAGATTTGTTCACGATCAGCATAGTCATCTTACTGTTCTTCATCAGCTTAGTCTGCTGACAGAAGAGTAAAAAGTTTTTAAGTCTAAAATTTTTAGAGGTCTATTCACCCCCTCCCCCCTCTAGACCTCATCTGACCACTTGGGACCAACAAGTGGTATCAGAGCAGGTGGTTCATTAGAATCAGCTGCCTGATCAACGAGCTTGATCCAAGTGTTTTTCAAAGGTTTTTCAAAACTTTTCAAAAGGGCATCTTTTTGAAAATTTAAAACTTTTTTGAAAAATGGACTGTATCAGCCATGTTCCCCACATTGCTGGTATGTCGTTTGAAGATTGGAAGATCAGAATGGAGATCTTCTTAGCTGCCTACAATGACAACATGTATACATGTATCATAAAAGGTCCATTCAGATTCACAAAGACCATAAAGATAAATGAAGTTGATACGGTTGTGGAAAAAGATCTTCACGAGATGACTCCAGAAGAAATAAAGCTATTTAATCTGGATAAAGTCGGAAGATTTATTATGACTAAAGCCCTGGATAATGATCGGTTTGATAAAGTCAAACACTGCAAAACTGCAAAGGAGATGTGGGATAAAGTCAGAGATATTAGCGAAGGAAACGACGCCATTAAAGAGCATCAGCTGAGTGTTGCTCTGGAAAAGCTGGACAATTTCAAGATGAAATCTGGAGAGACCATAGATCAAATGGATACCAGGTTCACCCGAACTTTGAATGAAGTCTTAAAGCTTGGAAAAACCTTCACGGACAAGGAGATAACCATCAGAGTGCTGAAGGCTTTACCTCCAAAATTCAACATGAAGGTGACAGCAATGGAAGAATCAAGAGATTTGGGAAAAATCTCTCTTACAGAGCTGTTCTCAGTACTCAAGGCGTATGAGTATAAACTGCCTAGAATGGGAATTGAAGAAACCTCAACTTCAGGACCCACAGCTGCCTTAGTTGCTGCTGAAAACACCAGAAGACCAGCACAGAAAAGCAAAGAAGTGGACTCATCTGATGAAGCCACTCTACTCAACAAAAAGGAGTACACAGCTGGAGATGTAGCATTGCTGATGAACAATTTCAAGAAGTTCTACAAGAGAAAATTGAAGAATAAATACAACAATGCTTCTACTTCTAAACCTAACTCTTCTTCTCAAGAAAAAGATTATTATAAAGCAAAACTAATGTGTTATAACTGCAGGAAATTGGGACACTTCATCAGAGACTGTCCTTATCCAAAAGCAGAGAAGTACACTGAAGAAGAGAAGAGAATCAGGAAAGAAAGAAAGCATCAGAGAGGCAAGGTAATGATGGCTGAAGCAGAGAAGCTGACTGCTGTCTACTCATCTGATTCAGATTCAGACACGTCTGATGAAGAATCATCTGATGAAGAAAAACCTGCACTCCTCTGCCTGATGGCAAAGGAATCTGATGACTCTGAGGATGACGTAACTCCTCTTGACAATGAATTATTTAATTCATTTGAACAAATGATGCTCAACAATACTAGCATTGCTGATGCATTTAAAAAGCTTAAGGAAGAGATGATATTGCTAAAAGAGCAAAACAATTCACTGAAACTTAAAGCTGAAAAGCCAAAAGAATCAGCTGAATATAAACTGCTTGAGCAAGAGAATGAATCTCTGAAAGCTGAATGTGAAGTTTATAAAGGAAAAATCATGGAACTTGATAAAGTTATTGAGTCTTATGAAAAATCATCTGTTGCATCCACTCATATGACTAGTAAACAGAAGATGCCTTTAGAACAGGATAAGCAAGAATTGAACCATACTGAGAAATTTATATCTGCTGACAATAGTAAGGTCATTATGTATGTTCAAACTGCTAGACCTACTTCACCTGAGAAAGTGGTAAAGGAGAAGAAATCTCCTAAGGCTAAAAAAAGCAAAGAGCCTAGTGTAGGTAAACAGACTAGTAAGACCAAAAAGCAGAGTCCTAAGAAGTCTGCTGATAAAGCTAAAGTCAATCAGACTAGTGGTAAAACTAAGTCGTCTGTTAATGAGCAAGCAACTAGTAAACCAAAGAAGCATAAAAATAAGAAAAATCAAAATGCTTGGTATGGAAATGAGTCATATTATGTGCAACCTGCTGCATATCATCCTATGTATCATGCACCTCAATTTCCTGGTTACTATGCACCATATCCTGCTCATCCAATGCATGCATACCCTGCTTATCATGCACCTTACCCTGCTTATGAACATTATTCTTATCATACTGATCATCAACATGACTTATCTGATAACTTTGATAAAAATGAAACTGTTCATGCTCCTATTAAAACTCAGAAGCCTAAGAAGCATAAGACATCAACATCTTGGGTTGTAAAAGGTGGAACTAATCCTTCAGGACCCTCTCAATAAGGGTACCTAAAATAATTTTATTTTTGTTTTGTAGGATAGGATTAGGAGTAGGAGTAAAGTAGAGAAGATTTGGTACTTGGACAGTGGTTGTTCAAGACACATGTGTGGAAGCATACATGAGCTGACTGATGCAATTGCTGTGGATGGTCCAAAGGTTACTTTTGGAGACAGCAAAGAAGGCAAGATTAAAGCTAAAGGGAAACTGATCCGAGGAAACATAGAGATATCTGACGTCTCATATGTTAAAGGCCTCAAATATAATCTGCTGAGCATAAGTCAATTTTGTGACAAAGGATATTCAGTCATCTTCTCAACAGATAAGTGCCACGTTGAACAAATTGGTACAAAGAAGGTTATTTTATCTGGAAGACGACAAGGGAATGTCTACATAGTCGACTGGAATTCTGCTGACAAGAATTCAAGTGTTTGTTTGGTGGCATCAACACCAAGTGAAGTTAGCTTGCTATGGCACAAAAGGATGAATCATTTAAACTTCAAGACCATCAACAAATTAATAAAGAATGATTTGGTAGAAGGGATTCCAAAAACAATCATGAGCAAAGACAAGCTCTGTGACGCCTGTCAGAAGGGTAAACAAATCAAGTCATCGTTCAAAAGCAAGAAGCACCAATCTTCTGAAAGAATCTTGGAGCTGCTACACATGGACTTATTTGGACCCATTGATCCAGTCAGCAATGGTGGAAAGAAATACTGCCTAGCTGTTGTGGATGATTATTCAAAGATATACTTGGGTGATATTCATGAAAAAGAAGAGTGAAACCAAGGAACAACTTACCAATCTGATGGAACTGATCCAGAATGAGAAAAGTACAAAGATATTGAAGATCAGATCAGATAGAGGGACAGAGTTTACAAACTCTACTGTTGAAGAGTATTGTAATATCAAAGGAATACATCATGAGTATTCAGCTGCTAGAACCCCTCAACAGAATGGTGTTGCTGAAAGGAGAAACAGAACACTAAAGGAAGCTGTCAGAACCATGAAAGCTGAAGCTAAGCTGCCACAAAGATTTTGGGCAGAAGCAACAAATACAGCCTGCTTCACCCAGAACAGATGCATGATCAACAAAAATCAGAACAAGACTCCATATGAAGTTTGGAACAACAGGAAACCAAACATTCATTACTTTAAAATTTTTGGTTATAAATGCTTTGTTTTAAATAATGGGAAGAATCACCTTACTGCATTTGCAGAGAAGGCTGATGAAGCTGTTTTTGTAGGATACTCAACTGTTAGTAAGGCTTATAGAGTTTTTAACAAAAGAACATTACTAATAGAAGAATTCATTCATGTAGTATTTGATGAGCCAAGTCAATCTTCTGAAAAGAATCAAATTACTAATCAAGATCTGTCTACTGATTTATAGAAGTTGAATATTGGAAAGAATGAAGAATATGTTCCCATCATACTGCCTGATCTCAACTCAGCTGCCAATTCAAGTGCTGTTCAAAATCAGATCACTGATTGTCTAACAGACGAGTTACAAACAGCTGACAGACCAGAGACTGTTCAACAGACTACTACTGAAGCTCCAACAGTAGTGTTGCAAGATCAAGATAGAGGACAACATTCAGATTTACAACCTGATCTTAGATGGCTCAGGAATCACCCACCAGAGTTAGTGATTGGTGATCCTTTGGACAGAGTGAAAACAAGAAGAGCTGCTGCACAAGATGCTATGTTCACTAGTTTTCTATCTCAAATAGAGCCTAAACAAATTGAAGAAGCTCTAAATGATTCCTTCTGGATTGAAGCTATGCAAGAAGAGTTGAATCAATTTGAAAGGAATGAAGTATGGTACTTAGTTCATAGACCAAGTCATCAAAGGGTAATTTGCACTAAATGGGTTTTCAGAAATAAAATGAATGAAGATGGTATTGTTACCAGAAACAAAGCAAGATTAGTGGCCAAAGGTTATTGTCAAGAAGAAGGAATTGACTTTGATGAGACATTTGCACCAGTAGCAAGACTTGAAGCAATCAGACTGTTTCTAGCCTATGCTGCTTACAAGAACTTCACTGTCTATCAGATGGATGTGAAGTCTGCCTTTCTCAATGGAGAATTGCAAGAAGAGGTGTATGTTGAACAACCTCCTGGATTTGAAGCTTATCAACAAGAAGACAAGGTGTATCGTCTAAAGAAAGCCCTCTATGGACTGAAACAGGCTCCAAGAGCATGGTATGACACTTTATCTGATTTTCTTTTAATTAAAGGATTTCGCAAAGGTAAAGTTGACAAGACCCTGTTCACAATTGAATGGGAAAATCATATATTAATTGTGCAAATATATGTGGACGATATTATTTTTGGTTCAACTAACCAACAGATGTGTGACAAGTTCTCCAAGCTCATGCAGAATAAGTTTGAAATGAGCATGATGGGTGAACTCAATTATTTTCTTGGTTTGCAAGTTAGACAGTTGCCTGATGGTATATTCATCAACCAAGCAAAATACACAAGAGATCTGTTCAAGAAATTTGGTATGGAAACTAGCTCTACTGCTATTATTCCTATGTCTACAAGTCTTCGTTTGGATAAAGATGAAGATGGCAAATCAGTGGATATGACCAAATACAGAGACATTATTGGGTCACTGTTATACCTAACAGCAAGCAGACCTGATATCATGTACTCAGTTGGGGTTTGTGCAAGATTTCAATCAAATCCCAAGGAATCTCATCTCTTAGCTGCCAAGAGAATACTGAAATATGTTAAAGGCACTCAAGAATTGGGATTGTGGTATTCTAGAGAATCTGGATTTGAGCTTATTGGTTATTCAGATTCAGACCTTGCTGGCTGCAAAATTGATAGAAAAAGCACAACAGGTGCCTGTCAGTTTTTGGGCAGTCGTCTGATCTCATGGATGAGTAAGAAACAGACTTCAGTTTCTATATCTACTGCTGAAGCTGAGTATATAGCTGATGGAGCTTGCTGTGCACAGATACTTTGGTTGAAACATCAACTAGAGGATTACAATATCAAGATCAGTGGAATTCCAATCTACTGTGACAATACTAATGCAATCTCACTTACTCAGAACACTACAAGTCATTCAAGGACTAAACACATTGAGATAAAGCATCACTTCATTAGAGATCATGTGGAAAAAGGAAATGTTATGATTGAGTATGTTCATACTGACAATCAGATTGCTGATATTTTCACTAAACCTTTAAGTGAAGTACGGATCTCAACTCTAAGAGATGAGCTAGGACTACTTAATTTGGATGCATAAGCTGAGGGGGAACTTATCAGAAGACTGAAGTTCAACAGCTTAGTTATCCGTTATTCTATTTAAGGATTAACTTTCAACAGACTAATTAACTTATGAACTCTTAAAGTCAGGGGGAACGTGTAAGACTAGCGGTACTTCTGATTAAAAGATGAAATTTGTTAATGACAGTTAGTTGAAGTTATGTTATCAGAAGATATGTTCTTAATTTTTGAAGACTGAAGATTATTTTATCTTGTTGGATTGACAAACAGCAGAGGAAGATTACTAGCTATTGGCCTTCTCTAGTAATATCAGATAACAGATCACTCGTCTGTCAGATAAGTTAAACTCTACTCATCTGATATCTTATATAAGCATGGTTATAAAATCGCATTTCTAGAAACACGCTTTTATAAGTAACAGATTAGTGTCGATAGAGTTTCCCGCCTGTCTGACATTAAAATAATAAAATTGAAATCCGCAGCTCCCACCCACACGATTAATAAACTGTCAGATTAATCCAACGTCTCAGATCAATCACGATAACCTAAACAGAGGGAAACATATAAAATCCGATCTGAACAGTACAGTCGTCTTACGCACACATAAACTCTCAAATTTTCTAACTCTCAAACTCTCTTGCTTTCAAAATTTTACTGCTTTCACAGATTTCTACTAAGTAATCTCAGAAATGGAGAAAATTATTGATGGAAGGTACTTGAACTACAGCAAATTTCACTTCTCTGGTACTGATCTGATGCGCTCACTCATGGAGAAAATCAAAGAGGCATATTTAGTTCCAGTTCTGGAAGCCCACGAAGACAGCGTTTTCGTAGAAGACGTTGATCACTTCTACAAGACCAGGAAATTCACCAATAATGACACTGTTATGTCGGCTGTCATTGGGGGTAAGAAAATCGCTGTCTCTGCTGCTGTTTTAAGTGAAGTATACAAGCTGACGAACGAAGGAGGAGATGTGACAGACCTAGGGTCTGAAAAAGAGGAAGAATTTTGGGGCATTTGTGCCAAGGAGGGAGAAGAGATGACTGGGACTCTGATGAAGACTCAGTTAAAAGATGAGTATCAGAGGTTCGCAGACATCATTGCGAAGGTACTGGATTGCAGGACGAGCTCTTTAGATGGGTTACCAAGAAGGAGGTACTACACCATGATCTGCATTTACTATGGACTGAAGGTGAACTGGGCAGTTCATGTCTATGATCTGCTGAGTGACAAGAGGACTTCGCATGCCATCTTGCTTAGTCATCTGTTCATGTCTCTAAAGTGTCCTATGGCAGTAGGGAAGGTTACCCACCCCAGCAAAGAGTTTAAGTTGTATGAGCCGGTAAGGAGTGTGGCTGCTCCTAAAAGAAAGGCTTCTGCAAAGTCTAAGAAGACCCCTTCTAAGAAGAGCAAGAAGGAGGGTCAGACAAGTCAATTTGTTGATCAAACAGCAATTCCTGCTGTTGAAGCTGGATCAGCACAACCTGAAGTTATCATCCCTCAAAAAGTGATTGATGACTTCGCTGTAGAAATTGAACAAATGGAGACTGGATCATCTCCTGGAAGAACTGAATCAAAAGAAGAAATCCCTCTTCAAAGACTGAAGAGAATGAGGACCAAAAGAGAAGCAAGGGGACCTCCCCAAGCTAAGCCACCCACTGGAAGAGTTGCCAAATCTAAGGCAAAGAGAAAGGTCACTTTCTCTGAGGAAACAACTGAAACAATAAGGGAAACAACAGCATCAGCAGAGAGACCTATTGTTATCGAAGAACCTTCAAATGAAACTGCTGCTGAGTCTGCTGCAAACCCTGCTGCTGAAGTGTCTGCTGAGGAAGGAGCTGAACAGCAGACTAGCACAACAGGTGAAGGAGAAACACTCCTTCTGCATCCTACTCCTGTTGCTGCAATTCCACTTCAAGTTGTTGAAAGTCCTGAATCAAAGAAGCAAAGGACTGGAAAGATTGTAATTCCTTATGTTTCTGCTGCTGCAAAGAAGAAACAAGAAGAGGCAGAAAGAAAAAGGAAAGCCGAAGAAAAGGCTGAGGAAGATAGCCTTAAGGCACTTGAGCTCAAAAGGCTGGAAGAAGAAGCCAGCAAGATGACTCAAGAACAAAGGGATGCTATAGAAGCAGCTGAGTTAGCTGTTGCTATTGAGGCTAGTGCTAAGGACTCTCATGGTCCTAAGCATACTGGAGGGATAGTGATTGGTGAACCAAGAGATCCCACCAAACCTATACCAGCTATGCCAACTCCAGCAATACAACCCAAGAGAAGAGAAGAAGTCAAATTGGCTTTGGAGATTGTCAGGGATGACCCTGATGCCTTTGAAGAATTTATAAAGAGGTTGGATGCTGAAAATGAGAGAATTACTCGTCTGACGATGTTCAACAAAGAAAAGATCAGATATAACAGATGGAGAGAGTATCGTCTGACAAAGAGTAAAGACCAAATTGCAAGCTGGAAGCCTTTTGCTGAAGAGGAAGCTTGGGTACTTAAGTGGCTTGAGACAGGCTCCATTACTCAAGCACTTGACTCAGAGTTTTTCTTGGATAAATTAAGACTGAGGATCAGTCAAGTTGTGAAGGCAGAGGCAAAGAAATTATATGAATCTGTTCCTGAGGAGTATGCTGATGGTGAAGACCTCAACGAAAGATCCATTAAGTTGGTCGTTTCTCAGACAATGGAAACTTGGGCCAAGAAGACTAGGAAGATGGATGGACAACCAAGCAACATGATCCCCCTTCCCAGTCTGAAACAGATTGTATATGGCACTAACATTAGGCCATATGAAGAACTACCAGAAAATCCTATCTCAACTTTTGTTCCTATTGATGATCTAACTTGGATTACTCACAGGACTGCTCTGGATGAAGCTGGCACAAGGCGCACTATAATAAATATTAAAAAGATCCAAGCACCCCCTGCTGACCAAGGGAAGGAGAAAGAAGGAACTTCTGATCCTGCAGATCAAACCAAAGGAAAAGAAGACACTTCTGACCCTGCTGATCAGGACAAAGAGAAGGAGAAGGAAAACACTTCTGATCTGGTAGATCAAAATAAGGAAAAGGAGGACAAGACTGAATCAGCTGATAAGTCAAAGGAAGAGGAAACTCCTACAAATCAAGATGATCAGATTACTGAAAAGGAGGCTGCTGCTGAACAAAATGATCAGACTGAGGAGAAGGAAAGCACTCCCAGTCAAGCTGATGAGACCAAGAAAGAAGACCCTGCTTCTGGTCCAGCAGATCAGATTACTGAAGAAACAACTCAAGCAGCAGAACAGTCTACTGAAAAGGAAATTATTGCCTTACCTCCAATTCAATTTGAAGTTGCTTCTACTTCTCAGAATTTACAGCAATCATCATTGTTGGATTCCATTCAGCAAATGATCTCAAATTCAATGAAGGAAATGGAAGAGAAGTTAACTACAAATGTGTTGGCTGATGTAAGCCAACCAACCAAAGTTGCTGCTGTCCCTACTTCTCTGATAGAAGTAACTGCTCAGAATGTCAAATCTATCTGTCAAGATATGGATATTATCAGAAGAAGAACCCAAAGCACAACTGCTGGTTGGAGAAATATTACAGAAACAGTTGATATGGCCATCCAAGCTAAGGATGAAACCTTGGATAACATGATGAGAGACTTCAAGGCATCTACTGATTGGATACTTGCAACCCAAATTCAGTTAGGTGACCAAGGTGAGGATGTTCTCAAAAGAATGAATACATTTGAAGCCAATCAACTAAGACAACAAGCTCAACTTAATGCCATGGAAGAAAACATCAAGCTTCTCTGTGACTCACTTCAGATTACACCAATCTTGCCACAGTATCCAGTCAACCCTGCTGATGATGACAAAAAGGGGGAAGATAGGGTATTTGGACAGAAGAAAGTTGGAACTACTTTTGATAAAGTAGAAGACAAACTAGATGATGCTGAAGCTGAAGAAACTGAAGTGTTGGAGGAATCTGCTGCTGCTGAGAATGAAGATGAAGATAATGAAGGCACAAGCAGACCAACAGATGAGAAGATCACAGAAGAAGAAAGTGAAGCTGATGAATCTGAAGCTGAAGCAAAAGCTAAATCTGATAAAGAGATAGCTGCTGCTAAGGACTCAGCTGAAGAACAGCTTGACCCTGATGCTAAACAGAAGAAGTTGGAGCTATTACAACAAAAATTCAAGGAAGCTAAAGAAGACAAGAAAGAAGAAGACAAGGTAGAAGACTAGTCTTGTTTTAGATTACTTATGCATTTCCTTGTAATTTTTTTTGCACATTTCATCTGAACAGACTTGTAATAGGTAACACTTTTCAATATCTATAAAATTGCAAGTTTAAATCCAACAGACTATTTCTATCTCAGAAATTTTTTAGGATGAAAACTTTAGGTTAGGTACAGGTACTTAGCTGAAGTTTTGTCATCATCAAAAAGGGGGAAATTGTTGGATGAAGATGAAGATGGAGTGCAAAGAAGATAAGTAATTAAGGGAAGGTTTTGATGATTTCCAAAACATCATAATCAGCTAAGTATGGAAAGCTTAGTTCCCTTAGAAGAATTTTGAACAAGTAAAGAAGACATCAGAAGAGTTCAGAGTTCAAAGTTCAAAGCCCAGAAGACTAGTGATCTCATGCTGAAACAGCAATCAGAAGGGTAGACCATCAGCTGACTCAAAATAGATTAGTTCAGAGTTTGATCAGCAGAGTGACTATCAGATGGGTTGCTTCGATCAGCAGAGTGGAAGAGATCATGAGAGAAGTCCAACGGTAATAAATGCACCTGGTGTAATAAATGCTGAAAGAGAAGGGTAGTAATGGCAAATGATTGAAGAAAACTCTCGGATCAGCAGAGTGCATTTAATGCTGCTACAAGAAAGTACAGCAGAGAAAGGACTGTAGCAGGTAGCCGTTCTGATTTTCGGGCTAAGGCTATGGATTTGAAGATTTGATTTCCTTCAACGGTCATATTTTCAAATTCAAGTATAAATAGAGCTTATTTCGAAGAGAGAGACAACACAACAACATCTGAGATTTCGCATTCGAAGCAGAAATTTTTCTAAGTCTCAAGAAGCTCGAACAACTCACTCGTCTGGTGAAGTCATTTGTTGGTGGAACCCAGTTGAAGCAAAAAGATAAACACTTTCTGAGTGAAATTGTATTAGCCGAGTGTTGTGCGAAGTTAGAATCCATCTTTGTGAGTGATTCTACTTTAGAGGATAGGTTTTCTGAGTGAATTCCTATTATGAGCTTACAACATTTTCATTTGTTGTCTAGGTGTAAGTGGAGAAATATTGTAATCTGGGTGATTATAGTATAACCCAGAATCTAAGTGATCTGGAAGAGTGGACTAAAGGATTTTTATCCATATTACCACTATAAAAATTATTTGTGTTATCTTTCATTTAAAGTTTTCTTGCATATTTTGAAGTTGCATAAGTTTACACTTTGAATTATCAAAAGATTTTATAAGAAGTTTTAAAACTGGGGATAAAATCTTTTTAAGGACTTAGTCTACTTGTGAAAAACACTTTCAAACATCCGCTGCAAGTATACTCTTGATAAAACTGATTTTCACTGAAATCAGCTAAGTAAACTGTAAGAAGAGTGGTCACTCTGCTGTTCAAGATTTGTTCACGATCAACATAGTCATCTTATTGTTCTTCATCAGCTTAGTCTGCTGACAGAAGAGTAAAAAGTTTTTAAGTCTAAAATTTTTAGAGGTCTATTCACCCCCCCCCCCCCCCTCTAGGCCGTTGAAGTTAAACTTCCATTTTGATCAATTCTAGTGATTTAATATTAGTGAAGGTTGGATGAATCCGTCCTTTCATTACTTTTATAAGGATATTACATGTCTTGATTATTTTTATTTTGATCTCTTGCAAAATTTAAATACTTCAATGTTTTTGAAATTCTAGAGAATCAAATGTATCGATCAACATAAGAATCTGATACTAGATCAAGGATATGAATATCTATACGATCATTTTGTGATCAGTGTAATGAAACATCTGAGTATAAGTTATTTCTAACACTCTTATTTGTATAATTGTGTTAAGAGAAGTAACTAGATATATTGATATGATGGGATTCAAAGCATTTCTAGTTAACCCCTAGAATTTCTATGTGGAAATTATGTTAACATTAAATGCATATTTTGTGAACATTCAATAATAGTAGTTTTCAACATCTAAAAGCTAGGGTCAGATGACGATTTGACCTAAGCTACCTTAGACGATGTGATCAAGTAGTTGAGTTTGTCTTAACTTTATTTCTAATGTGTTTAGAAACATGATTACGAAAGAAAATATATCTTTGGAGGATATATATAATGTCTAATGGTTTATGTTCTTGAATGAACAATGAGATGGAAGTAAAATTCTTACTAGATACACTGAACTTTGTGAATTTGAACGTTTTAGTGTAAACCGGTTCAAGGGATAGTTATTCATTTGACTTATCATTTGGAAGTGTTTATCCAAAATTGCTTCTTTTGAGTGGGAGCAATTTATGTTCTACTGGATCCATTCAAATGAAAAGACTATACCTGAACCGTAACTTGTATCAAATACTGAAAGATGTTCTCCTATCTCATGGGTGAGATATGTTAAACGAATGGAAGGAAGACTTAGTATCTGCCTATAATTTAAACCAATTTTTGTATTGGTTGAATTTTCAAAAAGGCTCATGGTTTCTAACATGTATCTTACTTTAGTCAAAATTTAGATATGGAAGTATTACAAATGAACAAAAGACTATTAATCTGAAAAATTGAGATATCAATGTTCTCGAACTTGAAATCTTTGAGCTTTAAGATTATTTTAGGCAATAAGAGATTGTCTGAACAATCACGTTGCTTTTATCTTGATGGATGAATAACATTGCCTTTTTGTCTTAAGTTATTATTAGGAATACTGGATTCCATTTCTTAATGTTTGAGTTACCCTATTTGTTGGGATAACTTTGAGTATAAAAGGACCATTTTGAAAATGGTCGTCCTTAATTATTTATGAATGAATTGAGGACATGTAGGTAGAAAACTTGGGGAAATTCATTGAATTTTATAAGTGGTTAACCGACACTTGAATAATTCTGAATTTAATACCTACTAATATTCTCATAGTAAGAGGTAGAATTTTGATTCTTGAAATGTGCACTTTCAGTGAAATGTCTAGATCATTGATTCCGATCTTGATGGAATCATTAATTGGTTTGAAACCAATTGTCTACTCTGATTTATGTTGTGCCATGGATCTGATCAATAATTATAAGTCAAATCATTTGTATGATTTTTAGACTTTAGTGAAAAGGTTATCGAGAAATTACCTTTATTATACTGCAATTGATCCCTTAAGAATAATGAGACATGTTTATCTATGTGTACAATTGTTGTAAAATTGATGGCACATACGCAGTATGGATAGTTGTTTGGTCAAGAGGTATTTATTACTTCTTTGGGAAGGTAAAGAGCTACATTCGAGTTGTGTTGACATTTATGTTACGAAACACATTCGTAGCTTGCAATATAGATACTGTTTTAGCGAGACCAAACACTTACACAAAATTGAGAATTTTTTTGGAGATATCTTAATAAAGTTAATAGAGAACTTTGTAGTTAATATCTACGTACAATAGATGGTCAAGTTTCATGTACTAAGACCATAACTGGAGATTCTTGCGTGGGTTGCCTAACAATTTCTAGAGTTGCGTAGTTTTTGATCTAATTGAACTTGGAAGTTCATAAGATCAAGCCCATGAGTTTTTGTGACATTTGAATGCTTGTATACATGATTTGGAAATCATACATTGATTACATTCAATGTCCTAAGATATGTCAGACAAGTAGAGATTGGCTCTCTCACACGAGAAATCGCCTTTGACGTTGAGAACATGCAGGGATGAGATTGTTTTATCCTTGTAAAGAGCGCAAGATAAAACCAGGATCGCCTTAATTATAATCGATTTAAGATTACTGTTTTGATTAAAGTAATCACAGTCTTGTATGAGTGCAAGATCAGAAAGATATCGATTGCTTAATTAAGATGAGATTACTTTTGTATATACAAGTAATCAAAGAAGAATGGATTCCCACCATCCATTAAACTTGTCGAATGGCCAAATATAAATTTTCTTGAGTTAATTCTTTATCGAGGATAAGGAGAAAATTCAGGTAAAGTGTAGATGTACACTGTACTAAAATTTGTACTGTGTTGTTTAAATGACATACACTTCAAAAAATGAAGTAAACTACAATAGCACTTGTTTCATACCACGTGTGCCTTAATTAGTGACCATTGGGAAATGAGTGAAAGATCCCTGCTCACTCATTTTGTGAGGCCCAGAGGTTTATTGCAACCTCAATAGGTACCCTTATGACTTTCGACCGTTTCTCGAGAACTTACCAAGGTGTTGCTACTTTAGCACGTTACTAATAGCTATGAATCATACGGCGATGCGGTCCGTGTCTAGGAAAGCTGTTGAAGTAAGATCGAGAGATTCAGGTAGGAAAGGAAGACTTTATGAAGCTAACACACGCTGCTTGAATTCAAAGCTGACCAGCCAATATGTCGAACTTGAGAGTTTGAGACATGATTGTGAATACAAGTGAGTGGTGGAGTGTAGTATGCTCTTTTGTTGATTCGAGGGATCAGAGATACTTTGGTTAGTGAAATGGGTTTGGGGTATAGCGAGTCCTGATGTCCTCGTGTTTTGTGAATAAGAGTTGTTATATGCCCTAACAGGTGTATGACACTTAATGCTCTTGCGCTCACCGGTCACACGATCCACTTATGTGTATGAAGTTGATGAGTATGTTGTTGAAGTCACTGTAGACTCGATTTAGCCCTCACGTGCGAGTGAGAGATGTTGATTTGAGACGGGTGGGTACGCCCATTCGAGCTAACCTGACCCGGTATAATTTGAATTAGAAAATAGGAGGGAGTAGTTAATTAACTACTCCCAAGTAAGGAGTTAACTTCCCACTAAGTGGGAGATTAACTCCCACAATAAAGGCAAGAGGGAAGTCTCCCTTTTGTCGAAAGAACCTTTTCTATTCTTCTTCCTACATACACACACACACACACACACATATATATATATATATATATATATATATAGCACATTATATAAGGGTAAATTATATTATATATTTCGGGTAATATATATATGTACATATCATCAATAACAATTAAGGGCATTTGAATTGTGGAATTATGGCTCTGTGCGTGATTTGCGTCTTGACCGGGAGCACCAAAATATGAGAGCATCGGTAATTCAACCACGGTTAGATCAATGGCAAAGAAGGATTTTCTCCGGATCACCCACTTCAAGTAACAGACGATTATCCGATCCAATTTAAGTAAGTAAATTACAGTTGATTCGGATTTAAAACCCAACAAATTATCCCTATGTTGAAGGGCCACATGGTTGGGGCGCAGGTGTGGGTTAAGTCCGTCGAATTTTGTGGACATTTATGTTTGTATGCATTATAATACTGAGATATGTGCATTTTCTAAAATCAATTTGGGGTAAGTGGTTATACCTAAGTTGCTAGAATTGTTTTTCAAGGATTTAATCCTTTTACAATTGTTTTTCAAGGGTTTAATTTTTTCAAGGCGCGTTAGACACATTAAGTGGGAACTTCTCTAAACAAGGATTCGAACATGACTTCGTTACTTTATAGTGATTAATTTATGAGGGAATTGCACTTTTTATACCAAACATTTACCTACTTTATACATTTCATACCACACCTTTCATAATTGCACATTTCATACCAAAATCAATCAACCTTTTTCAATTTACATACCACCGTTAAATTTTGGACGAAATTGGACACGTGCGCCGCACGTGTCCGTTAACTCTCAAAAAAAAAAAAAAGGAAAAAAATATAATAAGTGTCGCGGGCAGGGGGGAATATTTCGGGTAGGAGTTCTGAATTTCACTTTTCATACCAAACATTTACCTACTTTATACATTGCATACCACACCTTTCAGAATGACACATTTCATACCAAAATCAATCAACGTTTTTCAATTTTCATACCGACGTTAAATCATAAAAAAAAAAAAAAAAAACTTCGCGGGCACTGTACTACCACATATGTTATTCTTAATTTGATGAAACTGTAAAAAATCATATGATAGATGACATTCTCGTTTCTTTTTCGAAAGGGTAAGTATCTCAGGTTCGTCACTTTTTTACAATTAACCCCTTGAAACAATAGTACAATATAGGGTCTTCTCAATTTGAGGAAATCGTAATAAATCATATGATCGATAATATTCCTGCTTCTTTTTCGAAAGAGTACAAAATATAATAAAATACGGTCTTCTCTATCTATGAAAATCATACTCAATCATAATTTTGTAATTTTTCTGCCAAATTTTTAAGTATAATTCAATTACAAAAAAAACCCCTCGTGTTTTTCACTTTCTTATAATTAATCCCTTGCCCCTAAAATGTTACAATTTTGACCATTGTTTTGAGCATATGGTTTGCTCAGTTTGGGGAAACCATAATAAATCGTAAATTTGAACTTTTCTGTCAATTTTTTCTGTATAAATTTACGGACAATTATGAATTTTATTAATTTATGATTGATAAGAAGATTTTATTAATACTAGTACTACCACATAAATTAAGAAAAATTCAAATTTGATTATATTAAATTGAGAATTAAGAAACATTCAAATTTGATTATATTAAATTGAGAAGACCATATGTGGTAGTACTAGTATTAATAAAATCTTCTTATTAATCATAAATTAATAAAACTCATAATTGCCCGTAAATTTATACAGAAAAATTTGGCAGGAAAAGTTCAAATTTATGATTTATTATGGTTTCCCCAAACTGAGCAGACCATATGCTCAAAAACAATGGTCAAAATTGTAACATTTTAGGGGCAATGAATTAATTATAAGAAAGTGACAAACACGAGAGATTTTTTTTGTAAATGAATTATACTTAAAAATTTGGCAGAAAAATTATAAAATTATGATTGAGTATGATTTTCATAGATAGAGAAGACCGTATTTTATTATATTTTGTACCCTTTCGAAAAAGAAGCAGGAATGTTATCGATCATATGATTTATTACGATTTCCTCAAATTGAGAAGACCCTACATGGTACTACTGTTTCAAGGGGTTAATTGTAAAAAAGTGACGAACCTGATATACTTACCCTTTCGAAAAAGAAACGAGAATGTCATCTATTATATGATTTTTTTACAGTTTCCTCAAATTAAGAATAATATATGTGGTAGTACAGTGCCCGCGAAGGTTTTTTTTTTTTTTTTATGATTTAACGTCGGTATGAAAATTGAAAAAGGTTGACTGATTTTGGTATGAAATGTGTCATTCTGAAAGGTGTGGTATGCAATGTATAAAGTAGGTAAATGTTTGGTATGAAAAGTGAAATTCAGAACTCCTGCCCGAAATATTCCCCCCTGCCCGCGACACTTTTTTTATTTTTTTCCTTTTTTTTTTTTTGAGAGTTAACGGACACGTGCGGCGCACGTGTCCAATTCCGTCCAAAATTTAACGGTGGTATTTAAATTGAAAAAGGTTGATTGATTTTGGTATGAAATGTGCAATTATGAAAGGTGTGGCATGAAATGTATAAAGTAGGTAAATATTTGGTATAAAAAGTGCAATTCCCTCTATCCGTTGATTTGTCCATATTATATGTTGTTTTGCTTAATAGCTGTCAAACCTAATAAAAACTAAACAAAGAAATCAAATAATTGAATAGCTGCTCTGCACGCCTAATTGTCTTTTTTCTATTTAAATCGCTATATGGTCATTCTTCTTTATTTATATATTTTTATAATTTTTGTTTGATATGGTTTTAGTGTTGAATACGTGTCATTGTCATTTATTGACCTTCTTCTAAGAACATCTAATTCTCATCAATAATATATATATGACCTTGTAGAACTCTTATCTACTTTTTCCTTTTCAATTTTTTCTTCAAGAACAACAATTATACTCGATTGAGCCATAATTTGGAATCTGCATTTCTTGAGGCTCATTTTAATTATGGAGACATAGGAGTTATGAGGTAATTAAGCTTCGAGTTTTTTCTGTATTAGTCTTAAGCTGATCGAATGCATAAAATTCTTGAGCCTCTTGTAATTTCACAAGAGGGATTTTCTCGTTGTAAATATAGGTGCTTTGTCTAATTGACAAATCCCTCCTATGTTATTTTTATAAGTAAAAATTCGCTTGTGTTCTTTTTTTTAGAGTGTTTATTGTCAATCTATTAAGTGAATATGATTATGCCAATTTTTAAAGTCAACATGAAGATATATTATATATTGTCAATTTTTTAGGTAAATAGGGGTGTTGTTGCATTGTTTGGGGGTATAATATTTATTTTGGTTTGGTAGGGGTTTTTTGCTAGTTAAAATAAGCACATGGGCGATTTTTGGTAATAAAAATAATATATGGGAGTTTTAGATAATTAGGCAAAGTATAGGGGTCCTTTTGGATTTCACTCTTTACAGTATCTTAAGTATTAGTGTTTTTTTAGGGAATCTTAAGAATTAGTATAACTGTTTTAATTTGATTGGATTAAGGTGACACAATTCTATTTATTGAGAAGACATGAATTCTGATTTATTCATCAAAAAATGCTTCGAGTTAAAGAAAAACGCATTAGGACACTTTATATCTTTATGCTCAGTTTATAAATGTTATTATGAAATATTTGGTTTTATTTGGTTAGGTTTTGCTTTGATCTCGGGGGATTTGGTTTAAAAAACTGGTTTGGATGATTTTATTAAAACATCTAAAATCTTATTTGGATTGACTTTGAATGTTGGAATTTTATGGTTTTAAAAAAGTTAAAAAATCCTATTTATATTGAGTTTTGATATTGGCATTTAAGGAAAATAACTAAGTGGCAGGTGGAAAAAATAAGTGGTAAGTGTTAAATAAATTTTTATTAGAATTTCATAAGTTTGTGGGTATAAATTTGTGAATACATTTATGTTGAGTTTCATGAATTTTATCAAACTTCGTTTTGAGGAGTTCTGGTTCAATTTCGCGGGTCAAACTAATTTCGCGAGATTTGTGAAACTAAACCAGAACTCTTTCAATTAGACCTTTTCTTACCTAGAGCATAGTCCTTTCTCTATTTGTCTCCATGTCTCTTGTTCTTTAGTTCTTGTCAAAAAATTTAAACATTTAAGTAATCCTTCATGTGTAGGTGTCTTTAATCTATTATGGAGGATAACAAGCAAAATCATTCGGCAAATGAAGTTTCCTATGAAGAACATCGAACAATATTCAAAGCTATTACTCAACATGAAGAATCTGGCTTTGATAGTATTGAAGAGATTAATGATGTCAATGGTCGAATGAAATCAACTTGCCTTCCTCCTTTGAGCCCCAAAGTTCTTGTAAGTAAAATATCTTGTAGGTTAAATGAGGGGCCGGGCTAATATCAATTTACCTTAACTGATAGGCATTCATTTTAAATCCCAGTTGATTTGAAAAAAGAGTAATCCTCCTATGAAAATTTTAAATAAGCAACTTACCTCCTTCCAACGGAGAACATAACACACTCGCCGAAATTGAGAATGTCATGAAATGTGTTGTGTAAAATGATAAAAGCATACTTATGGGGGTAAAGTGTCACGTTCTCTTAACACGGAGGGGTTAAGTGCCACATTTTATCATAATACAAGGGCTAAATTGCCAAATTTATCAAAACACATAAGGATAAAAAGCCACATTTATCGGTGCTGGAGCTGGGGCGGGGGGAGGGGGTAAAATGGCACATTCACAATAACACATGAGTTAAAATGCAACATTTATAAGTTGACTAAGGGTGAGTTTGGCCCAACGATTGGAGCTCTTAAAATTACTTTTACATTTTTATTGTGATTTTTGAAGTATTTGACCCCGATTATAAAAATTGCTTCTGTTCAATCGTGATTTTCATGATGTTTGGCCCCCAAGATCAAAATCACTTTTGAGATTCTCAGAAGCAAAAAATCAACTTATATTAGAAGCAACTAAAGTGTTACTTTTACGAAAACTATTATACAAAAGCAAATATTCTATTAATTAATTATTATCATAATCAATTATTACCAAAATCAATTTTAGTAAAATTAATTATCCTATATTGCTTTTCGAATCGCTATGCCAAACTCACCCTAAGTCAAAACTAGTATATCTTCAGCACTCATCTCTGCATGTTTTAATTTCTTTCAAGCACAAAAACAAGGAACTTTTCTAAGGGCAAGTGAAAGTAAATTTTATTAAATGTCGTTATTGTAAATTACTTTGTAGTGACTAGTCCCTTTTACTATACCAATCAACTATCATTAACATTATGCATATCACATATGGGTAAATTGTCATTACCTCATTAAATAAGTTTTGACAAATTATATCATATATATGTATGATGAAATGGCTTATAAAGTGTTTTTTCCGTTTCAGAAATTTGAAGCAACTTCCACGGAATTGCAAGATGGTTTCTCCATGTCAAAAAGAACGCAACCACTTTCAATTAGCATGCCGTCTTCTCCAATTGAAGATCACATACAAAACACAAGGAGAGTTTTATTTAAAGATGATGATACAATTTTTGACAATGAGATTTCTACATGCAAAACAGTTGGTCATAAAGAAAAAGAGGCTAAATTGGATAAGCTGAAATATGGAAAATATGACTCTTTCAAAACATGATCTGGAAAACCCGAGAGAAAAATATCAAAGTTACGCAGTAAACATACAGAACTTGGGAATTTACCCGTGGACAGATACTTTGATGCATTAGTAGTCAAGCCATTATGTGGAAAGCCTTGGCTTTTTCTCCAACTACAAAGTTCCTCCATGTGAGCCCAAATATAAACATAATCATGTGGTTCATATCTATTGCTCTTATGCTGATTGTGACTTCGATTTACGCTCTGAAAGTGATTTTCTACTTTGAAGCTGTTCGGCGTGAGTACTACCATCCTATACGAGTCAACTTCTTCTTTGCTCCATGGACTACACTTCTTTTCTTGGCCCTTGGAGTTCCATCATCTATTTCTCCTACTTTACATGCATCCCTTTGGTACGTTCTTATGACTCCGATTCTGTTAATGGAGCTTAAGATCTATGGCCAGTGGATGTCGGGAAGCACAAGGAGGCTTTCTAAGGTAGCGAACCCTACAAATCATTTATCGGTAGTAGGGAATTTCGTTGGTGCTTTGCTTGGTGCATCTATGGGGTTAAAAGAAGGGGCAACTTTCTTTTTTGCGGTTGGATTGGCTCATTACATTGTGTTATTTGTTACCCTTTACCAAAGACTTCCGACTAATGAGACGTTGCCAAAGGATTTACACCCGGTTTTCTTTCTCTTTTTCGCTGCACCTAGTGTTGCTTCTATGGCGTGGGAGAGGATTCAAGAATCATTCGACTACGGATCGAGGATTGCTTACTTCATTGCCTTGTTCCTTTATTTCTCACTGGTTGGTTCTCAAAAGTTTTAGTTTTCGACATATATGCTTTGCATATTGCTTATGTCGGTCAACTAATGTGTGCTGGATCGATCTTTTTGTGTGGGCTGGACAATTTCGCACAAGATCGATCCGTTTTATACTGAGACGACACAATTGTGTCAGGTCTATGTTAACCTGTTTTGGGTTGGGTTAGGTTTGTGTCGACCATTTTGGTGCCGGTCGTGTTGTGCATGGTCAGATTCGAGCCAACATGTTTAATATCAGATACCCATTTGATATCGAGCTAAGTTTAAAAATACCCCCTGAGCTTTGTTGAATTGGCAATAACCTCCATGTATTTTTTTAATTAACAAAAACACCAATTTGATATTTCTTCATAAGCTAAAAGAGAGGTTCTTGACAATTAATTTTAAAGTGAACAAGGGGTTATTATCTATTTTCAAAGTTAACAGATATACTATTGTCAATTTTTTAGGTGAAAAAGATGCTTCCACAATTATACCATGCGGTATAATTATTATTTCCATGAAAAATATGTAATTTAGCTTGTGAGAGGATTTTTCCTAATAAAAATAACACATAAGTTTTCAAGTCTGCTCATTTGTTTTAGATCGGGTATGGACAATCCTCTTTGTGTTGGTTGACCCGCCTATTGTCGATTATTCAAAGTTTATGCAATGAGAGGAAGGGTATATATGTCAAAAACCTTAAAAAATAAATAGAAAATTTTAGCCGATTGATGTACCTAATCTTTTTCCGTTTTCTTTTCTTTTATTTTCTTCAGGCTGTTCGTGTTAATTTCTTTCGAGGCATAAGGTACATTTTAATTCATTCCCTACAAACGGTACATTATGAGTTCAGAGCAATTTATTCTCTATGATATTCATAATGTTATATTTATTTATCTTTGATTTGAAAAAAAGTAATTTACCCCCTCTAATCTTATAAAAGTTTCATACTTTTTTCCTAAAATTTTTATATGTGTCAAAATATCTCATGTGTTATGATAATGCAACACCCACTGTGTTATGACAAATGTAAAAATAAGGGGGTAAGATTTTTTTTTTTTTCAATTTAAAGAAATGCAAATTGAATATTATACGTATCACATGGGTAAATTGGCATTAGTTCTGTACATTATCATCGTATTTACTTGAAATTTCCGAAAACTTCTCCATTTTTGTTTCGTAGATTTTCATTAGCTTGGTGGGCTTACACATTCCCAATGACTGGGGCCGCAATTGCCACGATAAGATACTCGATTACGGTACCAAATGTATTGACCAAAACTCTAACTGTCTTCCTATGCTTCGTTGCTACACTTACGGTGACGGTATTGCTAGTAATAACTATTATTCATGCATTTGTACTTGGGGATCTTTTTCCAAATGATATGGCCATAGCCATAAGTGAAAGGAGGCCAAGCACCCATAATTGGTTTCATCGGAGAAATGGTAGCTCATCAGATAGCAATATTGAGAAGTTTTTAAAGTATTCAAATTCAGATGGGAAAGACATTGAGGCTGAAATGGATCCTCAAAGTTCACATAATCAAGAATGTTCATAGTGGTCCTGAAATTTTTTTTTTTTTTTTTTTTTTGATAGATATATATATATATTTTTTACCCTGTGTCAAAAGAGGATATTTTGCCATGTTAATTTAGGAAATATGAATGTTGATAGTTGATAAACTTACGAGTTTTTGGCATTCTGCATTTTAAAAATATGAGGTTTGAGACTTTGCATCCTAAAAATATAATTAATTTGACACTTTGGACTGTAGTGTGTTTTGGTTGGAAGATTTCATTGTAGGAAGAGTAGAATAGTCATTTTTAAATTTTTTGCACTTTGTGTCCTGCAGGAAATATTGACTTTGGCACTATGGAATTTAAAAATATACAATGTTGGCATGTTTTACCCTAAAAATGTATATTTTTTGCACTTTTCACCCTATATATGGGGTATATATCGATCAATATTGAATTGACAAAAAAAAAAGTGCGTATATATGTAAATGCAAAATAATAGCTTGACTGCTGGACACGACAGGAAAAAAAACACAAACAAACAAACATTAACAAAGGGTAAAACTCTAATTAAACCTTTATGAACTTGAAATAACTAGGAAAGTGCACGTACGTTGTACGTGTCTAGTTAATTTCATTGGTATGTTTTGTAAGTTAGAGTAAAATTAATTTTATTATGTCATAAAATAAAGTATATTACCCGTTTTCACCTATTTAATTCATCAGTTTAATTCATTTCTCACCAATTTAACCTGTTTTTTAACCGATTTAATTCATTTCTACCAGTTTAGTTTTTTTTTTCCGTTTTACCCATTTTTATCAATTATAACTTATTTTCATTGTTTTTATAATTTAGCCCTCTTGTTTTATCCGTTTTAAACTAATTTTCTACCGGTTTCACCTTATTCTGTCTGTTAAACTTTTTTATTATTGATTCAAACGTTTTTGTAATATTACCCATTTTCACCTATTTCACACATATTTTTCACTGATTTCACATGTTCTTTTCACCAATATCTCCTGAATTTTCATTGATTTGACACGTTTTCGCCGACTTTATTCATTTTTCACCGATTTCACCTGCCTTTCACTATAGTTGTTGTTTCACCGGTTTCATTTTTTTCACGAATTTTCATCGATTTCAGGGTATTTTTTTGTATCATTTTCAACCAAATTTTCATCAACTTCGCCAGTGTTCACCAATTTCACTCGAATTTTTCGTTGATTTCACTTGTTTCAATGATTATATTTTATCTATTTACATAGAGGTTACGCATGTCTTGAAATTATTGAATATTCTTGATATTTTATATTCTAGCCAAAGTAAAATTACATAATTAGCTAAGTTATATGTAATTTTTCTTCTTTCATAGTAAGATAGCAATTCAATTTTAATTTTTTTTTAACATAATGATATTTAAGATAATTTCATTTTAAATATTTATATTTAGAGTGTTTATGACTTTGTACTAAAATTTTAAATTAACATTTTCTTACTTAAATAAATATTGATGCTAAAATATAATAATTTTTATATATTTTTTAGGGGGTATTTAATATAATAGTGTTTTCTTAAGATTAAAATCACAAAATTCATGTGAAAGAGAATTTATAAATTTTAGGAGTTTATGTAGGAGATAAATATAATAAGACTTCATGTCTAAATATACCTTTTCAATTACTTTTATTCTTTTATATATTTATTATTTAATTAAATATCACTTTATAATTTAAGTAGGGGTATTTATATTTAGAGTGTATAACTTATGTTGAACTAAATCTTTAAATTAATATTATCATACTTAAATAAATATTGATACTAAAATATAATAATTTTTATATATATTTTAGGGGCTATTTAATATAATAGTGTTTTCTTAAGATTAAAAATTACAAAAATTCATGTAAAAGAGAATTTATAAATTTTAGGAGTTTATGTAGGAGATAAATATAATAAGACTTCGTGTCTAAATATACCTCTTCAATTATTTTTATTATTTTATATATTTATTATTTAATTAAATATCACTTTATAATTTAAGTAGGGATATTTTAGTCTTCACAAAAAAGTTAAGAAATATTCATGCTTTTATAATAGTATAGATTAATGGTGGCTGTATCTATTCCCATCTATTCCCAACAAAGATCACGGGCATGTTTGTTTGGTGTTTGGGAAAGTAGTTTGAGAGAGTGGTGGAGGTTTGTGAAATAATCTCGATTTGCATAATGTTGTTTGTTTAGGTTGTAGGTGTGAGATTTGTAAGACTTTATGTCAAATCATGTTTGTTGTGAGATATATTGTGTAAGAGATAAGTTATTTTATGTCAAATCAGACTAGAATTTGTATAAGTTTTGTTTATAGACAAGAAAATTGTTTTTGTTTGGGTTTTGAGAGAATAGTTTGAGAAAATTGACAGATGAAAATTTTATTTCAGAAAATAGAAAACATGTTTGTTTGATATTTCCCAAACACGAATTTTTTTTGGGACACCGAACAAACAGGCCAACTCTTGAAAATTTGAGCAACCGTTAACATCTCAAATTCAAAACATAACTGAAAGTTCTTTTCAACAAAAATAAAAGGGTTAATTATAGGGACCTTCGGGCTTTTGGCACTTTGCACCCTGTAATTATAGAGTTTTGGCACTTTGCACCCTAACTTAAAAGTTTTGGCACTTTGCATCCTGGAAAGACAAATTAGTTGGCACTTGGCACCCTAGTGTGTGTTTTGAAGAAAAACAATTAATTTATTGAAGAGAATAATAGTTATTTTCAAATATTTTTGTCACTTTAAACCCTAAAGGTATAGATTTTGACACTTTGCACTCTGAAATATAGAATATTGGCACTTTGCACCCAAAAAATATAATTTCTGACATTTTCGACCCCGACTTAATATGATAATCTAAATTATGTAAATAACATGCAATATAATAATATGTTAGATATGTAAACGTGTATTTTAGATATAAAGTAAATAATCTTGAGGATACTTGAAAATAAAATGAAGACAATGTCTTTTTTTAATCTAAATTTTACAGAGAGAAAATGTCAAAATAAGTTATTATAAAGTAAAATAAATTTAGAATAACAAGTTTATGATCATAGAAATGACCATTTTATCTCTACATCGCCGACATTCATGAGTCTATTTTTTTTAAGAAAAATATATTAGGGTGCAAAATGTCATACAAATTATATTTTTAGGGGGCAGAGTGCCAACAAATTTAACTCGGGGTGAAAGATGCTAATATTTTATAATTTTAGGGTGCAAAATGCCAACATTCTATATTTTAAGGGTGCAAAATCTATATTGCCAAGGTGCAAAGTGAAAAAAAAATTGAAAATAACTATTCTACCTTCTATTAATGAATTTTCTCACTAAAACACACACTAGGGTGCAAAGTGCCAAATAAATTATATTTCCAGGGTGCAAAGTGCCAAAACTTTTAAGTCAGGGTGCAAAGTGTCAAAACCCTATAATTCCAGGGTGTAAAATGCCAAAAACCCGGGACCTTCCTCTGGTTTGGTGTATTTCAGGTCCATTTCCCTCGGAGAGTTATAATTACATAGACCTCCCCTGAGGTTTGCAAAAACCTTACAAAACCCTAATGGAGGTGGACGGAATGTTTGAAATTACCCTCTTTCTTGCCTATTTTGATTACTCCAACCTCCCCTAGGTTTTCAAAACATTACAAAAATTTATATTTACATATTAATCCCTAAATTTTAATAAAATTCAATTTATACATAAAAAAGAAAAAATAACTAATCCCCACCACAATTTATAATGCATATAAAAGGAAAAAAATAGTTTATTTATAATGCAAAATAAGATCAAATTAATAAAGTTTTATATATCATTTTCATATAATTCATTAATAGTAAAAATAATTTAATAAATATGTAAATAAGATTTTATTTCCGTATTTATAGTAAAATATTAAGTCTAAAACTAAAATAACTGGGTATTTTCCCCCCCAGAAAAACGCATCAATTTAATTAATTACAAATACTACGTAGATAATTATTTTATTAAAAGGGTATTTGAATGTGTATTTTTAAATTTTGTAAACAAATTTTTATTAAATTTTTTAGTTAAAATTTTATAAAATGTATATTTCATGCATATATAATTTAGCAACAGTATAAAAAATAATTTAATATATTCGTAAACAAGATTTATTTTAGTTTTTGTAAATATTATTTAATAGTATTGTATTTAAGTAAGAAATAAATAAATTAATAATCATTATTTTACTTAATGGGTATTTGAATTACTATTTTTAAATTTTGTTAAAAAATAATTGATTTTTTAGCTAAAAAGTTTCTAAATTTTTTAGTACATGTTTACTTTAATATTTTTTGTAAATATTATATAATAGTATTGTATTTAAGTTAGAAATAAATAAGTTACTAATTATTATTTTACTAATTGGGTATTTGAATGGGTATTTTTAAATTTTGTTAAAAAATAATTGATTTTTTAGCAAAAAAGTTTCTGAAATTTTTTAGTAATATTTTAGAATTTTTATAATGCTATTAATTTATTTTCCAATTTTTTTCGTCATTATCCGTAATTTTAGTTCATTGTCCTTGTACTTTAATATTTTTAGAATTATGAAAAAGAATCCAAATTATTAAAATTATAGGTTAAATATGAATAATTATAATATTTTTGCATTTTCATACTGGTCTTTTTATTTATCTTCAAGTTTGTTTGTTTTCTTATGATTAACAATATCATGCACTTTTCCTTGTACTTCAATTTAAAAATATTATGAAAAAAATTTGAAATTAATATATACACATTAATAAAATAATCCAAAGTTTTTAATTTTTATTGATATTTATAACATTTACACCCAAAACAAACCACATCATTGCATTAAAACCCCTCCGATGCAACAAACATAACAACGGTATAATATCCACGAAAATAGCTACAGTAAATTCAAGGGTAAAATGGGATTTTCAATAATTTTTTGATCATGACGTCAACAAAAACTAACAGTGGACCGACAGATGCAAGGTTTCACAAACATCAGGGGAGGTCTCTGTAATTATGGATCTTCGAGGGGACTGAACGCAAAATAAACCAAACAACATAGGAGGTTCCCGTAATTAACCCAAAATAAAAAAATTGAAATATTATAAGCAAGGACACATCAACTAATTCAAAGTAGGGAACCAAACAAGAACATATAACAGAGCAGGACTTAACATCCAACATGGTTGATTCGATAGATGAAACTGTTTTTCCTCAATTACCTTAATAATACTTGCTGGAACTAGGTACCAAAGTTTCCTATGATCAGTTATCCATGAGGATAACAATTTGCTATCCCCGATAAAAACTCAAATCACATTGGTTTAGAGAAATAAAAAAGGCATCTATAAATATCGTTCTACAAACTCAACTCCTCAAACAAATGCAGAAGCCAGAAGGAAAGGAATGGAAGCATAGCAGTTTAGGGTGTGTGTGGATGGGTTTTGGCCCGGTCTCGCGGGTCTCGTGAGACCGAGCCAAAACCCTTTCAAGTGAGTTTTCGTCAAACCCATAAAACCATCAAAAACCTATTCAAAACTCACACTCAAACTCTTCAACCCTATAAAACATTGATTTGACACATACCACCTATTTTTTTTCCCAAAATCTCACTAAAAAAGACATTGAATTGACACATATCACCTACTTTTTCCCCTAAACCCCAACATCCAAACCCAATCCAAGTGGGGTTTCAACTTATTCAAACCACAAAATCCAATAGTCAAAACCCAACCAAATGAAGTCTCAAATGTTTCATCGAAACCACCCAAATCAATTTTTTAAACTGAGACTCGCGAAACCGAGCCAAAACCCATCCAAATAGACCCTTAGAGCTAAATGGAGACACGCCACTGACAGTCACATTAATTTATAATTATACTAGTAGATCATCTACATTAAACTTATTCATCGAATAGTAATTTAAATGATATACTATTAGAAATATGAAACAAGTATGGTTAGTGGGTATAAAAAGAAACATAGGAACTACAAACGAGACATCATATGATGGAAATAACAATGAAAGTATTATTCATTGAACCATACTAAGAGTAATTACATAGAGGTCTTTATATACAAGAGCTAAAGACTATAAACAGGGAAAGTAAAATCAAATAAAATCCTAACATATTTAGCTATGTTATATTACAAAAATAGATTTATTCCAATACTCCCCCTCAAGCTGGTTCGTAGATATTTAGCATCCCCAGCTTGCCTATGAAAGAGTTAAATTGATGAAGTTGAAGACTCTTTGTGAAAATATCTGCCACTTGATCTTTGGTAGGAATAAATGGAATACAAAGAATTCCTTCATCAAGTTTTTCTCTAATAAAATGGTGGTCGATCTCAACGTGTTTAGTTCTATCATGCTGGACTGGATTATGAGAAATATTAATTGCTGCCTTGCTATCTGAGTATAACTTTAAAGGTGAGTTAAACTCAATTTTCAACTCGCTTAGAAATCTCTTTATCCACAAGAGCTCACATATTCCTTGTGCTATCGCACGAAACTCAGCTTCCGCGGTACTTCTAGCCACCACGCTCTGTTTTTTACTTCTCCAAGTTACCAAATTTCCTCCAACAAAGGTGCAATATCCAGAAGTAGACCTCTTATCATCACTCCCAGCCCAATCTGCGTCAGTAAATGCCTCAACATCCATGTTGTTGCTTTTCTTGAACAATAACCCTTTTCCGGGAGTTTGTTTAAGATATCTAAGGATCCTATAAACTGCATTTAGGTGCTCTTCGCAAGGAGAATGCATGAATTGACTCACCTTACTTACAGAGAATGAGATGTCAGGACGAGTATGGGACAAGTAAATCAATTTTCCCACTAAACGTTGATATTGTCCCTTATCAACTTGAGTACCACCATGTTGACTTAATTTGCAATTTGCGTCCATGGGTGTCGCAGTTGGCTTGCATCCTAGCATACCAGTTTCATCAAGAAGATCTAAGATATACTTTCTTTGAGACAATAGGATTCCTTTCTTGGTTCTGGCCACTTCCATCCCTAGGAAATACCTCAATGGTCCGAGATCTTTGACTTCAAACTCGTTTGCCAAGAAGGTTTTTAACTTCTCTTGCTCAACAAGATCGTTACCTGTTAGAATGATGTCGTCCACATACACAATAAGAATAGCTGCCTTTCCTTCACAGGTATGTTTATAAAACATAGTGTGATCTGTCTGGCTTTGGAGGTATCCAAAGATTTTTACTGCAGTAGTGAACCGATCAAACCATGCCCGAGGAGATTGCTTAAGGCCATAAAGTGACCTCTTAAGTTTGCAGACTGTTCCCCTTCCAAATGAGTCCTCAAAACCAGGAGGTGGTTGCATATATACCTCCTCTTCTAATTCACCGTTAAGAAATGCGTTTTTCACGTCTAATTGATGTAAAGGCCAATCAAATGTGGCTGCAAGAGACAACAATATTCTGATACTATTCATTTTTGCAACAGGTGCAAAAGTCTCGTGGTAATCTATACCATATGTCTGAGTATAGCCTTTAGCTACTAGCCTGGCCTTGTATCTTTCAATTGACCCATCAGCTTTGTACTTCACAGTGAAGACCCACTTGCAACCCACTGGACTTTTTCCGGTAGGAAGATTCACTAGTTCCCATGTCTGATTTTTTTCCAAAGCTTCCATCTCTTCAAAAACAGCCTTTTTCCATTCAGGAACAGTAAGAGCATCCTGTATAGACTTGGGAATTTTTGTTTTTGATAGATTTGAAACAAAAGCTCTAAAGTTTGAACTCAACCTATGATAAGAGACAGAGTGGGCTATAGGGTGATTTGTGCATGTTCTCGTGGCTTTTCTATGAGCAATGGGAATATCAAGATCTTGTAATTCAAAGGAATTAGGACATGAGTATGAATCTATATTACCTGATGAGTTTGGGGTTGAATCTTGACAGGCCTTTTGTGGTTGTTGCTCCACACCTTTTCGGTTATGTCTCCTTGAATAGACAAGTAACTCTGGCTGTTTTTCAGGCAATATTTCTCTCCCTGTCAAGGATTTTTCTATTTCTGACACAACAGATTGTTGTATGGAATCAGAAGGGATAGGTAACGGAACACTTGTTTCCCAAAAATAGTCTTCGTTCTCATTATCCCCCTGAAGAGAATTTTGGGAAAAGAATGACTGGTCCTCAAAGAAAGTAACATCCATACTCACATAAAATCGATTAGATATAGGGTCAAAACACTTATATCCCTTTTGAGTAGGAGAATATCCCAAAAAAACACATTTACGGGCCCTAGGATCAAGTTTACTACGAGTATGTTTATGAACATGAACAAATGCAACACATCCAAAGACTTTAGGAGCTAAGTCATGAAAAAAGTGTGTATGAGGGTATGTTTCAAAGAGTAAGGTGATAGGCTTTTTGAATTGACATACCCGAGATGGCATTCTATTGATAAGATACGTGGCTGTAAGGATGGCTTCCCCCCAGAAGTGTTTAGGAACCCCAGTTGTAAACATCACTGCTCGAGCTACTTCTAGCAGATGTTTATTTTTACGTTCGGCAACACCGTTTTGTTGAGGTGTGTCAACACAAGATGTTTGATGAATAATACCTTTTTCCATGAGAAATTTACTAAGAATGGAGTTTAAGTATTCTTTTCCATTATCAGTGCGCAATATCTGGATTTTGGTATTGAACTGGGTTTCTATCATAGAGTAGAAGCTTTGAAATATATTGGACACTTCAGACTTATCTTTCAACAAATATACCCAACAAACCCGAGTATGATCATCATAAATGTAACAAACCATCGTTTACCAGTTATAGTTTTTACCCTTGATGGCCCCCAAATGTCACTATGAACGAGAGAAAACGGTTTAGATGTTTGGTAGGATTTTGGAAGAAAGGTGGAACGATGATGTTTAGCAAATTGAAAAATATCACAATTTAAAGAAGAAATATTTTTATTCTTCAAAAGTGAAGGTAATAATTTGCTCAAATATAAAAAATTTGGATGACCTAATCTGTAATGCCATAACATTATTTCATCCTTAACAGAAAAAGAGAAAAAACTGTCTGGTTGTTGAGTATGTCTAGATAAGGATCCATGACCTTCAAGATAGTAGAGTTGATCAACCTCATTAGCACTGCCAATCATCTTCCCCGAGCACAGATCCTGAAAGTCACATCGAGATTGAGAAAACTTAGCAACACAATTTGAATCTCTAGTGAGTTTACTAATAGACAAAAGGTTACAAGACAACTTGGGGACATGTAAAACAGATTGTAATGTAAGATGAGGAGAAAGAATAACGGAACCTTTTCCAGCCACTGGAGATAAAGACCCATCTGCTAGACGTACTTTTAAATTACCAGGACAAGGGGTATAAGAAGAAAATAAATGAGAAAAGCTTGTCATATGATCACTAGCACCTGAATCGACTATCCAAAGTGTTTGACACAAAGAGGTATTGAAAGCGAGTGGAGATATACCTTTTTTGGCAAGAGAACTGGTGGCAGGGTTATTAAGTTGAGACTGACCGAATAGTCCATACAGTTGTTCTAACTGTTCCTTACTGAACAAAGATGTTCCTGGATTGACGGATCGAACTGCTTCTTGATTCTCCACAGCCACTTGCAAACCTTTCCCGTCCCTATTTTTCAAATGTGCGGGTTTGCCATGTATCTTCCAACAAGATTCACGAGTGTGTCCAAGTTTATGGCAATAATCACACTTGCGTTTATCTGGATTTTTCTTAGTCACCCCATCCATTTTTGTTCCCATCAAAGCAGAGCTTTCCACACTTTTGCTTTCACGGTCTTGATCTTTGTCACCCAACACTTCTCTTTGACTTTCGGCAGCTCGCACAAGAGTAAAGCTTCAGCAAGATCAGGGAATGGTTCTTTACCAAGGACTCTATCACACACTTGTTCGAATTCTATATTGAGTCCGAGCAGAAACTGAAATACTCTTTCTTTTTCCAGTAATTCAGCTAATTTTTTAGTGTCGTTTGTAGATTCCATCTCCACATGTTGATACATGTCTAATTCTGTAATCAACCCTCTAAGTTTGCTATAGTAATCTGTAACATTTAATGACCCTTGCTTTGTTCTGTGAATTTCCCGTTTAAGCTGAAAAATTTGAGAGGTGAATCCTATCTTGGAGTAGGTCTTATGCACAGCCAACCAGATATCTCTAGCAGTAGGAAGTAAGAGATATGTCCTACTAATCTCAGGTTGCATAGAGTGCAACAACCATGACATAACAGTAGCATTTGCTACTTCCCATGATTCATAGGTTGCATCTTTTTCCAATGGTACTTTTGCAACTCCGTTCACATATTTGAATTTCCCTCGACTCATCAGAAATATCTTAGCAAATTGAGACCATTCCATAAAATTTCTCCCATTTAATTTAACAGTTGAAATCTGAAGGGTTGGGTTCTCAAAAGAAATAGACATTTGTTGAGGTCCAGAGGTGACAGCGGAAGACTCTTCAGTAACAGACATTTTTTTTTTTAATTTTGACCTGGTCAAAGCTTGGACAAGGGTTGACTGCGGGAAACAACAGATCAACACAAAAAAGGAAAAAAAAAATTAGGGCTTACCTTTCCCACCCTTCAAAAAACAGATCTCCAAAAAACCTTAGACTAGAGCAACTGAAACTGAAACAAGGTTGCAGCACCGGTTCTGATTCAGCAAGTGAAGGTTTTAGTAGGAGAGATTGGCAGACGGAAAAATTGGCAATGAAGGCCGTATAAAATTAGAGTTTTGACTCTGGTACCATGATGGAAATAACAATGAAAGTATTATTCATTGAACCATACTAAGAGTAATTACAGAGAGGTCTTTATATACAAGAGCTAAAGACTATAAACAGGGAAAGTAAAATCAAATAAAATCCTAACATATTTAGCTATGATATATTACAAAAATAGATTTATTCCAATATCATACAATAGTATCTTCTTCTAATTAAATCAGTCATTCTTTAAAGTTTTTGAAGTAAACAGATACCCAGAAAATCAAATAAACGAGATGATATTTATTAAAAAGCAAGTTTTGTTTAAATGGGATGATATAGCTAATATTCACTCATTGTTAACTTTCTTGAATGTTTTCAAAATGAGCAGTGTTTATCAAACTACTTATCAAGAGCGTTTAGAAATAACAGGAATGTGAAAGTATAAGATTATAATCATCTTAGGCTGGGTTCGGTTTGATGGAATCAAAATTGGGCCAATTGTAATGTTGGGCAATTAATTTGTCTAATCCAGTCTATAATCAAATGTTTGGCGTATTAACAATTGGGACTTTGTAGTTGGGCCTATTATTTATAACCCGTTCGGTTAGCCCAATTCGCGACTGAAAATATGGGGTTGACCATAATACCCCCGATCAAATTCATCTCGTCCACTGATTTAGGTATAATCTCAGCCGTCCAATCCAGGGTATATTACCCACGAACAAACCCTAGACAGACCCATTTGCAACCTATCATTCTCTCTCTTCGGCGGCGCAAAGGTGTAGATTTCTCTTCTCTTTCCAATTTCCGGCGGCGTTAATGTTTTAGGTTTCCTCTTCTCATCGTCTCTCTTCGGCCGCCCTAGGTTTAGGTTCCATCTTCTCGTTCGAACCAATTCGGCGTTAGGGTTTAAGTTTCGTCTTATCACGGCGACGTCAGGGGTCTGTTATACTACACCGTCACGAGGTTCTATTGTGTGAAGGTAATGAGTTTAGCCCTATATGTTTTCTGTTCGATTTTGAACTCGGCATTGATATTTAACCTTGCACTTTCTTTTCTTCATAAGCTATGGATTCAAGCTCAAGTTCATCCATTGATGCGAATATTGCTGGGAAAAAATGTGAGTGCTCTAAAAATGTGAAGGTGCAGACTTCGTGGACCAAGGGTAACCCTGGCCGTAGGTTTGCCCAGTGTGGAGGAGGCTCGGTAACCCAATCCATTATTTTTTTCCATTAATGTTGAATATAGGTTTCAATATATGTTCAGTTTTGAATATATATATATTTGGGAATATTGGTGTTAATTAGCTTTGTTCTTGGGATTATATCTATCTTTGTTTGAATGTTGATTAGTTCATGTTTGTGGAACTGTTATATACATTAATGTGGTGGTTGTTTTATTTTCATGTTTTTGGTACTGAATGTTTTTGGTATTGAATGTTTGTTCTTGGAAATATGTTTGGGTTGTATTATTGTTGGAATTCCCTGGTACTGTTATGTAATGTTTTATAACTTGCATGTAATGGTTATGATGGTAGTGTTATTTTGATTTCCAGAATGTATAGTTATAATGGTTGTGTTTTTTGATGGTACTGTTATGCATAATGGTCGTGTTTTCAAATCTGCCAATTGATAAGATAAGATATATAATTTTTCAAACATGTGATCAATCTTACATTATCTGAAGAAAAAAATGGGGGGGGGGGGGGGGGGCTTCAATGCATTTATGTGGTTGTTGGTTTCCACATTAGAATTGAAAAATATTTTGTTGTTGTGACAGGGAGGCCGATGTGGTTATTTTGAGTGGGTGGATCCACCAATGTGTTATAGGTCCCGACTGATAATTCCTGGTTTGCTACTTCGGGTTAATCGTGTTGAGGCGGAAAGGACCCGTCTGGAGCAGGACAATAATGAATTGATTTCTGATATTGATAGGCTTGTTAATTCTATGTCCACACTTGAGAAGGAAAACATGACATTGCGTCGTAAACTCAAGTTTACGATGATCTGTGTCATCCTTCTTTTTGTGTGGCATGTTTGTTGATTATAATTTGGACTAATGTGTTGTCTTACTTATCCTGTGTTTTGTAATGTAATGTGAATTGGGAACTGTTATCTGTATTTGTTTAGGAGTATTTGTTGTAGGTATGTAATTGTTTGTAATGTATTTTGTTATGTTTTGTGGATGCTATTTTGAAAAAGTTAATGCTGCTGTGGTAATTTTATTTGTGGCATAATGCTTATAATTTTGGGGTAATTAAAATTTTATATGATGTTCAGAATTAGTGTAACTGTGTTTAATCTGTGTAATTTGTTTATAATATCTTTGTCTATTTTGGAAATGGTTATTATGGGCATATTTTGTGGTGTTTGATATTGTAATGAAATGTATGTATTAATTTGTTCCAGTTAAATGTATGTTTGCTGCCATGTTTGGTGTATGTCCTATTGTTGAAAATGATAGTATAATGTTAGATTGACATTAATGCATGCCCTAGTTAATGTTTACTGCCTCAACTTTGAAAATAGACATTAATGCATATCTACCCTACATCAAATCAACATTAATGATGGAAGTTCTTTGGTACTTCAACTTGTCTATAAATTCAACTTATGTTTGCCAAAAGGTGTGCAGTCTCTGAAAATTCATATCATCTAGCATGTAAGCCTCTTTTTTCACATCTACTTTATTCATTCACATAATTAATAATTTTGTTTACAAGTGTGCTGATTCTGAATTATTTGAATTTGTAGAAGTCAGATTGCAACCATATGGCAAAGCAAACTGGTCCTGGAGAAGAGGTTAGGAAAACCGCGAATGGCTGGTCCTTTAACGAAAACTGGAGGTTCATGGTAAATTTGACCCATGAAGCTAAGAACGATAACTTGAACGATTTGGGTGTTCTGGATGCAGCCTGCAAGAGAATTGCAACCAAGATGTGGCATCACACTTTGGACGTCGCTATGCAAAGCATGCTATTAAGATGAAGGTCGAGCATATGCGAGCCAGGCACAAGAGTTTCAAGAAATTTATATCCACTCCCGGTGTCCAGTACGACATCGAAAACATTGATTCAACCGTCACTGCTGATTACTGGAAGACTCTTCATCCGCAGGTAATAAAAATGCATTCATTTTATTTATTTCAGTTTGTAAATTTTGTTATTGTTCTTTTACTAATGTTAATAATTGTTTGTACTTGTTAGGGTGAGCGAGCGATGTTTAAGCAATTTCGATTATACGGAAATCCACTTCAGTTAATGCTCGAGGAAACATTTGACGAGGCGGGTGTTGCATCCTTCCCGGTAGACCTAAGTGGCAGCCCTGGATGGCCTATTCACGTTCGAGATTCGAACGAAGATGAGAAGGCCTTGGTGCTTTCCAACGATGTGAGTGGAATGGAGATCCCATGGTTGGGTGAAGAAGACGATGGACTGTCTATCTGTGCTAACCATGTTGGGGGCAGTGATTTGGCTAAGGTTGGTGACAGCTCCGACATCGTTGGTGGTAATACTTGGGTGAAGTTGGATTGGGTTTGTTATTCGGATTATATTTATGGGTTTTAACTTTGTTTCAATGTTGAATAGTTTATGTATTTGGTACTGTTATATTTCATGGTTGTGGTACACTGTTTTTATGCACCATGATTTGTTTTGGCATTGAGGATGTTTAATTTAGTATTTATGATTATGTTTGTGGATGTAATGTTTTCAAGTACACTGGTAATATAATATGTAGTAATGTTTTATAATTTCCACCTTGTATTATTTTCAACTTTTGTCCTTTGCATTATTTTACAATCTGCCCATTGAAGTACTTCCTCCGATTTTAGCACACTGTAGCAACTTTGAATAAGGCAAAAAAGTCTGTATTAGTGTAGGTAGTTGTAAGACATTTCTAGACTCTAGTTAATATGTCCAAAAATTATTACACAAAAATCTTTTAGTCAAATATACAAAAACTAACCAAATCTTAAAGGCATTGAAGGGTTCTCATGGCAGGACTTAAAGCAACATAGGTGGAATATTTGCACCTTAGACCCTATAAATTTGTCTATTTGCATCCCAATAACCCCAATAAAAAAAGGCTATAAATAAACAAACTTTGACATAAATATTCATTCTTTGCAATTTAACAATCCAAACCCACTGTAAAAATAAGAAGATGGCTCTCTTCACCCCGTGTCCCCAATCTTCGTTTTTTTACTCCGACAAATGGCCCAAAGAATTGGACGACTATTTCATCGAGTTTTTGTCTAATGAGGCTTACTTCCAAAATGCTATTTTTTATTGCACTTTTACCGAAGTGCTTACGTTTGCTCCTAATGACCTAAATACCAACTTTGGCACGAAGTTCACTTTGAAAGAGATTAAGGGAAAATTTATGAAACTCAAACGTAGGTATGCCACTTTCAAGTATTTGAGAACTCTTTCGGGCTATTCTATTGTTGGTGATACCAATGTTGTTGGGAATAGTGGATTCGAGATTGTAAGAAATTTGTGCATGGTAAGTTTATTTTTATTGTGTTGATATTAATGTAAATTTTTTTACTCAAACTTATTAATTTTTTCCTATTGTTATTTTTTTTTTAAATTTCCATTTATAGGAAAAGCCGTTTTATGAAGCATATGCTATTAATGGAGAACCGAAGTGGCTTGATTTGTGCGAAATTTTTTGCCATGACGATGCACAACTTCCCGTTCCTCCTCCTCTAGCATCCCCGATAAATCTTCAGTGGTTTGAACTCGACGATGGCCCAGATGCTGGGCAAGGAACCCCTGCGCCACCACCTATAAACCGGCCGCAAGCAAGGTTCTCACCTTGGGACAATGAAGAATTCTGGAATGACTTGGGTAATTACAACAACCCAGTGAATATTGATGAACCGGTAGAGAGTCCCAAATCCTCGGGGGTCGCTAAATGTCTTTGGCCCGATGTTGGGTCATTAAGCAAATCAGGTGGGGGAAACTAGCATAATACCACCGGGGATAGATTATGGCGTGCATTTTACCCTATAATAATCGACTAAAATTTATCCCGTTAGCTTAAGTATTTATCTATTTTCTTACTTGCAATTATCGGTAGTGTTTGTTTAATGTTCGATTTCGTAAGGGGTTTATTTGCAATATATCATCGTTTGAATTTGATAAGAATCGGGTATATATATATTTTATAAATCATGAGATGGAAATTCTTATGAAAACCAGGGGGGTTACTTGCAATAAATTCAGGGGGCTTACTTGCAATAAAGCGCACACACACACACACACATATATATATATATATATATATATATATATATATATATATATATATATATATATATATATATATATATATATATATATATATTTGCAACCAACATTGGCCCATTAACAATGATACAACCGTAGATAATCCACTTTCAGAAATAATTAATCCACAAAAAATGCATATTATACATATAGGGGCGTGTATATATATTAATGATGCATATATATATATTAGCCAACTGCATAGATACAATTTATAGAAAACTTCCAAGCACAAAATCAAGTTAATAATTATAACATAAATCCATAAAATGTCACATATAATCCCTTGTTTAGAAAGTTAGGTTAGTTACAAAAGACACATCTTGTGTCACTAACCTAACTAACCCCAAAAAGATGAATACATGAGTTTTGAAATATACGCAAAATAGACTTCGAGATAGTTGCATTGTCAAAAGTACGTAAACTAATGGATGATATGTTACGCAAAATAATATCCCAAATCACATGATACGGGTTCCAAAATGATCAAAGTTTATCATCAAGACTCATGATATCAATTTAGTCACGGCATCTTACCATCAAGCATCATGTGTGCTTGCATCTCCCGGTTTCGTGCATTCGAGATCAAGAACAAGCTAGTATGCTTTGCATTGTCCATTATCTTGAATGAGAGATAGTTTCGATTCTCTTCGCTCAATGTCTCGATCTTCTCTAGCGCCGCTATAATCTTCTTGGCCTTCTCGTCGTATGTATCTTCCTCCTTTGCAAATTTTGAAGTCAAATCTCCCCACGTATCCTTGGCAGCGTCAATAAACTCCTTCATGTTAGGCATGGAAGGATCGGGGCTAATCGACTCCGGTGTTTTCCTCTTCCGATCTATAGAACCGTCTTTCTTAATCTTAATCTTCTCCGGTTTTGATTTTTTTTCCAACTTCACCTTAACCTTCGTTGGTCCAATCGACTCAAAGCCCGAATTATAATGCGCCGAATCAAACATAACCTCGGCGTCATCTGAGACATCGGCTGTCAAATCCACACATGGGCTGCCTACGTGACTCTCAGCTGTCGTGCCCATTGGCTCCTTAAGCTTGAGGTTTGATTGTCCCGACATGGCACCGTTTTTATGTATGTCTTCCACGATATCCGGGAAACTTTCTGCATCATCCCCTGTTGCTCGGTCCTTGCCAAAGATCTCCACCCAATCCTCAAAGTAATGATATGTTTTGTATCGCATGTTTGCAACATCGGGATGTGCCTAGTGTTGAAATTCCAACAATGAATGGGTTATTTAAAAAAAAATGAAGTAGTTATTGCATCAAAACATAAGAAAGGGGGTATATGAATTTATTCCAAAATCAGTGGACTTTTTTGAATATATATGAAGGTTTCATAAGGGGTAATTGCATCTAAATGGTACTTTATATACAAAATAGGGGGGCATATGCATATATGGCATAATAAGGGCGGTATTTGCACATATATACAAAGGGCATGGGGTTAATTGCATAATAATTAAGGTCAGGACAGGGGGGTATATGCATTTATAGGGCAGGGGGTTATTTGCATTTATATTAATGTCAGGGCAGGGGGGTAATTGCATTTTTATACAAAATAGGGGTTATATGTAATTTTTGCATAATCAAGGGGTTATTTGCATATATATACAAAGGGCAGGGGGTATATGCATTTATATTAATGTCAGGGCAGGGGGGGTATATGCATTTATAGGGCAGGGGGTTATTTGCATTTATATTAATGTCAGGGCAGGGGGGTATTTGCATTTATATGGCAGGGGGTAATTGCATTTATATACAAAATAGGGGGTTATATGTAATTTTTGCTTAATCAAGGGGTTATTTGCATATATATACAAAGGTAGGGGGGTATATGCATTTATATTAATGTCAGGGCAGGGGGGTATATGCATTTATAGGGCAGGGGGTTATTTGCATTTATATTAATGTCAGGGCAGAGGGGTATTTGCATTTATATGGCAGGGGGTAATTGCATTTATATACAAAATAGGGGGTTATATGTAATTTTTGCTTAATCAAGGGGGTTATTTGCATATATATACAAAGGGCAGGGGGTTATTGTTATTTTACCTTCACGTACAGCTGCCATATTTCATCATCAACAGTAATTTGTTTTCCGGAATCATTCCATCCGAACCCACTTGTCCCTTGCATCCCGAGCAATTGGTAATACGTCTTCTTCCAAACCGTCAACTTGGAAAGCACGTGCTTAGCAAGGATCTTTGAATTAGGAATTCTCGCATTTATGGCTACCTCTAGAGTTTGCAAATAACCGGCTCTAAACGAATTATCGGCCTTCCATCCATTCAAAAGCAGTTCCTTTAGGCAGTGAAGTAGTGTTTGCTCTTCGAGCTCATTCCAAGTCCGACGCACCCCTTTCGTCTTCCTTTGGGATGGAGCAGACCCACTGTATTGTGGAATTGAAGCCATATTCCACAAACTAGTATTCTGCAAAAACCAAGTAAACAACGTTAATTTTCGAATCTCTATCCTATATAGGAAAGCACATTAAAAATGACAGACCACCTTCACATAAAATTCACATACATTATACCATTCCAATAAATTTAACACGTCACTTTATTAAAAAAAAAAAAAAAAAAAACAACATAATAATACATAGAATTTATAATCGGACAATCATAAGTCCAACATAATATCCACGTCCCAATTTTAAATACATAGGTCCATATAAAATACATAAATAACATAAATGCAATAAAAGGATATTAATTATCAAATTCAGTCATAGGTAATAGCAAAGAAATCCTTTTAAATATTCAATAACGATCTTCATTCCATTTGTTGAACATATCACGGGCCATGTTGTCGCAAAAATTATTCCACGCAGGTGACGGTTTGACTGACTCAATGTAATCTCCACTATCTTCCCCAATTTCATCGTCACTGGAGTCGCTTTCATCCGATTGCCAATACGATTTGTCGCTAGGCATTGTTTGCCGTATGAAAGTTTGAATCAACAGAAGAGCCATAATTACTCGATTATGCGTCTTCAAGGGGTAGAATGCGTTGCTCCGTAGAATTGCCCACTTTTTCTTCACCACACCAAAACTGCGCTCAATTACGTTCCGTGCTTGCGAATGTTTCATGTTAAAAAACTCCTGCTCATTCTGCGGGGCCTCCATACCCACACCCCACTCTTTCAAATGATATCGTACCCCTCTGTAGGGCGCAAGAAATCCTTCACAATTGGTATATTCATTATCGCATAAGTAATACGTCCCTGAAAGCAATATTTGATCATGTAAGAATTTTTTTTTAATAACAACTAACTTATTAAAAAGAAAACAGACATAAGTAAATAGTTCGTTTTGTTACCGGTAGGAACTCTGAACCCGTTGCTTCGGTTTATCGCGTCCCTTAAAACTCGACCATCTGCGGCCGAACCTTCCCAACCAACTAATGCATAACTGAAAGCTCCTTCAATGTCACATGCAGCTAGGACATTCGTGGAAATTGCACCCTTTCTTGATCTATACCGTGGTTTGTCTCTGTTCGGAACTTGAACATTTACATACGTCCCGTCTAACGCCCCAATGCAATCCTAATGCAAAGGAATAATAATCAAGATACAACGAAAAACAAACAAATAATTAAAAAGATGATAATAATTTTAATACTCACCGGGAAATAATTCCACCTTGTATCCACGCAATCAAGAGCAATTGGTTTGGGTTTAGATAGTAAAATCGGATGCAAAGTTAGCAAAGAATTTAGTACACGATAGAAGCATTTGCTAACGGTGTCACCTGACCGTTTGTAATCTGTCCCAACAATTCGGATCTTCTTGTGGTGAGCAAGGACCGACAAAAACATTGCAACTTGTTCTCTAACTGAAACATATTTAGTATCCCTTAACCCACCCGCGTTATGTAGCAAACAACAGAACGTTTCAAAAGCATTCATAGTTAGACGCGTATTATTTCGGCAAGTAACATTCTTTTCCTTCGTGATTTCGATTAAGTACTAGGTTTGCGTCTGCCTTCTACGGATTAGGCTATAACGAATGGGTTTTTTCAAACAACGGGCATTGTGATGTGCAATCACACGCAAGAAAAAAAAATAAACTCCCATCCAAAAGAATTGATGAAACATAATTAACAAGAGTTGTTTGTGTCGTTCATCCATTTGCAAGTACTCCTAAATTTTTTTTAGTAAGAACAATTTATATGAACCGACCAATGAAAACAACGAAGATAGACAATTTAATTATTAAGAACATTAAAAACTAACGAACATGAAGCAACATATGAACATGTAATTTTTATTTAAACACTAGACCAAAATGAAGATATGACTATGTTGTATATATAAAGAAATAGATAAGAGGGTACACATAAACCTGTTTGTACGTAGAATAACCACAACATTTTACACTCATGAATGTGCAGTTTAAGTACAAGAAAATGCACCTTAAAATAATCATTATGGTTTTCAAAGCATCCAATATTGCTCAATGATTTTTCAATGTATGATAAAAATTAAAAATCGACCAAAAATATTTTCCAATATTGCGCCTGACAGTGTAAAAGAAACAGTATACACCAAACAAGTATCCAATATTGCTCCTGCTTTAAATGATGATGTTTTGATATCATTCCAAATGTATAATAAACATTCCCAAACAAACTTTTCCGGTTAACACTTTTGTTCATACAAGAACAAATTCACCAAACAAGTTTTCCCAAAAAAAATAATAAATTAAAACTCTCAAATGGAATGTTTTCGATTTCAATCAAAATCCAACAACAAACTTGCACAAACAACAAATAATACAAAAACTACCAAACAAGTGTTCCAAAAAACAACAACAAAAAAAAATCGAAGATCTCAAATGGCCTGTTTTTTACATATAATATAATGTATACATACACCCACTAGTGGAAACCTCATAACTATTATTAGTTCAACCAAAATCATGAAGGAAACACAAATTTTTACAAGATAAGACCCGGATTCAACAAGCTTGCACTTCGACCTCCTTCAATTTCAGCTTCGGGTAACTTGCTCCAACAACCGACAAACCTGCAAATCGAGCTTAGTATTAGTTAAATCCGTGGCAAATGCTATGTATGCAAGAAAAACGAAGGTTTATGAGCTCAAAATTCCAGCTGAAGAAAATGGAGTTCTTCTCTTGTCTCTGGAGCCGCGAAATGAGCGGCGGAGGGGGGGGGGGGGAATAATAAATTGGCTCTTTTGTTTAATTTGTCCAGGTTCAGCAGTAAATTATTGAAAGTGAAGGGGCAATTTCGGGTTAAAAAACTGGGATTGGGCCGAATAAATTTAATTGGACCTGGGAGATGGAATTATAATATGTCTAATTAGCTGGTGTGGCTCACAAGACCGGCAGATTGTAACGGGCAGCCCGGGTTTTTATCATCCAAACCGATCAGTGTATTGGCGGCCCAAATGAGATAGATAAAAATAGTTGGTACCTAATTTGGGCCTTATTAGATGAACCGAACCCAGCCTTACATATTTTACGGGAAAATTGCTTTTTTGGTACCATAGGATAGGCTGACTTGCAATTTTGGTAACATTGGATATGAAAATGCAAATTTGGTACCATAGGATAGGTTTTCATTGCAATTTTGGTACCAAACCCAATTTTTCTACAAAGTTAATGGCAATTTACCCCCTACTAAATGCATAATGTTCAATTTAACCCCTCGTGGTTTAAAAAAGAACATTTTACCCCTTGAAATTTTGTAAAAATTACACATCGCCTCCCTGATATTTTTATAGGCGGCACTTAATCCACTTTTATTATGATAATGTGATTTTTTACCCATTGTGTTATGATAAATGTGGCAATTTATCCCCCTATGTTAAATAAAATAGTTTGCATGCATACTATCAATTTCGGCAAATGAGTTACAATCTTCGGCTGATGGGGTAAATTGCTTCATTAAAATTTTACAGGGGGTAAATTGATTTTTTTCAAATCATAGAGGGATAAATTGAACATTATGCATTTCATAGGGGGTAAATTACCATTAACTTTGTAGAAAAATTGGGTTTGGTACCAAAATTGCAATGAAAATATATCCTATGGTACCAAATTTGCATTTTCGTATCCAATGATACCAAAAGTGTAAGTCAGCATATCCTATGATACCAAAAAAACAATTTTCCCCATATTTTACCTATAGAAAATACAAAAGAAAGCTACAAGCATCACACGCACACACAAGCAAGGAGCATGCAAAGAGAATTGGAAATAAGCACAAATATATCACGAAATATATAGGTGATATGGGAGAGTTTTTGCACGAAACACTAACATAAACCACAAGGGAAAATATATAATAATGCACAAAAGGAAACTCAGCAATACGATCAATGAAAGTAGAAGCTGCAAATCAGAAGAAGAAGAAGAATATACCGTATTACTGATTTAGAAAATTTAAACAAAAGAAAGAGGGAGGGGGGGCTTGATCACAATAATAAGTTTATATTTTATTTATGCAAAAAAAAATGCGCAAATGCAACTGATACAAAGTAGAAAATAAAAATAAATAAGCAGCATCTCAGCTCCTCTCCTCTCTATTCATGCTTGTTGAGACGGACGCGCTTGTTCATACCAGTATCTCTGTCAAAATTAACTAGTATAAATTAATAAATATGATTTATTATAAACTGTGAAAGAAGAATTTTTTTGGAAAAATCAGTATTATAATATTATTAATATTATACCGCTTGTTGGAAATTCTTTCTGACCCCAATACCTTCTTCGAAACAATGTACAAGTAGGCTATAAGAAGGAACATGGCCAGCCAGAGAAGCTTGGTACACCCATTTAAATGTCTCTTTTGTCGTAGTAACTGCCACAATAGTAATAATAATAATATTTATATTTATATAACACAAATAATTAGGGGAGCATTTGATTCCATAAATAAGAGTATCCAATCCATACAGTAAGAATCCTTAGCCAAAAAATGCATCGCCCGTAAATCACCAAGTTCAGCAGCCCTCTCATAACATAAAATCCCTTCTTTAAATTTTCCGGTATGGAAATATAGTACCCATGCATTCACCAAAGCCCTCGTGGATCCAAGCGCCGCGCCATCGAAGAAAGCCTTCAATGATTATATGTTGGTTTGGCTAATAGTGGAGAAGAGGTTAGGTAATCCTTTAGTTGGTTGAAAGCCTGATCGCATTCGTCGATCCAAACAAAGTTTTTTGCCTTTCGTAGAGTTTGAAAGAAAGGTAAACTTCTGTCGGCCAACTTGGAGATGAATCTGTTCAATGCCACAATTTTTCCTACTAAACTTTGTACTTGAGAGACCGTCTTAGGCAGTCTCATTTCGGTTATAGCTCGAATCTTTTCGGGATTCGCTTCAATTCCTCGTTGATGGACCACATATCCAAAAAACTTTCCTGACTTTACTCCGAAAGTGCATTTTGCAGGATTTAACTTCATTCGGTATTTTCTCAATATCTGAAAGCAACGATCGAGATGCTTTACGTGGTCGGTTTCATTCATGCTTTTGACCAACATATCGTCCAAGTACACTTCCATTATCTCTCCGATCAGCTCCCTAAACATTAGGTTAACCAGTCTCTGGTAAGTGGCACCAGCATTCCTTAGGCCGAATGGCATAACAATAAAGCAATATGCACCCTGCTCCATTATGAAAGCAGTTTTCTCCTGGTCTCGCTCATCCATGTAGATTTGGTAGAAACCTTGGAAAGCGTCCATCATGCTGAAAATAGCAAAAACCTGCAGTCGAGTAGACCAGCAAGTCGATTCTCGGGAGAGGGTAAGGGTCACGTGGACATAGCTTATTAAGGTCTGTGAAATCGTTACACATCCTCCATTTATTATCCCTTTTATCCCCTTTAGCCACTAAAACAACATTGCATAGCCATTCCGAGAAGTGTATTTCCCGGATTTGTTTAGTTTTGAGCAGCCTCTCGACTTCTGCTTTTGTTATCTTGTCTTTTATTAGCCCGTGATTCCTCTTCTTTTGTCTTGCTGGTTTCGCCATTGGATCGATTTTTAGTGAATGAGTAATTACCCTTGGGTCAATGCCCTCGATGTCGTTCGCACTCCAAGCGAATATGTCGACATTATTTCTGAGAAAATTTATTAGTAATACTTCCCCTTCCGAACTGAGTTTGGTTCCAATCCTAGTCGTTTTCGAAGGATCTCCTTGTACGAGCATAATATCTTTATGTTCGGGTGGCTTTATGGTTAAATCGACCGGCTCCTTTCCTTTCCGATCTATCCTGTCAGTGCTGGGGATTTCGACTTCGGCTCTTTCGATGTCGTCATCGAGCTTCCTTTTAGCTGGGGTAAACGATTTGAAACGGTTACCCAACGTTAAGGAGGTGATGTAACAATCCCATGCCATACAATGATCGTTTACTATTTCTCCAACCCCCGTGTCTGTCGGGAATTTTATCTTCTGATGGTATGTCGATACAACTGCTCGGAATAAGTTGAGGGCAGGTCGTCCTAATATCGCATTGTATGCAAAGGGAGTCTCTATGACCAGGAACTTTATCAGTTTCACTGCGCGCTGTGGTTTCTTTTCCAGCGAGACACTTAAATTTATTGTCCCATAGGGGACTATTTCCGAGCCTCCAAATCCTACTAATAGAGTGGCTACTTTTGGGAATGTTATTTCTCCCAAATTCATCTGTGTTAGGACCTCCTTAGATATAATGTTCGCTGAGCTTCCATTGTCGATTAGGATCCTCTTAACGTAGTAGTTTGCTATCTCGAGTGATACCACCATCGGGAAATCAGGGTTGTCTTCTTTCATATCCCAAACGAAGTTCCTTGATACTTCGCTCTCATTGAAACTAATGAGTTGTTCTTTTGGTTGTTTGCTCTCTAGTGTCCATACTTCTTTAGGATGTCTAACATTTCCTAATAAAGACCTCGCGGTTCTGCGGCGAGCATTACGACTGTCTCCCCTGGCTGGTCCCCCTGAGATGGTATGGATGTGCCGTTAATTTGATCATTGTTCAATTCTTGTGGCGGACCATTATTAGGGGACCTTCTTCTCGGGGTTCTTCTCTGATTATTTTTTCGAGGACTCCTGCTTCTATCTCTCCTACGATTGTTTCGCTCTAGATAATCGTCCAACTTTCCTTGTTCGATTAGCCTTTCAATTTCCTGCTTCAGGTGAAAACAGTCTTCGGTGCGGTGTCCATGGGCACAGTGATACCTACAATATAGATTGTAGTTTTGTGCCCCGGGCCTAGGTTGTGCAATTCTTTTCGCCGGCGGAATCCAGTTGTTCCTTTCTAGTATTACAAGAATTTCTTCGATAGGAACAGTCAGTCGGAGGTATTCCACCTGGTTTATTCGATTCCTGTTAGCTGGTTCGGCTGAACTTGATCTAGGATAAATATTAGGTCTTTTATCCGGATCGTTCCGATTGTATTCTAGTCGTTGAAAGACATTTCCTTTTCTGAAGGACCGATCGTAATTCGTAGGTCTTAAAGCAGGAGCTTTATCTTGCCGCCTTGATCCGGCGGTGGGAGCTTTGTTTCTATTCTTATCTTTGAAAGAGTTCATCTCCTCTTGAGTCATGTATTTCGATGCCAAGGTCATAATATCCGCAAAAGATCTCGGTTGCTTTCTACTGAGAGCATTCCCGAACTGCCTGTTTTTGGGAGATCGAAGAGGATGGAGATTATGTAGTCGATGTTCGGGGAATCAATTTGTAACAATTCCACGTTAAATCTTGCCAACCAGTTTCGCAAGGACTCTCCCTCTTGTTGATGGATGGTTCCAAGGTAGCTCATCGGCAGTTTCTGTCTTTTCTGGCTAGCAAATTGTTGGGTCAGTTTATTGCATAACTCACGAAAACTGAAGATAGAGTTGGTGGGTTGTTTTGCAAACCAATCCAAAGCTAGACCTTCAAATGTGGTAACCATTAGTTTGGCAGTGTATTCCGGCGAGTGAGCATATAAATTCATAATATTTGTAAAGCTGAAAATATAATCATCGGGATCGGTGGTTCCATCGTATCTTGGTAGTCGTCCAAGGACCTGGCCGGATGATTGAGCTTCTTTTATCTCCCTACAAAAAGGGAAGCACGCAGCTAGGCTTTCTTGGAGCTCTGTGTTTCTAGCCCACGGATTTTGGACGGTCCGAAGACGTTGTTCTAGGCGCTCCTGTACCATCATCTCAATCTCTCTTTCTGAAATGCGGACAACTCTTTGTCGATTAGGAATTGCGTCCACGACGTCGTCCTCAATGAGAATTATGGTATGTTCTTTTGATCCTTGGCGGGTTGGTTGTGGCTTTGTTCGATCTGTTTTTCTTCGGATCCGCTCATCGGTTGGTTTCGTATCGCTCCTTTGTGGACTGTGCAAGGATCGATGTTCGCTCACAGGGCTATCTGCTTGCTCAGATATTTGATCGACCTGCCTTGGAGCTCTCCGAGAAAGATTTGCCCTAGTAGTTCTAGGGTCTCTGGGCACCTGCTCAGGGACCAGTATTTCCCCTGGATACAGTTAGTTAAATAGCATAGCGATCTGTCTTAGTTTCTCCTGTGTATCCGGCAGAGGAACATGGATTGTTTTTGCCACAGGGGCTTCCGGTATCACAATGGCGGTAATCTCTTGTTGTCCTTGAGAGTTTTGAACATGGATCCCTTGACGTTCCTCCTGCTTCGGTAGTTGATCACTTGCTCTTCGATTATTTTCATCGTTGACGGTTGGAACGTTGTTATTCGTATCGTTCTGTAAGTCATCAGACGTGATATGTGGATGCGTCGTGTTACTTCTTGCCTCGTTACGAGCATTCTTCCTTGGGCGAGCCATATGTCTATCGAATAATTAACTCGGCCCCTCGGTGGGCGCCAACTGATTTAACCGTTTTTCGTAGGGTTGGATTAAATCAATAATAGAGGTTTACGGGGTTAGATTATATGTATTATGGGGCCTAGTTACTTTATTCCGGATGGATCAATCTCAAGAAAGAACAATATGTAAAAAACAAATAAGAACACAAGATGATGAATATTGAATATAGTATAGCAAAGGCTTTTCTATTACTTTATTATCAGATTGCCCAAGTATGGAGGCGTCAGTTCTCAATTGTAATTGTTGTCTAAATACAATGTTTAACTAGGTATTTATATGTTAACAACCCTAGCTCTACAAGGAAACATAGTCCTAATAGGACTTGGCATAATAATCCTTCAGGAATTCGGACTTCAGGCTTGATCGCTACGGATTGATATCTTTGGTCGGATCGCGTGGCTCGTTAGCGAAACAGCTTTCCTGATCGAGTCGATCAAGTATTTCTAGTCGTTCCGAGTGTTACAAGGGGTGTAAAATAGCCCCCATCACTGTTATCCGTCAATATCATCGCCAATGACTGTTCAGGCGAATTCTGCAACCACAACATCCCATCCTGCACATATATATATTTATAATATTAAATAAATAACACTAAATTATCTAATCTAATCTAATCTAACTTCATTCTAATTTAACTTACTATTATTTCAAGGGTGTGTTTTGGTCAAATTGCTCAATTTTGACCCAAATTCTATTTTCTCACGTTTTTGAGTTTCTTTTATTTAGTAAAAAAATTATTATTGGCCTAGAGACTTTCTCAAACACATGTCTGCCATTTCAAATAATTCTCAAACCGTTCACTACCCCATGATTTGCCAAACTTCATCCATCTCTAACGCACAACCGTCGAATACAATTCCTCACATAAACTGCTCTACTACGTATTTCGTTTTCATTTTGATTCCGTCACCAACTCCCTTTCTCCCATCAGCAATTTTGACCAAGTGCATATATATATATATAGGCGCTGCCGCAACTAAATATCGTTGCAATATGCAGTTTCGGTGTAGAAAAATTGATCGGGTAAGTGCAAAAAGAAGGATATAGGGACAATTATACTTTTGTCAATACCTCTGTTTGTTTCATTTTTGCTTAGCCATGAAAGTTGGAGTTGTTTAATTAATCCCCTATTAATCTATGTGTTTCCTCATTTCAATTTTTGATTTTCATTTTGTTCTTCATTAATTGGAATGAATGGAAGGACTATAAATTGAAGAAAGCCTTCTTGAGTAAAGCAGAAGATCATGCAAGCTTTGTTATAACTTTCTTTCTAGACTCTGTAAATTTGTATTTGTTTCCAGACATCATCATAGTACAATTAATCTCAGCTCTAACATTTTTTCTTAGAATAGGCTCTGTAAATTATATTTACGTATGTGAATTTTTTTTTTTTTTTTTTTTTTTTTTTTGTATTGAAACAAAAAATTATATAATTAAGAAGTTGTTATCTTGACACACATATTCATTATTTTTCTTTGTGCTTTAGATATATTGAAATGCAGTTATATGTTAAAAAACTGTAAGAGAATATTACTACCAGGATATGAAACTTATGATTTAGAATGTGACTGTTCCATTCAAATTTTTGGCAATTAGTCATTTCATCTTTTAGAGTAGAACTTTCCTCTAATTTGTGAATTGTCTCCCTTTTTCTGTATCATATTAGATGCATATGATCAGAGATACTTATTCCCACTTTATTTTATTATCAATAAGTGCAAAGTTTTTTATGTGGTTAGTTTATTAGCAAATCTCATATATTAAGTATGTTGAATTAGCTGTATATACATATGTTTAATTGTTTATAATCCTATATTTACTTTGCTGATTTAGTGTAATATGTATCCCACAAAAAGTTGATCACGCCTTCTAGCCTTAGACTTAGCCTACAGTATTAGTCATAGCTTTATGTAACTATATTATAGAATACTAATGAATATAGCTCAATTTTCCTCCAATGTTCATTCTATTAAAATATTATTTTAGATAGTTCATGTGATGAATTTTAGGATTGAGAGGATAATGTGAGTGGTGATTTGCTTTTAAAATTCACAAGCCCCTGAATAAAGAGTTCGTACAAGTATTCCAACAACAAAAATCAGTAGCGGGGAGAAAAAAACACCAAACTAAAAAAGGTGTAGAAATTCAACATTTTCTTAATGAAAAACTATGATATTTTATTTTATTAATGTGTTTCATTAGATTAATCTATAATACAATTTAGTATAATTCCGTGCATAGCACGAGTTTAAGCTAGTTTATATTTATAGAAAATGAAAAGAAGAAAGACCGTAGAGATTCACAAGCAATTTGTACTTATCTCTTGACCCACGTATCAGGGTTTACTTGATGCTGGTCTTGCCCTGCGACACGTAGCACTTTTTTTATTTCTTTAGTTTTTTTTTTTTTTTTTTTTTTTTTTTTTTTTTTGATCTACTAGACTGTGTATTTACAGCTCAGATCGAAGAGTGCAAAGGATATAGGTCCTCCCCAGTGTGGTGTCTCCAGTAGGATTCGAACCTGAGTCTCGCCTATGGGGGTGACAAGTCACTACCACTTGATTACTTTACACGTGTCTTAATTACTTTACATTTAATTTTATATTCAGCACCTCCTCTAACCTTGGTTACTTTTGTACGATACATTTTAAGAGGGATAGCAAATTTTAGATTTCAAAATTATCCAACAAAGCGGGATTAAAAGTTTCAGATTTCAAATTTTTCAGACAATTTTAAATTTCAAATGGATAAAGTGTATATGGGTTTTTATCTCTCTCCATTTCAATTAAATCAAAAGAACACCCAAAATTTCAGGCGAATTAATTTCCAGCGAATCTGGCGGTTGCTGCTCTACCGGTGACGACCTCTTCGCCGCTGCTGGTGAAAAACCTTCGTGTTACTTGTAAGCTGATGAATTCTTCCTATTGTTGTTCTATTCCTCATTTAAACCCTAAACTCATAGGTTAAAGGCTTAGAAGCAAAACTTAAGAGTTTTTTTTTTTTTTTGTGAGATTAGCCTCTGCCTCCTTTGCGTCAATCTCATGGGGTAATTTATTTTGTTACCTTTTGCTACAAAAAAATCATTAATTAGGAAAATTCATAAATACTAGTAGTATTTTTGTTATTTTGTTAGGTGCTTATACAATTAAGTGAAGCTTGCCTGAAATATTTTTATCTTAGTTTTGCATTTCTAAAGGTCTTGTTTTTATACTATGATGAATCAATGGAGGTCCACTTTCATCTATATTCACCTTATTCTTTTCTTTTCTTTGGATTTTTTTTTATTTTTTTTGGGTCCTAGCTTTTCTTTGAACAGTGAAAAAGTTGGTGTTAGCATTTTTCTTCTCTGCTTTTATGCTTATATGGGTCTCATAATGTCACTCAATTCATGTATATTCCATTAAGAGTTTTCTAATGCTTTCAATCAGAGAAAATAAATGTTCAAGAAACATATTCTAAGGTGTCTATTATCATGCTTCATTACCATGTATGTCCCCTAGTAGCTAAAAGATGCAATAAACCATTAATGAAAATAAGAATTAGAAATTATGTATGTACTTTATTGAATCCTATTTCAGGTTAGTGGAATGAAAATTCTTGCCATATGTTTGAGTCAAAGGTTGTTGCTTTAGAGTTTAGAGTAAGGGTATCATAACATCAATTCTAGCCAAACTAGTGAATTTGATTTATGTTCTTACTTCAGCTCTAATTAAATATGCAGCTGGCTATAGAGACTCAATATTTGAATGCAAGCAACCGAGTGGTCCTCGATGAAACTCAAATTTCAACAAAAGATCCAAATCCAGGTCTACTACCACTAGAAAAGAAACCACCTAGTCAATTGCTTCAATTTATCTATCACAAGCTAATAGCTGCAACTGAAGATTTTAAACCCGATAGCATACTTGGGGAATGTTGGATAGAGGAGAATTAGACAGGGGCCTCAATACAAGTTTCAGGAATCTGGTTTAACATATGCAATGGAGTTGAACCTACTAGAAATTACTCCATGTAATTACATTTGGTAAAAATAGATTATTTTGTGGCTGGTCCTAACGAGATTCGAAGCTTAAAGTTGAAGCGTAGGTTTCAAAGAAATAGTGAGGTATACTAAGTTGATAAGGAGCTAAATATTTTAGCTTTGCAGGTTTTGTAATAATTACACAACCTGACTTGGTGCAAATTTATTCTCAAACTTTCAGACCATAGGTGTAAGTTGTTGTATATTACCTTACCGATATTTATTTCGAGAATGCTGTTATATACTTATATTAAGGTATAATCTATATAGAACAATGTAATCAATTTTAACTTTTGAGAAGAATATTGTCAGTTTTAATATTTTAGAACGATTAGCAGAATTATTTTTTTTGGTTGATTTGTACATGGGAAATGAAGAGGGAAAAATATGTGAATCTGGTTTAACCATTAGTTTCGTTCATTTACCTTATGTTTACATTCTCTTTACTTTTATATGACCAACTTTGACATATGACAATGATAATTTAATCCAATTTCAAATCACGAAAGGAAAAATAGGAGATTGCTTGTGCTCAACTTTTTTTTGCTCTTGGGTTTAAGTTTTCATTACTTGTGCTCAATATTTGAATGAAACATGAGTTTTTGGCACCAAAAATTACTTACACCATTGAATGTAGCACATCTGTAGTACTAAATTGGATTTATTGCAAAGACTTGAAAACCAAAAAGATGAGGAATGCAAGATATTGAAGCACTTGCAAACAAATGATTAAGGACTAATTAATAAGAAAGTTTTTACTCGTAAAGAGCATCCATTTCATTGCATAGAAAGAGGAAAGTACAAGAAAATGATCTTTACTCCATCTATACAAGCTACCATGTAGATCAACACTATACTAAGGGGGTAATAATCAGACGAGAAAGAACTGAAACACAAAAAACTCTTGGAATACACAAAATAGGGAAATCTAAAAGTGTTCGGTTGAATTAACACCATGTACAAAAAATGACAACTTGAATCGGCGGAAGCATGATCAAGAGAGACAGATCAAGTTGCAACTATACCAACCGGATTCCAACAAAAGACTCCAAGATAAGTTTGGAAAGCAAAAAAACAATGTCCAGTTGACGGCATGATCGCAAATTGCCAACCAACTAGAGTAAATAATTCCCCCAAATTTTCGGGGCAAAAAATGGCCAAAACTTTGAATTATAAGAGCATCAATACGTCTCCTAGTAGACCGCAAGAAAACAGTGCCTAAATTCCTGCCTTCCCAAGCAAAATCACCCCTATTTTCCTCACTGTTCTTCCAATTCAACAAGCAAATAGCAACAAAAAAGAATTAGTTTAACGACAGAACGACATGCACAAAAAGAAACGAATTTAAATCATGAATTGACACACCTGAGATAAATTAAAATCCATCAAAAGGCTCGCCTCATCAATATGCCCTATCATATTCAATAGCTCACCAAATCCCTATGCAACAATTATAGGTAAAATAAGAATGAAAAGAATTTTCTTAAATTCTTTATAAGAATGATAAAGTAAATTTTGACATAGAAATACTTGTATGTCATCAGCCACAGGATTTATTGTTTCCAATCGCGCTGTATATGTCAATGGAGGACCATGTTGAGAGCTAAATGTTGTTTCATGTGATGGATGATCACTTTGAGAACTTTGTCCTTTTCCTTTTGCTCTTTTTGAAAGCATCTCTACAATAGTTAAAATAATAAAAATATAATATTAGTTACTTCCATATATTAAAATCAACTGAAACTATAAAAGTTTACCAACTCACTTACTTGCACTTTCAGCATTCACTTTTCTCTTTTTGCTTTTAACATCCCAATGACGTGTAAATATATTCTTAGTCGCAGTTTTTGACTTGGGAAGAGGAGGATTACGAACAAAATATGGATTCGTCTCATCATTATTTTGAGTAGCTTCCAACTCATTCGTTGATGTCAAATCATTTAAATCGGACCTTTCAAACCAAAGATCTATTTATTCTTTAGCACTTTCAACACATTCTTTCAAGATCTTTCTCGTATCCTCGTGGGCTTTGACTCGTGTTGCAAGTTCATAAAATTCTCTTGCTGCGTAATTGACAAAGGCCATCTCAGACACAAAGTCATTGCCCTTTCCACTTTCAATTCCATTTCGCTCACTACATTTTCTCTTCATTACAGATTTGGTCCAACGTTTTTTTATGTACACCTCAGGTATAAAATGCAACTTTACAACATCAAAAACTTTTAAAGCATGGCTACACAATATACCAACGGTTTCAAACTTATGGCAGCTACATTTCACTTCCAATTTTTCATTATCAAACGTAACTGTTCTTATCGTTGAGCCTCTACCATGAGAACTTATCCTGAACGATCGCAACGAAGGGCCACCACATGTAAATTGTTCAGTCAACTCAAAACCCATGGTGGCAATTTGTTCTTTTTGAAACAAATCAAAAATTGCGAGTGTATAGACCTTAGCAGCATGCATCAATAATGGGTTATTTGCAAGAAATCCAGGCATATTATGATGGCTAAAAGTGTCTTTTTTCATTTCTTTTGCTCTCCAATTCTCCTGAACCTTTTCATATGCAACGACACAATTAAGCAACGAGGCGGTTTTATTTCCAATTTCTTTTTTCATTGTTGAGTTTGTACCTTCACTTCTAGACGTCGCTGAAAGATCGGTGCTAAATATTTGGTTACTAAAAGCAGACGCCCATTTATGACGCAATTTATACAATTTTGGGAACCACGTTTGTTCTCCAACATTGTAGAGATTCTACTATTTCAAAACATTTTCATTTAAAACTTTTATTTGGATAGCACTCAACCACCTTCACAACTCAGACATTAATACTAAAACAAAGACCCATTAATTAACACAAAAAACAAATTTGAAAATGACGGAACAGGTGATGTATATATATATGAGTTTTAACATCAACCAAAATGTTCCTTTTTCTTGAGCAGGGAATTAAATTGATCTAAAATCATACTAAATTTTCTACCCATTTACCAGTAGAACGATGTTATTGTTAAAATGCTTAAAAAATAATATATTTGCAGTATAGGTTCGTAAAATACAACTCTTGTCAAAATCTACTCCCTTAGAATTGAAGTATGAAGGAGATGGTTTAATGCCTTTGGACGTGCAGCACAACCAACGATGTCGTCGGCAGCAAGGGGTTGAGTCGTCTCCAGAAGAGGGCTGAGTCGTCGACCGCAATGGATTGAAACGTTGGATGAAATCTTGAAACTGGAAAAAGTAAAAAACCACAAGCTGTTCTTTCCTTTTAGTTAACTGGTAAGTTTAACTCTAGTAATTAACCAAGGTTACTAAAAGAAAGATGTTGGACACGTGTCAGACTTTTGTGGTATAAGAAAGAAAATGAAAAAAACATTTAATTGCATTTAAAAAGGGGAGAGGTCTTGAGAGTGCCAGCATCAAGTAAACCCGTATCAGTCTGTTTTTTGACTAAATTATGTGGCAGTATGCGCATGTAAAGCATTCAGTATAGGGGTGAGCCCGATCCGGTTTACCGACCGGACCGAACCGGAACCAAATTTTCGGTCCGGACCGTTTACCGGACCGAATTTTCGGTCCGGTAAACGGTTCTCACCCCAAAACCGGCCTAGGTAACCTTTCGGATCTCGGTAAAACTGGTCGGTTTCCCGAACCGAATCGGTTTTACCAAATTTTTTTTTTTAAAAATCTGACCCATTACTCATTACTCATTACATATTACCAATTTTGCTTGACCCATTATCAATTTCTTCAAGTTTTCTTCTTCTTTCACAAAAAAAAAAAAAAAAACCCATTCATATTTCATTTTCGCTGCTTTAATTATTAATGTATTCTTTTTCATATTGACCTAATAAATCATGTTTCACTAAATATTAAAAACTTGCGAACAAAAATTCTATTTTTAACAACAATATGCAAAGAAAATAAAGTAAGAATGTCTTACAAAAAATAATTTAAAAGAAAAAAGTTCAAGCAAAAGAAAAAAAATGAATAAAACATATAATTAACAATAATTAAAACTTAGAGACCTAAAATTCGAGTTTAAGAGTTGGGAAAAAAACCTTATGTATAGATGAGTAGTGGTATTTTGAGAGACTAAAATATATAAATTTAGTCAACAATCCAATCATAAATTAAATATATTGCACTTGTCATTAGAATATTTTGGATTCTATCAAATTCAATTTGAGAATGGATTTTCCCTAAAGTCATTTACTTCCCTAAAGTCATTTACTTCTACAATAATATCTCATAATAAATGGGCTATCCACACAAATTTTTGGAATTGTATATCGGATCTTGAAATCTACCGTTCTTAATGAATGGGTCATTCACCTAAATTCTTGCCACTATTTTCCGGGTCTTGGGATCATACCAACATGGCCCGTTCCTTATGGTCTCGATATTTAAACTTTACTGAAATCCACTAGATCTATCACCTTGGAAATTGATAATGTTCAGAAAATCTTCCTGATATTTGATGTGCATATGTACTCTAGATTGAAGTCGGGCTATACCATAATTATATTATTCGGTTTGTGTCTTACGGAGTAATAATTATCCAAATAAGATTTTGGCTTTCTTCGAACTATTCAGAAAATTTGACAGACCATCACAAAGTACAATACTTTAATTTGTATTATAGTGCAACACGTGTAATTAATGCAGTCGAAGTTAATTTCTCTAGAATTTCCTACAATTATAATAATGGATATGTACACTAAGATAAATCTCACTTTTTAAAACTAGATAAAGAGCAATAACTTGTCTCTGTTATGGCATATTTCCAATCATCTTAGTTAAAAGGATATAACGACCAATTCTTTCACTCCGGCCATTTTCTAACTTAGGGAAAAAAATATGCTTCTAATGGATCACTAATGCAATACATATTTTTTAATACAACTATATATAGATTTTATCTTTGATTTTGATTTATATCATGATATTATAAATTAAATAAAAACAACCTTGTATTACAAAAAATACAGAATTAATTAACTACAACATATGATATGCAAATGTAACCCTTTTTTAAGAATACGTACATATATATATATACAAATGTAATCCTACATAAAATAATTTTCGAAAACCGTAAGACAAAAATTAAATGTTAAAAGAGCTTAAAAAAACTGCAACGCGTAAAGAAAAAAACTCTAATCATGATCTGGTCGACGCATTCACACTCCTTATTGGCAAAGTGAGTGTATATACATAATACATGCACTTATCTGAAGTACCTTGTGCATATGGCAAAAAATAAATCATAGATTTTTTTTATACATATGTACAAAACATCACTGATTTCAATATCACAATTACAAATTTAAAATCTAAATTATGAAAAAAAAAATTCAATGTATATATGCATAGCCAAAGTGGAATAGAGGAGACACCCGATCGGTCACAAAATCATTGCACAAAAAAATCAAAAAGCGCGAAAGAGAGAAAAAATAAAGTGCGAAATGGGGTGCACTATCATTAATAATTTATTCCACCATTCTAAAATGTCAGTTCCATATATTATAAGAGATAGGATAAGATTTGGGCAAAAAATTCACTCCAAGTGAGTCTTTAAAATTTGAGAAAGTCAAATTTTTTTAAGTTTGAACTCTTATATTTGAGAATCCAAACTTAAATCTTAAAAATTGATTTTGTAGACAAAAAGTACAAATCATAGTACATTTCTACACAAATCATAGTACTTTTCTATTTAGTTTTTCAAATTATAATATATTAAATATATATATCATTATTAATTATATATTAATAAAAATTAAAAGTAATTTGTTTAAATATAAATGAGTTGTTGGAGTGATGTGATGTGATTGTTTAAAAGTGAACTCTTAAAATATAAACTAGCTGGTGGAGTTTAAAGTAAAAAGTGGGAATGTATAACACTGTTCACCATTTAAATTTTAAAATAAGAGGCTTGAATTTAAACGGACTGTTGGAGATGGTCTTAGTACTGTGACTGGCAACTTGAGCAGATCTACGACCATAGTCCGTACGTCTAAATACATAAAATATGAAACTGAAAAGTTACAAAAATTACCAAAAAAAGAAGAAGAAGATTTACTTACCACCATAACTCCATGTTGCAACAAGACCGGCTGCCGGTTCGACCCGCCGCCTCCGGTCCGACCTCCGGAATTCTTTGCACGCTTTAGTATGTATCCGTCATCAGTCTTCACCTGAAAACAAACAGTTTGCCATTACCGTACAATTTGGTCAGAAATTAATTAATTAAGCATTTTATTTTAAAATAAAATATAAAATTGAGGGGAGGTTTAATTGATTAATTACTTCATATTCTTGGCACTTGTAACCTCACTTGTAAGGCTGGAATAATAATACAAGGGAAATTATAATAAAGCTTAAAACAGCTAAATTGTAGAACGTCTTAGAAGCCATTTATTTATGGCTTGAATTAGCTCTTTGTTTTGTAAGTTGAGAATTGAAGTGTGTTTTTTGAGAATTGAAATAATTGTGAATCTAATCTAATCTAATCTATCTAATACATATATATATTTGAAGGGTGGGTGTTGACTCCAATTGAGTGTTTTGACCAAAATTCTAATTTTCTAGAGTTTTGAATTATTTTATTTTGTGAAAAACTTTTGATTGGTTGAAATTATTATATGAATTTATATTGTACATATCATCATTTAAGTAATAATATCGATAATCTGCATAATTTATGTCAATTAGTACTAATCATGTAATTACATACTCCCATATATAGTTTCACCTAAAAAATAAGAGAAAACTTTATTAATTCCTAAAATTTCTCCCCTAAATAAGCTACAAGTATCGTTCATAAGGATGTTTATTTTATATTCATCTTTTCTAATACATATTGGATATCATATTCTCTTTGGTTCTTCCATGAAAGTCATGGTTTTAATTTTCTTCTTCATAACTATGACTTGAGAAGCTTTGAAGCTTTCGATTTTTCTATTCTTCTTTTTATTTCTTACGATTATACAAGGTTTTATATTTTAATTTTGTGTTTATTTGTATTGTATTGTTTTTGTTATAGAAATATTTTAATTTTTTTAGTTTTATCATACGTGATAAGGTTTCGATTTTTCTGTCTATTTTCTCATTTTTTATGATTGTAATATCATGTTGTACAAGGTTTTTATATTTTAATTTAGTGTGTGTTTGTATCATTTTTTTTATAGAAATAATTTAATTTTTTTCTTTTGTACAATTTTATGATATTATGTGATAAAAACATGAGTTTTTTAAATATCTTTTGTATTCTTTTATATTATATGTTGATTCAGTTAAATTACATATTTATTTATTATTTACTAATTTTCGTACAAGATTTTATGTTTTGGGCTTTTTTAATTGTATTTTATTATTTCATTGCGATTTTTTTAGTTTTCATCTTTTGGTCTTGTGAGATAAACAAATCGAGCTAACTAATTTGCTTTACACTTTCAATTTTTCTTCTTTTTCTCATTTTTTATGACTATAATATCATGTTGTACAAGGTTTTTATATTTTAATTTAGTGTGTGTTTATATATTTTTTTATAGAAATAATTTAATTTTTTTTCTTTTGTAAAATTTTATGATCTTATGTGATAAAAACACGCATATTTTAATATCTTCTGTATTATTTTTTACTCTTTGTTTATTCAGTTAAATTTCATATATACATATATATATATATAGATATATATATAGTTTATTAATTTCCATACAAGATTTTTATGTTTTGGATTTATTTAATTGTATTTTATTATTTCATTGCGGGATTTTTTTTTTAATTTTCATCTTTTGGTCTTGTGAGATAAACAAATCAAACTGATTAATTTGTTTTAAATTTTAAATTATTTCAGTTGAACTTTTAATTTTTATGTATTTTTTCATATATCATATGTTCCTTCCATAAGAAATTATATAAATACTTTTTTCTCATTTTTTGATTATAATATCATGTTGTACAAGGTTTTTATATTTTAATTTAGTGTGTGTTTGTATATTTTTTTATAGAAATAATATAATTTTTTTTTCTTTTACAAATTTTTATGATCTTATGTGATAAAAACACGCATATTTTAATATCTATTGTATTATTTTCTACTCTATGTTTATTCAGTTAAATTTCATATATATTTATTGTTTTTTTTATTTTCGTACAAGATTTTTATGTTTTGGGTTTACTTAATATTGTATTTTTATTATCATGGAATACTTCAAATGTGTAGATTATTTGCATCTTACATCTTAGTATTTTGCCATAATATTTATCTTCATATTTTCTTAATAAATATATGTATTAATCAGTGATTGCACTTGAACATCATATTTTTTGAACTATGATGAAAGGTGATTCATATTTAAATTTTTTATATTTGTTCATTGAATTATCACACATTGAATTTCTTCATTATTTTAGTATTTATTGTACAAATAATAGCTAATTAAAATTTGAATTTCCTTTTTCATTTTACACTAATATAGCATATACGTGAACTCTAAAAGTTGATTAATATCTTTAAATCATGTAGCTTTAATATGTTTTTTTTTCTTTTTTGTATTTTCTTATTTTTGTTGATCTTAAATTTTTGTAATATACTAATATCCTATTTTAAGAATGTATATAGTTTTTCTTTTTATTTTCCCTCGATTTAGATATATGTAGCCTTTTGTGAGCTTAATAATTAATTTTAACTTACTCCCAAATAAAAATATTTTCCAAAAACAAATTCCATAAGCACTATTTAAACAAAAAGAATAAAAGAAGTTTCATTATTCTTTTGTTTTTGTTTTTAGGTTAACGTGACGTAAATATAAAGAAGAGATATAATCTCTAGAAACAAAAAATATTTATTTGTTTGAATCTTCAAAAGTGTCAAAAAAATTCATAAAAGACATAACAAACAAGGTGTTAATTTTTAATTCTCAAACGAATCATGGACTAATGCTTTAAATATTTGATTTTATGAATGACTATCATTAACTATTAATTTTAATTTATACAACACGACTATTAGTTTAAAATTGTATGTCCTTTAGTGCATTTTATTTAAAAATATATATATATATATTTTTTTTAGTACATTTGAATCGTGCATAGCACGTGTTTTAGGCTAGTATATATAATAACAAAGGTCGAGTTGAGTGTGTGTGTGTGTGAAACTGACTGAACTGACTTACGGGATGCTCTGGGCTTTTCACACTTCTCTTTAGGAGAATGGGCCTTGGGCTCACTTTTTAAGATTAGGATATGCATCATAACCGATATGATTTCTACCCAAAACGGACGTACACGAGTCATTAACAAGTCAAGTTGTATCAAATAATATACTCCGTATTTAAGTTTGAATTCCATTGACTTCATATTTTATACTATATTTTTTTTAACTTATGATTCGAGTTAACTTGAACTTTAAAATTTAATTTCATACGAAGTTGTTCAAAATTATTATGAAATAATTTTCCGTTAAATACTAAATAACTTGATTTGATTTTTAATCTACTTGAAAAATATAATTGAGCTCCTTAATTTCTTGTTTTTTGGATAAATTTAATTCAGCTTGGCGTGCAATGGGGTACATAAGGGAAGTTAAGATAATGTATTTGTTGATGCTAGAAGATGAACTGATTATAGTTGAGATGAACTGTTGGTCCCAAGTGGTCAGATGAGGTCTAGAGAGGGGGGTGAATAGACCTCTGAAAATTTTTAGACTTAAAAACTTTTCAGACTTCTGTCAGCAGACTAAGCTTATGAAGAACAGTAAGCTGACTATGCTGATCGTGAACAAATCTTGAACAGCAGAGTGACCACTCTTCTTATAGTAACTTAGCTGATTTCAGCAAAATCAGTTTTACAAGAGTATACTTGCAGCGGATAAATTGAAAGTGTTTTTCACAAGTAGACTAAGTCTATTTAAAGATTTTATCCCCAGTATAAAAACTCCTTTAAAATCTTTAAAACAATTCAAAGTGTTTACTTATGCAAGTTTGAAATATGCGAGAAAACTTAAATGCAAAATTAACACAAAGAATTTTTATAGTGGTTATATGGATAAAAATCATTTAGTCCACTCTTCCAGATCACTTAGATTCTGGGTTATACTATAAACACACAGTTTACAATATTTCTCCACTTACACCTAAACAACAAATGAAAAGGCTGTAAGCTCGCAATATGAAATCACTCAGAAAACCTATCCTCTGAAGTTAGATCACTCATAAAGATGGATCTCAACTTCGCACAACACTCAGCTAATACAATTTCACTCAGAAAGTATTTTCTATTTGGCTTCAACTAGTTCTGTCAACAAATGACTTCACCAGACGAGTAAGTTGTTCGAGCTTCTTGAGACTTAGAAAAATTTCTGCTTCGGAATCAAAATCTCAGAAATGTTGTTGTGTATCTCGCTCGTTGAAATCAGCTCTATTTATACTTGGATTTGAAAATATGACCGTTGAAAGAAATCCCAATTCAAATCCATAGCCTTTAGCCCAATTCAGAACGGCTCCCTGCTACAGTCCTTTCTCTGCTGTACTTTCCTGTAGCAGCATTAAATGCACTCTGCTGATCCGAGAGTAATCTTCAATCATTTGTCAATACTACCCTTCTCTTACAGCATTTATCACACCAGGTGCATTTATTACCGTTGAACTATCTCATGATCTCTTCTACTCTGCTGATCGAGGCAACCCTGCTGATAGATACTCTGCTGATCAAACTCTGAACTAATCTGATTTGAGTCAGCTGATGGTCTACCCTTCTGATTTTTGTTTCAGCATGAGATCAGTAGTCTTCTGGGCTTTGAATTTTGAACCCTTCTGATGTCTTCTTTACTTGTTCAAAATTCTTCTAAGGGAACTAAGCTTTCCATACTTAGCTGATTTTGACGTTTTGGAAATCATCAAAACCTTCCCTTATCTTCTTGTCTTCTTTGCACTTCATCTTCATCTTCATCCAACAATTTCCCCCTTTTTGATGATGACAAAACTTCAGCTAAGTACCTGTACCTAAACTAAAGTTTTGATCCTCAAAAATTTCTGAGATAGAAATAGTTTGTTGGTCCCAAGTGGTCAGATGAGGTCCAGAGGAGGGGGTGGTGAATAGACCTCTGAAAATTTTTAGACTTAAAAAGTTTTCAGTCTTCTGTCAGCAGACTAAGCTTATGAAGAACAGTAAGCTGACTATGCTGATCGTGAACAGATCTTGAACAGCAGAGTGACCACTCTTCTTATAATAACTTAGCTGATTTCAGCAAAATTAGTTTTACTAGAGTATACTTGCAGCGGATAATTTTGAAAGTATTTTTCACAAGTAGACTAAGTCTATTTAAAGATTTTATCCCCTGTTTAAAACTCCTTTAAAATCTTTAAAGCAATTCAAAGTGTTTACTTATTCAATTTTGAAATATGCAAGAAAACTTAAATGCAAAATCAACACATAGAATTTTTATAGTGGTTATATGGATAAAAATCCTTTAGTCCACTCTTTCAGATCACTTAAATTTTGGGTTATACTATAAACACACAGTTTACAATATTTCTCCACTTACACCTAAACAACAAATGAAAAGGTTATAAGCTCGCAATAGGAAATCACTCAGAAAACCTATCCTCTGAAGTTAAATCACTCACAAAGACGGATTTAAACTTCGCACAACACTCAGCTAATACAAATTCACTCAGAAGATGTTTTCTTTTTGCTTCAACTAGGCTTCTTTCAACAAATGACTTTCACCAGACGAGTGAGCTGTTCGAGCTTCTTGAGACTTAGAAATATTTCTGCCTTGAATGCAAAATCTCAGAATGTTGTTGTGTGTCTCGCTCGTTGAAATCAGCTCTATTTATACTTGGATTTGAAAATATGACCGTTGAAGGAAATCACAATTCAAATCCATAGCCTTAGCCCGAATTTAGAACGGCTCCCTGCTACAGTCATTTTTCTGTTGTACTTTCCTGTAGCAGCATTAAATACACTCTGCTGATCCGAGAGTATTCTTTAATTATTTGCCATTACTACCCTTCTCTTACAGCATTTATTACACCAAGTGCATTTATTACCGTTGAACTATCTTCTTGATCTCTTCTACTCTGCTGATCAAAGCAACTCTGCTGATAGATACTCTGCTGATCAAATTCTGAACTAATCTGATTTGAGTCAGCTGATGGTCTACCCTTCTGATTGCTGTTTCAGCATGAGATCAGTAGTCTTCTGGGCTTTGAACTTTGAACTCTTCTGATGTCTTCTTTACTTGTTCAAAATTCTTCCAAGGGAACTAAGCTTTTCATACTTAGCTGATTTTGACGTTTTGGAAATCATCAAAACCTTCCCTTATCTTCTTATCTTCTTTGCACTTTATCTTCATCTTCATCTAACATAGTCTGTTGGATTCAAACTTGAACTTTTTATAGATTTTGAAAAGATTACATATTACAAGTTCAAAATAGATGAGATGTGCAAAAAAAAATTACAAGGATTTGCAAGCATAAGTAACCTAGACTAAACTAGACTAGTCTTCTTGCTTGTTCTCTTCATCTTCTTCAGATTTGGAAGTCTCAGCTTCTAAATCCTTGAAGAACTTTTGTTTTAACAGCTCCAACTTCTTTTTCTTAACATCAGGATTAAGCTGTTCTTCAGCTGAGTCCTTAGCAGCAGCAATTTCTTTATCAGACTTTGCTGTTTCCTTAGACTTTTCTTCAGCTTCAGTTTTGTCAGCTTCCTCTTCTTCTTCTGTGATAATCTTATCTGCTGGTCTGCTTGTGCCTTCATTATCTTCATCAGCATTTTCATCTTCAACAGACTCCAGTACTTCAGTTCCTTCCAATTCAGCATCTTCTTTTTCACTATCTTCCCTAAGTACCCTATCTTCCCCCTTTTTGTCATCATCAGCAGGGTTGATTGGATATTTTGGTAAGACTGGTGGTATCTGAAGTGCATCACAGAGAAGTTTGATGTTCTCTTCCATAGCATCGAGTTGAGCTTGTTGTCTTAGTTGATTTGTAACGGCCCGACTCCGCGGGTCCGTCGGATAATGGTCGAAAAACTATTATTATTTTGAAAAGGTATAAAAATTCTGAAACTTTATTTATTTATTTTTACGGAAAACGATAAATTAAAAGTATAAATGCGGAAGCGGTTTAAAACGATATAAGAACAATTTTGATTACTAAGTTTAAAGCGAAAGTAATTAAAACAAATTTTAGCGGATGACATGACATAGTGAAACAACTTGTGGGACTCAAAAGAAAATAAAGAACATTAAGATTAATATTTGATAAAATTTAAAAATTATTTTCGATAGATATTCCCATTTTACAAAATTAGCTAAAATACCAAGATATTTAACAAGATATAATAGAAATGAACTTAAACATTATAGGAGATTTAAACCATGAGTTCAAACGAAAATCTTAAAATCAAATAAGAATTTAAACAAAAGTTTAATTACTCTCTGGAACTAGGGTGGGACCGCAACCGTGATGACCTAACCGCATCATGGACTATCATTTACCCAAACACCTGTAGCTGAAAAGATTGAAACATGGAATGCATAAGTTGATCGTCCAACTTAGTGAGGCTATAGTGCACATGTGCGTGGATGCAACATAATATACATGAGCATATACATCAGTACAGAAATGAACATATGCTATAACGATTTAAGCACGTTAAACAAGTAACCAACATTTGTTGATGCCGTCCTCCTCTTACCCACCAATCCACAGTCAGGAAAACCACCACCGAACACTCCAAGTAAGGAGCTACCTTACTATATGTGCGCATAGACGTCTAATGCCAAGAGTTTGACTTCACTCCCCAAGTGTAACCTCCACACTTGGTTTGTGAAGCCGGGTCTGCGGTGGATCAAGGTAACCTTCCGGGTTACCTTGATTCCGCACACCAAAATAGGGCCCACACAATAATAGCAAGCAGTACAGTACAGTAACAATACAGTACAATAACAATCCAATAACATGAAATCAGCAACCAACTCAATAACAATCATTAAAATGGTTCAATATATGATATCCAGGACTCGTAAGCACATAGGCATTATCATATAATTCAAGATGTATATTTTGTCCTAAAAGTTGAGTTTTTCATTGTATCATACATTGCATGCTCGTTTATTCAAGGACTAAGTTGCAGTTATGACTCGACCTACTAGCACATTCGGACTTACACACAAGTAACACACAGCACTCACCTGTGTAGCTTACGATTCTCGAGAAATTGCGGAAAAGTAGCGTCTTCGGCTCCTGTACACGTTTATGTAACGATCTTAGAATCTAATCACACCACAAGGATTCTAGAGTGACTAAAGCAATGTTTTAGTCGAGCAAACAATTGAATCGTGGTTGTTCAATATCGAAGCCACGATAAAAAATTGGACATTTACGTCCGATCTAAAGGTTCTATGGTTCGTTCATGAACCGAGGTAAACATAGCCACGAAAGAGATAAACTAGAACAAAACCGTTCTAATTGAGCTTTAACAATAAGGTTTAATAACTTTTTACAAACTAACAATGAGAAAAAAAAGTTCTTTAATTATAAGTTTCTTCGAAAAATTTTACAAATTTTCAATCTTAAAACTAAAATGAATAAACCACTACTTCAAATCAATTAATCAAGAATTTATAAAAGAACCATGCAAAAACAGCGACAAAACAGCGCATTTCACCCCCTATTTTCAGATTTGCAAAACTAACCCCAAAAGTTTCAAAAACTCCCTTTTTGCAAACAAACTTGGAGCAACTTTAAAACAAATAATTTTTAAGTAAACTCATATCAAATATTGAACAAAAATAGAGATTCTCAGTCCATTATACTCCCAAAATTTTTGCATCCCTAAACCTTCAACTTTTAAAATCTTTCAAAATTACCCCCTAAAGCTTCAAAAATTATGAACAATAACTTTCTTACAAAAATAAATCAAGTTCCAAATATCTAATAAACATTTATTTAAACCAAGCAAAACTACACCATCCTTATAGCAAACATCGAGTTAATCGAGATACATGCATAACATAGTATGAACTCAATTTCATGCTCAAATTAAATTTTAAAGCAAAAAATTAACCAAATAAACACACAATAACATTTAAGCTCAAAGAACTATCTAACGAACTCAAATCAAGAAATGAAGACCGAAAATGGAATACCCATTCCGAGACGAAGTCGCTGATCGGAGCAGGCACCGTTGACCGGCGTTGACCGACTGTTGACCACCGTTGACCGGCCGTTGACCGACACCGGAAAATGAGCCGAACCCACCATTCCACTCTCCTCTAAGCCTAGAACACCGTGGTGAAGCTCGATTGTTGAAGAAATGACCGGAAAAGGGACATGCAAGAAGACCCACTTAAAACCGCACCTTCAACCTCGAATTTCCGCTGTAAAACAGCTTCTATTCCTTCAATTACCACCACCATTGTGTTCCTCTCGTCGAGTAGATGAATTTGGACTACTTATTTGCTCGATTTGGTTAAGAAATGAGAAAGTTATGAACAAATTAAAGAAAGGGGTTTTGTGTGTGTTTTAGTGTGTGTAATTGTAGAAGATGAAGATAAATGAGGGAAATGTTAGACTTCTCTTCATAATTAATGGGTGTTTTGCAATTTACACCCTCAAACTTTGAGTTTTTTCCTTTTTAGTCCTCAAAGTCTTGGGGCAATACATCAATTCCTCTTTTTATTTTATTCTTGCATTTAAATCCTCAAAATAACATAAGAGTGAGTATTTATAATTCTTAATTTGCACAACATGAATAATAATTCAAATGAATATCAATTTAAATCACTTCAAATTTAAAAATATGCTCACTAGTTGAATTTTTCAACAACATAGATATAAATTTTAGTTTCAATTATCAAATCCACATTATTAAAATTATCAATTTCAAGTAAATAAAGTTATAGGAAAGAAAATTCATGAATGAATTTTCGGGGTTTTACATTCTTCCCTCCTTAAAAGAATTTGGTCCCCAAATTCACACTTGAGTTTCGAGAAGTTCGAGTGATGATGTCGTATCTCTTTTTATATTTTCCAAGTCTTTTCTTGTATACTTTGACAGCACCGTGAGGCTTTAAACAATGGAGTCCACTGGTTTCTTGATCTGGACGAGTATGCGAACAAATCTTTTCTCTAACTCTAGATGTTTCTGGAGTCTGATGATACGCAGTCGCGAGCATTAGGAAAAATCCTTCTGGAACTTCATACGTGAAATTTTTACGCGATAAATCAAAGTTCGACGAATAATCAAACTCACATGCCGTAGTTAGATTCTCCCAAAAAGAAAACTCTCACGTTATAACACAAAAATTCGATTTTTGCTAATGAAATTCAAAAGATTGTGGAAGACATCTGAATTGATATTCTCAGTAGGAATAAAAATGGCAATCCCAATGAAGTGCCTTGATAAAGATTGTAAAAGATGACCGAGTCAATTTATGTAGATAATAAAGTCAAACTGAATAACGGTAATGAAAAGAAGATCGATGAAGATTGCAAACAAAACAGAATAACGGTAACAATGATAATCAAGTCAAGAGATCGGGGTAGCAAGAAGAAGGTTAAATCAAGTGTGCCAATAAGGATAATGGAAATTAATTCAAGAGTTCTGTCAATGGAAATCAAAGTTTTGAAATGTCTTTGATTATTTAAAAATTGAACTAAGATAAAATTCGCTACTCAAAGATTCATTTTAAGTAGCAACGAATGTAACAAAAGTACAACGTAGAAAGCGTATAGAGTTAAAGAACGAGATCAAGAAAAATGAGAACACCATATACGAGAAACTAACCACGATGAAAGGACATGTTTAGAAAGAACAAGATAACAGTGTGGAGTTCAAAAGAAAGTCGATGACTGAGTGAAAATGTTTCATGGTCAATGAAGTTAACAAGTATGAATGATATGGAATCAAAGAGACGATTCAGAAATGACCATATATTAGCAAAGGGGTTCAATAAAGTATCAAGCAACACCGAAACGATAAATTTCTATAAGGATCATAAAGGACAGTTGAACCAAAAATTTTGCCCATGAAAAAAGGAAGCAATTGAGTTTATAGACTGAGCAAAAATAACTTCGGAATAAAGTAATGAGGACCTGAAAGGTCGATCGAGTCAAGGATTGTTCAAATAATATAACCAGAAAGTGGTCGATTAAGGATTTTCAATGAATGTGACAAGGCACAGTCGAATAGAAGTCTTAAAAAGGATTATGAAATGAATGGGAAACATAAGTTATGTCATTCGAAGAAAAACTCAATTTGAACAAATGTAATCAAATAACAAGTATCACTAGGGGTATTACAAGACTATCACATCAGAAGTCTTAATAACAAAAAGGTTGAATCGGGGATGTCAAAATCGAATCAAAAGTTTTGGTATTAACAACCAGAGCGCTAAAGTGTCTTTGGACGTCTAAATATCAAGCGAGAATAAAACGAATCATTCAAAGGTTCATTTAAAGAAGCAATGAGTGTAGTGATGATACTAGAGACAAAGCGAATAAGGTTCAAGAACAAGGCAAGGAAAATGAAAATGCCAATTTCAAGATTAATGATAACAAATAGGATGAAACAAATTTAGAAAGAACATGATACAAGTATGAAGTTGATTGTACATTCCTTCTAGAATAACAAGCAGGAATAATATGAAATGGAAGAGACTTTTTCTGAACCTTTCGCAATTCAATAATTAGGTTAAGGGAATAAAGATAATGAAATATTACTAACCACTGAATCAAACTAAGGTAAGCATATGATTCACGAGTTCACCATGAAGAAGTAGCTCGTGAAAGAAAAAGGGAGTACAAACTCCGAACAAATATACAACTCAAATATCAAATTGGAAGCTTCGATTGAACAACAAGAAGCTGAATTAAAAGTGTCAATAAACTATTAAGGGAGGGGTTTTAATTAGAATGACAATCAGTTCAAGAAGAAACTGTCAAATTCAAGAAATTGTGAGAAACAATATTTAAAAGTATCAGATTAAGGTAAGCAAGTTCAAGAATAAAGCTCAAGAAAGGATCAAAGAAATTTTGGTCAATTCAAAAGTAAAATTGCGAGAAAGAAACTGAGTATCGCACATGGAAGCGAAGGAAATAGCATTAGCGCATATGGAAAATAAACAGTGAACAATTCTAGAGCTCAATTAGAGATATTCGTCTGATAGAAATGAGTAGGAGATGTTAGGAGACGAATTCGGTCACGTCATAGAAAGATTATAGAGTTAGGATTAATTCACTTTTGAGTGATTGCGGATCCTTGAAGTTCTTGTGTAATAAAGAAGGTATCTTCGGCTTATTTCCTTAGTCGATAGCTGATTTACTAGATGCGAAGATGGTTGCAACGTTTTCTTCAACCAATGACATTTGTTACACTCGATTTCTCCAGGGAAACAATGGGATGAGTAGGCTTCTTCAATTGACTTGTTCATCGATACACTTAACTTTTGTGGAAACATCATTTCTCGAAATTTCAACATGCCGATAGATTCAATTTCGATCGTCTTGATAGACCCCTTTGTTTCTTTTAGACCCTTGTCTTTCATTCTATCTTAAACTTCGATAGCAAGTCTTGATGTTAAAGACTATTTGGTTGTCGCCACACTCCATTAATTACCTTTCCCAATAACTTATATAATACATCGTCTAAACGCATATATAACAAATAGGGGTCACAAATTTTGATCAACATACAAAGAGTATGCCAGAATCAAGAGTGACAGTTCATAGTAATCGATATCAAATAATTAATACTTCGTATTTAGGAAGTATCTACAAATGTAAGTTCAGATGAGAGTATATTTCAACCTCGAGGAAAAGTAGAACCATGGATAATTGAAGAATGAGACACACCTGAAGTACTAGGTACAAAGTAGTCATTATCAATCAAACTAACAATGACTAAGAAAGAGTTTTCATGGAGCACGAACTAGCGAGATGAATCATAGTCAGGCATGAACATAAGTAAATCGATCTGAAGGTTCAAATGAACTATGATTTTTAAGAATTGTATAGGAGGAATGAAATTTATAGTAAATCACCAAGATTCAAAGAAACGTGTATCGATTTCATACTATCAAGAATAACCCATACACAAAACTCAAAAACATGATGGGTTCTGGAATGAGTTAAAACCAAGGAACGGAGCCCAAGGAAAATCCAAATACATTCAGATTCGATGGCTCGTTACGAAAGAGTAATGTTTGAAATCAGGAGAACGAGTTTTGAATGAATTAAGCACAATTAAAGGAATCTTAAGAGCCCCCATGACTACTTTAGTTAACTTACAAGTGTCCCAAGAAAGAAACTTGATTCCAGGATCTAAATACGAGAGTAAGATAGAGAAAGAAAGAGCTTTCTCCGAATTAATCGTAGTCAAACGATAATGATGGTTAAATATTTGAGGTCATTCTAGTCATTTGGTAACGAAACAGTGATACCAAGACATCAAACCTCCATTGAGATCATACATACGCATATAATTTTGATTGCAGCCTTATTCCACAAAGTGAGTTATTCGAATTGAGTTGACCTTAAGACTTTCGCGCAAGCTTACTAAAGTAGATAAATCAATTTGGAGAGGAAATGTCTGAAGTCATCAACATGAATTCTGAATAAGAAAAACTCATGTGATGATGGAATTCGAAAATGTTTAGGGATATATTAGTCATTTTATATATACTTCAAATAAGGTCACTTGATTTAAGTAATTCACCAAACTCGAAATCAAGGAGGATATTCATCTACAATCATCATCAGACAATAATTCAAATAGTTCAGTCAAAGTAACGTCAAGTATATTATGTACACCAACAATAAAATAACAAATCAAGAAATCACATTAACAATCAAACATATCCCCTTCCCCCGAGGCCATGCACAATACCTATGTTTTGGTTGCGGTTTTATCTTAAAAATGAACTACCCAATGTGGGTAGACACCCTAAAGTATTGCCGGTTAGTCCCACCTTACTAGCACCACAGTACGAATTCCGAGGACCATATCCTGGCCATGAGCCGAAGCTCTGATACCATCTGTAACGGCCCGACTCCGCGGGTCCGTCGGATAACGGTCGAAAAACTATTATTATTTTGAAAAGGTATAAAAATTCTGAAACTTTATTTATTTATATTTTACGGAAAACGATAAATTAAAAGTATAAATGCGGAAGCGGTTTAAAACGATATAAGAACAATTTTGATTACTAAGTTTAAAGCGAAAGTAATTAAAACAAATTTTAGCGGATGACATGACATAGTGAAACAACTTGTGGGACTCAAAAGAAAATAAAGAACATTAAGATTAATATTTGATAAAATTTAAAAATTATTTTCGATAGATATTCCCATTTTACAAAATTAGCTAAAATACCAAGATATTTAACAAGATATAATAGAAATGAACTTAAACATTATAGGAGATTTAAACCATGAGTTCAAACGAAAATCTTAAAATCAAATAAGAATTTAAACAAAAGTTTAATTACTCTCTGGAACTAGGGTGGGACCGCAACCGTGATGACCTAACCGCATCATGAACTATCATTTACCCAAACACCTGTAGCTGAAAAGATTGAAACATGGAATGCATAAGTTGATCGTCCAACTTAGTGAGGCTATAGTGCACATGTGCGTGGATGCAACATAATATACATGAGCATATACATCAGTACAGAAATGAACATATGCTATAACGATTTAAGCACGTTAAACAAGTAACCAATATTTGTTGATGCCGTCCTCCTCTTACCCTCCAATCCACAGTCAGGAAAACCACCACCGAACACTCCAAGTAAGGAGCTACCTTACTATCTGTGCGCATAGACGTCTAATGCCAAGAGTTTGACTTCACTCCCCAAGTGTAACCTCCACACTTGGTTTGTGAAGCCGGGTCTGCGGTGGATCAAGGTAACCTTCCGGCCCTAACCTTCCGGGTTACCTTGATTCCGCACACCAAAATAGGGCCCACACAATAATAGCAAGCAGTACAGTACAGTAACAATACAGTACAATAACAATCCAATAACATGAAATCAGCAACCAACTCAATAACAATCATTAAAATGGTTCAATATATGATATCCAGGACTCGTAAGCACATAGGCATTATCATATAATTCAAGATGTATATTTTGTCCTAAAAGTTGAGTTTTTCATTGTATCATACATTGCATGCTCGTTTATTCAAGGACTAAGTTGCAGTTATGACTCGACCTACTAGCACATTCGGACTTACACACAAGTAACACACAGCACTCACCTGTGTAGCTTACGATTCTCGAGAAATTGCGGAAAAGTAGCGTCTTCGGCTCCTGTACACGTTTATGTAACGATCTTAGAATCTAATCACACCACAAGGATTCTAGAGTGACTAAAGCAATGTTTTAGTCGAGCAAACAATTGAATCGTGGTTGTTCAATATTGAAACCACGATCAAAACAATTGGACATTTACGTCCGACCTAAAGGTTCTATGGTCGTTCATGAACCGAGGTAAACATAGCCACGAAAGAGATAAACTAGAACAAAACCGTTCTAATTGAGCTTTAACAATAAGGTTTAATAACTTTTTACAAACTAACAATGAGAAAAAAAAGTTCTTTAATTATAAGTTTCTTCGAAAATTTTTACAAATTTTCAATCTTAAAACTAAAATGAATAAACCACTACTTCAAATCAATTAATCAAGAATTTATAAAAGAACCATGCAAAAACAGCGACAAAACAGCGCATTTCACCCCTTATTTTCAGATTTGCAAAACTAACCCCAAAAGTTTCAAAAACTCCCTTTTTGCAAACAAACTTGGAGCAACTTTAAAACAAATAATTTTTAAGTAAACTCATATCAAATATTGAACAAAAATAGAGATTCTCAGTCCATTATACTCCCAAAATTTTTGCATCCCTAAACCTTCAACTTTTAAAATCTTTCAAAATTACCCCCTAAAGCTTCAAAAATTATGAACAATAACTTTCTTACAAAAATAAATCAAGTTCCAAATATCTAATAAACATTTATTTAAACCAAGCAAAACTACACCAACCTTATAGCAAAAATCGAGTTAATCGAGATACATGCATAACATAGTATGAACTCAATTTCATGCTCAAATTAAATTTTAAAGCCAAAAATTAACCAAATAAACACACAATAACATTTAAGCTCAAAGAACTACCTAACGAACTCAAATCGAGAAATGAAGACCGAAAATGGAATACCCATTCCGAGACGAAGTCGCTGACCGGAGCAGGCACCGTTGACCGGCGTTGACCGACTGTTGACCACCGTTGACCGGCCGTTGACCGACACCGGAAAATGAGCCGAACCCACCATTCCACTCTCCTCTAAGCCTAGAACACCGTGGTGAAGCTCGATTGTTGAAGAAATGACCGGAAAAGGGACATGCAAGAAGACCCACTTAAAACCGCACCTTCAACCTCGAATTTCCGCTGTAAAACAGCTTCTATTCCTTCAATTACCACCACCATTGTGTTCCTCTCGTCGAGTAGATGAATTTGGACTACTTATTTGCTCGATTTGGTTAAGAAATGAGAAAGTTATGAACAAATTAAAGAAAGGGGTTTTGTGTGTGTTTTAGTGTGTGTAATTGTAGAAGATGAAGATAAATGAGGGAAATGTTAGACTTCTCTTCATAATTAATGGGTGTTTTGCAATTTACACCCTCAAACTTTGAGTTTTTTCCTTTTTAGTCCTCAAAGTCTTGGGGCAATACATCAATTCCTCTTTTTATTTTATTCTTGCATTTAAATCCTCAAAATAACATAAGAGTGAGTATTTATATTTCTTAATTTGCACAACATGAATAATAATTCAAATGAATATCAATTTAAATCACTTCAAATTTAAAAATATGCTCACTAGTTGAATTTTTCAACAACATAGATATAAATTTTAGTTTCAATTATTAAATCCACATTATTAAAATTATCAATTTCAAGTAAATAAAGTTATAGGAAAGAAAATTCATGAATGAATTTTCGGGGTTTTACATGATTGGCCTCAAATGCATCCATTCTTTTGAGCACGACTTCTCCTTGGTCACCTAGCTGAATCTGAGTTCCCAGTATCCAATCAGCAGATGCCTTGAAGTCTTTCATCAGATTTTGCAAAGTTTCATCCTCAGCTTGAATGGCCATTTCAACTGTTTCCTCAATCTGTCTCCAACCAGCAGCAGTGCTTTGGGTCCTTGCTCTAATCACATCCATATCTTGTCTGATAGTTTCCACATTATGAGCAGTGTCTTCTATCAGCAAAGTAGAAACAGCAGCAGCTTTCTGGGTTGGTTGACTTAAAGCAGTCAACAGATTGGCAGTTAACTTCTCTTCCATTTCCTTCATTGACTTTGAGATCATCTGTTGAACTGAGTCCAACAGGGATGGTTGAATACTTTGGGAAGTAGAAGTAACTTCAGCTTGGACAGAAGGTAGGGCAGGAGTAGCTTCTTCAGTAATATGATCTGCTGGACCAGGAGTTGTCTCTTTTTCCTTGGTCTCATCAGCCTGACTAGGAGTGCTTTCCTTCTCCTTAGTCTGATCATCCTGTTCAGAAATATCCTCCTTTTCCTTGATATGATCAGCTAGATTTTGAGTGCTTTCCTTCTCCTTTGTTTGATCAGCTGGTTCAGATGCATCTTCTTTTTCTTTAATTTGATCAGCAGGGTCAGAAGTAGCTTCTTTTTCCTTGATTTTATCAGCAGGATCAGAAGTGCCTTCTTTCTCCTTAAGCTGATCAGCAGGTGGTGCTTGTATCTTCTTAACATTTGCAACAGTACGCATTAAACCTGCATTATCAACAGTAGACCTGTGAGTGATCCATGTTAAATCATCAAGTGGAACAAATGGGGAGATTGGATCCTCATGTAGCTCTTCATATGGTCTAATGTTAGATCCATAAACAATCTGCTTTAGACTTGGAAGGGGAATCATAGTGCTTGGTTGTCCCTTCATCTTTCTAGTCTTTTTGGCCCAAGTTTCCATTGTTTGGGAAACTGCCAGTCTAATTGCTCGTTCCTTAAGATCTTCATTGTCAGCAAACTCCTCTGGAACAGAATCATAAATCTTCTTTGCTTCAGCCTTTACAACAACTTGGGTTGGAGTGGCAGCAACAGGAGTAGGGTGCAAAAGGAGTACATCTCCTTCACTTGTTGTGCCAGTCTGCTGTTCTACTCTTTCCTCAGCAGACACTTCAACAAAGGATTCTCCAGCAGGTTCAGCAGCAGGCTCTTCAATGATGATTGGCCTTTCAGCTGTTGCTGGGACTTCCCTGACTGGTTCAGGTGATTCTTCAGAGAATGTCACTTTTCTCTTTGCCTTAGACTTGGCAATTCTTCCTGAAGGTTTAGGTCTTGGAGGTCCCCTTGCAGAACTCCTTGTCCTCATTCTTTTTGCAATTTTAGGAACAGTTTTATCAGATTCTGCCCTTTCAGGAGATGATCCAGTCTCCATCTTCTCTAATTCTTCAGTAAAATCATCAATTATTTTTTCAGGAATCACAATTTCAGGTTGTGCTGATCCAGCTTCAACAGTAGTGCTTACTGTTTGATCAGCAGACCTACTGGTCTGACCAGCCTTCTTGCTCTTCTTGGCAGGGGCCTTAGCAGCCTTAGCAGGAGCCTTTCTCTTAGAAGTTCCCACACTTCTAACTGGCTCATACAGTTTGAATTCTTTGCTACCATGAACCACTTTTCCATTTGCCAGTGAACATCTCAACCGTAGGAACAGATCACTGATCGAAATGCCATAGTTTGTCTTCTTGTCACTTAGCAGATCATAAACATGAGCTGCCCAGTCAACTTTCAGTCCATAGTATATGCAAATCATAGTGTAAAATCTCCTTCTGGGTAAACCATCCAGAGAACTGGTACTGCAGTCCAACACCTTCGCAATTATGTCGGCAAATCTCTGATACTCATCCTTCAACTGAGTTTTCATCAGAGACCCAGACATCTCTTCTCCCTCCTTAGCACATATTTTCCAGAATTCCTCCTCTTTCTCAGACCCTAGGTCTGTCACATCTCCTCCTTCGTTGTTCAGCCCATACACTTCACTCAATACAGCAGCTGATATACAAATCTTCTTACCCCCAACTGTGGCAGTCATAGTAGTCTCATCCTTGTTGAATTTCCTTGTTCTATAGAAATCAGCAACATCGTCCAAGAATACACGCTCGTCATGAGCTTCCAGAACAGGCACCAAAGATGATTCTTTGATTTTTACCATGATCTCCCTCATGAGATCCGTGCCAGTGGCGAAGAACTTGTCATAACTTAGATATCTTCCTTCAGTGACATCCATTTTGTGATTAAGTGATGTAGAATCTATGAGAAAACTGAGAGAAAACTGAGAGCTAGAAAACAGAGCTTAGAGAGTTAGAGGATTTTGAGAATTTTGTGTGCGTAAGACGACTGATCTGTTCAGATCGGATTTTATACGTTTCTTTCTGTTTTGGTTATCGTGATTAACATGAACCATAAGATTGATCTGACAGGTTTTAAATCGTGCGGGTGAGAATTGCGGATTTCAAATTTATTATTTTAATGTCAGATGGGCGGGAAACTCAATCGGCACATATATGTTACTTATAAAAGCGTGTTTCAAAAGATGCGATTTATAACCATGCTTATATAATATATCAGATGAGTAGAGTTTAACTTATCTGACAGACGAGTGATCTGTTATCTGATATTACTAGAGAAAGCCAATAGCTAGTAATCTTCCTCTGCTGTTTGTCAATCCAGCAAGATAATTTAATCTTCAATCTTCAAGAATTAAGAACAGATCTTCTGATAACATAACTTCAACTAACTGTCATTAACAAATTTCATTTTTTAGAACAGAAGTATCGCTAGTCTTACACGTTCCCCCCTGTCTTTAAGAATTGATAAGTTAACTAGTCTGTTGAGAGTTAATCCTTGAATAAAATAACGGATGATTGTGCTGATGAACTTCAGTCTTCTGATAAGTTCCCCCTCAGCTCATGCATCCAAATTTAGTAGTCCTAGTTCAGCTCTTAGAGTTGAAAACCTTACTTCACTTAAAGGTTTAGTGAAAATATCAGCAATCTGATTGTCTGTATGAACATACTCAATCATAACATTTCCTTTTTCCACATGATCTCTAATGAAGTGATGCTTGATCTCGATATGTTTAGTCCTTGAATGACTTGTGGTGTTCTTAGTAAGAGAGATTGCACTAGTATTGTCACAGTAGATTGGAATTCCACTGATCTTGATATTGTAGTCTTCTAGTTGATGTTTCAACCAAAGTATTTGTGCACAGCATGCTCCGGCAACTATATACTCAGCTTCAACAGTAGATATGGATACTGAAGTCTGTTTCTTACTCATCCATGAGATCAGACGACTGCCCAAAAATTGACAAGCACCTGTTGTGCTTTTCCTGTCAATTTTGCAGCCAGCAAGGTCTGAATCTGAATATCCAATAAGCTCAAATCCAGATTCTCTAGGATACCACAATCCCAATTCTTGAGTGCCCTTAATGTATTTCAGAATTCTCTTGGCAGCTAAGAGATGAGATTCCTTAGGATTTGATTGAAATCTCGCACAAACCCCAACATAGTACATGATATCAGGTCTGCTAGCTGTTAGATACAGCAGTAACCCAATAATGCCTCTGTATTTGGTTATGTCCACTGATTTGCCATCTTCATCTTTATCCAAACGAAGACTAGTAGACATTGGAACAGTAGCAGTGGAGCTAGTTTCCATACCAAATTTCTTGAACAGATCTCTTGTGTATTTTGCTTGGTTGATGAATATTCCAACAGGCAACTGTCTAACTTGTAAACCAAGAAAATAATTGAGTTCACCCATCATGCTCATTTCAAACTTCTTCTGCATCAGCTTGGAGAACTTGTCACACATCTGTTGGTTAGTTGAACCAAAAATAATATCGTCTACATATATTTGCACAAGTAATATATGATTCTCCCATTCAATTGTGAACAAGGTCTTGTCTACCTTACCTTTACGAAATCCTTTAATTAAAAGAAAATCAGATAGGGTATCATACCATGCTCTTGGAGCCTGTTTCAGTCCATAGAGGGCTTTCTTCAAACGATACACTTTGTCTTCTTGTTGATAAGCTTCAAATCCAGGTGGTTGTTGAACATATACTTCTTCCTGTAATTCTCCATTTAGAAAAGCTGACTTCACATCCATCTGATAGACAGTGAAGTTCTTGTAAGCAGCATAGGCAAGAAACAGTCTGATTGCTTCAAGTCTTGCTACTGGTGCAAATGTTTCATCAAAGTCAATTCCTTCTTCTTGGCAATAACCCTTGGCCACTAATCTTGCTTTATTTCTGGTAACAACACCATCTTCATTCATCTTATTTCTGAAAATCCATTTAGTGCCAATTACTCTTTGATGACTTGGTCTTGGAACTAAGTACCATACTTCGTTCCTTTCAGATTGTTTCAACTCTTCTTGCATAGCTTCAATCCAGAAGGAATCACTGAGAGCTTCTTCAATTTGTTTAGGCTCTATTTGAGAAAGAAAACTAGCAAACATAGCATTTTGTGCAGCAGCTCTTCTTGTTTTTACTCTATCTAAAGGATCACCAATCACTAACTCTGGTGGGTGATTTCTGAGCCATCTGAGATCAGGTTGCAGGTCTGGATGTTGTCCTCTGTTTTGATCTTGCAACACTACTGTTGGAGTTCCAGTAGTAGTCTGTTGAACATTTGTTGTTTGTTGAACAGTCTCTGGTCTTTCAGTTGTTTGTAACTCATCTGTTAGACAATAAGTGAACTGATTTTGAACAACACTTGATTTGGCAGCTGATTTGAGATCATGTAGTATGATGGGAACATATTCTTCATTCTTTCCAACATTCAACTTCTGTAAATCGGTAGACAGATCTTGATTAGTATTTTGATTCTTTTTAGAAGATTGACTTGGCTCATCAAATACTATATGAATGGATTCTTCTATTAGTAGTGTTCTTTTATTAAAAACTCTATAAGCCTTACTAACAGTAGAGTATCCTAGAAAAACAGCTTCATCAGCCTTCTCTGCAAATGCAGTAAGGTGATTTTTCCCATTATTTAACACAAAGCATTTACAACCAAAAATTTTAAAATAATGAATGTTTGGTTTTCTGTTGTTCCAAACTTCATATGGAGTCTTGTTATGATTTTTGTTGATCATGCATCTGTTCTGGGTAAAGCAGGCTGTGTTTGTTGCTTCTGCCCAAAATCTTTGTGGCAGCTTAGCTTCAGCTATCATTGTTCTGACAGCTTCCTTCAGTGTTCTGTTTCTCCTTTCAGCAACACCATTCTGTTGAGGGGTTCTGGCAGCTGAATACTCATGATGTATTCCTTTGACATTACAATACTCTTCAACAGTAGAGTTTGTGAACTCTATCCCTCTATCTGATCTGGTCTTCAATATTTTTGTGCTTTTCTCATTCTGGATCAGTTCCATTAGATTAGTAAGATGTTCTTTGGTTTCACTTTTCTTCTTCATGAATATCACCCAAGTATATTTTGAATAATCATCCACAACAGCTAGGCATTATTTCTTTCCACCATTGCTGACTGGATCAATGGGGCCAAACAAATCCATGTGTAGCAGCTCCAAGATTCTTTCAGAAGATTGGTGCTTCTTGCTTTTGAACGATGACTTGATTTGTTTCCCTTTCTGACATGCGTCACAGAGCTTGTATTTGCTCATGACTGTTTTTGGAATCCCTTCTACCAGATCATTCTTTATTAATCTGTTGATGGTCTTGAAGTTTAAGTGATTCATCCTTTTGTGCCATAGCCAGCTAACTTCACTTGGTGTTGATGCCACCAAAAAATGTTTGAATTCTTGTCAGCAGAATTACAGTCGACTATGTAGACATTCCCTTGTCGTCTTCCAGATAAAATAACCTTCTTTGTACCAATCTGTTCAACGTAGCACTTATCTGTTGAGAAGATGACTGAATATCATTTGTCACAAAATTGACTTATGCTCAGCAGATTATATTTGAGGCCTTTAACATATGAGACGTCAGATATCTCTATGTTTCCTCTGATCAGTCTTCCTTTAGCTTTAATCTTGCATTCCTTGCTGTCTCCAAAAGTAACATTTGGACCATCCACAGCAACAGCATCAGTCAGCTCATGTATGCTTCCACACATGTGCCTTGAACAACCACTGTCCAAGTACCAAATCTTCTCTACTTTACTCCTACTCCTAATCCTAACCTACAAAACAAAATTAAAATTGTTTTAGGTACCCTTATTGAGAGGGTCCTGGAGGACTAGTTCCACCTTTGACAACCCAAGATGTTGATGTCTTAGGCTTCTGAGTTTTGACAGGAGCATGAACAGTTTCATTTTTATCATAATTAGCAGATAAGTCATGTTGATGATCAGTATGATAAGAAAAATGTTCATAAGCAGGGTAAGGTGCATGATAAGCAGGATATGCATGCATTGGATGAGTAGGATATGGTGCATAGTAAGTTGGAAATTGAGGTGCATGATACATAGGAGGATATGCAGCAGGTTGCACATAATAAGACTCATTTCCATACCAAGCATTTTGATTTTTCTTATTCTTATGCTTCTTTGGTTTACTATTAGCTTGCTCATTAACAGACGACTTAGTTTTACCACTAGTCTGATTCAATCTAGCTTTATCAGCAGACTTCTTAGGACTCTGCTGTTTGGTCTTACTAGTCTGTTTACCTACACTAGACTCTTTGCACTTTTTAGCCTTAGGAGTTTTTGTCTCCTTTACCACTTTCTCAGGTGAAGCATGTTTAGTAGTTTGAACATACAGAATGACCTTACTATTGTCAGCAGATATGAATTTTTCAGTATGATTCAATTCTAACTTATCCTGGTCTGAAGGCATCTTCTGTTTACTAGACATATGAATGGATGCAACAGATGATTTCTCATGAGACTCAATGACTTTTTCAAGTTCCATGATTTTACCCTTATAAACTTCACATTCAGCTTTCAGAGATTCATGTTCTTGCTCAAGCTGTTTATATTCAGCTGATTCTCTTGGCTTTTCAGCTGTGAGTTTCAGTGAACTGTTTTGCTCTTTTAGCAATATCATCTCTTCCTTAAACTTTTTATATGCTTCAGCAATACCAGTATTGTTAAGCATCATTTGTTCAAATAAACTAAATAATTCATTATCAAGAGGAGTTACCTCATCCTCAGAGTCATCAGATTCCTTGGCCATCAGGCAGAGGAGAGCAGGTTTCTCTTCATCAGAAGACTCTTCGTCTGAATCAGATGAGTAGACAGCGGTCAGCTTTTCTGCTTCAGCCATCATTGCCTTGCCTCTCTGATGCTTTCTTTCCTTTTTGATTCTCTTATCTTCTTCAGTGTACTTTTCTGCTTTTGGATATGGACAGTCTCTGATGAAGTGTCCCAATTTCCTGCAGTTATAACACATTAATTTAGCTTTATAATCATCTTTATCTTGAGAAGAAGAGTTAGGTTTAGAAGTAGGAGCATTGTTGTATTTGTTCTTCATTTTTCTTTTGTAGAACTTCTTGAAATTATTCATCAGCAATGCTACATCTCCAGCTGTGTACTCCTTTTTGTTGAGTAGTGTGGCTTCATCAGATGAGTCCACTTCTGTACTTCTCTGTGCTGGTCTTCTGGGATTTTCAGCAGCAACTAAGGCAGCTGTGGGTCCTGAAGTCGAGGTTTCTTCAACACCCATTCTAGGCAGTTTATACTCATACGCCTTGAGTATGGAGAACAACTCTGTAAGAGAAATCTTCCCCAGATCTCTTGATTCTTCCATAGCTGTCACCTTCATGTTGAACTTGGGAGGCAGGGCCTTCAGTACTCTGACGGTGATCTCCTTGTCAGTGAAGGTCTTTCCCAGCTTTAGAACTTCGTTGAGTGTTCTGGTGAATCTAGTGTCCATCTGATCAATAGTTTCTCCAGATTTCATCTTGAAGTTGTCCACCTTCTCCAAGGCAACACTGAGATGATGCTCTTTGATAGCATCATTTCCTTCGCTCATATCACGAACTTTGTCCCACATCTCCTTTGCAGTTTTGCAATGTTTGACTTTGTCAAACCGATCATTATCCAGGGCTTTAGTCATGATAAATCTTCCGACTTTATCCAGATTAAATAACTTTATTTCTTCTGGAGTCATCTCATGAATGTCTTTTTCCACCACGGTATCAACTTCATTGATCTTTATCGTCTTGGTGAATTTGAATGGACCTTTAATGATACATGTATACATGTTGTCATTGTAGGCAGCTAAGAAGATCTCCATTCTGATCTTCCAGTCTTCAAAAGACATACCAGCAATGTGGGGAACATGGTTGATACAATCCATTTTTCAAAAAGTTTTGATTTTTCAGAAAGATGCTCTTTTGAAAAGTTTTGAAAACCTTTGAAAAACACTTGGATCAAGCTCGTTGATTAGGCAGCTGATTCTAATGAACCACCTGCTCTGATACCACTTGTTGGTCCCAAGTAGTCAGATGAGATCTAGAGGGGGAGGGGGGGGTGAATAGACCTCTGAAAATTTTTAGACTTAAAAACTTTTCAGACTTCTGTCAGCAGACTAAGCTTATGAAGAACAGTAAGCTGACTATGCTGATCGTGAACAAATCTTGAACAGCAGAGTGACCACTCTTCTTATAGTAACTTAGCTGATTTCAGCAAAATCAGTTTTACAAGAGTATACTTGCAGCGGATAAATTGAAAGTGTTTTTCACAAGTAGACTAAGTCTATTTAAAGATTTTATCCTCAGTTTAAAAACTCCTTTAAAATCTTTAAAACAATTCAAAGTGTTTACTTATGCAAGTTTGAAATATGCGAGAAAACTTAAATGCAAAATTAACACAAAGAATTTTTATAGTGGTTATATGGATAAAAATCCTTTAGTCCACTCTTCCAGATCACTTAGATTCTGGGTTATACTATAAACACACAGTTTACAATATTTCTCCACTTACACCTAAACAACAAATGAAAAGGCTGTAAGCTCGCAATATGAAATCACTCAGAAAACCTATCCTCTGAAGTTAGATCACTCACAAAGATGGATCTCAACTTCGCACAACACTCAGCTAATACAATTTCACTCAGAAAGTATTTTCTATTTGGCTTCAACTGGGTTCTGTCAACAAATGACTTCACCAGACGAGTGAGCTGTTCGAGCTTCTTGAGACTTAGAAAAATTTCTGCTTCGGAATCAAAATCTCAGAAATGTTGTTGTGTATCTCGCTCGTTGAAATCAGCTCTATTTATACTTGGATTTGAAAATATGACCGTTGAAGGAAATCACAATTCAAATCCATAGCCTTTAGCCCAATTCAGAACGGCTCCCTGCTACAGTCCTTTCTCTGTTGTACTTTCCTGTAGCAGCATTAAATGCACTCTGCAGATCCGAGAGTAATCTTCAATCATTTGCCATTACTACCCTTCTCTTACAGCATTTATTACCCTAGGTGCATTTATTACCGTTGAACTATCTCATGATCTCTTCTACTCTGCTGATCGAGGCAACCCTGCTGATAGATACTCTGCTGATCAAACTCTGAACTAATCTGATTTGAGTCAGCTGATGGTCTACCCTTCTGATTGCTGTTTCAGCATGAGATCAGTAGTCTTCTGGGCTTTGAATTTTGAACTCTTCTGATGTCTTCTTTACTTGTTCAAAATTCTTCTAAGGGAGCTAAGCTTTCCATACTTAGCTGATTTTGACGTTTTGGAAATCATCAAAACCTTCCCTTATCTTCTTGTCTTCTTTGCACTTCATCTTCATCTTCATCCAACATGAACTTTTTAAGTACAATTGGCAACTTGTACATTTGTGATTTGACCATTAAAGTTGGGTCCATTGTATTTGCATACGTAACATGTATTATAGTATTTGAGTGTGCAAATTGAATTTCAACAGGTTAAAAACTTAAAATTAGATGGTTAAATGAGTTTTTCCATTGTTCATTCCTATCAAGAAATAATCAGTTTCAATTATGAATCAATTGGGTCCTCTTATGAAGGAGTACTATATTTTATTTATTTCCATTAGATTTGAGTTTATCCTTTTATTTTAATACAAATCAGTTCTTATTAAATGAAAATGTTTTGAGTTATATTTGGACCGAGTTTGAACCCATTCAAATCTCATTGGAAAAAAAATTAGTAAGGAGCCTTCAATTGGAATATCTCAAATGAAATAGTTAATTTGACCAAATATATTTCTGATGTTCAAAGTCAACTTGAGCAAATCTATATACTTATAGAGTAGTTTGTTACAAACTGCACTGATTTAGTGCGGTCAAGAATCTTTAAAGAATAGAATTTCCTAATCAAATACCATGTGTTAAAATTTGTGATCTTTACGGAGTAAAGATCCAAATATTGATCCGATTAGAAATGTCAAGCTCAAGTTAAATGAATATGGATTCAATCTTTGCGTCACTAAATTAGATTATAATCCAAACCCAATAATTGAAAGAAATCAGTTTATATATATTAATCTCAATCGTCAACTAAGTATGCAATGTTATTCTTGTCCAAGTCTGGCTTGGCCAAACACATCCAATCACTAAGCAAGTGTATTGCATTTGGTTTGTGATTGGTCACTCTCCTAAAGTTACATCCGCTCCCAAAGCAAGTGTATTACACTTGCCATGTAGTTGCTTTGGGTTCGGCCAAACTCGGCCTGGGTAAGAATTTCCCTCGTATTAATTACCAACTCATCTAAAAACATCTAATATTTTAGGGTAAATTATGAATACCCCCTTCAGGTATGGCCTAATTACAAAAATCTCCCTCACGTATTGGGTATTACAAAAAAACCCCTCAGGTTTGTCACCTTCTTACAATTAACCCCTTGCTCCTAAAATGTTCCAATTTTACCCTTGGAAGTTATTTGTAGTATATTATAAATTTTAAAATTTGGGTGCTAATTGTTATATGTTGTAAATTATAAAAATAATAATCATATATTTTACCACCAAAATTAATTGCCCATTAATTTCAATAAATATTTCAATTTATAATACAATATAAACTTTAATAAACTCAAATATCTTATTTATAAAAAAATATTAGTTTATTAAATATACTATTTTATAAAATAAATTCATTCAACTAATGTGTAAACAATTTGTTCATATTTATAAAATACATTATTAAAATTCTATTTAATTTAATGTTTTGCAATTTAAATTGCTACTATATATAAATATTTTTTTTTCCAATATTTATTAAACTTATGGGAAATTATAAATTTTATCAATTATTTTGGTAGTAAATATATAATTATATTTTTCTAATTTATAAGATATAATAATTAGCACCCAAGTTTTAACATATATGAGACATTACAAACAATACAAATAACACTCAAGGGCAAAAATGGAACATTTTAGGGACAAGGGGTTAATTGTAAGAAAGTGACAAACCTGAGGGGAATTTTTGTAATACCCAATACGTAAGGGTGATTTTTGTAATTAGACCTTACATGAGGGGGATATTCGTAATTTACCCAATATTTTATTACTTAACGAGCTCAATTGCAAAACTCTCGTTTTGACTTATTCTAAGAACTCAAATTTTAATCTACTGCTACAGATTAAAAAGAACGATATCAAATTTTGGAGAAACGGATAAAACATGAAAAATATATTTAAGAACATTTGGGGCACTAGAGGATTTTAGGTGTTTGAATGTAAATGCATATGTATTTAGTTCTAATACTTGATTTTAAAGAAGCATAAAAGCACCCAAAAAAAAAAAAATCCTTCTGAGATATTTAAGTTTTACAACATATTAAGTAAATAAAAAGCAAACATACCTAAATTCCAGTAAGATTCTGCTTTAGAAGTGCATAACTATTGAACTTAAAGTGTCTATTCAACAAACGTAATATCTCAAACTGCACAAAAAAAGGCCCGAGGCATAGGAAATCAAGCAAAGCACCAATTTATTATACTTTTCCACGAGTTAACTCTTCAATTCAGTTTACTTCTTGTACTAGATATTATGAATTGGTTCAGCAACTTGTATAATTAGAACTTAAACATGTTATTTACAGATCTAATAATAGAATTTCAATTCGGTAACTACAAAATAATTTGCAAGGTAATGTAGTGATCTTACTCAATAGCACCGGATTGTGTGGCTTCTACAATGATAAGCTACCAAACTGCTTGTTCCATTTCTCGTACGTGCCGAGTTTGTTCAAAGAGACTGAAGGCCTCACCTCTTGTAATGCTTTCTGGACATGATTGGCAGGGTGAATCAAAGGGTAACATACTAGATCAAATTAGAGCATAACAAACTAGACGTATCTTAAACATAATACATTCAAAATGGTTATTAGTAATATATACCCCTGTATGTATTAGTAAAAATGTAGCTAAGTAGCCCTTAAAACATGGTAAAATTTAATAAAACATGCAATTATCATATAGAAGTATTAAGTATATTATTTTATTTCAATGTTTCAGACAATTGATTCGGGAAAAAAACAATTATATAATATTACGACTCTATGAAAAAACAAATGATAATTTATTTTTTAGTAATGAAATTATAAAGCAAATAATTTGTTTTTTGTCAGGCATGTGATCATATACAAACAAATTATTACGTATGGGAAAGGCCATATCACAAGAAAAAATTATCAAGTTCGCGATTAACCGCGCATACGTACATGACTTTTGATGTGAGAGGGGGTATCATTGCTACATTTCTACAAACACGGGGGGATATATACCGGGTAATTTAACACAAGGATGCAATTGTCAATTGCAATAAACACAGGGAGTATTTTACATGTAACCCCATTAAAAATTAGCACGAGGGATTACCTGAAGATGTACTGGTCTCAAATCCTCCTTTTTCAGTTTTGTAATTTCAATACCTTGTTGTTGTTGTAGAGCCTCTCTAAGCGGACCACTTGAAGCATCTTTCACCAAATTTTTCATATCAGATCCGGAGTACCCTAAAAGCAAATAAAAGTTCAGACCTTTTCAAAATTACATTACAACAAATGGGAGAATATGCAGTTTTGGAAGAAGAGCTAATTTGTCCGAGTAATGAATTATTTAAAGCAGATAACCTTCAGTCAATTTGCAAACTGTATCGATATCTTTTTCTGAAAGGTTAAACAATCCATCTTTGTCCAAAAGGTTCTTTATGATCCAGGCTCTTGCTTCTGCGTAATACATACAAATAACTGAAGGATATAATGAGGAGGATTTCATAAGGTTCCAATAGATTGTTTGAATTTGGACCTGAAGTAGGGAGCGGAATATAGAGTCTCTTTGTGAGTCGTCTCCTAGCAGCCTCATCAAGTTCTTGGGGTCTATTAGTTGCACCTGTTTCAGAGAACATACAGTCATACAACCAGCTCAATTGCTAAAGTTCTCCATTGAAGTGTACGATATGGATGTAAAGTGAAATTGTGAGAGGATCTAAAGGTTTAAAGAAATTTCCACTGTCAAAGACAAAGCCAAGCAATCAACTATGATATATAATACAAATGCGAGACCTTTTTATACATTGTATAAACAAATGCATGATTGTGCATCTCTGACATCATGCACATATTTGAATTCATTTGTAGCAATGGTATAGATTCACTTTAGATTACCAAGTCTAATTCCAACTGAAATTGACTCTGCATCAAAATAAATAGGCCAAAAACTTGCAAAAAACCAGTTCAGTAATCACCTATCAACAGAATTTGCTCATTCACAGTGTCAAGACCTTCCATTTCAATGAGGAATTGTGTCTTCAGTCGCCTGCTTGATTCATGTTCACCTTCTGACTAGCGCTGCAACACATTAATTTGCTTAATAATCTCTCTGTTTGCATATAGTGAATAGTGAATGGTAAATAATGAAATTTATAACAGGAGATAGTTACTGAGATGAGAAAACAGCAAAGAATCTGTTTGTAGGCGACATCAGAATTATCTTGTTAAATGAACTATGCAACAGCTCAACTAACAGACAGAACACCAAACTGGGAGCTATTAGGGACCCAAAAGTTAACCATGTTTAATTTCTACATTTTTCTCTCAAACAGAACAACAGATTGCCCTGAAAATAACATTGGACCTGAGGCTTTTAGACAGCTCGCTGTTATCATTTTTATTAGAGAAAGACAAGAAACTAAAAAGAAGGTGCAAAGTGGTTTAACTCTACAGAGAAGGGGATACATTAGATTGATAAAACATCAGCAGAATAATCGACTATCTTACCTGAGATAGAAGAGAGTCTATTTCATCCACAAATATTACAGCTGGCTGGCGACAACCAATGTTATTAAAACCGGACCGGACCGGCCGGTCCGACCGGTTGGATTGCGAACCGGAGCCTGGTCCGGTCCGGTTTACCTCCTAAAACCAGTTACTTCCAAACCCAGTTTGAACCGGGTTGAACTGGTCCGAAACCGCCGAACCGGTGAACCGGTATGGACCGATTCAACCCGGTTTTGAATTTCCTTTTTTTTTATTATTTTTTTAATGTTAAAAATTCTTGTAAAAGTTGGGATTTGAACACCCAACCTTTAGAGTAAAACATGACTTTCTTATCACTTGAGCTACTTCACTTTTGTTAAACTTTTAGTACAAATTAAAGTTTATAAATTATAGAAACTTGTAGCCAAATTTACTTATAAATTAGATAATTAACTCAAATAAATATTTTACACATTATGAATGAAAATTAATACTCAAATAATAAATTTTTATTAAAATTTATTCTATAAAATATTTATTTTCAATATTATCTTTAGGATAAAGAGTCAAATCGATATAATATGCAAGTTTGACATTGAATATTAGACTTTTATACATAACCATATTTTAAAATTTATGAATATAATTTAGACTTTTATACATAACCATACAAATTAGTACCATATTACCATTATGATATAAGTTAGATAAATACTATATGATTTAATTTTAATATAATATAACAAAATTTATATTTTTAATAAATTGTAGGATAATGTTTAAATTTTACGAACATTACATATATTTTAAAATTAAATACATTTAAATATATTATTATGACGTCATCCGGTTCGACCAGTGGTTCGATCGGTTCGACCAGTAAAACCAGTAACCAGTCGGCTCACCGATTCACTGTCCGATCCGATTCTGAAAACATTGGCGACAACTAGCAACACCAAATAGTGCTCTTACAAGCTTTTCACCCTCACCCATCTACAGTGATCAATCGTTTTGATGATTAGGGCACATCAAACCTACACATGAACTCAAATATGTGGGGCAGTATCAATTATATCTTGACATTGGGTCTCTGCAGCAAGTACAGTAAAAGAGGGAAAAAATCCCAGTATCATGCTTAGAATTTTTTCTAGTTTATATGATTGTTGTTTGTATAGAGCATATCAGTGGTAATGCACATTAGGACTGTCAATTGAGCCGGGCCTACCCGAAGCCCGATGGCTCGGCCCGATTAAATATGACTCGAACCCGAATAATTGTGAGCCGGGCCGATTTTGAGCCATTATATTAAACCCGATTAATTTATGAGCCGAGTTTGAGCCTAATAAGGCTCAGCCCGAATAAAGCCCGACCGAATACTACTACTAATTATTTATATATGTACCAGATATCAAAATCAATTACATATAATTGTACCCAAATGAAAAACATAAAGGAAAAAAATAAAAGAAAGTGATCAAGATTGGGAATTTGGAAGTCTTGGAGCACTAAAACTCTACTTACCTAGAGTAAAAAAAAACGTATATCAATAATTATATTTCCATGAAGAAGAAAAGTTTTTATCTAATACAGTAATACAATTTAATATTATTTAATGTTTAATATTATGAAGAACAAGTTTGGAATTTACATATTTTTGTCTCATGTGTATTAAGTAAGAGTGGTTTATTCATATTAGTGCGTAATTCTTTTATTTATGGAGTAACATTTGCTAGTGTTAATAAGCCCGACATAAGCCCGATATAAACCCGAAGCCTGAAACGTTACATGAGCTGAGTTTGAGCCGAAACAATTAAAAAATTTATGAGCCGAGCTTGAGCCTATAACTATGAAGCCCGATGGTATTTGAGTTTGAACTATTTAAAGCTCGGCTCACAAGACCCGATTGACAGTCCTAATGCACATATCAAGAATAGATAAGAGTTCATTGGGAATTAATGAATCACTATAATAGAAGAACAGTTAAGATGTTGTAATGCATGCAAACTCTTATCAAAAAAATAGTTCGGTGTAAGAAGCATCACATTATTGATGTATATATTAAATTTCATACCCATTTACTTGTCAATGAACTGGCTGATATGTAGAAAAAGGTTGCTTTAGCCTCTCCAGCTATGGCTTTTCCTATCATAATTTTACCAGTTTCCTATGGCAAGGGGGAAACAGAAAATAAGCAAAAGTCTGTTGATTCCAATCTATTTGATTGTGTGTTAGGTCCAAAAAGGAGAAGACCACGGCCTGGAGAGCGGCAACCTTTAAATATGTCGGGGCGCAGCAAAGGCCATATAACCATCTCGGTCACACATTTTTTTTGCATGCTCTAATCCAGCTACATTTTTCACAAAAAGGAAAAACAAAGACATGTCAGATTAGCCAATAACATATTTTATCTAAAAGAAATAGGCAATATCTACTCTGACATACCAATATCATCCCAGCGCACATTGGGATCCCTGTCCATAATCTCGTTGCTGACATGTTCAATCAACTGTGGTTCTAAATTTCTTAACTTTTCTGGAAGCTCGCCATCACGACCACATAGCAACTCGAAACTACGCCACATATGGGACTATAAACCTTGCATGTGGAGAACTTAACAAACAGTCACTTATTTCCCCACTTCTTTCAAGCGGGAACTAGAGGAGAAATGGAAGAGATAATGTATTGGAATTTGGAAGATAAACGGGTGGGGTGATCTTATACGGAATTAAGAAAGACAAATAAAATCAGCCAAAAAGAAGAATATATAGAGCAAGGTGATATGTACCATCTTTTTATCGAGTCGTCTATTGCATCTTCACCCTTTCCAACATTGCGTGAAGTCACATTGCCTGTATTGTTTCCATTGGATTTGATTGGAGGAACAAAATTTCCCCTAACTCCACGACGTGAAATACCATATGATCTGGCCCCGTAAGCCTTGTGGGTTCCTGATTTAATCGGATTTCGTCTGGTTAATTGAATATCAGTGAATTTGTGATATCGGGGGGTTTTCGATATTTGTATATATTTTATAGGGCTCCGTTACTTTATTCCGGATGGATCGATTACAAAAAAAAGCAATATTCAAGAACAAGAAGTAAAAACCACAAAGCAAAGCAAAGAACACACCGATATGAAGGTAAAAAGCTCTGTAATAATATTGAATATTATTGAATTGTGCTGTTGTAAGCAGTGTTTAATCATGTATTCTTGGAGTTCTGGGATTTCGTAGTTGTCTAATACAATGATACACTAGGTATTTATATTATGTTAAACCTAGCGTTACAAGGAAACATAGTCCTAATAGGACTCGGCCCAAATATCCCTCTTGGGTCCGGAGTATTGTCTTTTGATCGAAGAGAGCTGTATTCGGCCGGGTCGATGAGACGATCTTGAACAGCCTGATTTGGTCGAACCGATCTCAAGTTCTTTAGTCGATTGTACAGTATGTGAGGTGCGAAATAGCCCCCATCAGTACTCCCTCACTTCTTCGAGCGTATAGATAATAGAAGCTCGTAGAAGTAGATAAATCTTCGCGACTGTTTGTTTTCTATGAATGGAGCCTCGTTAAAAACCTTTCTTAAGAAAAAACCCTGTGGGAAAAAATCTTAAGGAAAAGAGTGCTACATATCATAGATAGTCATTTTCTCTGTCGATTACGAATCGCCACGCGTCTATTCCGGAGGCTTTTCATATCCTACCGTTTTTGGCGGGAATATGATTAGTTGCGATGAGTTCGAAACGTCTTTTCTCATCTCATTATAAATAGGTGACTTTTGAGTTCGCCATTTTTCCTTTATACTTCCTTATAACTCATAGTCATTTTCCTGCTTAGTCGTTCATCACATAAAATTTTTCCTTTTATCGACCTTCATTTTCCGAGAACCAGAATATATGGCTTCTGTAAGAAGATCTTCTTCTTCTTTTAGAGAGATTGTCGCCCCCGATAACGAGGAGGAGTTGCATTCTAATCTTTTGGGCGAACAAATCACAGTATCTGACTTCGTCGTCCCTGTAGAAGATACTTTCAAGGTACGAATCCTTTCTGATGCGGATGTAGCTGCCCGAGCCAAAAAGGGCAAAGGTACTGTTCCTCAGATTTCTGAACCAATTGAGGACGTAGCTTGTGCTTATACGGTGGAAACATTTCCGGAGGTTGTGAATAATTATACCAAATATTTTCCGGAAGGTTCTGAGATAATTCTTCCTTCCCCTTCTGATAGGGTCACATCTCCACCGGAGGGATGTCGAGCTTTTTATACGGCTCACTTCAATAGCGGACTGCGTCTTCCTTTGTCTCCCCTCTTTCTCGAAGTTTTGAAAACTTTCAGTGTGTGCTTGACACAGCTGGTTCCGAATTCCGTTGCTTTTGTGGTTTGTTTTTCCGTTTTGATGATCGCTAAGGGGTTTAAACCTTCTTTTCGTAATTTTACGCAACTTTTCCGCTTCAATATTTCTAGTTCTTCAAATCGTGGATATTTCTTCGCTAGTCAGCGGCCTAGTCGAGCAATCTTTGACGCCCCTGTTTCTAGTAATCCTTCATGGAAATCTCATTTCTTCTTTGTTCGTCCTCCGTCTAATCTTTGTTTGGCGGATGGTTCGACCATGCCTTTTTCACGGGATCACGGTTCCAGTTGGATTCCTGGAGGTCGTTTACCGACTGGCGAACTTGTTCCTGACGATGCACAGTTTATCGCTGAGATCCCCGAAATGCGTGCAAACAAATATCAAAGCGCTCTTCTGATCGGGGAAGCTTTCCTTCGTAAGGCGGGGTTAAGTGTTCATAACTTTCCCATCAATTCATCATCTGAACCTCTTGGTTAGTACTTTATTTCATCTTAGAGTTGTGACGATACCTTTTATACGGAGAAACTAACTTTTTATTTTGTTTCTTTTTTAGCCCATATGGTAGAAAACTCTCGACATTCTTCGAAGGGAAAAATGGTGCTGTCGAAATCTTCCAAATCCGTAGAGAACGCCCCTATCGAGCAGAGAGCGTCACGAAAAAGGAAGCTGGAGTTGGGACATGAATCTGAGGAGAATACAGAGGAATCTCCAGATTCTTCTCATGAGTCCCCTATTCGTCAGGGCACGGGATCTGGTTACCCTCCTCTTCATTTTAGAACCTCTTTGGGTATTCGAGGATGTCGCAGCTGGTCGATGCCTCATCCTACTAATAATCCAGTTGATAGAAAAAGGAGTTACTATGGACGTTCTGGTGATGACCTTTCTTTACTCGGAGATAAACATCCAAAATCTACTCTGGTCGAAATGATCGAGGATCATTTAGAGGGAAAAAGGGCCGCTGGTTATTCCGAGAAGGATTCTCTTATTCATGATGATAGTGAGAACGCGGTCGATAAGGCAACCCGTGTTCTTTTGTCTGGTGTTTTTACTCGCGATTTGAATAAGCTTCTTCATAAGGATCCTCTGGAGAAATTCCAACGAGCTTCTCTTTATGCTGAAAAGGTGATATCTTTTTCCTTTGATCATACTAACAGATAATTTTAAGGGTCTTCCTTAATTTACTAATCCATCTCTTTTTCTTGCTCTCTTTGTTCTTCCAGACTAAAACTTGTCTTGCGTCATACGCCTATGAAAATGCACTTTGGAAACAACAGTGCGAGTTCCTGGAAGAGAAGTATAAGGCTTTACTTCATAAATCTTCCGGTTCAGAGGTTGGTCCCTCAACATCTTCTTCCGTTCCCGTCGTAGAGACTCGTGCTACCGGGACTGAAGATCAAGAAATGATAAACAGGGTGATGGAGGTTTCTCGTGCTCAAGAGCAGGCCAATCAAATGGCTAGAAAGTTAGAGGAATTCCAGTTACAGAGCACGAGTCGAATTAGTGAGCTTGAATCTCAAGTATCAAGCCTTGAAACTTCTTTAGAGGAGTACGAAAAGGATGTTCCACTTAGTGGACTTAGGGATCGATACGGTAGGAATCCTGACGAAAGAGTTGTTCGTGAATTCCTTAATTCTCCTGTTCATACAGCGTTGGTGTATCGGATGGTCGGTCCTCTTCTTGAAAATACTTTTAAGAAGGCGATTCATCAGCTGGTCGCCTTAGAGATGATCGACGACCGTCGAAAGGAGTATTTTAAGGCTGCGCACATTCGGTTGAATCGCTATGGTGAAATTTATTCTTCTTCCGAGGTTCCAGATGTCGTATATCAAGGTTTTCCTTTGGCTCACCTTGTCGAAGAATTTGGAAATCCATTGCCGATTCCTCCTTCTGATGTTAACAAGGAGCTCGATAATACTTTTATCGATCCCGAAGACGAAGAAGAAGAGGAAGACGATATTGGCATGACTGAGGACGTCGGTAGTGATCAGAGAATTCCGGATAGCGAGCAGACTTCTTAAAATAGTGATTTTTTGAAATAATCATTGTAACTATTTACTCGTAGGTTTTAATTGTAATTTTACCCTTTCTTCTCTTTGTACCCTAAACGTTTCGTATTCTGTCAGTCGTGTCTTTTCACATTCGCCGTAATAATTCAGACAAGTCATTAAATTTGCCGTAATCATTATGTGTGTGTCTTTTCAAATTCTAGCGTTTGCTCCAAGGTCAGTTTTTCTGTTTTGCGCCCTTTCTTTAGGTCTGTCGCGTCCTTTCGTGTAGTATAAATACGAAAGGTAAAAACTTGACTTGTTTTTTTACCGCTATACTCCTCTCTTAACAGGATACTCTTTCTTTGGCTAGTCGATAAACTTTCTCGATATTAATTTGTATTTTTCCATAATCCGATCATGAGTAACCTTTTTGGTAATACTTCGAAGCGACCTTCTCGTGAGGGCGCTAGAGATAATAGATCCAAAAAACTTCGAAGAGATGGGCCGTCGATGGAGCCTCCTCGTTCATCCCCAATAATTAGGCGGAGATTGATACTCGCGTTATTGCCTCCGAACCTTTTTCTGTAGTAAACTCGTCGTTTTCAGAACCAATCTCTTCTTCTTCCACTCAAATAGGGAGCATGCCTTCCCCTGGTCGGATAGCTTTTGGCGATATGTCCAACGAGGAACCGAACTATACTATACCTGTTACTTCAAGTGCTTCTTCCTTCGAGCATGTTTTTCATGGAGAGGATTTTGCTGTTTCCCTTCCTTTATCTGCTTCTATTGCTCCAATCGCCAGCGGAGGGCAAGCTGGTGATGGCTTTTTTGTCAATCCTTCCACAACACAATCTATTTTGCAAGATTGTCCTGAATATTTGTTTCATGATACCACTATAATGACTACTTCTTTTGAATCTGGAGGACCTTCTGAGGGTCAGTTTGGGTCAAGGTCTGGTCGTCGGACTGTTATTTCTGCTTCGGGCAAGGAGACCTCCGTTAGCCCCGACGAGAGAGAATCTCCTCGTCTATTAGATGATCGATGCATCTTTGAGCAAGTTAAGGATATTATGTTGTCAGAGACTCCACGTTCTGATGGTGTCCCTTCTAACAGTGAATTGCCTGGCTCAGTTGAGCCTGATGCTTTGTCTTGGGATCTGGGTTTAAGCAATATTTTGCCTGGTGAGCTGAAGAAGCTTGAGGGTGCCTCCAGCGTACGCCTTGTTCAGTCGCTGGTGAAGATATGTGAACAGGTGGGCGAATCTTTTCATTATTTTATTTGTTTTAATTTTGACTTCCTTCTTACATAAGGATTGTTTTCTTTTTCCAGGCTAAGTACTTTGCACTCCAGCTGGGTGTGCAAAACGATGAACTGTGGAGAAGTAAAGGTGCTTATCAACGTCGTTTGGAGTCGGAGTCGGCGAAGGTTGCTGGGCAGTCTCTCGAACTGCAGCTTGCCAATGATGATTTGAAAAAATTGCAGGAGGAAAAGTCTGTCTGGGAGAAAGAGAAAAGTAACTTGGTTCAGGTTGCTGCTTCAGCAGAGGAGTCTAGTCGGCAAGCCTATGAGGAAGGATATGACGCCGGCTATCTAAAGCGTCAAGAGGAGTTGATGGCGTTTGCTGGCGATATGACTCCTCGGAAGGCTGTTTCTGGTAGTCGACCTGCTGACCGTTCTTCTCAGTGATCTTTGTTCGACCTGGCAGGCCTTGGACTGTCTTTTTTTTTTTTTTTTTTTTTTGGTTGCCCGACTTTTGTGCATTTGTTCGGGCTAAAAATTTTTGTAATGGGAGAAGCTCTAAATTGGAAATCATGACCTTTTGGTAGGCAGATTCTTGCCTTGATCCATTTTCTTCTGTCGATACACTTTGTCATTTGTACATTTTGTCTTCACGCATAAATATAGTCATCATAAAATAATCAGTATGGATTAGCATACTCGTCTGAATTTGACTTTTTGCGGAGAAAACTTCAGGATATAGAAAAGGTAGCTTGATCTTGGTTGGTCACTGGTCACTTTTTAAGTAACTGCATTGTATAATGTTTGCAAATCGAATCTTTTATTGATCAACCCAATATAATCCCTTGGATTATGTCCACCAACGTGTTTTACGTCAAGATGTAGACAATAGATCATTCGTATCGATAATAGTTGTTAAAGAACTCTCGGTATCTCGGTCGATGTTCGATCCATTCCTTGTAGATTTGTCTTTTTGCGATGTAAATCTCATATAAGGGGTCTATTGTCCCTTTTTGTTGAACTTCATTTTTCTTTTCATTAGACTAAAAGCAAATTCCCCTTTCAGTATCTTTCAAAACTTCATGTTTCCCAGCATTAATTTTGAACTATATGTTCCTTGGCTAGTGTACCATTATATCATTTTCTTGATATGGGAGAAATTGGAAAATGTAGGGGTCATAGCCAGATCTACCCTGTTCAGACCTCCTTAAGCAATTCTTTGGTATGTTAGGCAGTTACGTCCTTGCTGTTTCGAATAAGGAGGACTATTCTCCTGATTTCTATGTCAGATATCTTGGATTCCAGAGGAGTTCCTGTATGGCTTAGTCAATGGTCATCCATATGATGTATGAGGCAGTGACGTCCCTCGTATGGTAAAGGGTTTGGTTTTTTATCTTTTATCGAGCAACTGTCCTTTTCGCTGCGATTTTAAAGCTTGTATGACTTCGTTTGTGGATTCTAGGTTTTTAAGCCATCGACCATGAAGTATGATCGTGCCGGTATGTCTGATCCAAAGCTTTTTTAGGTTTGATCATTTCGATCTACAACCTCTTTTGTTATCGACTAGTTGAGGCGATTAGATAGTGCCGTTCCAACTTACTTGCATTTATTGCGGGGAGTCAAGGGGTCGCATCCGTGTCCGTTGATCAAATGCTTTTTCAGCCGTTGGATTGTTTTAGTCTATCCCTATAAATAGGGTGGTGGTTTGCATTCTTCCTTTGCAATTTCCCAAAGAGAATGGAGATCTCAGCTTCTTTAGATTTTATTCTGCCTTCAGATCCCATAATATTCAAAAAGTCACATTATCGTGATTCATATTGTAATAGCTTGATGTTCTTCTACCTTGTACTAACGGGTCCCATGTCAGCCCTTCCTTGTACTAACGGGTCCCATGAGGCCTTAGTTTTTGTCTTCATCAATTAGAGGTCCGTGGTTTCTGTTTGCACATGGGGGGTTCATACTTGCCAGCCCCCCTTGCTCTTCGATGTCACCTCCGGAGTGATAGACCACCGGGGTGGCTGGTAAATTTACGGTTTCACGACGGCCCCGAAGAGATGCTGCTATAGAGTAAAATGTTTTATAGATAATGTAAAAGCAGTATCTTCTTGTGGGTGAATGAGTATTGCCAGTTATCTGGCTGGTAATGCTCATTTCGTATGGAAGAACATTTGATCTTCAGAGCCTGGCCATCGAACCAAAGAAGTCGACCATCCTGAGCAGCATGCTTCTTAGGTGGTTAATCATAATCGTTGAGGTACTAGGGAGGAGATTGGTGTTCCCGTGGACATTGTCGTGAAGATAGCCGATCTTATAGGATTATCTTACCTAAATCAATGTAATGATCTTCAAGTAGTATGTAGACCTATGTAACGTAGGACTTTTGTATGTAACTGATTTGATGAATAAAATATTACTTTTATCCCTTGCATCTTTCTTGTCGCTAATTTTGTCATAATTTTTGTTTATGAGTAGCGTTTCCCGAGCGGATGGTTTCTCACTCAATTTATCTTCAAAACTTCAGGAGTATTAGCATATCTTTTAGATCGTTAGGAACAGATCAAGGAGTGTTTATTGAGCGGATCAATGTTTACTCAACTTGTTATAATTTAGACTTAGGTTTTTACCCCAAAAGTCTCTTTGTCGTAAATATATCGAGGAGTTTTTATTGAGCGGATCAATGTTTACTCGACTTGTTTTGTTTAGACTTAGGTTTTTAGTCCAAAACTCTCTTTGTCGCAAATATATCGAGTTTTTATCGAGCGGATCAATGTTTACTCAACTCTTTTTGTTTAGACTTAGGTTTTTAGTACCTGAAAGTCTTTTTGTCGTAAATATATCGAGGAGTTTTTATTGAGCGAATCAATGTTTACTCAACTCTTTTTTATTAGACTTAGGTTTTTAACCCAAAAGTCTTTTTCGATCGTTGAATATATATCGAGGAGTGTTTATTGAGCGGATCAATGTATACTCGACTCGTTTGTAATTAGACTTAGGATTTTATCCTAAAAGTCTTTTTGATCGTTGAATATATATCGAGGAGTGTTTATCGAGCAGATCGATGTTTACTCGACTCGTTTTACTCAGACTTAGGTTTTTAATACCAAAAAGTCTTTTAATCGTCGTAAGTATATCGGGGAGTGTTTATTGAGCGGATCAATGTATACTCGACTCGTTTTTAATAGACTTAGGTTTTTAACTCAAAAGCCTTTTTTGATCTTCGTGAATAACGGACGAGGAGTTTTTATTGAGCGGATCAATGTATACTCGACTCGTTTTTATGGTCGGAAAGAGGAGTGTTTATTGAGCGGATCAATGTATACTCGACTCATTATGCTTTAGACTTAGGTTTATCACCAAAAAGTCCTTTTTGATCTTCGTGAATAACGGACGAGGAGTTTTTATTGAGCGGATCAATGTATACTCGACTCGTTTTTATGGTCGGCATGAGGAGTGTTTATTGAGCGGATCAATGTATACTCGACTCATTATGCTTTAGACTTAGGTTTATCACAAAAAAGTCCTTTTTGTCGTTGATATAAATCGAGGAGTGTTTATTGAGCGGATCAATGTATACTCGACTCGTTTCGTTCTAATTTCCATCAATATGATATTGTAATTCCAAGGAGTGTTAACCGAAATAATCGATGTATAGAAAATGCTAGAAATCTTTAATAATTGAACTGTAGGCTAAGGCCTTTGTTACAAGGATTAAAACTAGATAAAGTAGAATAAAACAATGCAATATAATCTGCTAAAATTTATTTACCATAGTATTTCCTAAGGTTGACCGCATTCCAGGTTCTTGGTAAGGCTGTTCCATCCAAGTGCGCAATTTTGTATGAACCTTTCTTTCCTACGCCAATGACGATGTAAGGTCCATCCCAATTTTGTTGTAACTTTCCCACATGCTTGGATACTTCTACCTTTTTCAAGACCAAGTCTCCTTCTTTGAAGGTTCGGACGCGTACTTTTTGATTGTATGCTTTCTCCATATTTGCTTTAGTGGCTTGTAGGCGTACATCAGCTTTATCTCTTAAAGCTTCTGTTAAATCGATGTCATTTTCTCTCGCCTTTTCATTTTCTTGATCATCGAACATTTCTATTCTTGGCGTTGGGATTAAGGTTTCAACAGGGATAACAGCTTCCGACCCATATACCAAGCTAAATGGGGTTTCCCCGGTTAAGCTCCTTACCGTGGTTCGATTAGCCCATAGTACTCCTGGGAGTTCATCAAGCCATTTTCCTTTGGCAGCTCCTAATCTTTTTTCCAAAGATTTTATTATTTCTCGGTTTGCTACTTCAGTTTGTCCATTCGCTCTAGGATGTCCTACCGAGGTAAAATTTTGTTGAATTCCAAGTTTTGTGCACCATTCTATTATTTGTTTTCCCGCGAATTGAGTTCCATTATCGGAGATAAGGATCCTTGGGATGCCGAATCGACAAACTATGAATTTCCATAGGAAGTTGATAACTTGGAATTGGGTTATTCGCGCGAGGGCGACGCATTCTATCCATTTGCTGAAGTATTCTACAGCGACCAGGACATAGGATTTCTTAGATCTAGCTGCTGGGAATGGTCCCACAATGTCCATTCCCCATTGGTCGAATGGCCAACATACTGGAATTGGGTGCATGTTTTCTGCTGGTCGATGACATATGTTAGCATGGATCTGGCAGTGATGACATTCTTGGACATATTGAGAGGCATCTCTATTGATGGTAGGCCAATAGTAACCTGTCCTGAGACATTTTAAGGCCAATGCCCTTGATCCGCTGTGATTTCCTGCATCTCCTTCATGTATTTCTCTTAGTATATCGATGGTTTGTGATTCAGAGACGCATTTCAGAAGAATTCCTGATACTGATCTTCGGTAGAGTTTTCCTTCTACAATTGTATACTTTGGAGCTCGATATCTTATTTTCCGAGCTTCATTTTGGTCAGGTGGTAGTTTTCCTTCTCGAAGATAGTCTATCATCGGGGTCATCCAGTTTTCTTCGGCTTCTTCGATTTCCATTATATCGACTATCGGTGTTTCATCGATATCGATTGCCGGCGTATTAGAGATCAACCAATTGATCACTCGTTCAGTCTTTCCGTCATGGGATCCTGTGAACTTGGATAGCTGATCGGCCCATTTATTTTCCGAACGCGGGATGTTCTGAATACCGAATCTTTCAAATTTCTCGGCTAGTGTTTTCACTTTGGCGAGGTATTTGACCATATTAAATTCTTTAGCCTCGTATAGGCCTTCAATTTATCTTTGCACTAACTCTGAATCAGTTAATACTTTAAGACTTTTTATGTTGGCTTTGATTGCCATTTCCATTCCCGCAATCAATGCTTCGTATTCTGCTTCATTGTTTGTTACGACGAAGTCCAATGTTATCGCGTAATTCAAATCTTCTTTATTTGGTCCGGTGAAGTTGATTCCGGCGCCTCCTCCTTCTCGGCATGAAGCACCGTCGACATGCATTAACCAAGTTTGATCTTCTATGATCAAGACATCGTCGTTGAGGCTGCTCGAAGATTCGGTTGCCTGTGTCGGTGTTTCTAATATAAAATCAGCCAACACTTGGGCTTTAATTGTGATTCTTGGTTTGTAATCGATTTCGAACTGGCCTAGTTCGATCGCCCATTTAATTAGTCTTCCTGAGGCTTCTGGTTTTGCTAAGACTTGTCTTAGCGGTTGATTTGTCAAAACCACTATTTTGTAAGTTAAAAAGTAAGGTCGAAGTTTTCGTGCAGCTACCACTAAGGCTAGCGTGAATTTTTCAATTTCCAAATAATTCTTCTCAGCCCCCTGCAATAATTTGCTTAGATAATAGACCGGCTTATGTTCTGAGCCTTCGACTTTAATTAGTACTGAACTAATAGCTACATCGGAGATGGAGATGTACATATACAATGGTTCTCCTTCTGTTGGTTTTGCCAACATCGGTGGTGTTGTCAAATATTCTTTGAGTTGCTCGAAGGCTTGATCGCATTCTTCGGTCCAAACAAAGTTTTTTGCCTTTCGGAGAGTTTGGAAAAAGGGGAGGCTTCTGTCTGCTGATTTTGATATGAATCTGTTTAATGCTACGATCTTCCCAACTAAGCTTTGTACTTGGGAGATGGTTTTGGGAGGTTTCATTTCAGTTATGGCTCGAATTTTTTCTGGGTTGGCTTCTATTCCGCGTTGGTGAACTAGATATCCCAAGAATTTTCCTGATTTGACACCAAAGGTGCATTTCGCGGGGTTTAACTTCATACGATATTTCCTTAAGATCTGAAAACATCGATCAAGATGTTTTACGTGATCCACTTCGTTCATACTTTTTACCAGCATGTCGTCGACGTAGACTTCCATTAATTCTCCGATTAACTCTTTGAACATTAGGTTTACTAACCTTTGGTAAGTAGCTCCGGCATTTCTTAAGCCGAATGACATTACTATGAAGCAATATACTCCCTGCTCGGTTACGAATGCAGTCTTTGCTTGGTCCCGCTCATCCATGTATATTTGATAAAACCCTTGAAAGGCGTCCATCATGCGGAATATCGCGAAGCCAGCGGTCGAATCGACCAATAGGTCGATCCTTGGGAGGGGATATGGGTCGCGCGGGCATAACTTGTTGAGATCAGTGAAATCATTACACATTCTCCATTTGTTGTCCTTTTTATTCCCTTTTGCCACTAGAACAACATTGCATAGCCATTCCGAGAAATGTATTTCTCGGATTTGTTTTGCTTCAAGCAGTCTTTCTACCTCGGCCTTGATAATCTTATCTTTTACCGGTCCATGATTTCTCTTCTTCTGTCTGGCGGGTTTCGCCAAAGGATCAATTTTTAAAGATTGCTTGATTATTCGAGGATCAATTCCTTCGATGTCGTTTGCGCTCCAGGCGAAGACGTCGGCATTGTCTCTGAGGAAACCGATCAACATTATTTCCCCTTCTTTGCTCAGTTCTGTACCTATTCTTGTTGTTTTGGACGAGTCCCCTTGTACCAGAATTATATCCTTATGTTCTGGAGGTTTCAATGATAAATCTATCGGTTCTTTTCCCTTTTTATCCATTCGATCAGTACTCGGGATTTCAATTTTATTTCTAATAGGATCGTCTTCGATCTTTCTTTTACTTGGAGTAATTGATTTTGGGTGTTCTTTCATAGTTAACGAGGTGCTGTAGCAGTCCCAGGCCATGCAGTGATCGTTTGTTATTTCTCCGATGCCTCTATCGGTCGGAAACTTTATCTTCTGATGATAAGTAGAGACAACAGCTCGGAATAAGTTGAGAGCTGGTCGTCCCAATATTGCGTTATAAGCGAAAGGGGTTTCTACCACTAGAAATTTTACTAGCTTCACTGTCCGGTGGGGTATTTTTCCGAGTGATACGCTTAAGGTTATTGTTCCGCTGGGGATGATTTCGGACCCTCCGAATCCTATTAACGGCGTAGCTACTTTCTGCAGGTTCATCTGTCCCAAGTTCATTTGGGCTAAAACTTCTCGGGAGATGATATTGGCTGAGCTCCCATTATCGATCAGGATCCTCTTGACATTGTAGTTTGCTATTTCTAGCGAGATTACCATCGGGAAGTCGGGGTTATCCTCTTTGGTGTCCCAGACGATATTTTTAGGTACTTCACCTTCGTTAAAGCTGATCGGCTGATCGTTTGATGACCTGCTTTCCAGGGTCCAAATTTCTTTTGGGTATTTTGAGTTTCCAATTATGGATCGGGCTGTCCTTCGTCGGGCGTTACGACTATCTCCACCTGCGGGCCCCCCGGATATCGTATGGATAGTCCCATTGATCTGGTCGTGATTCAACTCCTGAGTAGGTCGACGTTCAGGTGACCTTCGATGAGAACTTCTCCTTTGATTACCGTTCCGAGGGCTTCTACTTCTTTCCCTTTTGCGATTATCTCGCTCTATGTATTCGTCTAGTTTTCCTTGTTCGATCAGTTTTTCAACTTCTCTCTTAAGGTGAAAACAATTTTCCGTTCGATGTCCATGTTCCCTATGGTACTTACAGTATTGATCGTAGTTTCGAGACCCTGGTCTTGGCTGAGCGATTTTCCTCGCCTCGGGAATCCAGTTATTTCTTTCTAGAACTTCCAATATTTCTTCTATTGGAGCATTTAACATTGGGTGTTCCACTTGATTCACCCTGCTTCTGATTGGTTGTTCAGGGTTTCTTGGTCTTTGGTAGTAATTAGGTTGTCTTTCTTGGTCGGCTTTGCTGTATTCCAATCGCTGGAAAACGTTACCTCTCCTGGAAGATCGCTCGTAATCCAAGGATCTTTGGGCAGGAATCCTGTCGTGCCGTTTGGAGCCTGAAGCTGTGGCTTTGTTTTTGCTTTTATCCTTAAAGGAATTCATCTCTTCTTGGGTCATATACTTAGACGCCAAGCTCATGATGTCGGCAAACGTTCTCGGTTGTTTTCGACTGAGGGCGTTTCCGAACTGCCTGTTTTTAGTGAGGTCGAAGAGGATAGAAATTATGTAATCGATATTTGGAGAATCAATTTTGAGTAGTTCTACGTTAAATCTGGCCAACCAGTTCCTTAGGGATTCTCCTTCTTGTTGATGTATGGTTCCTAGGTAGCTCATTGGGAGTTTTTGTCTTTTCTGACTGGCAAACTGCTGCGTCAGTTTATTGCATAATTCCCGGAAACTGAATATAGAGTTGGCCGGCTGTTTGGCAAACCAATCTAGCGCGAGTCCTTCGAATGTGGTCACCATTAACTTGGCGGTGAATTCGGCAGAGTGGGCATATAAATTCATTATGTTCGTAAAGCTAAAAATATAATCATCCGGGTCGATTGTTCCATCATATCGGGGTAATCTTCCTGGGACCTGTCCCGTGGATTGTGCCTCTTTTATTTCCCTGCAGAAAGGAGAACAAGCCGCAAGGCTATCCTGGAGTTCCGCAGTTCGGGCCCATGGGTTTTGAACAGATCGTAGGCGTTGTTCGAGTCGCTCCTGTACCATCCTCTCGATTTCCCTTTCCGAGAATCGAGTCGCTCGTGGCCGATCTGGGATTACATCATCTATGTCATCCTCGATAGGGATTATTGTTCGTTCCTTCGATCCGCTGCGAACCGCCTGTGGCTTTCTTCGACCTGGTTTTCTTCGGGGATGGTTATCGGAGGGTTTAGAATTTCCCTGCTGTGGGCTGTGTAGCGAGCGTCGCTCACTTGCTGGGCTGTCCGCTTGTTGAGAGGTTTGTTCGTTTGGCCTTGGCACTCCTGGTGCAGGAGTTGTCCTGGCAGCCGTAACGTTTCGAGGAATTTGATCTAGTACAAGTAATTATTCTGGAGAAAGTGATTTGAAGAGCATAACTATTTGTCGCAGTTTCTCCTGAGCGCCCGGGAGAGGAACGGGGATTTCGGGGCCTTCTGGTTCTTCCCGTATGGCACCGGGAAGGCCTCCTTGGGGTCCCTACTGTCGGGGGTGTGTATCTTGGACATTCTCGTCGGTATTGGGAACGTTATTATCGTTGTTGTCCTGTATGTCTTCCGATGTGTTATGGCCGGTGGTTGTGTTGCTTCTCGCTCCAATACGAGTGCTTTTCCTTGGGCGAGCCATGTGTCAATCGAATAATTAACCTAGCCCCACGGTGGGCGCCAACTGATTTAACCGGATTTCGTCTGGTTAATTGAATATCAGTGAATTTGTGATATCGGGGGGTTTTCGATATTTGTATATATTTTATAGGGCTCCGTTACTTTATTCCGGATGGATCGATTACAAAGAAAAGCAATATTCAAGAACAAGAAGTAAAAACCACAAAGCAAAGCAAAGAACACACCGATATGAAGGTAAAAAGCTCTGTAATAATATTGAATATTATTGAATTGTGCTGTTGTAAGCAGTGTTTAATCATGTATTCTTGGAGTTCTGGGATTTCGTAGTTGTCTAATACAATGATACACTAGGTATTTATATCATGTTAAACCTAGCGTTACAAGGAAACATAGTCCTAATAGGACTCGGCCCAAATATCCCTCTTAGGTCCGGAGTATTGTCTTTTGATCGAAGAGAGCTGTATTCGGCCGGGTCGATGAGACGATCTTGAACAGCCTGATTTGGTCGAACCGATCTCAAGTTCTTTAGTCGATTGTACAGTATGTGGGGTGCGAAATAGCCCCCATCAGTTCCAGCATCACTTTGCAGTGAGACACAAGCACTTGGTGATCGAGTTAAACCTCGCTTACGCCAAGCTTCCATCTCCTGAGGAATGTTGCAACAAATTTGGTAGTTACTCACAATGCATATCGAAAGATTTTCACTCTAAATGATATTGGAACATTAGATTTTTATGACTGGAAACTTTAGGTGCATCGAATTTGGCTCACATATGCTGAGTTTTAAAAGAGTGAAATATTTTAACATCAAAACTAGTCGTTGATGTAATGATGTGAAATCATTTATGAGATAAATCTGTTTCTATGCTTATTTATAAAGTTCACTTTCATGCCACAAGGTTTATGTTCCCCATAGCTGTATCCAGGGGTCTATATTTTGATTACAATGCTCCACCTATGTCCTTGTTGGTACACAAAATCATAGTCGGCCATTGTACGTGTCCTTAATTTACATTCAATTTGAGAAAAAATTGAATTCGTTGAACTTTTTTGTTTTCTGTATGATTATAGTACTAAGTCTACTATCAATGTTTCCTAGCAAGCCTCAATTTTGCCACCGTTGGAGCCATAAGAAACAAAACTGAACCGTTTGTCTGACGTTGAGCGAAGGTTAATGTAAACGGCTAAAATAATTGTTGTCTAGGCAAATTACAATTGGAGGTGGTATTTGTTGATGCATATCTGCTAATAATATATTGTCCATGAAGTAACAGAGTCCGGTAAACTGGTGTTCAGTTATTATTTTCTTGATTGAGCTTCTGTAACTTTTTCATAGTGGATATTTTGAGGTTACTTAAATAATTTTTTTGTGCTAACAGATGGCAGATTGTGATTAAAAACATCACAACTTGTGAATAACAATAATAGAATGAGTATGAAATAACACAAATATACAAGGAAAACACTCTGGGCATGTAAACATTTGGTGTCCTCCCTGCTAAATATTAATTCCGGCCTGCATATGTATAGTTTTTCGGTTCAGCAGCCACTACTTTGTGTAAACGGCCAAGATTCTTGTGTAAATGGCCAATATTACGAATAGTTATTGTGGAAATATAGCTAATTGAGATATTTGATTTGATCTGATCTGATCAGATCTCATTTGATATGATATGATCTGATCTACTTTGATTAGATTATATTATATTAGATTAGTGTGATATGATTAGATTTCTTCCTTTAATGTGTAGCTTTGGTTATGTATATATATAGGGGTGTATGCATTGTATGAAGTAAGAGTGAAATAAGACTATTCCTTTGTTTCAACAGTTCTCTAGCCTGGCATGTAAAGAAAATTACTCAACTTGGGTTCAACAGCCACTACTTCATGAAGTAAAAAAAGTTTGTTTAACCAAAACCTAATAGAAAATTACGAAATTTCATCAATTGATCATGATAAAACCAATCTCGAATGAAATCAGTTCTATCTTAAAGATTGAGATGTAAACTCCACTTGCAAGAATGCAAATTTACACTATTTGGAAACATTTGATTGTTGTCTGACAATATTATGTATTCCAGAGGTCATATAACTTCCTCCTGATATCGGAAATTTTGAAGTAATTTATTTAACATTTATAGGAGTTCAACAAGTAACTTGTGTTTATCCACCCAAAAAGCAGATATATAAGTATGTATTTGACAGGAATCTTTGTCTTGTGAGAACGTTAGGTAAAGAATGAATCTTGCGTATGTAAATATTGTCTATTGAAACCGGATCCAAAAAATGGGAATCTTTAGTCAACCTGCTACATGACCTTCTCCAAGGGTATCCTTAGGTTATGCAAAGTAGTAGCCAGAGGAACTTTTCCCAGGTAAGAATGTAATCAAACCGAGCCACCATTATTGAGAGGCTTGTCTATTTTCATTTTTTTTATTTCTTTAGTTATTCCAAATTTATTAGAATTATATTCCATTTTCATTAGCAAATGTCAATCTCTATTAGCATCCTTGTTCTTAATAAGCCATATCATGTGACAGATAAGAAATAAATGTCTCAGAGATACACAAGTAGCGTGAGACGAGGCCGATTCCTTTATCCAAAGAAGACAAATGCAGAGTTTTCTTCTCCAGCGAATGTAGCGGTAAAAGATTCTATACATTGGTAGGGTGTCCTACACTGTAATTTATTTTATTTCTTTAATTTTTTAGCATGTGCTTTTAGGAATCTGGATGCCAAGAAGACATGATGTTTGAACTAGCTTCTCATTGAGTAATCAGCCATTTAGTGACTCTTCTTCTAGTTGGATTGCTATGTCTCCATATCTTTTTTGTCAAAGCCATACCATATATTTCAGCCAAATAAATTGTACTAGACACACAATAATATGCGTAGAATACACATAGTAAGAGCTGTAATACATATTCTCTTGGGTTGAGACTGCCAGTAATTGTGACTTTTATGTTGCATAAACAGATGCAGTTTACAGATAAACTTGGAAAACAAAATTTTCCAAAACCAACACAATAGAAAGAATGGATAAAAACATAACAAGATTTTCCAAAATTTTACAGATGCAGTTTATAGCTCTAAGCACAATTAGTTCAGCAAGTAAAAACATTACAAGATTTCAATTCCACATCCCTTAGTGGAAAAACAATAAAAGACATTCACAAAATCAAAGGCAAATAACAATCATCCAAAGTACCTCTGGGCAGCAGATGAGTCACATCCGTAATCTTCGTCTCCTACGGAATAAAGGCTCTCCTTATAGTTAAAGAATTTCACCCTGTTGTCACGCCCCAGCACTTTGCCCGACCACGGGGGCCGAGCGAGCAAGGCATTTGACCGAGGCAAAGGCCGAAAGGGACATAACGGGACTGCCGGCAAGGCTGGAGAGCTTGCCGGGATCGCAGAATGTCACCCGGGGTGCGGCCTGGGTGAGGCAGGGACATATGCGGCCGACGGGAAGGCAGTGGGGCGATACATTACCCGTCGGGTGGCACGATGGTGTCCCAGGGGCTGCCCTGGGCGATTTGAAGAACCAAACAGGCCCTATGAGGTTCCGGAGAGTTCTAGAGAGTTCCACGCAAGTCCGGGACGTTCGGGAGAGATCCGGAAAGTTCCGCATAGTTCCGGAAGGGCCGGGAGGTGCCGGATGGGTCCGGAAGAGTCCGGAGCATGCCGGAAGATACTAGAAACCATCGGAAGAGCCTACACAAGTGTAGAACATGCCGGAAGGATCAAGAACCTTGTGAAAGGCTTAAGACACATCTTGTACATAGTAGAGAACTCTAGAAGCATGTACATAGTTCTAGTAGTGTAGGAATTTTGTGGAAGGGTCTAGAGAACCACTCCTAGCCCTTAGATCAAATAAATCAAGGTCGTCCATTCAAGGAGGCAAGTAGTATAAATAGGTGGTAGCTCATTTGTAAATCCATCCAACAAGTTGTAAAGCATTCTCCAAGTAATATAAAGAGCATTCCTTAAGTTCTCAAGCACACTTTCTTACTTTCCCAACTTTCCCAACTTAGCAACCTTCTAAGGTGCGAGGGAGGCTGACTTAGCCAATTTTCGACAGAGGGGCGGAACGATCGCTGGGTGCGTTAGTGGCTAAGTGCCGCACGGTAAATTTCGAGAAGTTTAAGTCCGTGACAGGTGGTATCAGAGCCCGAAAGGGCTGGGCATATACTGTGGGAAGTTTGCGAATGAAAGTTGGCATGGCAACCGAACACGTGAGCTCGGAGGTGGAGCACCACGTCGAGGAGGAGGAGAACGTCCAGACCGTGCGTCGTGGCAGTAGCTGGACTCGGACCCGGGATGCTTTCGTGGAGACGGAGGCTCGATTCGGGCAAATCGAGCATAACTTAGAAGCATTAGGGACACTTGTCAACGATCAACTCGAGGGGTTCGAGAAGATCTACTTAAAGACGGACGAAAAAGTCGCTGAGCTGACGGATATGGTCCGTATCTTGCAGGAGAGCATCCTGGGGATGAGAACCGAGATGGCCGAGATGCGGGACGAGATATCCGAATGCAAGAAGGCCGTGCCTGGAGGAGCTAGCACGAGCAGCGCACTTGTGCCGGTAAGGCCGCAACCCAAGGTTAGGGAACCGAGGGAATATGATGGCAAGCGGGACGCACACGAAGCAGAGGACTTCTTGTGGCGTATGAAGCAGTACTTCGAGGCCTTGGACATTACGGACGACCTTGTCAAGGTAAGTACTACAACTATGTACTTGAATGGTATTGCTTCTTTATGGTGGCATAGGAAGTCCTCCGACATAGAGCGGGGCTTGTGCCGAGTGGACACTTGGGCTGAGTTCGAGAAGGAACTCAAGAAACATTTCTACCTGCGGAACGTCGAGTTCGATGCGCGCAAGAAGATGCGGGAGTTGAAGTAACGGGGCAGTATTCCCGACTATGTCAAAGAATTCACGACCCTTATGCTTCAAATCCCGACGATGGACAACGAGGACTTGATGTTCAGCTTCATCGATGGCCTTCAGAATTGGGCGAAGCAGGAGGTGCAACGCCGCAATGTAGAGAAGCTGGACGAGGCCATCACAGCCGCCGAAGCACTAACCGAATACCAGTGGGACTATAATTCTTCTAGGGGGAAACCGAGCGGGACAACTCGGAAAAAAGTGGGGGAGAGGCTGACCGTGGAGAATCAGCTTCCCGAGATAAGGGACGTGGCGGAGGCCACTCCAAACCTTCAAATGGGCGGGCAGCACACAACGAGAAGAAAAAGCCGTTTACGGGATGCTACATTTGCAAGGGGCCGCACGGGATGAAGGACTGCCCAAAATTAGGCTCGCTCTCAGCCGTAGTAGAACATCCCGACGACTCTGAAGAGGAAACCACGGAGGATATCCAAAACTTGGGGACCATACAACTCCTCAACTCTATGGCTGCCGAAGTTGAACCGCAGGAGGTTGTATGTGGACGTACGGGTCAATGGTAGACCTGCCAAGGCGATGAAGGACACCGAGGCCACACATAACATCATATCCGTTAAAGAGGCTAAACGATTGAGGCTAAAGACCGAACGGGAGGAAGGCCGGATCAATGGGGCAAATGGGCCAGCACAAAAGATCTATGACAAAGCTCACGGGGTGAACTTGCGCATAGGAGATTGGGAAGGCAAGGCCGACTTCATCATCGCACCCTTGGAAGATTACAAGATGATCTTGGGGCTCGACTTCTTCCGAGAGGTAAATGGTCTTGTTATACCTCATTTGAATATCCTGGTCCTTGCAGATGGAGGCAAAACAGTTGTGGTTCCGTGCACAAAAGGGCCCAACGATCAGGATGCTGCCAAACTATCCGCCATCGTGGTGCCGTGCCTTAAGGGACCAAAGGATGTTGGGACTGCTAGGGTGTCGGCATTACGCTTCTTTCCGGGGACATACGAAGGGGGGCCGACAAGCAGGGTCCGAGGCAAGCCGAAGGGTCTGTCACCTTCAGGGAAGGTGACTACATCCGAAGCAACTCATCGACGAGGGCGTCGATGGAATAGGTGGGGGATGATGTCACGCCCCAGCACTTTGCCCGACCACGGGGGCCGAGCGAGCAAGGCATTTGACCGAGGCAAAGGCCGAAATGGACATAATGGGACTGCCGGCAAGGCTGGAGAGCTTGTCGGGCGCACAGAATGTCACCCGGGGTGCGGCCCGGGTGAGGCAGTGGGGCGATACATTACCCGTCGGGTGGCACGATGGCGTCCCAGGGGCTGCCCTGGGCGATTTGAAGAACCAAACAGGCCCTATGAGGTTCCGGAGAGTTCTAGGGAGTTCCACGCAAGTCCGAGACGTTCGGGAGAGATCCGGAAGGTTCCGCATAGTTCCGGAAGGGCCGAGAAGAAGTCGGGAGGTGCCGGATGGATCCGGAAGAGTCCGGAGCATGCCGAAAGATACTAGAAGCCACCGGAAGAGCCTACACAAGTGTAGAACATGCCGGAATGATCAAGAACCTTGTGGAAGGCTCAAGACACATCTTGTACATAGTAGAGAACTCTAGAAGCATGTACATAGTTCTAGTAGTGTAGAAATTTTGTGGAAGGGTCTAGAGAACCACTCCTAGCCCTTAGATCAAATAAATCAAGGTCGTCCATTCAAGGAGGCAAGTAGTATAAATAGGTGGTAGCTCATTTGTAAATCCATCCAACAAGTTGTAAAGCATTCTCCAAATAATATAAAGAGCATTCCTTAAGTTCTCAAGCACACTTTCTTACTTTTCCAACTTAGCAACCTTCTAAGGTGCGAGGGAGGCTGACTTAGCCAATTTTCGACAGAGGGGCGGAACGATCGCTGGGTACGTTAGTGGCTAAGTGCCGCACGGTAACTTTTGAGAAGTTTAAGTCCGTGACACTGTGCTCACCACGTCTTACTGAATCATCCAAGTTAACTCTCAAATCCCCATATTCATTTGATACAAGGTCATAAATCTGAAATTCATTTCCTAACCAATTTGTTAAAATCAGAAATTTTTTCCAAAAGCCCTGGGGAATTACCAAGTCCGGAGGACTTTGTAAAGTATATATTTGGGTCCATTTACCCATCTTCATTGTCCAAATAAGAATTACATCATCGTCCCCCACATCATCTTCACTATCTTCCCCCTCATCATCCTCACTATTTTCCCCCTCATCATCCTCACCATCTTCCTCCTCTTTTTCCTTCTTCATATCACCAGTGAACACCACAAGGGAGTCATCATCACCATACAAACCAAGTCCTCGATAGTATCTGCATCTAGGCGTCAACTCCACTACACCAAATGACTCAGCACTAAAGTCAAAACAGAGGATGATTTGTGGGACAACATCAATCCTTTTGATCCAATAATAACATCCCTTCGAAAATGTTGTGGCACATCGAACATCCATCAATTCACAATTTTCAAAATGTGGCTCCTTTTTTACGTATATCCACATGTTGCTCCTTGAAGTATAAACATCATAATGACTAGAGACACCCACGTTCATTATGACAATCTTATAATTGTCTAACTCCACACCTAAACCAATCTGACAAATGCGGGTGAACTGTTTCGGAATAGAAGGGACCTCTCTCATTCTTCCCGTTGTCGGGTTCCAAAGTGCCTCATGCCAATCCATACTTACTACACAAAAAATTCCATAAATTGGACCAACAATGGCATATACTGCCCCCGCTAGTCTCAGATGGGTTGGATCTTGATATATTTCGAGTGATTCGGTGGGGAAAAATGACTATTTGTAGAGACGACTTCCCTCGATATCTATCCGCCAATATGAAAGGAGGTTCATTTTACTTTTACAAAAATGTCTTTTTGTAAAACTCAGGCTATTCACTGATTTGTACAATCATTTACAAGACCCCATAAACCTCAACAGTGATTTTACTTTTGACTTCAAAAACGTTTCTTCTACAATATCAAGATTTGGGGAAGACATCGAAGAATTGAAAGAAAACGGAGAAATCATGTGTAAATTGAGTGTTCGGGATGGAGAAAAATGAATTGGAAGAAACTGGAAGAAAGAACGAAAAATATTATTATGAACCTAATGGAAGAAAGAATGAAAACAGTGTGTGTAAATTGTGTGTTCACAGAGGAAAAAGAATTGGAAGAAACTTTTTTTCTTTTTTCCAGAACGGAATTGGAAGAATCTGGAATCTGGAAGAAAGAATGAAAAATAAGAGTAGTTTATAATGATCGAACCAAACACCTACATATACAACAGTAAACTAAAGGCGGTGGTGGCAGTGTGTGTAACTGAAAGTTGTTACACATTTTACACGTTTTTATAAATAATAAAATACATAAATAAAAGAAATAATAAAATACATAATTAAAATTCCCAGATATATATATACTATTTAAAGAAAGAAGCATGTTTTTACTCACAAAGTGGCGGTTGTGACACCATGCTACACCAAAAATTTGTCACTTTTTAAAATTATCCTTTTTTCCAAAATTTAAAATTACGAAACATAAAAACTACCCAATAAGAAAAAAAAACTACCCAATTAAAAAAAACTGTCTTTTTCAACTTTGATCACCATGACAAAGTCACGGTTGATTCTCTATTACTCCCATTCCCCCTCATATTTCTTTCCTCTTTCTATTATTTATATTTTGATGTTTATGAATTTCTTAATATTTCTTCAACTTAAATTATAATTGTTATTTATTTCATGGTTGAAGGAAGATGAATGGAACTTACTATTTTGATGGATGGATATTACTACGGAATGTGACATAATTATATACTATTTAAAGAAAGAAGTCTGTTTTTACTCACAAAGTGGCGGTTGTGACTCCATGCTACACCAAAAATTTGTCACTTTTCAAAATTATCCTTTTTTCCAAAATTTAAAATTACGAAACATAAAACTACCTAAATAAGAAAAAAAAAAAACTACCCAATAAAAAAAAACTGCCTTTTTCAACTTTGATCACCATGACAAAGCCACGGTTGATTCTCTATTACTTCCTTTCCCCCTCATATTTCATTCCTCTTTCTATTATTTATATTTTGATGTTTATAGATTTCTTAATATTTCTTCAACTTAAAATATAATTGTTCTTTATTTCATGATTGAAGGGAGATGAATGGAACTTACTATTTTGATGGATGGATAATACTACGGAAAGTGACATAATACCCGGACATGAAAAGAGAAACAATATGTGTGAGTTAATTTTAATTATCGTTTTGCCTTTATTTTGTGTGTCTTCGTTTAAAGTCAACATGTGAAATGAACTTTTCTTAGTTGAATCTTTGCATATATTTTATGCATATTCAAATTTAATATGATATAGTATAAAAAATGAATATGCTAAGATAAATTATAATTCAAAGAATTCAACACAAGTGAGTACCGCGTGTCACGGCGGCTAGTAAGCCCTAAAACAAACTACATTTCAATTCCTTCAGCTATTCTTGATCCTCCAAACCAGCTGCTCCTAAATTCTCTTGAAATCTTCAATTACTCCAATATAAGGATTATTTATTATCATATACTCCCTCCATTCCCTTTTACATGTCGTTTAAGGTTGTTTCACAAGGATTAAGAAATCATTTAATGCTCTAGATTTTAGAAAAATTAAAGGGTAGTTGGACAAAATTACCTTTGAGAAACATGAGTAAGTATTTTGGGAGATATTAAATATATTTAGGATTGAATAAGGGCAAAAATGTCAAACTAGCATTTAAGTCTATCTTGAAATTCCAAAGTGACATATATTATAGAATTTTTTTCTCTCTCTAAAGTGACATATAAATGGGAATGGAGGAAGTAATAAAATACTAATATAATATAATAATCAAATTTCAGTTGCAAATTTATTACTGGTCAAATTCAATATATATATGGCCCACTATTAATCTCCCGTTACTTCCAAACTCCGAGGAGCTAAACAAAAGCCCAATTCAACATTTTCTAAGTCTTGGACAATATATCCATTTAAAGCCTTTTATTATTTATGTCTTCTAATCTTTCTTGTCAAGTAGTTAATTATAAATATGGTGTAACAAAATTCTGCCATTTTGTGGGGAAAATTCTTGTATAGACCTGGTCTATGAGATTTTCATAGACCTTGTGGTGGTAAATAAATCATATCATATATTTTGATGATGTCATGCTCTCAAAATATATGATGTGGCTTATTTACCACCACAAGGTCTATAAAAATCTCATAGACCAGGTCTATGCAAGAATATTCCCATTTTGTGGTCCTTGGAAAAATGCAAATTTCCATAATACAACTAAATACAACAAAGTTTAGGTCCAATAACAAGCGGTTTTGGAATTTTTTTTTTCTTTTTGAGTATTTGTTTAGTTTAATAACACATGTAGTTAATATATTTTTATTTTTTTTTACTAATTAAATAGATTCGAATAACTTTATTATATAATAATTGATATAATAATATACTCATTGCTTCTCTGAAAAAAGAATACATCTATATCAGGGTCATATAATTGAATCTATTAATATTATACCCATAATTCACAATGTTATGACTTGAGCATGTTGTTTATAGACACATTGAAACATTGCCTTATTATTTATAGTAATATCTTCTTATAAATTACACTTATTTCAAGTTGGTCTACATTCAACTACAATAATTTGAACATGCAGTAGAATTAATCTAGGACGTGGCGGGTGACGCGGGAAAAATCGAACGCATTGCTTGGTTCCAAAGCATTAGTACCACCGACAAAAAATATTGTTATTATATATAAATTTCTGGAAAATTCTTGTCCAAGCCTGGTTTGGCCAAACCCATCTAACCACCAAGCAAGTGTATTGCACTTGCTTTGTGATTGGTTACTCTCCTGGGAGTTACTTCCAATCTCAAAGCAAGTGTATTACACTTGCCCTGTAATTGCTTTGGGTTCGGCCAAGCCCGGTCTGGATAAGAATTTTCCTAAATTTCTAATCAACAATTATTTAGAATTACATTATGATTATAGTCCGTATTTAGGTGATAATGTTCTCCTGTCGAGAGGCTATCTGACATTTAACAATGACAGCCAGTTTGTCACATAAAATATGGCTGAAAATCGTGGATCTACATGTATCACACCTATATATTGCTTGCTTTGAGTTGAAAATTAATTTGGAGGCCATAACCCTTGGAATCAACTATTCATTTAATTTTTATTAGTTGGGTCACGATAATTATTCTCCCTACTTCATAAGATTACACGTGGAACATAAAAATGGGAATCAAATTAATGTTCAAACATAATACCATATACTATAGTAGGTTTTAACTCTTTATACATCTCTTAAAAATTAAATAATATTTGCTCTTGATAGTTCAGTTCGAGTTTTGACTCCATATACTGAAAATGACAAAATATATATAGAAAAACAGTTAAACAATTCAACTCGATCAATTCTTTTTAAAATGAAACTATGTTCAAATACAACTCAAATACAATTTTTAAAAAGATATAAGTATTAAACCAAACGTAAACTACATTCTCGCATACACTCTAATTGCATAATTTTATTTAAAACCAACGAAGTTAATAAGTTGATAGGTATCAAATAAATTCAAATACTAGTCCCAATCACTTAAAATGAAAAAGAATATGAGTAATAACAAACAAAATGTCATATATATGTGATAGGTAGCTGGCAATGAGTTAAAATATACAAACATAAAAATTATCCAAAAAATATATATATACAAAAACATAAAAGGGGACAAACGGTTGAGCTGATTTTCAGTTTTAACTTTTAAGCACACGAATGATGTTTGTACGTGTTTCGTATTTGTTAAGTCTTTCGTGGTTACACATCATGTTGAGTCGACCAGTTGTTATCTACATTCCTTCAATGATTGGGAAAATTTTTGCCCAAGTCTGGCTTGGCCAAACCCATCCAACCACCAAGCAAGTGTATTGCACTTGTTTTGTGATTGGTCACTTTCCTGGAAGTTACATCCAATCACAAAGCAAGTGTATTACACTTGCCTTGTAATTAGTTTGGGTTCGGCCAAACCCGGTCTGGGTAAGAATTTTCCCAATTATTGACCAACTCTTTTTTATTTGTTCATTTATTAATTATTATTCATTTTTTGGTTTTCTCTTTATGTGGATAGCATTTATATTTATTTTGGTCCACAGTTGCTTATTTTGTATGGATTAATGACCTTCATTGAGTGAAAATAATTACCACGTTATATATTTGTGTGACATTAAACCATTTTGATAGTAATGTAAGGAATAAGGGTCTGTTTGTTTGGTGTTTCTCAAAAAAAAATTGTGTTTGGTAAATGCCAAACAAACATATTTTTTATTTTCTGAAATAAATTTTTCATCTCTCAATTTTCCTAAACTACTCTCTCAAAACTCAAATAAACAACAATTTTTTTATCTCTAAATAAAACATATACAAACTCTACTCTGATTTGACATAAAGTAACTTATCTCTTACACAATTTATCTCACAACAAACATGAATTGATATAAAGTCTTACAAATCTTACACCTACAATCAAACTCTTTCAAAAAAAACTTAGGCCATCTCCAAGAGCAAGTGTAAAACTTAAATTTTAAAAGTTTTGTTAAAATAATGATAAAAAGTGCTCTCCAAGAGCACATGTAAAATTTAAGAGTTGTTAAAATTTATAGGTTTGGATGGCCAAATACCCATGGCTAAATACAAATTGCTATTTGCTATGTTGCACGGATACGGATACGTCGATACGAATTCGACACGATACGGATACGGCGACGCGGATTTTAAAAAAATTTATTGGATACGATACGACATGAATACGAATATAAAAAATATAAACATATTTATATTTATGCATATTGAAATAAGTAAAATAATAAATGTTTATATTCATATATATTGAAATAAATCAACTTAAGATTCATAAGTACTAAATTGCAAAATTTTCGGAAAAAAATTATTTAGTAATTTAATACTATTAGTTATACATAATGTTCATTGTTTTATAATGTTAGATAAATCATGTCCCGTTATAGACAAACTATCTTATATTGCAGTTGTATAAAGTGTGGTTTGATGCCTTACATTGTTGATTGTTCTTACCAATTGTGGTGACTTAGCAAAATTCAGAATATTAAATGTGTTGGATACGTCTAAATAAGTATCCGAATTCCGATACGTGTGTCCAACTTTTCTTTTTAATTATATTTACCGACACGCCACGTGGAGTGTCGAATACGTATCCCACGAGTATCCGAGGAGTATCGTATCCGAAAAGAGTCCGACACGGCATTTTATAATTTTTTGAAGTATTCGTGCATCATAGGCTATTTGCAATTATTTACAAGAAAGTTTGTACTTTCATGCAAAACATTAAAATATTATGCCCATAAAACTCCAAAAATTAATATATTTTTTTAAAAACTATTTTTAATTATGAAATTAAATAAAATAATTAATATTATAAATATATCATTATTATTTATATAAAATACTTCCTCCGTCCCATTAATTTTTATCCCTTGGTACTATTGACCATTCAACTTGACTAAATTCAAAAGAAAATTAATAAATAATTTAATTAATATATTTAACTAATAATTTGATAATATTATATGACACTATGTATATTAATATTTAAAAGATTTAATACGCCAAAAATGTGAATAATTTATCAAGATAAATCACTTAAAAGATTGAAAATTTTGACTGGATAATATAGCTAATTGAGTAAAAATAATGGGATGGAGGGAGCAATATATAAAAGTTATATGTTAAAATATAAACTAGCTGTTGGAGTGCAGAGTAAAAAGTGGAAGTATATAACACTGTTCATTACTTATATTTTAGGATAAGAGACTGAAATTTAAAGGAGCTGTTGGAGATGGCTACACTTACTTTATTTCTCAAACCACTTTCTCAAAATCCAAACAAACAACATTACGCAAATCGAGATTATTTCACAAACTTCCACCACTCTCCCAAACTACTTTCCCAAACACCAAACAAACAAGCCCTAAGTATCTAGATGTACGCAAAAATTGACCCGTACAAATAATTTAGACGAAATGATTAATTGTTCAAAAATTACATATAATATATTGAGTAAATAGCATTTTGGTTCTCCTATGGATACATTTTTGCACATTCGTTCTTTTTAAATTTTTTATAGCAAATTCATCATTTATCAATGTTAGTAAGAATGAAGATTTTACACTACATTGAATAAAGACAAATCTACTAAAATAAATTACCCACAGAAGATAAAAATGATATTTACTTTAATATATATGTCCTACAAATAAATATTCCAAGGCATATGCCTCAAAATTCTAGAAGAGACTTGCTTTAAGTCTAGTGGATAATGATTAGAGTTGACTTCGTGAATTTTATCCAAAAAGACGAGTTTGTGTCGGTATAATTCAAACCGTTTTACTAGAAACAAACAAAAATGACTGCCATTTTACTATAGTGTCATATATTCATTGTTTTTAGAAATATAATTTCAAAATTCAAATCCGCCAAGTGGACGAAGATCACAATTTTATGTAAAAAAAGCATTTCTTGCCAAAAATAGCTTAATTTCTTCATAATTTTAGATACATCAAATATAAAAGCTCAATGCGTGTAATATATTATCCTTTTAGCATTGGAATTATATTAGTAAACACAAGTTTAATACTAATATATGTAAGGAAAATTCTTGTCCAAGTCTGGCTTGATCAAATCCATCAAACCACCAAGCAAGTGTATTTGTGATTGATCACTCTCCTGAGAGTTACATCCAATCCCAAAGCAAGAATATTGCACTTATCTTGTAATTACTTTGAGTTCGGCCAAATTCGATGTGAATAAGAATTTCCCTATATGTAAATCAATTTAGTAATGTAAAGAAAATAGTAAATATTAACTTTGCTTTGAAAATTTTGACCATGAAGTTTTTTTCCTTTATCACAAAGAAGTCAAATCAACATTAAATCTAACGTCAATTATATTCATTTCACCATAGCATTTCACTAATAAAATGATATTATCTACGTAACTTTAATTAATTAATTACTTTTAATGAGATATATTAGTACCTCGAAAAAAAAAAATATCAGAAGGACGACTTGTGTCCAAGTACGAAAATGGGAAGGAAAAAAAATTAGAAAAGAGGAAGAATATCCAAAACCATAAAAAATATTACGGCAACGAATATTCCCAACGCGGAAATCCCCATTCCGTTCCGTCTGGTTCTCCCCACGGTTCTAGGGTCCATAAATACCCTTCCGCCAAACCCCATTCCTCTCAAACAAATTCAACAATTCCCGTTCTGCCCTCTTCTTCTCTTTTCTCAACAATGGCTTTGAAAGCAGTTCACGTTTCCGATGTTCCCAATCTTTATCAAGTTCCGGATAATGTATCTCTTTCTCATTACTCTCCCCGTTTCTCCAAAGGCATAGTTAAAAAAAATTCATCATTTTTTAATGTTTCTGGGTTTTGGGTTTTATGTTAAATAAATTTCTGCGTTTTGAGTTGTAATGTTGTTTTGGGTATTTCTGTAATTTCCACAGGCGTGGAAGTTGGGAGGTCGACGTAGTTTAAGAAAAACAAAGGATGGCAAAATCGTAAATTTGTCTGTTGATTGAGATAATTCAATGTGTACACTACAAGAAGCTTTTCAGAAAGTGAACCCTTCTTTAAGATTCAATATCGAATTGAAATTCGATGATTATATTGTTTACGAACTAGAATTTCTTACAAATGTACTTCAAGCCATAGTACAAGTTGTTTCCAATTATGCTAAAGGAAGGCCGATTATATTTTCGACTTTTCAACCAGATGCCGCTTTGCTTGTCAAGAAACCCCGTAAGCTAATTTTAATTAATTCTTGACAATAATATTATTATTCCATTCTAACATTTATTGCAAACTAGGTGTATTTCCTTACAAATGGAGGAAATGAGATATACTATGATGAAAGAAGGAATACTTTGGAGGAAGCTATTAAGCTGTGTTTGGTTCCGAAGTTTGGGGCATATTTAGAAATCCAAGTGCAGTGAACAAAATCAAAGAATTGAAGCTATCCCTTTTAACCTATGGCAAATTAAAGTGAGTTTTTTTTTTTTTCTTTCTTTTTTTGATTTATTCGTACGTAAAAGTAACATTGTTTGAATATTTTGTGTTCGTTTTTGGTTTTTAGTAATGTGGCTGAAGCTGTTTATATGCAACATTTGATGGGCATTGATGGAGTTATAGCGGATTTGGTTCAAGAAATAACAGAGGTTGTAGTGAAAATGGTGAAGCCATGTGAAGCACAATTTTCACAAAGGGAGTTGGCATTCTTGTTGAAGTTGATTCTACATTCATACTTTGGCTAGGTTTTTAGTAAATAAAATAGGTCTTTTTCTTTTTTTAAAATCTTTTCACATTGTAAAACCACCACCATTAAGGTCATTTGGGGAAATATTGTACCAGTTACAATTTGATTTTCTCTATGGTTCATTGCAGAAATGCAAACTGCTTCCACCAATTTCCATTTCTGCAATTCTTTCGACAGCTCAAAACTAAATGTGCGCAACTTAAGGAATAAACGCTATAATCATGGATTAAAATTTTATTGTTTTTTATCGATAACTCGAAATGTTTTATGATCTGGGGGGCCACTCCAAGGAAAATACTCCATCAAATAGTTTCTACTTGAACATATTTTGTTTCTTTGATTTGCAGATGTTTTTAATTTTCTTTGAAATATTCTAAAAGACTTTCTAATATTTAATTGATCCATACCTACTAAAAAATGAAATGATCCATCAACTATAGATGGATTAAAATTTCATTATGAGTGTATATTTCGGTCAGCTAAATATCGAATTTTTGTGAACTTTTGAGAATGTTTAGAATTTATTAGGAAAAATTGTGAAAAAAAATTATACTACATTGAGAAAATAAGAGAATTCCAAGACAAATAATTTCGGAATTATACTTATTTTTCTTTTCCGTTTCTTTGATGTAACCATGAAAACTTTAATCTATAATTGTTGGGACGTTATATTGTGACTCTCACACATACGAGAGTCACCAGATTTTGAGTGAAAATTGGTGTACGATCTGTACGTGTGTACGTACCCAGCCAAAATAAGCGTACACGATGTTATGACTAAAATGCCCCTTATAAATTGTTATTTTCTCGATCTGCCCTTGTCATTTGAATCCAATTTTCCTCCCTCACTTCTCCACAAAGTCACCGTTCTCTCTGGAAAATCTAAGAAGTTTCACAGAGAAGTTTTGTTCTCCGTCATCCTCAGCCGTTCACATAGAAGTCGTCTTCTCCACAACCTCATCCGTGCAAAGAGAAGTTGTGTTCTCAGTGAAATCTTTAGGGTCATCTCATATTTCGGGTTTGCCCTTTTCATTTTTGTTGTTTTCCCGTATAATTTCTATTATTAATAGAATTCTCTCGTAGGAGTTCCTCGGAATTAATTATTGCAGGAAAAATTTGAAATTTAATACAATTAATTTTAATATTTTGCTATTTTTCCCTTGTTCACTAAAAATGTATTTTTACAATTTCGATGTTTAGATTTTATGAACCTGACTCTTTGAAATATTATGTTATAACTTCAAGCAGCATTTTCTTCTTTCTACTCTTTTGCCCACAACTAACTCCATTCCCTTTTTGGTGTATATGTCGAGGAAGAACGGGAGGTTAATTTGGTAGAGACTTGGGATACTCTAAGGTGACTAAGTTAGAGTTATAGAGGTGAATATCTGCTGTCTCTGCCCAAGTAACGGATTGAGAATTGAGATTCAATTTCATTTTCAGGTTCTCCTCTGAAGCATTTTTTCAAATAATTTGTTTGCTCATTTGTTGAGGCATGATTCAATTCTCTTGCAGCTTTCTATAGGTGAATTTATTGTTGTTATCTATTTGACACATCTATAAAAAAAATATAGGAATGTTGATAAAAGAGTACTATAATATATGAATGGGGCTGAAGGGGACATCCAGGATCAATTGTAGACATTAATGTGATTTCTAGAAATATAAAGCTAGAATTTATGACAAAGAATTGATTATGTTTGCTGGATATTAGGTGATATTTTACCAGGATTTTACCCTTAGGCCAGTTTTTTTGAGATGGTATAGCATAATGATTAATCATGACTTTGTTTTTCTTAATTTGCTGAAGTTAATTATAATTGATCAACAATGCCTTTTCTCAGGTATAGTCCATACATAACTTGAATTATGATGAAGAATTTCCCATTAGTTTGATCTATTATTTTAGTAGAATCGTGGTTTCTACTTCTAATTGATGAAAACATTGAACAGCATGGAGTGTTTAAGAGTCCCCTCCCCCCCAAACCCCTATAAGATATTGGAACAGGTTATTTCTGGTTTATCATAATTTTTGGGATTATATCTTAACATCTTGATATTCATAATTACAATCCTTCATACCATGTGTATTTAAATTATTTGTTTACTATGATTTATTTATGTAATGCATCCATGATGTTCTGTTGGTGATTGTTTGAGTTATGTATAGGTTGTAGATGCAGATTATTTTGGATGATGTTGCACATTTGTTACATGAATCAGGCAACTCCGCAATTTTGAATACATATGATGGTTATCAAGGAATCTGAAGATTATATAATCCCATTGTTAGAATCATTTTTAGGTGTTTGAAGTCTTGTAATTGTGATTTTCTTATCAGGCGACTGTTGTTATGCGGACATGTTTTAGAAATTTCATCATATCTCATCTGATTTTGTTTAGAATGATGTAATAAATAATTTTATTTTTTGAAATAGGAAGAAAGAAAAAAATGAACTATTTAAGGTGAATATAATCTTTTAATGCTAATCTGTGATGTTAATTTTATGGTTGGTCTGTTGTAAATTGTGATTTTAACTATATGTTGAATATGGTGATGTTTGGTAGAAATCAAGCTTATAGAAATTATTTTGGAATATCCCACTCAACATTACTTACTACAAACCATTTATGAATCACATTACAAAATGATTACAGTGACTATACTAAAGACTTCATGTTTTGTTGATGCATTTTCAAATTGTCAGATTTTTTGTTAATTAAAATTCTTGGTTGGCTTACTAAAATTGACCTTCTTTATACAATGTAGTTGAAGCTGTACATATATGAATCTACAATTGTTGTTTATGAGTCTTTATTGCTCATACCAGGGATTAACAGCTGCCATCAGTTTGCAAATTAACCTGTCTTTTGGAAATTAAATCATTCAACATCATGAAAGACTAATGCCCAAACTAGAAGATGCAATTTGACCAGGTAATTTCTCACCATATCCTTGACTTCTATATGTATTCAATGATTGCTACACAATATGAGTGATATCTAACTTGTATATTGATAACTACAATATTCCACTGCATTATAGATCAGCTAAACTGGGATATCTAAATGCAAAAAAGATACATGAGTCTGTGTTATGAAATCCAAATAGCTGAATCAAGTCGACATAATAGGCAGTTTTTTGAAATGCTAACATATCTAAATAACTCGTTGGTACTCGAACAAAAATTTGAGTAAGTACCTACGCGTTATTTAGAACCAACAAAAAAAAAACAAAAAAAGATTCATTCTTAGTCCATTTCCTACAAAATAACTGGACACTTATATTAGTGTCTAAAGTTTCCATGCAAATCTGTTGAACTTGGCTTGATAGAGCTGTACAGCCAATTTCCTGCGAGCTATAACCGATTCAGCCTGCCATAATTATAATTTGTGAGATTAGAAAATAAGCATGAAAAGAATTCAATTATATTTTGTGAATAGGTTTATAATTAACCTGGTTTAGCTGCCTTTGAATCCCCATACTGAACATCATCATCAAGCATACGTAAAGTCCGCAGTCGTACCTATTTAAACATTATAATCCTGACATTAGACTCTTGATAGTTATAGGGTAAAGAAATGCAGACATATATTAACAATAACCGTTTGGTTGCACCGGCACCCAGTTGGGCTTGAACCATATCCAATTATACACAACTCTTTGTTTCTTGTAATTTACTTCTGGCCACATTTGTAACAGCACTTCGAAGCGGTTAACCTATTTGAGTCCTACTGTGTTAGTAATCCATAAAAAAAATTCCATACAATTAATAATATAATAGATGAAGAAATGTACCACTCTGTCTGCAATCATTCTTCTGAATGGTTCCATTTCTTCAGATGGTAATGTGTCACAAATGCTAACATGGAAATCATAAAAATCTATAATTAGAAGGAACCAATGCTGATGACAGTCGTTGATTGGGATGAATACTTTGGAAAGGAATTCCATTCTTGATGCAAAGTTAAATTCCCCAGTGAAGAATGTCTTTAAAATTTTCTCATTTGTCATGTGTGGAAGGAGGCACATTTGCTGCAATACACAAAACCTCAATAATAACTAGAAAAACATAGACCTATAGGTAATAAAATCAACATTCATGTGATAAAAAGTTGGGAACATACACTGAAGATTGGGGGAAAATACCAAGAAGTTTGTCTCTCGTTCTCCTCCCTATTTTTGAGTGTGCAATAGTATGCCACACAGTCCATAACCTATAGGTCATCACATTTATGAATACATGTATGAATATTTATAAGACAAGTTAACATAAGATAGTTTATTCTTTTATTTGAAATCTTACGGTCCCGTTGAGGTGTGTCTCTGGTTTTAGACACATGATGTTGTCCCTAGTGCAGGACCAAGCACCATAGTCTACCACTACCTCTCTGTAATTGCATGTAGCTTATAAATGTTAATTCATTTTAAAATTGATATAGAAACAGCACCAATATGCAATGTAAAATAACTGAATATACCTCATATTCAACCCTTCGTCAAATAAGAAAGAACATATTTCATCTGGGATGGACTCTGGGTTTGCAGGACTAGAGCACATTCCAAAATCTTTCCTCCTATTAGAACTAGAGACCTTTGATTCTGGAGTCTCTAAAACCGTGGAAGTAGTCGACAGTCCCTCATTACTTAGACTCTTCTCAAGTGCCTCCTTTATCGATTCACGTAAGTCACTGTTATTGGTATCACTGAGAGATCTGTACACCTTTGGAATTAGGTAAACCATATCCACTTGTGTAACAATAGTACCCAATGAAATGTTATTGCTACTTTTGATGATTCTAGACAATATGTCCTCCAACGCATTCACTTTTCCAAACAAAAGATTAAACTGTTGTAGGAAGAAGTTGTTGTCGATAGCCGTTGACTGGTTTTGTTTGAAACCAATAAAAGAAGTTGGATCAACTTCTCCATGACTGGGTCCCCCCTTTTCAGATGCATTTGGTGTGTTGAATGATTCCTTCTCATGTTCATCATCTATTACATCCTCCTTTTTCCTATGACCTTGAAATAACATTTGACTGGAAACTGGGGTATAACCACAGTTTATGCGAACAGCCTTGTATCAAAATTATAGTATTGTGTTTCAACAACATAATATATATAAATATATCTTAATATGTACTCTGTAATAAGACATAACAATTATGGTACCCATTACATACCTTGGGACTCCAATAACCTCCCATCTTTTGCATATCTAGTGCAAGCATATTGACCCTATGCTTGGTTAGATATTCTATGTATGGGCATTCTTTCTCCATCCTTATATAATAAATGGTTCCAATTGGGATGACATACGTCAAGAACAGAACCTGTTGAAGAACCCAAAAAATTTTGATTTTATACTTAGGTAATTGTTTGCACCTAACTTTAATAAATAAAATTTTGCAGAATATTATTTTTAGGGTCTAGGTTAAGTACCTGTAATGCAAGCACGCATCTACTCACATATGTTTGTGCATTATCTTTCCATTGAGCAATTCCCTCTTGAAGTTTATCAAGGACTAATCCAGCCCAATTGTATTCTTTTATATTCGGCAAATCCAGAAGCATATTTAGGTAGTGCTTGGGCATGTTTTGTTGACATCCCGGTAACAACACTGTGGCCAGAACCAATGCCAAATACATGACTTTGAATCCTTCGTCACACGTATTACAGTTCCTTAGCTTATGTGCTAGTGCTCCGACGTCAATTCTCCCTTTAACAATGGAAAAAAAATCTCTATATTTCAGCCATCCCTCGGGAGATTCGCTATTCACTGTAATCGCTAAATCTTTCATCGGTATGCCCAGTGCATCTCTGATAGCTTCCTCATTTATTTCAAAATAACCGGAGTGCACATAAACTCTATGATCATCAACGTTGTAATGGTCCAGTATCCATTTGACCATTACTTTATCGATTGATTCAATTTTTATCTTGGTAAATGACCCGAATCCTAATTCCTCAATGCACGTTTGTTGTTCCTCTGTCAGTTGGCTATTTACACCGAGAAGTCTTTTCATTGATGTTCTGTGATCAAACTTGGTTCCCTGAAAACATCAAAGTTGCAAACAATTATGATAAAAGAAGGGGCAAAATAGTTAAATATTTAAATGGCACAGAATAACAGCTAATCTAAAATTAAACCATGGTTAAAATTAATACCTCCTTTGGCTCAAAATATTCTTTAAACTCGTTCATAAGTTTGACATCCTTTGTTGTTAACAGTTCATTGAGTTCGAGGGATGTAGGTTCTAAGCGGTCCCGTGCTGATAACAGTCCGTTGGGAGAAGGGGATGTATTGTCAAAATGGCAGCTTTGCTTGTGAAAGAGAAAATCTAGATCCAATTCCATTGGATCCTCTTTTGTTTCATTTATATCAAGCATTCTTTCCATTTCATCCTTTAAACTTGAAGCAGCTTCCTTCCCTTTTACTATTTTTAGCAGCGGTGTTGAGACACCTTTATTTTTTGACAACCTAGAAGAAGGATTCAATTTAGTAGCATGCTTCTTTGTTGCCTGGAAGTCGAGCTTCCTTTTTGCTTCGACAGGTTTCTTATCGTTCCCCCTAAGACGAATTTGAGCCCATTAGTTAATGAAGAAACAATAAACAATCATTTTATAAGAAGTTAGTCTTTTGTATTGCATCTCTATAAACTGAGTACAAAAGTTTGTACATAGTCAAAATCCCCCATTGGGTAAGTAAAGTAAAGTTTGATTATCAAATGTTGCTCTAAATTAGATGGTGATAACAACACTCCATCCCAAAAGAACTCCTAAAACATGTTATAACTTGTAGATGAGACTTGTGTGTTTCATATGTATAATATGTGTTTATATGTTTTGCCTCTAGAATTTAACTAAACATGCAGTATATTTTGTAAACAAACTGAAGAGTCTTGATACAAATGAGTGATGTTTTTTCGTGAATCTTCTTCTCATATAGTCCTTTATTTACCCAATAAACTAAAAACAAATGAGTCACTAAAAGTTAAAGTTTACTTACATGGTTCCTTTGCTTCAGGTTGAGGAGTAGATATGCTTAGTGTATAATGTTGATATATTACTTATCAGCTTTCTTGTGTTCTGATTTACTGTTCATATATTCTCCAAATGAAGGAGAGAGTTTCTTAATTGTTGTGGAAATACCAGACTAATGAAGGAAAAGAATGTTGGCTTAGGCTTAATGGAGGGAAATTGGCTGAAGATTTACCCGCCAAATAGGTGGCTATTAGGAGCCACTACTTGGTAATGATGATGGTGTTTAGCATGGAGTTGACACTTCTTGGATAATGTAATTACATAGGCTCAGATCTTTTTTTTTATAGCTGATATCTAAGTGATCTTTGAGTATAATTTTTGGCCGAAATTATATAATGCACAGCTGTATATGAAATTTACATATATATATATATATATATATATATATATATATATATATATATATAAATGATAATTTGTTGTGTGACTTTGTACCTGATAATGGATATCTAAATATTGTTTTAATATTTGATAATTTAATTATTTATATGATGCATTGAAGTTGTATGTGATGTGGCTTGTTATATTATAATCTCACGAATTCTCAATGTTTTGTTATTGGTCAATCAAATATTGTAAAGTTTTCGAGACTATTCGGAATGTTTAGATAAACTGTCTATAATAAAATTTAAAAAAAGTTGCTAAGTTCTTACGAAAAACACAGATTTTAAGGATATGGGCATATAGTTTCAGTATTACATATTGTTTTTGATTCGTTTGATTAAAAAGGGAAATTTCGAATAAAGCACAATAAATTATGGAAAGTTTGATCCATGGTGAAATGAAAAACTAGTAAGGTGTGTATTTATGAATGGATTTATATCATGACATTAAACTTGTTCTCATGGCCTTGTTAAAAATGGTTTGGATCATTAATAAACAAGGTCATAACTTATAAGACTTATTCTTCGATCTTATTTGAACTGGATACTCGTACGAGATGAGAAGCCTTGCTTATAGTACTATTATCTCCTCCGTAAATCAAAACTTTTAAATTCACAATCCATGGCTGCTAATTCGTAAATATTAAATAATAAAAATCATGGGAAAATCTTGAAAGTTGAAAAGACTGTGATTTATACAATACAAAACACACTTAATTAGTATTCCACTTAATAGAGTATCCATTGAAAAAGCCATTGTGTGAGTATTTGATCGTCTACAATATATATGTAATCTCCTAAGGACAGGGGCGGACCTCTTTGGGGACTGGGGGGGCCATGGTCCCCCCCAGAATTATATATAAATAATACATATATCTAAATAATTAAAACAAACAAAGTGGCCTGGTGGTAAGAGCTAACTTAGTGAACTCTCCCTTATGTCTAGTGTTCGAATCTCCTAAATCTCAATATTTTTGTTTGGTTTTTATAAGTATTAATTTTTTCCTCATGATGAGCTGTTTTACTCTTTTTCCTTATTTAGACTAGTATTAGTTTCAATTTTCTTCTTTATGAACATTTACTAGTATTATCTTATATTAAATACAATTTTACAATAACTAAATTTTATATTGTAAACTGTCTTTGTGTTTTCTAAATTTATCGATTTCTTAAACTATTAATTATGTAATTAGATATTCGTGGATGATTTGCTAAAAAACAGTAAAGTTTACTTTAACGTTCATTCTCGAGTAAAAAAATCAAGGTTATTTGCTACAAAAAAAAAACGGCCCCCCCAACAAACACCGCTTAGGTCCGCCTCTGCCTAAGGACATATGGAAACTCAAACAAACCACTTATCTGATTGTCGCAATGAGTATGAATAGTTGAGAAATTGATGGTTGGCAATTGATAGGATTTGTATACGAATGTTGTTATATTGCGGTTTTTTTACACATTGCACCCCCGAAACATGCGAAGTAGGCATTTTATACTTTGAAGCATAACTGTTTGCACTTTGCAAACCCGAAATTTGAATACATATACAGGTAATTCTCATCATGACCTTTAAACTTTTGCCGTAAAAATTGTCAGTTTTAACCTTAAATTGATTACCAGTCAATTATTACAAATCATGTAATATTTATGGGTCATCGAGATGATATCTTTTGCGAAATAGTAGTGGTGAAATGATAAAATCTAAATATAGAAATACAGTTTAAAGGTATAACATTCATAAATATAAAAATCTCAAAATTAACGCAGATTAATAATTGGGACTTGTGCAAAAAAAAAAACATACATATTGATGGAGAACATCATACATATTATCCGAAAATGCAAATACCCAATAAAATTCCATTTTAATACAATACATATCATCCCAGGCGACTGCAATTATCCCCGTCCATACATAGAAGTTATCCAAATTAAATACATCATCCCATAAGTCAGAACCTAATATTATTTCAAAGGGCCCAACCCTTTGGACAACATAAACCTAGGATCAGTAAATATAGACTAAGATGACCATTTCAGTTGGGATGTGATTGGCTTGTCGAACTTCAAAATCAACCTCATCGCCAAGTTTTATGCCAACTGCATTTGCAAAGCTGCCCCAGCCTTTGGCTAATGCAAGACGTTGTCTTTTAATCGATTTATCGTTGTAAAAACGGATCTCTACTTCCCAAGTCCGCCTACCATATCCTGGACAATTAATTATTGCAACCTTATGTTTCTCCAAGCCCAATGGTTTCCATATCTCCGTGGGGAAGTACTGCGAAAATAACACATTTGAGTAAGAGCTGCACTAGTATTCCAATCCACTATAATGCATAGATTGTTTAAATCAATATTATTTACCACTCTTGCTGTAGTTGAACAATAACCAGGGAGGTTGTGTTTGAGCATGGTTCTTGAGAAAGTTTCAAGCTCTACTGAAGAATTAACATCGTATCCACCTTCATCATCATCTTCCGACGATGATATAACCTGTTCAGAAATAAAAAGAGCAACATGAGATATTTAGATTCAAAATAGACCAAGAATTATCATATATCTCAAGTTAAATATAAGACCCCTAACTTACTCGTGAAAAATGCTTCCCAGCAAATTGTAGATTAGATTAAATTCTCTAAATAGTTGACCAACTAGCCTTACATAGTTCAGAACATGAATGGAAGTTAAATTCATCATAAATTACTTTTGAGGTAGAAATCATGTAACCATGTAGTATGAGCTATGATTTTGCCTCACAGTTGAAATCATATAACTGTGAGGCAGAAGTTGCTATAACCTCCAGGTGCAAATGTTGTCTACCCTCTGAACATACTTATGGAATCAGTCACACAAGTCCCAGAAAATTATAATCCCAATACTAAATTCAAATAACACATTGAAGACCAAAAAGCATGAATTCAACTACCTTAAATTAGGTCCTTAGTCAAATAACTCTAAGCCTATTTATGAAATAAAGCTCGAAACGACCAAATATCCAACGCATAATTAGTAATATCGAAAAATGAAATTAGGGCATGAAACCAACTGATTTTGATTTCCATGAAACAAATTGGAAACAACAGCCCTTGAAATGTACATATTCAACACGGTTCCTAGGGTTTTCAATCCATCACGTACTAATCCAACAAAACTCGGGGAAACCTAGTTTGCAATATAAATTCAAATAGAAAGAAATCCCTACTTTAGGAAAACACTTACAACGGGTCCGTTCATGTTCTTGTGGATATTGCAGAATTATAGTGAAATTACTGCATAGAGATGTCAACAAAGGTGACGATTAGATCGGAAATCGTATCTCTCCAGAGCGCCGGATATGGCTTTGGCGTGGTTGTTCGTTTACAAGGAGAGAGACTGGGAAGGGCTGTTTGTGTATGGATTTCTGGTTTTTAGGGAGGTTATTATTACCAAATACAAAGATCAAGGAACTACAGGAAGAAGAAGAAAAGAAGACGGATTGAAATTAGGTTAATTTTAGGTATTTAATTTGGGTCGGTTAATTCAATATTTGTATCCGGTTTGACCCGGTTTGTTAATTAGTTAGTAACCGGATCTAGTTAGTTAATTAGTCAGTTATTAGGAATTTACTTCTTTGCCCCTGTATTTTCTCTATATAAAGTAGCATAATGCTGCTTAATTGTACATAACACAATTTACAGAATTCAGTTTAATTCAGTTTCATTTCATTCAATATATCTCAATTATATACAAGATTCATACATTAATAGTTATGGGTCTTTGGTCGTACTTTACTTGATAATGAATATTGGTGTGTTTTTAATTTTTGTTTTGTTTAAATGGTTAAAAAAATTACACTAATCTCGTCTGCTAGGAATGCTAAATGTATCGGATTCAATTGTGACAAAAAAATGCCAATAGTAACCATTTGTCGATTTACGAATGACTTACGGTTACCGACACTCTTAGTTCTCCGTTAGAAGTAAGTTGTAGGTAAAATTAATAATAAATTTACAAATAGATTCACGATGGACTTAGAGTGACCGACACTTTTACTTCTCCGTAGGGAGCAATATTTGACAAAAATGTAGGAAATCATGTTTAATGGATTCACGATGGAGTTACAGTTACCGACCCTTTTACTTCTCTGTTTGGATTAATCTGTGAAAAAAAGTCTAGAAAATCATGTTTAATTGATTCACGATGGAGTTACAGCTACCTACACTTTGTCGATTTAAATGATTTACGAATGATTCGATTCACGAAGGACTCATAGATACCGACGCTCTTACTTCTCCGTTCGGTGTAAGTTGTGACCAAAATTTCTAGTGTTCACATATTCGGTGTATTTATTTTTACAAGCATTTTAAACATGATTTTAAAAATAATGACATGTTAAGATTTCTTGAATAATCTACTTATTGTCACATGAATCGAAAAATGCGTTCAAATTAGTTACTTAGTTGTTTTACATAAGTTATAACATTTACCTTGTAAGTAATTACTCATTTATGATTTTCGGTTGAAACTATAATATATAAAATGTTTTTAAGTCCCCTAATTTAATATTCTCTTGGAATTTCGTCCGCAACTAAAAACCTGTAATTAATGGAGATTACGTTTGATTCTTGTAACCTGTAAATGGTTTGTTCTCACGTTAAATTACTACTTTACAAATTAGAAATTCAAATACATGTAAGACCAAATCATTTAGCCCACGAATTCGAGATGTAGTAATATTGTCTAACAAAATCACCAATTACACCTTCTCTGTTGTGTTTTTAGATGCCAAAATACCATCCATTAAATACAAGGATATCTCGATTGATATGCAGTTGTCCAACATAATCATACGTCCAAAACAATACATCGAAGCAGTATATCCCGATGCACGCATCATCAAAAACATACGGAAATTATGAAAATCACAGTCATCTCTTAATTACCAGTCGACTGACAAGTATATTTTCGAGTCATTACTGGGCTCGTTGACAGGGGGCATGAGAAGATGGAATTTAAGTGTTTCACCAATTCTAACAAGCAATCTGATGCAAGTTTGGTCCAACCTGCAGCCAGTGCTACACGTGTTGTTTTGTATCATGTCTTGTAAGGACGAATCTTGACTTCCCACCTTAGACCATCGTCACGTGGAACGCTGATCACTGCAACAGTCTTCCTATCCAGGTGATGTTTCTTCCACTTGTCCACTGGAAAGTACTGCAACAATTTGTTTAATATGGAGGAAAACATTTTATTTCTAAGGTTGTTAGACATAAAACGATGAATACATATGATATAGACCATATAATTTGCTATACCATTCGTGGAAGTGTCTTTCTACAATAACTAGGAACCATATGTTTCCTTGTGGTTATCGTCCAATAATCCAATGCATTTTCTGGAAGTGGGTGCTGATCATCCACCTCGTCTTCAGCAGCCTCGCCATTGGATACATCCATTTCATCATGTTCATCATACCGAATTTTCCTGAGTTTAGATACTACACGATGAGGTCTCTCCCCATTACACAGGCACTTGAGGACATCGGTTCCTTCTTCAACAATAGGAAGGGAGAAACCATTAAACTAGATTTGTAAATAAATATGTTAAAATTTTTATTGGTAAAGTAATAGGCATCCATATGCTTTTCCATGATCACCTTTCACAAATAGCTTTCCGTTTAGGTTGAATGGTTGTTCACATCTTGAATGGATTTTGAAAACTGTTGCTGTGAAATCCCCACTACCATGATAATCCATTTGAATAATTGATTGCCTACGCAGATCGTGGGCATTGTAGAATGAATACCAACATTGACCGCCTAGCATGCCCCAATCCTTACCAAATTTAAAATGTATACTCCATGATCCAATCCTCGTTTGAACTCTGAAGTACTTGTTGAAATCCGTACTAATAGTGAAAAACATATTTTCTGGAAATTCCTGCATTCGATATAATAATCTTGTCATGAAAAATTCTTGATTTTCTAAGTTTTATTAGTGGATATAAAATAATCATTAAGAATATTCATATATTCAATTACCAAGCAATAACTTGAAATGGACTGTACAAAGAACTTGATCGGCTCACCATTACGGAGTTTTCCTATCTTTTTCTCCATTAATGTCTTACCACAGCATACAACACACGAAAATTCAACACTGCCAAGGTACTCAAAAAACAGGACATCATCCTCTTCCAGGTTGAAGTCTTTTGCAAGTTGTATGATTCCTTCCCCAGCGATGTACATCGCAGTTCGACGATAGACAACTTTACATCTATATATCTTCTTGCATGCATTAACAGTTGCATTCTGGCCATCCCTCAAGTCATGAATAGCAACTTCTCTGAAATCTTCAGGAATTTCCTATATGGAACTAAATTAATAAGACCACGATGTATTTATTTTAGCATATAAATTGAAGTAAACCTTAAGAGCGGATACAGTGTAATACTAGTTAAAATAGCATCAATTAATTCCAGATATCTACTATTCATAATACCATGCAACTCTGAATGGTATTGAGATTGACAATTTTACATCCTAGCATGGAGGAATGCCAACCGATGAAACAAATGGACCCCAAATAGGATAAACATCATGCTAGCATGTATTAATGAGGTAATAGGAGTCTGCCTTTTGCCACATCCTTACAAACTGTCAATTTTCCATTAAATGTTGTGACACATATTTGTCCATATATATCTGTGTAATTTGGCATTCCCATTAACGTGCGCAATACAAGATCATAAAGATTAACATGCAATTTAATCTCAATCATAATTATCAACATCACACATGGTATACAATAAAATAATGTTGGTCTTTTTAATAAATAATATCAGACATGACTTTCAAGGACTTTTTCCCCTTGTCCAGTTGCACACCCGACATTTTTTATGAAGACATCCATAGTCATATACTTTACCCGAAACTGAATCAATATGCATTTAGTTTAATTAGTACATGTACCAAAATATATACATAAATGTAAAACCTCCTTATATTATTTTAGAAATTAAGTGTCCCATGTCAATTTTTTTTCTGCAAACTTCACATAAAACCGTTCAAGCATTTAACAATTTTTGGCCATGGTTTGAGGAAAAGTCAACAACCTATCTACATACAAGGTACGGAGTACATAAAATACAAAATTTTTAGTACTACATTTGTGCGAATAATCCACAATAACTTTGCAAAAGATGTCTGTGATTCTATAATATAATTACTAACATGAAGTCTGAAGTACTAGGGCACTTACAATTTTCCTCAAACACATTTGGTTCATCCTCGTGAAAAATCGCATACCCACAGCGTGATTACCACCATACATGGTTTTCAAGGAGGCTACAGATTGCTTATTTCGCCGGGATCGTGAAGAGGAAACTGCTTACAACCCTAATGGCGATATGTGGGTTTCCTTATGGGTTATTTTTTGGAATTTTTTGAATTAAATGATCAGTTTGGTAATTGGCCCAATGGCCTAACCCCAAACCGTCCCGGATATTAGAATTTTTTAAATTTTTACATTTTTTTTCTGTTGGTTTTAAATGCATTTAAATCTAATTATGGACATTCAAATGTGTCTAATTTATGAATTCATCTTCCACTAATAAATATACTAACAGACATTTAAATATACTAACAGACATGCTTAATATATGGACTTAATCCATTTTAATTTTTATTGGTAATTTTATAAGGTCATCCAATTTTAATTAATCTTAATCGTCGTATACTGAATTGTTCGTTGTCTTTGAATTAAAACACCACTGTTTACGTGTCATGACATAAATTATTTTGAAGTTTTGATTATAAGTATTTATGATTAAACAAATTAAATTTTTGATAACAAGTTCTTCTACGTGTGCACTGGCAAATAATTTTTTTTGGTATATTGTTTCAAACTGAACTTCATATTATTGTTGTCAATAATATAAAGATGAAACTAAATTACTTTGGATTAACAATGTTTTTAATTATATTGGAAATCGAACTATGTTACTATATATTTTTCCGTTTATTTTTCTTTTTTCTCGAGTGATTCGATCGATTGAACGTGTAAATCACAAATTCGTTTTGATACTAAGAAATTATATATAAAGGATACACAAGTAGATTTGTCCATGGTATTGATTTTAGGTACTTATAATTTAATAATTGGGAGCATAAGAGTCAAGATCAAGTAGATAACGATGTTTACTCCATCGTATGATTTAATTTCTATTATATATATATATATATATATATATATATATATATATATATATATATATATAAATCCATGTATTGGAACTTGTCCAGATCGTCCAGTAAGCTATACTGTTATTTTTATTCAATTCTCCCCGATCTTCTTAATTGTGCGGTAGCAAATTGTTAATATTGTTAAATTCCTATGCGATTTGATTTTTATCATAGATGATGAATTTAGAATAATTATTGCATTTGTCACGTAATTTTATTTCCTATTCTTCACATGTTAGTTTTGTATTTCTTTTGGTTCTTTAATGAATTGGTTGATATAATGTCGTCATCCACCTTTAAACAACAACTTCATTCAACGATCTTCCATTTTCTTAACGAATTATTTTAATATTTGAACATGTTAAAATTTGATGTTTGAGATCAGCACTTTGAGATCATGGGTCAGTTCGAAATGATTTTATGCTAGCATGTATCATATAGTATGTAATCTATTATTTATACACATAATTTACCTCATTGTGATATAAAAATGCCCATTTTGGTATTATTTATTATTTGAAAATTAGCTGAAAACCGAGGCAATTTTATTAGATAATTTATTTGATACGGTATAAATTGACTTGCAACAGGGCCGGTCCTGAGTATTTTGTGGCCCTAAGTCAACTCTAAAATTGTGGCCCTTAAGTTTTCATGTGTAATTAAATTATGTTAATATCTAATATAAATTATTAAGTTTAAAATAAAACTATTAATTAGAAAAATAAGAAACAATAATAATGTGAATAAAATATAATATCGATTTGTAAAAAATATCGGTAATACGAGACACACTTCTATTTAATAAGAAAATGATAACATATATAAAAACATAAATATTACTTAAATATTCTTCTACTAGCATTTTTTATAGCATAATCACAAATTAAACTTGCATAACAAATACTTTTCAATCAACAATATGGCTAACCGATTTAATTTATTTTGTGACAATGGTTTATCAGAAGTAAGACTTAATCAACTATAGCTTCGAAAATATTATCTCTACAACTTCAACTGTAAAAAGAATACTTAACAATATTCTAAAAGCAATCCATCTATTTGAGAAATCAAGATTATATATTTTGCAAATAATTCAAGTTTTTTAGTTCTTTTGGTAAAATATATCTTAAGACTCTCAACTCAAATAATTAAGTCAATCTCATCAATAAATTTTAACATCATCAAGTCGATTTTTTTTTTATATATTAATATGGACCTCTTGGTCACATGACTCACAACTCCAAAATTTTAAAATTGCAATACAAATATTCGTTTTCTTGCTTTTTTATTTAGACAATGTCTATCTTAATTAATAGGATTTATTTAATTGTCAGTATGTTGGGCCTGATTTTTTTAGCTATGCATTTGGACTTTCCATATTAGAATTTTGGCTCCACATGCAAAAATAACAAAATTTAAAGGCAATTTGAAGATGCAAGGATTCGAACATTGACCTCACACACACACTCATCAAGAGGTTTACCATCTATGCCACAAGGGATCTTTGTATAATTACTACATGCGTACATATAAATAAATATAAGTATATATTAAAATATTTCGTAATTGGAGGCCCTCGTTCATCGGTGGCCCTAAGAGATCGCATGTGCGGCTTACGCTCAGGGCCGGCCCTGACTTGCAACATATAAATTTCATAAAAAAATTTATAACCAATTAAGTAGGGATGTACACTTGCAAGTTGCAATAGTAGTTGTTAAATTATTATCTCCTATTATCTCCTATTTACTACTACATCCGAAAAAATATAGATTATTGCACTTGGATATGATTGACCGCATGGCCTGTGTACTACTGTACCTGTCAAAGCTGCCAATTTTTAGCAACTTCTGTAGAATGGACCGTGAGGTGAAATGTTGCAGGACAGGGGTTTGGATTGTTATGGGTTGGAACCGATTATTAAATTAAATAAATGCAATGGTCAATTTTGGAGAGATAAACAGACAGGCTTTATCGTATCAGGTGTCACGGGTCTTTTGCAATTTCCAATTTCCATTTAGTTGCTACATGTGAGTGGCCCTGGTCAAATATATACGGAATTTATAAGTATATATAGATATTCATATTTGATATAGTCGGTAAAAATGGGAAAATTCTTACTTAGACCTGGTCTAGGAGATTTTCCTAGACTTTGTGATTGAAAAAATACCACATCATTAATTGTGATGATGTGGTGCTCTCAAAATGATGGAATTTATGGAATTTCTACAATAAACATTTATATTAGTTAATGCATTTTACTTAGATATGTGGGTTTAATAAAGGGAATTTATTATGCATTTATATGAATATTGGCATTTAAAAACGTAATGGAGTAATTTTAAAGTACAATCTCTCATTTATAGGAATATAGGACTAAAGTGTATTTCCTAGGAACCAAGTTGCTTATTCTGCATTTTAGTGAAAATTGCATTCAATTTTCAGTTGTAGCATCTCTATATATATATATATAGGACATGCTCTAAAAGGGAAAAACATATAAAGAAAATCCCTTGCCTCCAGTATTTATATGTTCTTGTTTTCCATCAATATGAATGCTGCAGCTGGTACGTCACGGACTACAAATCCGATTTGTCAAATTCCTGGGTGTTGTGTTGATGGTCATGTGAATAATCCGAATATTAATAACGGTTCTTCCGTATGTTTTCGTTGCTCGTATAATAGAAGCCTAAGGTGTCAATTTGACGATTTGATTTTAGCACTCGTATCTGAGTATAGCAACGGAGAATTTGTTCGTTACATAAGCTCCCTAGAGCCGGGTCTTTGTATTTTTCAAAAGTTTGACATAGCTTTACAATATTTGCGATCATCACACCAAGCCGGTGTCACGCCTCATAATCCGTACGTAAATGTATATGTCGTAGTTTCAATCGTGATTTGAAAATTTTATAATAATGTCAATATAAATTATTTCCAGCTATATTAAGTAGGGTCCGAATTTAATATGTGTGTGACTTGGTATTATTTATGGATGTAGTGCCACTCGGAAGTATAGGCCGTTTGTCAATGGTCCAATTAAGCTCAGGTATTATAATACGTATTTTATATTTTTCAGCCTTAATTATTCTTTCTAACTAATTTTTATGAAATCCATTGTTTAATTTGATAATATTTGAATCTATAATCGAAGAAAATCAAGATTGATGCTGAACTTGGAAAGAAATGGAGAATTGTGTAACATATGGTGTTTAAGATTGGAGATCAAGGAAAAATTAATCATATTGCTGACGGAAGAGTTCGAGCACATCACCATCGCAAAATTGGATTCAAGCAATGATTTTTATTTGTTGGATGAGCTGAAAGAGGAGATTTTAAGGATTAATGACACGTTCTGGGAGTAGTATGAATAATCCAATTGAATGTCTAAAATGTAAGTAATCCTATATCTAGCACGTACTGTAGGGTATGGTTTATAACATGTTATAATGTGTAAATATATGGAATTTTCGTGTACAAGTATATGCATTTACCATTAAGTTTTAAATTTTTATTAAGTTAAAAAAAAAAACCAACATATATATATATATATATATATATATATATATATATATATATATATATATATATATATATTTATATATATATTTTTGCTTTCTTATAGGAATTTTGTATATATATATTTCTGTTTAAGAAAATTAACGACAATTATATAATTGTCATACCAATTTAAATTTCATGTTTGAAAAATAATTATGCAAAAAAATATAGATAATTTAGTTTTACACAATACTATATATCAATATAATATAAACATATTTGTAAGATTTTTTGTTATGGTTTATGAAAGACCGGGTCTAGGAAAGAATTCTCGGTCAATTATCACTCAACATAATTCCACTTGGATAACATATATTACCAAAAAAGTCCTCATCCATCCCACAATATATATACAGGCTATGTGCTCATAATAACACATACTAACATATCTTACTTGCAACAAATATAAATAAATACAAAATCAAACACCTTGCAACATTCTTATACATACCGATGGTAAAGGGTATATCTCAAAAAAATCTTGCTTAAAAATAAGTCACAGATTTTTCGGAGATATGTCCTGTGCCGTCGGTATGTAAAAGAAAATTAGCATCGTTCTTTCCAAAACAATAGTCCGTCTGCCTTAATAATTATGTTCCTCGAAAATCATGGCTTAACAAGGTGTGTAATCTATATTTCATGTTTGTAACATGTCCCCATTTAACATCATACCATTAAGCAGTCTTCACGAATTTTCAGTATCTTTTTTTTAAATTCCCCATCCTATATCAAAATATCATGATAACGAATATTAAAAATTGCACTTTATTACTTTGATCCTCAAAATTAGAACTCATCAAATACCAGCTTAGGTTCTCGTCAATGAAAACATCAAATATTTAAATCCCATCCAAGCAACCCCAGTATATTTTCAGATCAAGGAAAGCACAACTTCGTATTATTGGTTGTTTGAATTAGGGGTGCACATGTTACGGTTCTGCGTTATTTTTAACAAAATTTGTACCGTACCAATTAGTGCGGTTTTTAAAAACTCAAAACCAAACTAAAGTTTTATGAACCATACCAACAAACTCGGTTTTGTGCGGTTCCGGTACGGTACGGTACGGTTTTTTACGGTATGAGAGATCTAAAACCAAAACCATACCAAAATATTCGGTACGGTTTTCATCCATACCAAGACCTACAGTTTTGAGAAAAAAAACCTAACATTCGGTACGGTTCGGTACGGTACGGGACGGTCCGATACGGTTTTGAAAACCATGTGCACCCCTAGTTTGAATACACCATTAATTGTCCAGCAACATACCACGTGAGGATGGGCCAGAAATTGTCCATAATTTGTCACGTGGACATGGCCATTGCTTTCCTTGATATATTTTGCATTTGTCCTTATTAAATTGCTCCACTATATATACAGTGAAGGATGTCATATATATATACACTAATCACAAATAAAGAAATAACTACCATAATGATATATATGATCGATAATATTCTTGCTTCTTTTTCGAAAGGGTACAAAATATAATATAATATTTACTTCCCTACCTATGAAAATCACACATAATCATAATTTTGTAATTTTTTTTGCCAAATTTGTAAGTATAATTTAATTACAAAAAAAAACCCATGGGGTGTTTTTCACTTTCTTATAATTAATCCTTTGCCCCTAAAATGTTAAAATTTTGACCATTCATTTTGAGCTGAAAATCTCGAATATGGTCTACTCAGTTTGGGAAAACCATAATAAATCGTAAATTTGAAAATACCTACTTACAAAAATACACCCTATGTATTGGTTGTGACAAAAAAAAAACCCTCAGTGGGTATGTGCAATTGTACAGGGGTATTTGCAATTATATAGGGGGGTATTTGCAATAATACAAGGGTTTTTTAGGGGCAAGGGATTAATTATAAGAAAGTGAAAAACACCCCATAGGTTTTTTTTGTAATTGAATTATACTTAAAAATTTGGCAGAAAAATTACAAAATTATGATTGTGTATGATTTTCATAGGTAGGGAAGACCGTATTATATTATATTTTGTACCCTTTCGAAAAAGAAGCAGGAATGTTATCGATCATATAATTTATTACGGTTTCTTCAAATTGAGAAGACCGTACATGGTACTACTGTTTCAATTCGAAATCATCATATTCATTAATTAATATAATTTATAATTGCCCATAAATTTTAATTTTTTATATATTTATTAGTACTAACAACACCCAAGGGTAAAATTGGAACATTTTAAGGGGGCAAGGGGTTAATTGTAAAAAAGTTATGAACAAGAATATCGTATATGGTATTACAGTGCCCACGAGGTTTTTTTTTTTCTGATTTAACGTCGGTATGAAAATTGAAAAAGGTTGATTGATTTTGGTATGAAATGTGTCATTCTGAAAGGTGTGGTATGTAATGTATAAAGTAGGTAAATGTTTAGTATGAAAAGTGACACTTTTTTTTTTCCTTTTTTTTTTTAGAGTTAACGGACACGTGCGGTGCACATGTCCAATTCCGTTCATGACATTTAACGGTGGTATGTAAATTGAAAAATGTTGATTGATTTTGGTATGTAATGTGCAATTATGAAAGGTGTGGTATGAAATGTATAAAGTAGGTAAAAGTTTGGTATAAAAAATGCAATTCCCTCGATATATATGTATAATAATTAAATATGTAAACATAAAGGTTTCTTAACACATGTGGAATAGATATTTAGTGAATGGACGGGACGGGAGAATCAGATTCCAAATATTTGTGCGTCTGTATGTGTTTAAATTCTCAAAAATACTGTGTATATTATATACTGTACCTGTGATGATATTCATTTTCAAGGACTATATGCTAATTAAAATAATCAAGTTACAAAACCAATTAATTAGCAAGTTGTGATGAGACACGAAAAGGGGGACCATGTAGAGAACTTCAATCACAATAAAAATACTATACAATGTGAATAAAGTATGAGTTCGCAATCCGAACTTATATGAATGGTGCTAATGTAATTTTTAGAATCAACCCGCACCATAAATTTTGCTGACATACATTATTGACAGCCTATCTTTGTCCCATTGTAGTCTTGCAGCATGCTTCGATCCTCTTCCACATTACGTACATGAAGTGCAACATATGTATAATAACTTTGTTAGATCGACGGACTCAATATGAAAATACTTAGTTTTGTGTCTAAATATTGCTCGTGTCAATTAAAAGTGGTTCCACTAGTCCTTTTATTATCGGGTATACCTAAAAGTAGGTTATTTAGTATGTACCTTAATACGCGTGAAAACATATAAAATGACAAGTAATTTGGAACCGAACTAGTATTATCAAATTAAGTATTTAATTTCAAAATTAAGTTTTGACGATAGGCCAGCAGGTAGGATACACACATGAAGCCAAAATTACGTCTTCTGAGTGTACCATTATTAGTGTAATATGAACCATAAGTATTATTGTGTAGGCATGAATTGTTAAAATGAGGAGAGTAGGAATACATGAGTAAATTATAAGAGATAATTTACCAAAATTTAAATCATGTATGAATTTATGTAAAAATGCCAATTAAAATTTATTAAGTCAATTAAAAACCCCCTTTTCCATGAATAACTCACCTCATGTTAGATTATTAAGTCAATTAAAATGCCATTTGGTAGATTCTAAAAACGATTTAATTCCCGCTCAGTTCTGTTGGATGAAGATGAAGATGAAGTGCAAAGAAGTCAGAAAGTAAGGGAAGGTTTTGATGATTTCCAAAACATCATAATCAGCTAAGTATGGAAAGCTTAGTTCCCTTAGAAGAATTTTGGACAAGTAAAAGAAGACATCAGAAGAGTTCAAAGTTCGAAGCTCAGAAGACTAGTGATCTCTTGCTGAAACAGCGAACAGAAGGGTAGATCATCAGCCGAGTCAAATCAGATTAGTTCAGTATTTGATCAGCAGAGTATCTATCAGCAGAGTCGTTTTGATCAGCAGAGTAGAAGAGATCAAGAGATTAGTCCAACGGTAATAAATGCACCTGGCGTAATAAATGCTGAAAGAGAAGGGTAGTAATGGCAAATGATTGAAGATATCCTCGGATCAGCAGAGTGCATTAAATGCAGCATTAAATGCGATGGACAGAAAGGTACTGTACACTGTACGAATTGCTGCAGGGAGCCGTTTCAAAAAGAGCTGAAGAATGGATTTGAAGATGTGATTTCCTTCAACGGTCATAAATTCAAATCCAAGTATAAATAGAGCAAAGTTCGAAGAGAGAGACACACAACAACAATCAGAGATCGAAATTTTGAAGCAGAATTTTTCTAAGTCTCAAAAGCTCGAACAGCTCACTCGTCTGGTGGAAGTCATCTGTTGACAGAAACCCAGTTGAAGAAAATAGAAAAATACGATCTGAGTGATCTTGTATTTAGCTGAGTGTTGTGCGGAGTTGTGATCCATCTTTGTGAGTGATCAAACTTCAGAGAGTAGAATTTCTAAGTGATTTTCTATTGTGAGCTTACAGCCTTCTCATTAGTTGTTTAGGTGTAAGTGGAGAAATATTGTAATCTAAGTGATTATAGTATAACCCAGAATCTGTGTGATCTGGAAGAGTGGACTAAAGGATTTCTATCCATATAACCACTATAAAAATTCTTTGTGTTATCTTGCATTTAAAGCTTTCTTGCATATTTAAAGTTTGCACATTTAAACACTTCGAATTATTTGAAAAGATTTTAAAACAAAAGGAGTTTGTAAAAACTGGGGATAAAATCTTTTAAAAGAACTTAGTCTACTTGTGAAAAACACTTTGAAACAATCCGCTGCAAGTAAACTCTTTGAAAAACTGTTTTGCTGAAAAACAGCTAAGTTACTGTAAGAAGAGTGGTCAGTCGTCTGTTCAAGATTTGTTCACGATCAGACTAGTCTGCTTACTGTTCTTCATCAGCTTAGTCTGCTGACAGAAGACTGAAAAGTTTTTAAGTTCAAAAATTTTCAGAGGTCTATTCACCCCCCCCCCCCCCCCTCTAGACCTCATCTGACCACTTGGGACCAACAAGTGGTATCAGAGCAGGTGGTTCATTTGAATCAGCTGCCTGATCAACGAGCTTGATCCAAGTGTTTTTCAAAGGTTTTTGAAAACTTTTCAAAAGAGCATCTTTTTGAAAAACTAAAACTTTTTGAAAAATGGATTGTATCAGCCATGTTCCCCACATCGCTGGTATGTCCTTTGAGGACTGGAAAATCAGAATGGAGATTTTCCTTGCTGCTTATAATGACAACATGTACACATGTATCATTAAAGGTCCATTCAGATTCACAAAGACCATAAAGATAAATGAAGTAGATACGGTTGTGGAAAAAGACCTTCATGAGATGACTCCAGAAGAGATAAAGCTTTTCAATCTAGATAAAGTTGGGAGATTCATCATGACTAAAGCCCTGGATAATGATCGGTTTGACAAGGTCAAACATTGCAAGACTGCAAAGGAAATGTGGGACAAAGTCAGAGATATGAGCGAAGGCAATGATGCTATCAAGGAGCATCAGCTCACTGTTGCATTGGAAAAACTTGATAACTTCAAGATGAAGACTGGAGAAACCATCGATCAGATGGATACCAGATTCACCAGAACTCTGAATGAAGTTTTAAAGTTGGGAAAGACCTTCACAGACAAAGAAATAACCAACAGAGTACTGAAGGCGCTACCCCCAAAGTTCAACATGAAAGTTACAGCAATGGAAGAATCAAGGGATTTGGGAAAAATCTCTCTTACAGAGCTGTTTTCTGTACTCAAGGCTTATGAGTATAAACTGCCTAGGATGGGTATTGAAGAAACCTCAACTTCAGGACCCACAGCTGCACTGGTTGCTGCTGAAAACACCAGAAGACCAGCACAGAAAAGCAAAGAAGTGGACTCATCTGATGAAGCCACTCTACTCAACAAGAAGGAGTACACTGCTGGAGATGTTGCACTGTTGATGAATAATTTCAAGAAGTTCTACAAAAGAAAAATGAAGAACAAATACAACAATGCTTCTACTTCTAAACCTAACTTTTCTTCTCAAGATAAAGATGATTATAAATCAAAACTAATGTGTTACAACTGCAGGAAATTGGGACACTTCATCAAAGACTGCCCATATCCAAAAGCAGAAAAGTACACTGAAGAGGAGAAGAAAGTGAGAAAAGAAAGAAAGTATCAGAGAGGGAAAGCAATGATGGCTGAAGCAGAAAAGCTTGCTGCTGTCTGCTCATCTGATTCAGATTCAGACTCGTCTGATGAAGAATCTTCTGATGAAGAAAAACCTGCTCTCCTGTGCCTGATGGCAAAGGACTCTGATGACTCTGAGGATGAGGTAACTCCTCAAAACAATGAACTATTTGATTCTCTAGAGCAAATGATGTTAAATAATACCACTATTGCTGGAGAATTTGTTAAGCTTAAGGAAGAGATGAGCTTGCTAAAAGAGCAAAATAACTCACTGAAACTTAAAGCTGAAAAGCCAAAAGAATCAGTCGAGTATAAACAGCTTGAGCAAGAGCATGAATCTCTGAAAGCTGAATGTGAAGTGTATAAAGGAAAAATCATGGAACTTGAAAAGATTATCGAGTCTCATGAGAAATCATCTGTTGCATCCACGCATACATCCAGTAAACAGAAGATGCCTTTAGAACAGGATAAGCAAGAGTTGAACCATACTGAAAAATTCATATCAGCTGACAATAGCAAGGTCATTCTGTATGTTCAAACTGCTAGACCTACTTCACCTGAGAAAATATTAAAGGAGAAGAAATCTCCTAAGGCTAAAAAGAGCAAAGAGCCTAGTGTAGGAAATAAGACTAGTAAGACCAAACAGCAGAGTCCTAAGAAGTCTGCTGATAAAGCTAAAGTCAATCAGACTAGTGGTAAAGCTAAGTCTAAACAAGTTGAGCAAGCACCTAGTAAGCCAAAGAAGCATAAGAACAAGAAAAATCAAAATGCTTGGTATGGAAATGAGTCATATTATGTGCAACCTGCTGCATATCATCCTATGTATCATGCACCTCAGTTTCCTAGTTACTATGCACCTTACCCTGCTCATCCAATGCATGCATATCCTGCATATCATGCACCTTACCCTGCTTATGAACATTATTCATATCATACTGATCATCAACATGACTTATCTGATAATTATGATAAAAATGAAACTGTTCATGCTCCTGTGAAAACTCAGAAACCTAAGAAGCCTAAGACTTCAACATCTTGGGTTGTCAAAGGTGAAACTAATCCTTCAGGACCCTCTCAATAAGGGTACCTAAAACAATTTTATTTTTGTTTTGTAGGATAGGATTAGGAGTAGGAGTAAAGTAGAGAAGATTTGGTACTTGGACAGTGGATGTTTAAGACACATGTGTGGAAACATACATGAGCTGACTGATGCAGTTGCTGTGGATGGTCCAAGTGTTACATTTGGAGACAGCAAAGAAGGCAAGATTAAAGCTAAAGGAAGAGTAATCAGAGGAAACATAGAGATATCTGACGTCTCATATGTCAAAGGCCTCAAATATAATCTGCTGAGCATAAGTCAATTTTGTGACAAGGGATATTCAGTCATCTTCTCAACAGATAAGTGTTTTGTCGAACAGATTGGTACAAAGAAGGTAATTTTATCTGGAAGACGACAAGGGAATGTCTACATAGTCGACTGGAATTCTGCTGACAAGAATTCAAGTGTTTGTTTGGTTGCATCTGCACCAAGTGAAGTTAGTTGGCTGTGGCACAAAAGGATGAATCACTTAAACTTCAAGACCATAAACAGATTAATCAAGAATGATTTGGTAGAAGGGATTCCAAAAGCAGTTATGAGCAAAGACAAGCTCTGTGACGCCTGTCAGAAGGGTAAACAAATCAAGTCATCTTTCAAAAGCAAGAAGCACCAATCTTCTGAAAGAATTTTGGAGCTATTACATATGGACTTATTTGGACCCATTGATCCAGTCAGCAATGGTGGAAAGAAATACTGCCTAGCTGTTGTGGATGATTATTCAAGATATACTTGGGTGATTTTCATGAAGAAAAAGAGTGAAACCAAGGAACATCTTACTAATCTGATGGAACTGATCCAGAATGAGAAGACTATCAAAATATTGAAGATCAGATCAGATAGAGGGACAGAGTTTACAAACTCTACTGTTGAAGAGTACTGTAACATCAAAGGAATACATCATGAATACTCTGCTGCCAGAACCCCTCAACAGAATGGTGTTGCTGAAAGGAGAAACAGAACACTAAAGGAAGCTGTCAGAACCATGATAGCTGAAGCTAAACTGCCTCAAAGATTTTGGGCAGAAGCAACAAATACAGCATGCTTCACCCAGAACAGATGTATGATCAACAAAAATCAGAACAAGACTCCATATGAAGTTTGGAACAACAGGAAACCAAACATTCATTACTTTAAGATTTTTGGTTGTAAATGTTTTGTATTGAATAATGGGAAGAATCACCTTACTGCATTTGCAGAAAAGGCTGATGAAGCTGTTTTTGTAGGATACTCATCTGTTAGTAAAGCTTATAGAGTTTTCAATAAAAGAACATTACTAATAGAAGAATCTATCCATGTAGTATTTGATGAGCCAAGTCAATCTTCTGAAAAGAATCAAAGTGCTAATCAAGATCTGTCTACTGATCTACAGAAGTTAGACATTGGAAGAAATGAAGAATATGTTCCCATCATACTACCTAATCTAAATTCAGCTGATAACTCAAGTGCTGTTCAAAATCACAGTGCTGATTGTCTAACAGACGAGTTGCAAACAGCTGACAGACCAGAGACTGTTCAACAGACGGCAAATGTTCAACAGACTACTACTGTATCTCCAACAGTAGTGTTGCAAGATCAAGACAGAGGACAACATTCAGACCTGCAACCTGATCTCAGATGGCTCAGAAACCATCCACCAGAGTTGGTGATTGGTGATCCATTAGATAGAGTGAAAACAAGAAGAGCTGTTGCACAAGATGCTATGTTTGTCACATTTCTATCTCAAATAGAGCCTAAACAAATTGAAGAAGCTCTAAATGATTCCTTCTGGATAGAAGCTATGCAAGAGGAGTTGAATCAATTTGAAAGGAATGAAGTCTGGTACTTAGTTCCTAGACCAATTCATCAAAGGGTAATTGGCACTAAGTGGGTTTTCAGAAATAAGATGAATGAAGATGGTATTGTTACCAGAAACAAAGCAAGACTAGTGGCCAAGGGTTATTGTCAAGAAGAAGGAATTGACTTTGATGAAACTTTTGCACCAGTAGCAAGACTTGAAGCAATCAGACTGTTTCTAGCCTATGCAGCTTACAAGAACTTCACTGTCTATCAGATGGATGTGAAGTCTGCTTTTCTCAATGGAGAATTGCAAGAAGAAGTGTACGTTGAACAACCTCCTGGATTTGAAGTCTATCAAGAAGAGGACAAAGTATATCGTCTGAAGAAAGCCCTCTATGGACTGAAACAGGCTCCAAGAGCATGGTATGATACCCTATCTGATTTTCTTTTAATTAAAGGATTTCATAAAGGTAAGGTAGATAAAACCTTGTTCACAATTGAATGGGAGAATCATATATTGATTGTGCAAATATATGTGGACGATATTATTTTTGGTTCAACTAACCAACAGATGTGTGATAAGTTCTCCAAGCTGATGCAGAATAAGTTTGAAATGAGCATGATGGGTGAACTTAATTATTTTCTTGGTTTACAAGTCAAACAGCTACCTGATGGAATCTTTATAAATCAAGCAAAATACACAAGAGATCTGTTCAAGAAGTTTGGTATGGAAACTAGCTCTACTGCTACAATTCCTATGTCTACAAGTCTTCGCTTGGATAAAGATGAAGATGGCAAATCAGTGGACATAACCAAATATAGAGGCATTATAGGGTCACTGTTATATCTAACAGCAAGCAGACCTGACATAATGTACTCAGTTGGAGTCTGTGCAAGATTTCAATCAAACCCCAAGGAATCTCATCTCTTAGCTGCCAAGAGGATATTGAAATATGTTAAAGGCACTCAAGAATTGGGATTGTGGTATCCTAGAGAATCTGGATTTGAGCTTATTGGTTATTCAGATTCAGACCTTGCTGGCTGCAAGATTGACAGAAAGAGCACAACAGGTGCCTGTCAGTTCTTAGGTAGTCGTCTGATCTCATGGATGAGTAAGAAACAAACCTCAGTTTCTATATCTACTGCTGAAGCTGAATATATAGCTGCTGGAGCTTGTTGTGCACAGATACTTTGGTTGAAGCATCAACTAAAAGACTACAACATCAAAATCAGTGGAATTCCAATCTACTGTGATAATACAAGTGCAATCTCACTTACTCAGAATACTACAAGTCATTCAAGGACTAAACATATAGAGATCAAGCATCACTTCATTAGAGATCATGTGGAAAAAGGCAATGTTATGATAGAGTATGTTCATACTGACAATCAAATTGCTGATATATTCACTAAACCTCTAAGTGAAGCAAGGTTCTCAACTCTAAGAGCTGAGTTAGGACTACTTAATTTGGATGCATAAGCTGAGGGGGAACTCATCAGAAGACTGGAGTTCAACAGCTTAGTTATCCGTTATTCTATTCAAGAATTAACTTTCAACAGACTAGTTAGCTTATGGATTCTTAAAGACAGGGGGAACGTGTAAGACTAGCGGTACTTCTGTTCTAAAGATGAAATCTGTTAATGTCAGTTAGTGAAAGTTATATTATCTGAAGATCTGTTCTTAATTCTTGAAGACTGAAGATTATTTTATCTTGCTGGATTGACAAACAGCAGAGGAAGATTACTAGCTATTGGCATTCTCTAGTAATATCAGATAACAGATCACTCGTCTGTCAGATAAGTTAAACTCTACTCATCTGATACCTTATATAAGCATGGTCATAAATCGTATTATAAGAAACACGCTTTTATAAGTAACAGATTAGTGTCGATAGAGTTTCCCGCCCATCTGACATTAAAATAATGAAATTGAAATCCGCTTCTCCTAACCACACGATTTAAAACTGTCAGATTAGATCAACGGTTCAGATAAATCACGGAAACCAAATCAAAAGGAAACCTATAAAATCCGATCTGAAACAGTACAGTCGTCTTACGCACTCAAATATTCTCAAACTCTCTAACTCTCAAACCCTACTGCTTCGAAAGTTCACTGTTCTTTTGCAGAATCTACTCACTAATCTCCGAAATGGACAAGGTTATTGAGGGAAGATACTTCAACTACAGCAAATTTCATTTCTCTGGCACTGATTTGATGCGTTCATTACTGGAAAAGATCAAAGAAGCATCGTTGGTTCCTGTTTTGGAGGCTCACGAAGATAGAGTCTACCTGGAGGATGTTTACCATTTCTACATGACCAGAGAATTCAATGATGATGAGACTGTTATGACTGCTGTCATTGGTGGTAAGAAGATTGCTGTATCTGCTGCTGTTTTAAGTGAAATTTATAAACTATCAAACGAGGGAGGAGATGTGACCAGTTTAGGGTCAGCAAAGGAAGAAGAGTTCTGGGCTATTTGTGCTAAACCTGGAGAAGAGATGACTGGGTCTTTGATGAAGACTCAGCTGAAAGGTGAATATCAGAGGTTTGCTGATATTATTGCAAAGATAATAGATTGTGCTACCGGTTCACTAGATGGATTACCTAGGAAGAGATACTGCACAATGATTTGCATTTATTATGGGTTTAAGGTTAACTGGGCTGCTCACGTGTATGAGCTGTTAAGTGATAAAAGGCATTCTCATGCTATTTTACTGAGTAATCTGTTTGCCTCACTAAATTGCCCTATGGGTGGTGGGAAGCAAACTCATGGTAGTAAAGAGTTCAAACTCTACGAGCCTGTCAGACAAATAGTGGAGAAACCTAAGAGAAAAGCCCCTGCAAAATCCAAAAAGGCCCCTTCTAAGAAGAGCAAGAAGGTGGGTCAGACAAGTCAATCTGCTGAGCCAACAGCACAGTCTGCTGTTGTGGCTGAATCAGCACAACCTGAATGTGAAGTCCCTGAAAAAGTGATAGATGACTTCACAGCTGAAGTTGAGAACATGAAGACAGGATCTTCATCTGAAAAGACAGAATCTGATGAAGAAGTTCCTATTCAAAGGTTGAAAAGATTGAGGACTAGGAGTGAGGCAAGGGGACCTCCTGTTGCAAACCCTCCTGCCAAGAGAATTCCTAAGTCCAAAGCAAAGAGAAAGGTAAATTTCTCTGAAGAACCTGTTGCAATTGTAAGAGAAACAACTACAGAAGCAGAAAGGCCATTAACAATTAAAGAACCTGCTGTTGAAGCTGCAAAAGCTGCTGCTACTGAAGATAAAGTTATCTCTGAAATTGGAGTACAAACAGAAGACTCATCTGCTGCACTATCTGCTGAAGTTCAAAATGTACAGCAGACTAGTTCAACACTTGAAGGAGATGCACCTTTGTTGCATCCTACTCCAGTTGCTGCAGTTCCTCTTCAAGCAGTTGAAAGTCCCAATCCAATCAGACAAAGGCCTGGGAAATTTTCAACTTATGTAACTGTTGCAGAAAAGATGAAGTTAGATGCTGCTGAAAAGCAAAGGATTGCTGCAGAAAAAGCAGAAGAGGATAGGCTAAAAAGCCTAGAATTAAAAAGGCTGGAGGAAGAAGCCAGCAAAATGACTCAAGAGCAGAGAGATGCTATTGAGGCAGCAGAGTTGGCTGCTGTTATTGAAGCAAGCATCAAGGATGCTCATGGACATCAGCACACTGGTGGGATAGCTATTGGTGAACCAAGGGATCCAAATAAACCAATCCCAGCTATGCCTGCACCCAAGATAAAAGAGAAGAGAAGAGAAGAAATAAGATTATCTCTTGAAATTGTCAGGGAAGATCCTGCAATTTTTGAAGAATTTCTCAAAAGACTGGATGCTGAAAGTGAGAGGATCAATCGTCTGACACTCTTCAATTCTGAAAAGATTAAATACAACAGATGGAGAGAATTCAGATTGACAAAAAGTCCTGCTGAAATGGCCAAATGGAAAGAATTCAAGGCTACAGAAGACTGGATACTTAAATGGCTTGAGACAAATTCACTCATTCAAGCACTTGATTCAGAATTCTTTCTGGATAGATTAAGGATGAGGATATGTCACATAGTCAAAGAAGAAGCCAAGAAGATCTTTGCATCTGTTCCTGAGGATTTTGATGACTCAGAAGACCTCAAGGAAAGATCCATAAAGTTGGCTATTGCTCAAGCAATGGAGCTTTGGGCAAAGAAAGCAAGGAAGTTAAGGGGACAACCAAGTGAACTGGTCCCACTTCCTAACATCAAACATATTGTCTATGGACCAAATCTGAAACCTTATGAAGAGTTGCCTGAGGAACCAACATCTACTTTTATTCCTCTTGATAACTTTACTTGGATTTCTAACAGGTCTGCAGTGGACAATGAAGGATTGATGAGGACAGTTGAAACTGTCAAGAAGATTATATCACCTGCTGAGAAAGAAGGAGCAGAGTCCTCTGATCAACCAAGCAAATTGAGGGTACTTCAGACCCATCTGATCAAGACAAAATGCAGGATGATAAGTCTGATGCTGCTGAGGAATCAAAGAAGGAAGAAGAAATTCCAGCAGATCAGTTAAGGAGAAAGAAGTTGCTGTGAAGAGATGATCAAGCTAAGGAGAAGGAAAGCACTCCAAGCCTTGCTGA
>CM064880.1:30286283-30407010 GCA_003313485.2 Penstemon barbatus
CTGGTGGACTTAGTAAGAGAAAGTCCTCAAACAGCAGAGAGGCCTGTTGGAGCTGAAGAAGCTTATGTTGCTGAACAGACTGATGCGCAACAGATTACTCATTTCACAGTTGAGGTTGCTAAACCTCAAGATGATCCTGATGTGATGATCATCCATCTCATTGCAGCTGCACCTCTTGCATCTGCTGCTCCTCAACCTACCCCAGCTGACAAGGGAAAGAGAAAGATTCTGATCAAAAAGAAGAAGATCTCTGCAGCTGAAAAGAAGAAAAGGGAGGAAGCTGAGCAGAGAAAAAGAGATGAATAGGAAGAAAAGAAGGCATTAGAACTAAGCAAACTTCAGGAGGCTAAGGATGCTGAAAGAAGAAGAATGTCTGAAGCTGAAAGAAAGGCGGTTGAAGACGCTAAAGTTGCTATGGTCATTGAGCTAAGTAAAATTGATGATCATGGACCAGTTCATGCTGGAGGCATCAAGATTAATGAAGCAGATGAAGAAAAAGAAAAGAAGCCTAAGATGCCTGCTGGAAAGGTCAAGGCCAAAGGATAAGTATGAAGTAAGAAGAGCTTTTGACATCATCCATGCTGATAAAGCTCTCTTCAAAAGGTTTGAAAAGACCTTGACTTATTATGACCAGAAGCTGATGCTGAAGACTCTGTTCACCCACGAGAAGCCTAGATACATCAAATGGAGGGATTATAGGCTGAACAAATCTGTTGCAGAGCTTGAGAGTTGGAAGGAGTTAGCTGATGAAGAAAAATGAGTTCTAAATTGGCTAAGGACTGACTCTATTAAAAAAGCCTTGGATCCTCACTTTGTACGGGATGCTATGCATCAATACGCTAAGGATTATGCCTTGGAGGAAGCCAAGATCATTCAAAACACGTTTCCACTGAAGAGAAGAAAATCTGATGATGTTGTTGAGAGAGCAATCAACATAGCTGTTATGACCGCCTTGAAGAGATGGGCAGAAAGGTCAAGATATCAGCAAGGATCTTCAAGTGAATTGTCTCAGCTGCCAAGCATTCAACAGATTACATTTGGCAAGGAAGTCAAGGATTACTATGAAGTGCCGAAGGGAAACAGAGCTTTTCAAAATCCATGGATTATTGTGCGACAAATCCATCAAACAACATCCTTTAATGATGATGGCACAATCACTAGTTTAATCGATGACGATGTAACTGATCAGCCCAAAGCTGCTGATGAACCCTTAGAAATTGAGTGGAATGCTAAGGAATCAAGAGCTGATCAGGAGACAGAATTGAAAGATGCCCCTGTCCACCAGGAAGATGAAGGAAGAGAAGCTGCTGATTCTGCTTCATCAGGTGATCTGCATTCAACACTAATGGAAGCTTTCCAGTTATTAATGGAGAATTCAATGAAGGAACTGGAAGAGAAGAACAGTCTGCAGTTGAAGAAGTTGCAACAAGAGTTGGCAGAGTCCAACAAATTACAGTTGGAAAGTATGCAACTACTTACTGCCAGAACTATCAAAAATGCCATTGATAGTTTTCCCATGCCTTGAGATCATTCAAAGCAGATGATGCAGAGCTTTGTTGAACTAAATAGAAATGTTGAAGATGTGAAGGCTGATGTCAACCATCTTCATACTGCTTTAAAGAGAGCTGAAAACAACATAGCTGATCTCACTGCAAACTTCATCAAGATCAGTGACGAAGAGAAAGCTATCAATGTTGGGCTGTTGCAGGAAATTAACAAAGCTGGAGATGTTATCCATGAAGAGCTTTCCACTATGCAACTTACCATTGATTGTTTCAATGATCAAACTGACAACATCAGCACCACTCTCACTCATCTAACTGCCAGTCATGATGTAGTCAATCAGAATTTGAAGGCTTTGTGTGCTGCTATGAAGATTCCTACTGTTGCACTCAACCCAGCTGCTGAACCTGATAATGTCACCAAGTCTGATGATGACAAAAAGGGGGAAGATAAAAGGGAAGAACCAACTAAGAAAACTGCTGCTGCTGCTGAAGCTAAGAAGACTGATGAAACTGCTGAACCTGGAATGGTTGAAGGCAAAGAGACATCTTCTGAAGTTTCTAAGGAAGCCAAATCTGCTGAAGAAAAGGCTGCTTCCAAAGATTCTGATGAAGATAAATCAGAAACCTACAGCAAATATAAGGATGAAGAAAGAATCAAGAGAAGGATGGAAGAAGCTGCAAAAGAGCATGAAATGAAAGACAAAATAGAAGCTGCTAAATCCAATCTTCTTTTGGGTGAGGATACTGATGGAGATGAAGAGGAAGAAGATGATGAAGAATCATCTTATGAATATGAAGAAGTGCTGGAAGGAACTGATGAAGAAGCTGATAGTTAGCATAGACAAATCTATATGTAATCAGTTTACTTTATCTATCTTTCAGACATCTCATCTGATCATAAACTGTAACTTGTACTCATTTATCAAATTATCAATAAAAGTCCAAGTTTATGTTTCCAACATATATTTTCTATCTCAGAAAATTTTGAAGGTCACAAACTTTAGCATAGGTAAAACATGTACTTAGCTGATGTCATAACCCGTTTTCGTGACATGTTGCATGTGTGTGAATGTGCATATATTCTACTGGGCATTGCGTGCTTTGCATTTATTAATTGCTAGATAATATTATTTTATTTGGTTTATGACATAATTATGTGTTATATGACTTCATTTACATGTTCATGTGAGTTTTTAAACTCAAAGTGTTGATCTATAGGTTTTCGGGGCTTTGTGAACCGAATTTGAAGCCCTAACTTCAGAAAATCATAATTAATTCATACGACCTCGGAATCAGGTGATTCAAAAGGCTAACTTGCCTAATTTTTCATGATCTAGCTAATGGAAGAGGTTTTGAGTGTTTTTGGTTCAGTAAAATATAACAAACGAGCCCTGGACAGAATTGAAAAGGCTAGGCAATCTAGAAGGGTCAAAATGGTCCTTTCTCATTTCCACTCACTTATCCTCTATAAGATTATCTTCAAACATAGTTCCAAATCAGATAGGAACAGAGCAAAAACATTCAGGCCTTCTTGGAGGGTTTCAAAGCATCAAAAGAATTGTTAAGAAATCAAGAGAAATCGGTTACGGTGTCGGCTTTGACCAAAGTTGCTCTTTGCGTCTTCTTCTTCAATTTGCACCGATTATTTTCTCTAGTAAGTGATGTTGTTAACTTCTAAGATTCATCCATGTTTATGGATAATTAAGATTAATTCATGGGGTGGTTATATACTTGTTCTAAATTGTTCTAGCTTGATACTTTGTAGAAGTTATGGCTAGAATTGTGAGTTTTCCCATAGATGTATTATAGGTATGGGCTGATTTTATAAGGACATTATGGTTGTGTTTTAGGAATATTTAGTAGGATCTATGGTGAGAAATTGAGCTTCCTTGACATATAAAACGATGGTGAAATTGTTGGACTAGTTTTAATTGACTAGTTTTATGAAATTGTGCACATATCATAGTTATATGTACTTGGAACATTAACTTGTCATTGCTGGAAATTAGTGTTCAATTTCTTGATGTTCTTGGATGGCTTATTGCTATATAGAACAATAACTTGTACATATGAGATATTGTTATTTGGTGAAGTTTTGATTTTTGAGATAATTAGGCATATGGAATTCATCCATGTACTTTACCTTGGATGAATTTGGTTATATTGTTCATCGATGCATCATATGGAAACCATGGTTTTATTTGTGCATACTCGAGGTGATGGTTTCTTTGTGGAGCCTAACCGACCCTTGATCGTTGGCCACGATTCAAGGTATACGGCATTGGAACCCTTGCTAGCAAAGGGAACCTTTGCGATCCATTTATGGATTACATGATATGTTGATACCGGTACATTCTTGGACTTCTTTGTGTGATCGTTTATTTCGACACACGGCTATATATTCGAAATGGATATGAGATGGATATGATTCAAGGCATCGAGTAAAGCTTCATCAATATTGTATCCTAATTTCATGTTATATGCTTTCCAACGTGCCCATACATATATGGCTTGTTACATGACTTGTATATGACTTGATTTTTGATATATGGAGTTATAAATGTTATTTTGGATCAATTGTTATAATTGTATAACTCTCCTACATACATGAATCACGACATCACTTACTAAGTCTTTCGACTTACCCCGTTTACTTTGTTTTCCTTAGATCACAGTACCACCGGCGGTAGGCCTGAGTGAGGACCGGGGATCAACATCGAGTAGCTTGGGGTAGGTTGTTGTACATAGTTTGGTAAGGTAGTTGTATATCGCGGTGAGGCATTTTTGTACATGTACGGATCACTTAGATCCTTTGAGTCTCTTTTGTTGTATATTTTGTAGCTCATAGCCTCACTCTTGTATTTTGTACTTATGGCTATCTTGGTTGTAACACAGTATTAGCCACATAGTTTGTACCGTTTCAGTTGAGGAGATGACACTTATTTGCTACAGGGTTTGTTTATATGGTTGCTACAATATTGTGGTTTATTTATATACATGTGTTGGTGCCACAATTGGTGGTTTGATTAATTGTACAAGTTATGTATTTTGTTATGCCATATTAAAGTAGTAAAATCGCCTGATTACTTTGTATAACTAATAGTTCGGCGGAATTTTAATATCCGTCCCTTTATTACTTGCTATGACATATATTTTACAAAGGAATTATATGTCACGAGATATGGTTTTGTTGATAAAATGACAATGTACTGATACGATATGCTTGACATGCACGTCACTTTCCCGTGCTCGGGACCTACCCGGGACGGGGGTGTGACAGCTGAAGTTTTGTCATCATCAAAAAGGGGGAAATTGTTGGATAAGGATGAATATTAAGGGCACTAAAGACAATAAGTAAAGGGAGGTTTTGATGAATTCCAAAACTTCAAATCTGCTAAGTATAAATTAACTTAGCTGATATCCCTTTGAAGAATTTTTGACTAAGTAAAGAAGATATCAGAAGAGTCAAAATTCAAGGTCCAAAACTACTGATATGCTGAAGGAAAGAAATCAGACTGGTGTAGATCAGCCGACTCAAAACAGATTTGTTCAAGTTTGAGATCAGCTTAGTTCGACATCAGACAAGTACTTTCGTCAGCCAAGTGGAAAAGATCAAGAAGTCTTTCCAACGGTAATAAATGCTCCTGGAAGTAATAAATGCTGAAGTATAAGGCTATTAAAGACAAATGATTGAAGAAATGCTTCGCATCAGCTGGGTGCATTTAATGCTGCCTGCAGAAAAGTACTGTTGACAGTACGGACAGACTGCAAAGAGCCATTCGCGGAAATTAAGGACCAGTACCCGAGGATTTTGAAATATGTCTCACTTCAATGGACATTTTTCAAACCTGCGAGTATAAATAGCTGTAGAGACGAAAAAAAGAAAAATAACACAAATCTCTGAGAAGAATTTCGAAGCAAAATCTCTTAAGTCTCAAGAACAGCTCACTTATCAGCTCTGTCATTTGTTGACTGAAGCCGAAGCTGAAGATCAAAGTTAAACACATTTTTCTGAGTGAAATCTGTTAGAGTGTTGTGAGGAGTAGATATCCATCTTTGTGAGTGATATTACTTCGGAGAGTAGGAGTTTCTTTGTGATTTCCTGCTGCGAACTTGTGGCTTATCATTTGTGGTAAAGCACAAGCAGAGTGTACTAATTACTTTGTGTTCTTAGTATAACCCAAGATCTGTGTGACTTGGAAGAGTGGATTAAAGGATATTTACATCCATATAACCACTATAAAAATCTGTGTGTTTTTACTTGCATTTTTACTTGCATATTTTCAGTTGCATAAAAACACTTTGATTTAACTGTTTGAAAAATTTTAAAAGGAAAGGAGTTTTATAAAACTGGAGATCAAACTTTCAAACTACTAAGTTTACTTGTGAAAAACACTTTACAAATCCGCTGCAAGTACTCTAAGTATTGAAACTGATTTTAACAAAATCAGCTAAGTAATTATCAGATTAGTGGTCAACAAAGCTGTTCAAAGATTTGTTCGCGATCAGCCTTGTAAAATTACTGTTCGGTAATAGCTTGGTCTGTTTAAGTTAGAACAAAAGTTTTAAAGTTAAAAATTGTCAAAAAGTTTAGAGGTCTATTCACCCCCCCCCCCCCCCCTCTAGACCTCATCTGACCACTTGGGACCAACAACCGTATTCATTACTTTATATTGAATCCTATAAATAAGGATTATATTTTCCGATTCTTGCATCATATTAGATCCATCTGATTTAATATCAAGGCACAAGGAGTGCATAAGAGTCGGATCTGTTAAAGACAAAGTAAAATTAGGAAAACATGAGAAATAATTTGTCCCATCGCAAAGGCTAGACTCAATTATTCCTAATAAGGAATCATGAAATTTGTTATGTCTTTTATCTCTTACACAAATTATTGGGGATGTATTTAATCCTAATCTTGTAGCAGGTTTTAATCCTACTTGAATTAAACAAATATGCAAAAATTTAAATTTTTGTTTATGTTTTTCAATTAAATTTTTTGACAATAATTGAAATGAATTATATCCTTCAGTTAAAGGAATAGCTTCTTCCACTGTTTTTACAATGTAATCATAAGCAAACTCAAAAGTTCCTTTCTGTTTATAAACAGACGACTGTACTGGTAATTTTCAGTTCTTCAAGGATTTTTCAAAATTTTCATTAAGAACAATTTCTTTGTTCCCACTTGTCTCACCTTGTCTTTTAGACAAAGTTCAAGTAAAACCTATGCATTCTAACACAGATCACTGTCAGCGTCTTACTACCAATCCCAACAAGCCAATACACATGCCACAAAAGGGACTAATCAGGATGCGCGACTTAAGGGTTTCCCCGGGTTTCACTGTGAGAGGAGGCAGAGGATTACCAAAACTAAAATCTAAACAGACTCAATAAAACAAACCTAAAACAAAGAAATTAAGCTGCTAATAAAATACTAATACGAACACACCACCTACGATAATGATCACGTAGAGTGATCCACTCAGGTTCCCCTGGAAAATCTATACAACACTATTTATATGATAAATAATGTTTACATATGCTTTATCCTATCAAAAGCATTGACGAAAATGGAATAACTAGCACTGTTAATTCTCAAGAAATAACATTCAATTTCATTACACAACCTCGTTATCACGAGATTGATCTAATTCAAAAGAAAATACAAAGAAAATAAAAATTCCTTAACTCCTTATCTCAGGAAATTAATTACAAAAAAATAGCTGAACAAATACAACCACCTTTAATTCAAAAAAGGATAACTGAATTACAAGAATCTATTGTTAAAACAATATGTGCTGACATTCCTAATGCCTTCTGGGAAAGGAAGAAACATATTGTAAATTTACCATATAAACCAGACTTTAAGGAAAATCAGATTCAAACTAAGGTTAGGCCTATTGCCATGGGTCCGCACCACCTTGAAATCTGTAAAAAAGAAATTGATGAGTTATTACTCAAAGATTTAATTAGAAAACCTTATAGCTCATGGAGCTTCCCAACATTTTATGTCGAAAATGCAGCAGAATTGGAACGAGGAGTTCCCAGGCTTGTTATTAACTACAAGCCCTTCAACAAAGTATTGAGATGGATTAGATATCCAATCCCTAATAAAAGGGACCTTTTAAATCGTCTCTATACTGCTATAATCATGTTTAAATTTGATATGAAATCTGGATTTTGGCAAATTCATATTGCAGAAGAAGATAAATACAAAACTGCATTTACAGTACCATTCGGACACTACGAAGGAACGTAATGCCATTTGGGTAAAAAAATGCCCCTTCTGAATTTCAAAATATTATGAATGATATTTTTAGTCCTTATACAAAATTTTGTATAGTCTATATTGACCAACGTTTTAAACATTTATATGCATTTATTACGCAGTCAAAAGGGCAGGACTTGTAGTTTCTGCTAAAAAGATTAAACCGTTTCAAACAGAAATTAGATTTTAAGGACACGACATTAAAGAAGGGACAATTTTCCCTATTGATAGATCTATAGCATTTGGAGAAAAATTCCCTAATGAAATTAAAGAAAAAACTCAATTACAAAGATTCTTAGGAAGTCTTAATTATATTTCTGACTTCTATAAAAATTTAGCAATTGACGCCAAACCTTTATTTGAAAGGTTACGTAAAAATCCTCCTGAATGGACCAATGTCCATATAGAAGCTGTTATAAAAATAAAAAATAAAATTAAGGAAATTCCTTGTTTAGCAATTGATAATCCAGATGCCTTTAAAATTGTTGAAACAGATGCATCTGAATTAGCCTACGGTGGAATCCTAAAACAGAGGATTAATAACAAAGAAACCCTTGTTAGGTTTACTTCAGGGGTATGGCAAGGGCCAAGAAAAATTTATTCCACGGTTAAAAAAAACTCTTATCTATTGTTTTATGTGTTCAAAAATTCGAAAGTGATTTATTAAATCAAAAATTTCTAATTAGAGTCGATTGTAAATCTACAAAGGATATCTTAGAAAAAGATGTTAAAAATATAGCATCTAAACAAATTTTTGCTAGATGGCAGGGAATTTTGTCTGTCTTTGATTTTGATATTGAGTTTATTAAATGATCTAGTAACTCTTTACCTGATTTTCTTACTCGTGAATTTTTGCAGGGTCATGAACAGGGCTAAGGACAAAGGAAAGGGGAAGTCTAAAGATACTCCTTTGAAAAAAGAAATGTCTTATAAGAAAATTATTGGAAAACCAGTGGAACAGCTGAGAGCTGAAGCATTAAAGGCTGCCCCACAAGAGATGAAATTAAGAGAAGATGCTTATGCAGCATCACTTAAAACTAATTTATCAAATGAATTCTTATATCCATATATCCCTTATACGACTATGTGGATATCTCCGTTAGATCTAAAATATGCTCACCTTGATGCAACAGAGGCTGGAAATTTTTACCTTAAAGATTCAGCCGACCCATACCTTTATCCTAAGGAATACACTTTTTACTATGCTATTCTAGAAATAACTAAATCAGTTGAATTTGATTCAAATCTCTAGAACTGGATCAGAGTGGGCTTATTCTAAAGCTTTTATTAAACAGGTTTATACACCAGAAAAATAGAGCGGTGATTTGTACCGTTATCATGAAATTCCAAGGGGAAATAGAAAAGAATTGGACAAATTTTGGTTCAATTATTTTGATTATATCAAAGCATGGGATGGTGCCTTTTGTTACGAGAATCGGCAAAGAAAGCACAACTGATTCCTACAATTCAGGGATTTCAATGCCACTAATCTCCCACTGTGGTTTATCAGATGGAATTACTTGAAGTAGTACATAAAATTAGATACTTCATATACAAATCAATTATTTCCTAGGTTGCACGGATATTCCAAAAAATGGCTCCATGCAGTATCCAGTACTCCAAGAATATGAATATGCGTCCGATACTCTTGGGATACGCGTACAGTACGCCAGCTGGAGTATCCTAATTAAAATTAAATAAAAAATGATTCGGATATGAGTATAGTACGTTTTTAAGAGTATCATAAAGGTTTTGGATACACACAGGGTGTTTTTGTTAGTTTTTCAAAGTTATGAGTTAAAAATTAATAAATTAAAAAGTTTAAAAAATTTGTGTATTTTGAATGGTCTTGGATACGGGTATAAATACTCGTGATGTTTAGTTGAAAATTTCAAATCAATTCGGATTTTGTCTAATTTTTTCAACTTTTGATATAACTTTTGTGTATTTTGAATGATCTTGGACAATTTTAGTGTATAACTTTTATGTGATGTTGTTCAACCCGAAATTAAACTAATAGACAATATATATTTTGAATATGATCTATTTTTTTTGGTATAATAGAAGGATCTAATTAGTTATGTTATTATGCATAATATAAAATTATTTTATTTTATATGCATATCTTTGCTGTATCGAATCCTATAAATTTTAAAAATTCGTATCGCTGTATTCGTATTGTATTATATTGTATCGCCGTATCCTTATCCATGCAATCTAGATTATTTCTTGCATAAAATTTATGTACAAAAATAGTATATAAATCTAGGCAGAAATGAAAACACCGCCTAGAATAGTTAACTTTTTCCTACCTCCAATATCTTCTGATCTGTTAGGCCATCTCCAACCCGTAGGGCTATTTACAGCCCTCGGGTGTCAATCTCCACCCGGGGAATCTGCACCCCCTTGAGCATCATCTCCAACCGGTAATTAAAAAAAAAACTTCCCCACTCTCACCTATATTATCTATAATAATAATAATAATAATAGTAGTAGTAGTAGTAATAATAATAATAATAATAATAATAATAATAATAATAATAATAATAAAATTTTAAATGTGGCAAAATAAATTATTATTTCATAGACAAATATATATAATTTTAAAATTAATAATGGATAAGAATTTTTTTATACTATAATTTTTTTTAATTTTACTTTCATGTTGCAATTTTTATATCTAATAATGTTACATCTTTAATTTAAATTAAATTGTTATTAAACCTACAACAATTTTTATAATTAAATGTAACTTTTATTTTTAGTTAATTAAAATAAATAAGGTATTGTTAAAATTTGTAGTTAATTTTTTAAATTTTTTTTAACTTTTTTTATTATTAATTTAGTTATTAATATTAATTTTAAAATTTAATAATAAAATAAAACAAAACAAAACCATCAGGTGGCGCCAAGTGGCGCCACCTGATGGCAGCTGGCTGGGACGCGCGTCCCAGCAATTGGGCGATGGGCTGGGCGATTAATCGCCCAGCCCATACATTTGGACCGCCCTATATAAACTCCAACCCGGGAGGATGGGGCTAGGCCCATCTCCACCCACCCCCCTTCCGGGTTGGAGATGGCCTTAGATGTATTCCAGAAATGTCTGCGATCGAGTAAATAGTTCGTACCGAATTGAAAAATTGAAAGATTTGTACAAATTATACGTTTCGTCACCACTTTATGGAATATCGTGAGGTGTGATTATGAATAAGATCTAGGCAGAAAAGAAAACACGGCCTAGAACAGTTAATTTTTTTCTACCTCAATATCTTCTTACAGCACCAAACATGTAAACAAAATTATAATCAGTGGCCCTCAGGGCATATCTCCAACTGGTCGACCAATGATTCATAAGGCTTGCTCCAGTGGCAAGGGTGGGGGTTCGAATCCCATTTGGAACTTGGATGGAAGCATTTCTATGGGTCTATCTAAGGGTCATTTGTGGTGAAGACCCCTTTGTGCGCAGAGTGTACAGCAGTATGGTGGGAACCCGGGGCTTGGTGGAGGCACATCCTGCGATTTACATCCTTCAGGATTCTAGGGCAAGGGTTCTGAGGGTCCAGGATTAGTCAAGTGTAAGCTTGTACACCTGGATTATCAAAAAAAAAAAAATTATAATCAGTGAAAATTACCTGGCCGCCATTGCCCAAACCAAACAAACGAAACTAATTAAGATCTGGACGCAGCATAAGTTTTCTTTTGACGATTAAATCATGGCGCTCGATCTGATCAGATCTGATACATTTATATTTTTATATACAAACAAATTAAGTTTTTCTGGTACCAGTAAAATCATCAATAAAAATCACTAATTAATCACCAAATCAAACAATCCAACGCAAATACAGAGAAAAGAGCTGCTACTCACCACCAAATTAAACAATCTCGTCTCCCAAGAAGATAAAGGCTGAATGAATTAATATAGGGCAACTTACAAATACCCCCTAGGTGATATTAAATACGAAAATTTCCCTCAAGTTTTGGTATTACAAAATTCAGTGGATTATTTCTATTGTTTATAATATCTTAAAAAAATTAAGTTTGAGTGGTAATTGTAATATCTCATAAATTATAAAATTGATAATTTGTATTATTTTTATGATGTATTAATAAATTTATTATTTTAAAAAATAATAAGAAAATATAAAACTCAAACCAGTTTGAACCAGGACCTTCTTTTAAATGCATAATACTAAAATAAAATACTACTAATCTATGAGTGCACAAATATAATATTTTTTTCTAGCCACAAAATTAGCCATCATTTCGTCGCACAGAACAGGAGCGTCGCTACCGTCTCCTCCGACGACCTCACGCACATACGTTCAATTAATTTCAAGAAGGTGCGTATTTCGATCTAAAATTGAAATTGGGACTAAAATTAAAATAAAAAAAATAAAAAATAAAAAAAGTAGGTTGAATTAGAACTCAAATTGGGAAAGAACCCCCAGGAAGCGTTTGGGTTAGAATAGTAATACTTCGACCACATTGAGAATTGGAAATATGGAAACTACAACTGAATTGAGATAGAAGAGTTCGAAGCGGTAATGAGCAATTACAAGGGTAAAAAGGACACTTTACATTTTTTATAAGACTTGTATATTCGATAGAAAGGTTGATATTTTTCCACACGTCATTCAATGAATGGAAAACTACCGAAAGTTTTCCAACCCCCAACTCCTAGCCAAATCAAACAAAGTTTTATAAGTCCATAATTATCGACCATCGATGTCATATTTTTTTTTTTTTATATATATCCAATAATTCCACATCCCAAAAAAGAAAAAAAGAAAAAAAAAACATTAGATGATCAAATGTAAATGAGTTGAGTCAATCAACATATTGTCCAGTAGTTTTTTATTCTTTTAGTTAAGTTTGAGATTGTATTCGGACTTCTATTTAAATGAACACAGTTCAAGTGTTTTAATTTAATAAAGTTTCTGCTTATGAAATTGGGCACGATTTCAAAGATTATTAAAATTATAATAGTAAAAAATCATATATCTACATTTTAGCTATTGATTGATCCTGACAAGCCAAAAGTCATGTAACTTTTATAAAATTATACATAGAATGAAATAAAAAATGCAAAAATACTCCCTATACTTTAGTTACTTAGCAAAACTCTATTGTGTTAAGATTTTATTTATCAGATATCACCTATATTCTAATTTTTATTAGCAAAAAATATCATTACAAGTCAAAATAACAACTATACCCCCTTCAAAGATACAAAAACGCCTCTATTCACTTAAAAAATTGGCAATAATACACATGTCAACTTTGAAAATTCGCATTAACCCCGTCCACATAAAAAATTGAGAATAAGCTCTCTATGATTTATGAATGAATTTTAAATAAAAAATTTCACTAATAAAAAAAGAGCAATCGGGGAGTTTTTAAAAAACACAAAGATATTTTAACAATTAGCTCAACCAAATATTACTACGTAATACTTATTTCGTCTGTAAGAACTCTTTCAATAATAAAATTGATAAATACATACTAATTAATCGGATTATCATTTTGTACGTATATCTTATATAGGATATGTTAGAAAAATCGAATACAAATATTCATGTATTTCTTAACTTATAATTTCTTTAAGAATTATATACATCTTTTTTTGAAAAATAGGATCCAAAATTTGAATTTCACATGGGACCCCAAGAGATTTGGGTCTGATATGGCCAACGTGTCTGTGCTTTTAAATCCAAAAAATATCACTTAAGTTCATGTTGTTAATGCTAAAAAGATATATTTTATTAACTTATTCAATTTTTTATTTTTATATCAACACTATTCAGAAGGAACTTAGATCCTACCCCAATGGATTAAATTCGTCGGGGTATACACGAATTTTAACCCTAAGAAAAATCTGGAGTTAGTATTTTTCTTTCTTTTAGCTTTAACTTTTAAGCTATTTTTCTTCCTTTCTTGCAGATTATTAATATATATATATATATATATATATATATATATATATATATATATATATATATATATATATATATATATATTGGTTTCCTATGCAGTGGTGGAGCCACGTTGACATTAGGGGGGTCCATAGCTCTAATATTTTAAGAAAATGGGCTAAGAAAATGTGAGGAAATGTTTAGTTTGTTTTGATTTTTATACTAAAATATATAATAAGTATATGTTTGTTGTTTAATGACCCCATTAAAAAAATAAAATTTTTGTAAAGAAAGGGGTCCATGTATGAATTATATAGTTGTATTAAAATTTTATTTTTGTTCACTTGTATATTTTAATCAATTATTAATGTTATTCTACATTTCTAATAAAATGATATGAAAAATATTAATATTATTATATATTTACAAACGTATGTATATATTTATGAAATATATACAAATGACCACTTGATACTTATATAGATAAAAATATGTATTTGATATCGTTTGGAATTATTATTGTGATATGATTTTCATGAACAAAAATTTACATGTTCTTGACAATTTAAATATACCCTTTTGTTCTTGGGTCAATGTAGCAAAAGTATAGACTAGTTTATATCTCAATATGTTTATTTGATTAAAAAATTTCAAATAATTCGAAATTTCTAACAAAATTTCTTAAAATAACTATTTGAAATATCCTCAATGACTCTATGACATTTTCAATCTATGAAAAACTTATGTAGACTTCGTTAAAAGATACTCATCTAGCTAAAACAGCGTTCTTAAGACCAAAGAGTCCGGCGGAAAACTCTCCGTTCCTTGTTCTCCTGTAGCTGGAACCTTCGGAACCACAAGAATCCTTAGTTAAAAATTTGACATTTAAGTTTGAATTAATTTTGTTTGAGAGTAATTATTTTCATTAATATTCAAAATTTAATATAATCTTTAATTTTACAAATGATCCCGGTGAAATTATTTTCTGGCTCCGCCACTGTTCCTATGGCTTACACATACAAATATTAATATGGTCATATGTACTTTTTTAATATAAATTTGGTATTTTTTTAGCATTCTATAACTTTTTTACAAAAGTGAATTTATGTTGTAAAGTTCTATATATATTAGATTACTCAATTAATATCGTAAACTATGTATTGAATGTATTGAGTGTGACTCTTCCTTTCATTGATTAAATATACAACATGGCTTATTTTTATTTAATTGTCATTTTATCATAGCATAAAAAAATATTTCTGAATTTGCTATTAAAAAAATCTCGTCCCAACCAAAACCTTCTATATTACCGCTAGTGACACTATTGAACCTAAATATTGTCACAAACAATAAAAGAAATCACATCTAAATAATACATCATACAGTATAATCGTTGCACCACGTTATCAATTATATTTGATGCAGTCGACCAATGTAGGTACATATAGAGTGAAATAACCCATTACCCATGTTCTAGATAGTATGAACACAATTTTAAAATCTCCTTATATTTGTATTTGTTTGGTGTTTGAGAAAGTAGTTTGGGAGAGTAGTGGAGGTTTGTGAAATAATCTCGATTTGCGTAATGTTGTTTGTTTGTGTTTTGAAAGAGTGGTTTGAGAAATAAAGTGGGTGTATGTTATTTTTGGAAGGGTTAGACTGTAGGTATAAGATGCGTAAGACTTTATGTCAAATCATGTTTGTTATGTGAGATAAATTGTGTAAAAGATAAATTATTTTATGTCAAATCATAATAGAGTTTATATAAGTTTTGTTAATAGATAAGAAATTGTTGTTTGTTTGACTTTTAAGGGAGTGGTTTGTGAGAAATATGAAAGATGAAAACTTTATTTCAGAAAGTAGAAATCATGTTTGTTTGGCAAAAAAATTTGAGAAATGCCAAACAAACAGGCCCAAATAGGAGAATATGGGGTGACTTGGATTTTTCCATTTTGAGTTGTATGTTGGTGCAAAAATTGCATTAATCTCCTTAACAATTTTCATCCACATCCCAAGACTTATATTTTCAGCCTATGTATCAGTTTAAAATTAAACTTTTAGAAGCCTTGCTAAATGCGAGGTCTTCTTTGTTCTCTCTCTATACACACATGCACACATACAACTGTGTGTATTTCTGGTGACTGTATTTTAATTTGTGCATTGGAAAAATTCTGGACGGATCAAGTTTCATCGTACATAACAAACAGTTAATCACAAAAAATTACTCCAATTATACATATTTGTGATTGATTTCATAGAATATTAATAAATTATGTACGATCAAAAATTGTTGACCTAACGCCGTGGTTTTGATGATGACGGAGAAATAAATTCTATTTTAAAATGGAATTTACATAATCGACGGCGTGAAGATGCCATAATGCTTTCCAATTTCTTATTCCGCCCCTCCATTTTATGAGGTAATATCAAAATCACATATTTTTGAATTTGTTTTCCCGCAGGAAGGATTTTATGTGCTTCATCATTTATATTATTTTTTTTTTTTTTTGAAAAGCTGAAAATTGTTTGTCGAATATAATTTGGGGCAGAGCATGTGTTTATACCATTATCTTAGAACATTTAGTGGTTTTTTAGTACTTAATTTTTTGTTTGTTAACATTAATTATAAAAATTGTTTTCAAAACTCTAGAGAATTATTTTGTAATTTAATTGGGGTGTTGTATTCATGCTTTGAGCAATTAGATAATGTCTTTATATGTTGTTCAGATTAATAGTTGTTTAGTAGAAATGGTCAAACCTAATAAATGGTAAAGCAAAAGCAAAGAATTCAACTCCATTAGCTGCTTTGACCACCTAAAGTTTTCTATTTAATTAGGTAAAAAACTTTTATCCTTTTTTGTGTTAAATATGTTTCATTGTCATTGAGGGCTGCTGTTTTTTACACATTTAGTGGGACTGGCGTATTTCCAAGAACATTGCCGTTTTATTGATTCTATATATGTTGCTTCTTGAATGTATGTGTCACAGAGTTAGAACTCGGGAACACTTTTATTAAATTGAGCCATAATTTGGAAAAAAAATTGGCATTAGTGCAGGATTTTATCATTACTGGAGGTTCTTTTGCTGTTAAAACGCTGGATTACTGCCTTTAATTAGCAGTTATTAACAACATAGGAGTTTTAAGGTAAGCTTTCGAGTTTTAAATGAAGTAAGATTTAGTTAGTATTAAGGAGCTATTTAATTTATATGAGATGTCTTTTTTTGACATAATGTGTATGTTTTCTTGAAGCCATGCCTTATCTACCTTCCTTTCTCAATGTAACTCTTTGTTTCTTGTTGTAATTTATGTATTTAAATGTTTGTGTATTCTTTCATCTATAGGTTTCGCTGATTTAAAATGGAGGATGGAAAACAAGATTATCATCCGGAAAAAGAAGATACCCTTGATGAACTTCCATCATTGATCAAAGCTATTAATGAAAATGAACTATTTGGTTTTGATAGTGTTAAGGAGCATAATGACGTGAATGGTCGACTGACATCAACTGGCCTTCCTCCTTTAAGCCCCAAAGTTTTTGTAAGTAAAAAGTTCTGTAGATTGATATATGTTGATGAAATAGCTTACAAGCGTTTTTCTCTTATTTAAAAATCTCAGAAATCTGAGGCAGCTAAATCTATGGAATTGCAAGAAGATCTCTCACAGCCAGAAATGATGCATACAGTCTCCATTAGTATGCCGACTTCTCCTGTTCGAGATCACATACACAACACTAAGAGAGTTTTATTTAAAGAAGATAACTCATTATTTGGCTATGAGATTCCGAGATTTCCTACATACAAAAAGTTTGATCATAAGGAAAAACAGGCTACCTTTTATTCTCAACCAATTCCACAAGGCTCTGCTCTAAATGAGGCTATAATTAGAGGAACATTTACCAATCTTCCTGTACAGAAACCTCGAAATCATAAGCTGAAAAATGGAAGATATGACTCTTTTAAGACATGGTCTGGAAAGCTCGAGAGACAAATTTCAAATTTACGTGGTAAACATAGAGAAACTGATCATATACCTCAGACTCAGAAGCCTGCGGAAGTTGAAAATTTATCTGTCGACCGGTACTTTGATGCCTTGGAGGGTCCGGAATTGGATAAACTAAGGGTATGTGTTTGTTTGTGTGTTTTTCTTAACAGTCCTTTTTTATTTAGAGAAACTTAAGAATTAAGACGAATATTGATTTTATTACAGGCTTCGGAAAAAATAATACTACCAGAAGACCAACAATGGCCGTTTCTTCTACGTTTTCCTATCAATTCATTTGGTATTTGTCTTGGTGTTAGTAGTCAAGCCATTATGTGGAAAGCCTTGGCTACTTCTCCATGTACAAAGTTTCTCCATGTGAGTCCAGATGTAAATATAATCCTATGGTTCATCTCTGTTGCTACTGTGCTGATTGTGGCTTCGATTTATGCTCTGAAAGTGACGTTCTACTTTGAGGCTGTTCGTCGTGAGTATTACCATCCAATACGAATAAACTTCTTCTTTGCTCCATGGACCACACTTTTATTCTTGGCTCTTGGAATCCCACCTTCCATTTCTCCTACTTTGCATGCATCTCTTTGGTACGTTCTTATGACTCCGATTTTTTGTTTGGAGCTCAAGATTTATGGCCAGTGGATGTCGGGAGGACAAAGGAGGCTTTCTAGGGTAGCGAACCCTTCAAATCATTTATCAATAGTTGGGAATTTTGTTGGGGCTCTGCTTGGTGCATCTATGGGGCTAAAAGAAGGGCCAATTTTTTTCTTTGCTGTTGGATTGGCTCATTATACTGTGTTATTTGTTACGCTTTACCAAAGACTTCCGACTAATGAGACGCTGCCTAAGGAATTACACCCAGTTTTCTTTCTCTTTGTTGCTACACCTAGTGTTGCTTCTATGGCATGGGCGAGGCTTCAAGGGTCCTTCGATTATGGGTCGAAGATAGCTTACTTCATTTCTTTGTTCCTTTATTTCTCATTGGTTGGTTCTCAAATACTTAGGCTCGGTATCTACATGCCCTACCTTTCATTGCTTAAACTTTTGAATGATAGTCACTGTTTGTGTTGGTCTACATCCTGTGTCGGATTGACTTGTTTGGTGTTGGTCGATGTCTGCCGACCCGTTTTATACTGGGATGGCTCATTTTGTCTGGAGCGACTTGACCCGTTTTGTACCTGCTCAAAACATTGTGCATCAAGTAAGTCCGTGTTGACCTGTTTTGTCATGGGTCAAGCCCATGTTCATCCCATTTTGTGCTGGTCAACCCTTTTGCACCAGTCGCCCCTTTATGTGTCGGCCAATCCATTTATTCTGGGACGGCTCGTTTTTTTACAGACGATCTATTCATACCAACCAACTGACAAAAGATCTTCTATCCCAGTTTGGTGTCACATCATGGATCCACCCTACAATTGTATCTGTGGGTCCACATTAATTTTGAATTTAAACACTTGTAATAGATCTATATGTGTGACACCAAACTGGGATAGAAGATCCGTACCGCAACCAACTCGTCTCGTATCAAAATTACCCAATTTGTGTAGGGTCTGGTCCAAGTCAGCTCACTTTGTGCCAGTAATTCAAAAGTTTTTGCAATGAGAGGCTGGGAATATATCAATATTGGTTTACAAAAATGCAAGCTTAGCCTATAGCTTTGTCTAATCTGTTTCCATTTTCTTTTCTTATCTTCAGGCCGTTCGAGTTAATTTCTTCCGAGGCATAAGGTACATTTCGACTCATTCCCCATAAATGGTACATTATCATTCAATTTACTTAAAAACTTCCTAAGATCATCTCCATTTTTATTCGATAGATTTTCATTGGCTTGGTGGGCTTACACTTTTCCAATGACCGGAGCTGCCGTTGCCACAATAAGGTACTCGACTGCGGTACCAAACGTGTTAACCAAAACACTAGCAGTCACTCTCTGTACAGTAGCTACACTTACAGTGTCATCATTGCTAGTGACAACTCTGATTCATGCATTCGTACTTGGGGACCTATTTCCGAATGATATTGCCATAGCCATAAGTGACAGAAGACCAAAATCGAGCCGTAAATGGTATCATAGGAAAGCTAGTGGTACAGATACTAATATTGAGAAGTTTTTGAAGTATTCAGACTCATATGGGAAAGATATTGAGGCTTCAATGATGAATCCTCCAAGTTCATATAACAAAGAATCACCAGAAAATGTCAAATAGCAGTCCTGAGGTATGAAAAATTTATGTAATTTTTTTTTTTTGGTGGTAAAATTCTACAATTGTCAAGGGAGGAGTTTTCTATAGTTTGAGAATTCCATTGAACTTGATGTGTAGAGAAGAAATGAGGAAGTTGAGGTGGTGAGAATTGATGTATTTTGAGCAGTAAATTTTGGTGAAGAGGAATTTAATACTTGAAAAATTATTTCTTATTGGTGAAGAGGTATATATACTTTTTTTTTTTTTTTTTGAGTTAATGTCAATAATATTTACTTTACCCATTGTGATTTGAATAAGAGTATTTTACCCCTCTGTAATCTTATAAAAATTTCACACACACCTCCCTGACATATTTATGTGTGGCAGTTTAACCCTTGTGTTATGATAATGTGATAGTTTACCTCCTTTGTTAATCTTATAAAAATTTCACACACGCCTCCCTGACATATTTATGTGTGGCAGTTTAACCCTTGTGTATGATAATGTGATAGTTTACCTCCTTTGTTATGATAAATGTGACAGTTTAATCCCTGTGTTATGATAAATATGGCAATTTAATTTCTATGTAACAAAAATATTTTTCATACCCACTCTCAATTGTGGCAAGTAACTGAAGGAGGTAATTTGCTTCTTAAATTTAGTTATAGGGGATAAATTGCTCATTTTTAAATCACATAGAACATTGAACATTATGTATTTCATGATATCTACAACGAATTTCTTGATGCAATTACTCACTCAACTCAGTTAAAAATCTCTAACTTCGTCTTTTTTTATCCTTTTCATAAATTAACTTTCTTCGTTGCATTAAGTTTTAAAATAAAAGAAGATCAATCAACCAAAATATTAACTTTTTTGTTGAAAAATATTTATTAGATCTAATCAGGAAACAATTCTGTCAAAAAAAAGAAAAAAAATAAAGAAACAATGATATTGATAATATATACATCTAAGTTTTATGGGATATAAAAATAAAATAGCTAATGGAAATATTATCTCATGTTTTGTAAGACCTATGAAATTTCCATCTTTTCCATTGAAAACATCGAAAAGTTTTTGTTTTAAATAAGATGTAATTTCGAAACTATTTATTTGCCTTAAACTCTGTTATTTTCCTAAATTTAGTAATTCTTTTAAAAAAAATTTCTTAGTATTTCCGAAACATTTCCTAATAGCTTGAAAATTTTTCAATTTTTTACTGAACAAAATATATATTCGAAACGAAATTTTGATCCATGATTAGACCGTCTATACATAAATAAAATATTATGTATATATTACTAAATTCGAATTCGCTCCATAAATTTCTAATTACAGATCATTTAAATGGGGCAATTTGGTTTGAGGCTTTGAGCAGCTTCACATAGGCTTAATGTTGGGCCCATCTGTATGACTTGGGCTTTAAGTTGGGCTGTAGCCGCGGATATCACAACAACTTGTGTTTTTGTTTTTGGTTAAACACTTGAAAACTAGTGGGGCTAAGTCTCTAATTTTGATTTAACTGCAGTTTTGATAAAACTTTTAAGAATAAATGCATATTTAGTCATCAAATTTTAACTTTAGTCATATAATTGTCATCCTAGTTTTAAAAATGACATATTTAGTCACCCAATTTATAAATAATAGAATAATTCATCATCAAATAAGTGGGAATTGACATAAAGATAACATGTTTTATGTTTTCGTCTCTCCTAGCACTTTTTTTTTTACCAAAATTAATGATTTTCAAGCGAAATAATTTCGTACTCCAGGTCCCTTATTACACTTATCAAAACTCAAATTAGTAAAAGTCTTCATCAGCTTGATTGTGCATAATCTTTTGTTGTGAGCTTTAAATTTTGGTAAATGTAATTCAAGAATCAAAGTACTCGAATTATCCTCTTAAAGTCGTGTAAATCGCTCATAAAGTCATTTTGGACGAAAAAATATCAGAGATAAGTTCGATGTAACAATATTTTGTAGTAGGAATATCAATGTGTATATTTTCTGACATCAAAGACAAAAGTGTTAAATATTTAAACTTGAGCGACAAAAGTGTGATTTAGCCCAAAATTTAGGACAAGGTAAATCAACAATTCTTGCGGTGGAGTCTTTATTAAGCTAATGCACACTATATATAAATGCCATTGAACTTTACAATAAAATCAATAAGGTTTTAGAGGATGCCAAACTTAAAAATGTGATTCTTTGGTGATAATTGTTGATGAATGGAGAGCTTTGGTGATTAATGTTGATGAAGTGAGACTTTCGTTATCTCTCCGTCAATTGCCGCTTATTTGATTATGAATTGTCCCACTATTTATGAATTGGATGACTATATATGTCATTCATGAAATTAAGGTGATGATTTTATGACTATAGATAAACTTGAGTGACTAAATATCTATTTTTCCCAAAACTTTTATTCTTTTTCTAATACTTATTGCAAAAGGTTCTTTTTTTTTGTCTTGATATGGGATATGATTACGAAGAGAAGGGGGCCTATAATTCAATATGGGGGTTTGTAAGAGCTTTAAGAAGTTTTTTTTGTGCTTAAAGCACTTTAAAAGTGTTTGTAAATAGTGCCTTTTCTATTGCTTCTTCGACTGAAAAGCAGAAAAAAAAAACACTTTTAGAAGAACAATTTTGTCGTGGTGGCATTTTTGCAATATTTTAGAATTAGTTTGTGACAATTTTGTCCTCAGTAAATTATTCTATTTCCATATATATATATATATATATATATATATATATATATATATATATATATACAAATACACACATATATATATATATATATATATATATATATATATATATATATATATATATATATATATATATATATATATATATATATATATATATATATATGTGTGTGTATTTGTATATATATATATATATATATATATATATATATATATATATATATATATATATATATATATGTGTGTGTGTGTATTTGTATATAACATTTTCCAATTCTCATTTACATTTACTTATACACTCCTCTTACTTTGGGAGAATTCATTCCAATTATCCCAAGTATTTTTGTAAGATATTTTAAATTATTTTTTCGTTATCTTATTTTAAGACCTCTTTTGTATTGTTTGCAATATTTTGAAAACATTTATTCCACAATATGGGTTTTTGGTGAAATATGGATTTTTCTTGAACTATATAGTTATATAGAGAAGTCATATTTTGTGGGAATATGTTTCTTTTAAACAATCAACTTGCTATTTGGTATTGGAAAAAAATGAGGGTAAATATGAAATTGAATAATTACAAATACTAGAAACACAAGAGTCATTTTTTGAAATGCAAACAATAAAGAGTTGCTTAAAGTTGTTTTTTTTACTTATTTGCAAATACTCATTGCTTTTAAATAAAAGTACTTATTTTTTACTTTTACTTTAAGCAACTGCTTTTTAGTTTTCAAAAGCAAGAAACCTTAATTTACCCATATACTTATTTTTCTTTTAACAATAAAAATAATTATTTTTCCTTTATATGTTGATAATCTTAAAAAATATACGACTTTAGACTCGTTTAAGCAATGCATGCATCATAGATTTTACTAATAAAGGGGAACATATATGACCTATACTTTCATTCTTTGTCATAATTTTTTTCTCATAATTAAACTTGAATAGTTAACTTACCTGCACTCTTGGGCATCAAGATTAATGTAATTTGAATATACCAAATATTGTGTTTATTTTACTTCAATTTCACTCCAAACCAATTTTCCTCTGGCTCCTTTTTGTTCAGTTTTAATATATGTTGAAGATTTGTAAGAAGCTACTTAAATTTACTAATAAATTAATATGTGACTAAATGTCATTAATTCAGACGGACCAAATATGTTATCAATATATATATAATATTCCCCTTTTTCTTTTTCTTTTTCTTTTTTTATTGACATATTCCCATGTATTGCATGATGACATTGAAATAATGATTTTATCCCCAGCCTTATTAAAGTGATGTTATTCTCAAGAAATATAAAGACATCCCCCTTGATACAATCTGAAGAACTAATTATGCACCCCACATAATTTATTTTCTCATATGATTACAAATTAAAAAAAGTATTTAATTTATTCTTTTAAGGTCCCCCATCAGAATTCTTATCCTTTATCACATTATATTGTTCCCTTTGTTTGGGCAATATATAGCAATCCTCCTTAAAGTCAATGTTATATTGTGAATATGAAATTGAAAAATATAGCACAAAGAGGTTTGTTCATATCTAATTTATTCACAAGTGAAATCATAACTATGGACCAATAATTCAAAATAGAATTTAAATGTTATTTTTCTTTTATATATTTGAGTTTGAAATAAATTTGATGAAAAAAAAATCCATGGAAATGCAAAAGACCCCAGCAGGAGGATTGTTTTCCCTACCTTCTATGCAAATCACATGCAAGCAGTTGGCAGTTAAATAAACTTTATAAACTTATAGGCCCGTTTGAAAGTATTTTGTCTAAGGTGTTTCAATTTTTAGATCTATTTAAAAGGTACTGACAAATTATTTGAATTTATTAAATAATGTATTCTCATGTAGGGTTTTAGGGAAAGGTTTCGGGTCGTTTGACATCTTTAGGATTTGAAATTTTCAAAATGTATTTGAATTGAGTTTTAATATTGGCTTTTTAGAGAACATTTGAGGTTAAAAAAAGTGTTGCTTAAAATATAGTAGTAATCTATTATGTTTTGCTTGAAATTATAGCATCTATTCCAAACAAAGAATGATCATTCACAATTACAATTATTGTCTAGACAACCTTGAGTTATACACTTAAATTAATTTATGAAAAATAATTATACCGTGCATTGAAAAAACTTTACGATCGATTGTTTAGTGAAAGGAACTTGTCCCTTGCAATGTTGAGTATCCAATTTTAAATTTCTGTTGAAAAGGTCTCAACGTAACGTAATGTGTCCGAATTGAATTTCGAAAGATATTAAATCAGATCTAATATTTGAATAGACCTAGTAGTTTCATCCTGCCTCAATTGAAAAACGAAAATAACAATGAAAACACATAATATAACGTGTCCTTGAAAAATGCTCACATTATCATGGCTAAGCATTTTCACATCATCACATGAGTTCATAGCAAATTATGATGTTCGTAATGTTTAATTTTCATCCTTGTAATTTGAAAAGAGCTTTTTACTCTCCTATTATCGTATAAAAGTTTCCTATTATCTTCCTAATATTTTTATATGTTGCACTTTATCCCCAGTTTAACCCCTTCCCCCATGTTATGATAAATATAGTAATTTACCCCTTGTATTATGATAAATGTGGCAATTTACCCCCTGTATTACACAAACACTTTTCATGTGAGTTACACTTTCCGACTGAAGAAGGTAAATTACTTCTTTAAAGTTTGCACAGGGAGTAAAGTACTCTTTTTCAAATCACAAAGGGGTAAATTAAAATTAACTCATTTTCACTTATTTATAATGAGAATACAAAAAGGGACGAATCAATCATAAAAAAATTACCATACCATTGAATTATCATAGTTACAAAAATAACTAATTACCACAAGTTCTTTTACAATGAAGAACAGCTTCAATAATTGAACTTTCAGAATCACAAGACGTACGCCAATTCTCATCAACAGAATAAGCTACACTACTCCTTGGCGATATTGCATCGGAGACCCTTCTCATATTCTTTTGATTATTTCCTCCCCTTTTACAAAAAAGGGACCTAAACAAAAACGTCAAATACTTTCTGAAAAAACGTGTAGACAACCTTTGACACTTCTTCAACAGTCCATAACGAACCCGACTCAAGGACAAATCCAATTCTTGATGAGCGGTTGATGAGATTGAACTAGTTCTTGAAATGTAATAATCTTGATCCATTATTCTCTTGTCTTGAACATGACAAGGCACAAGAATTCCATTGGAGATTAGTTCATCAGCATGAACAATGTCCAATTGTGATTCGGAAACAGGGAAATCGAAATCGAAATCGAAATCTAAACAAAAATCGGAGGAATTAACTTTGAAGAATCTCTTTGAAGGTGGTAATTTTGGATCCATTTCTATGAATGAAGCTTCATCATGATCAAAGGAATCTTGTTCGAGGGGCTTTAAGTTAGCTAACCAACTATATGAAAAGCTTTCAATTGAGGGAGATTGGAGGGTAGTTTCCATTGAAGTTGTTTTTGAAAAAGAATTGGAGGAGAAAATAAGTTTTTTTTTTTTTTTTTTTTTTTAAGAATTTGAAGGTTGGTTGTAAAGGAGGTTCTTCTTAGTTCTTAATATATGCAAGATATATATTTATATAGAGTGAATAACATTTTTGGTCCTTTTATGGGTTACATTTTGTATTTTCGTCCCTCTTAAATTTTTTGTAACAAATTGGTCCCTCTTATCAATGTAATGTATCATATTCGTCCCTCTTATAACACATTCTTACCTCTTAAATTTTTCTGTAGCAAATTCCTCCCTCTTATCAATGTAGTGTAACACATTAGTCCCTCTTACAAAGTACATCAACTTTTGTCCACTTTAGTATTTTGAATTTAATTGATGTATTTTGTATATAAGAGGAAAAAATGTGTTACACTACATTGATAAGAGGGACGAATTTGCTATAAAAAATTTAAGAGAGACGAATGTGTTATAAGAGGGACGAATGTGATATATTACGTAGACTGATAAGAGGACCAATCTGCTATAAAAAATTTAAGAGGAACAAAAGTGCAAAAGTTAATCCATAAGGAGGACCATAAATGCGATTTACTTTATTTATATACATATATTGTGTATGTTATCAAGTACATATTTGTGTTTTTTCTACTTTACTGAGAATTATGTATGTGGTGGTTTGAATTCAGACAAGTGTAATTAATAATTGATAAGGAAATATTTGGGAGAAAGGGAATAGAATATTTAGGCCCACATGTTCTCAATTTGCTTAAAAAATAACATTGTTCCTAGCTAGATTTGTTTACTAGATATAAAGGACGTTGTTCTACACAGAGAAAATTCAATTTATTTATGATAACGATATTATTTGGTACAATCGTTGTACAGATGAGGTGTAAATGGTTGGGATTTGATCAAACAAATGTTTGTATATTAATTAATGGTGAGAATGAGATTATGAAGCCAATTTTCCTTAAAATTAATTTAAAATTTTAATTTAATTTTTTTTTTTATGTTGTATCACATTATCAATACAACGAATACACCAAATAATTTTTGCACGTAAACGAGATGATGTAAATGTTTTTAGAGTTACCCAAGTCAACGTGAAGTCGCGGCACGTGTAGAAAAGACTTTAACAGAAGTTTGTATATTTGAGAATATAAAATGCAATATACATTACCAAATAGTAGTTGTTTGAAAAAAAAATGATACGTAGATTGAGTTTATTTATCACTTTATCGATTTTTCTTTATTTTCTACATCATTTTTTTTTAACAATTCACATTTACTCACTCCCACGTAACAATCTTCGAGTTTCCAAATTTAACACTTCAAAACAGGACACAAAAAAACAAAAAAAGAACGTACTAAAGATCCCCATTTACATATCCATTTGAAAGGCCAACTCAAATGGTAGTTTCCAATGAAAATGTAAACCCCTAGCTTTCAATTTTCATTCTCATTATGCATTTTTCACACTCTAAAGGGAAATTGCATGCAAATGAGTGTCTAAAAAAACAAAAAAAAAGAGAAATGTGCTTTTGAAGTGTTAAATTTGGGTACTTAAAGGAGAGAGATAGATAATATCTATATGATAGTTATTTGGGGTGAAATGAATGTGATTCGATTAAAAAAATAGGTTAAACAATAAAAATATTGATAAAGTAATATGAAAACTCACTTGCATACTCATGATTGAGATGAATTATGTTAAGTGAGAATGCAAACAATTACTTGAAATGTATAAGTCATTTTACATATAACTCCCGTCCGAAAGGTCCTAATGTGAAAATACATATTCTCATAATGAGTAATGAAATTTAGGGATTTACATCCCCATTTAGAAACTCTTACGGGAGTTGCCCTTATAGTAAGGATTTGGTTGATAATTGACCTAGTCAACACTAAAATACGACCTTTGATCAGAAAAATCTACAGACTCGCGTTGATCTAACCCAACCAAAAGGCCCAAAATTGACCCTATGGTGCCTAGCTAAGTTATTTAGGTCAATTTGGTTGAGATAAGGTTTCACTAGTTGTCTTTCACAACAGAGTTGCCACACCTATGTGAGAAATATTGTACAATATATTATACCATACATATATTACAAACTAGAAGGGAACACCCATCTAAAATTCCATGTCAAATTAAAACTAAGCGGAAAAATATGGGACATGACAAATTAAGCTAGGCAGATGTCCTTAATTCTACTCCATTCAAACACTTCATGACAATCGAGCGAATAGCAAATTAACCCTCTGTGTTATTTTTAAAAGATAGTTTACCTCCATCTGATAAATAAAAAGGCAAAATAACTCCTTGTGTTTTGTAAAAGAAGTATATTGCCTCCAGGGACGAATCCAGGAATGAAGTCTTGAGGGGGCCGAATTTCACTACTGTTATTTTTCTTATAGTGATTTTCAAATTCAATTCTTTACATAACTCTAGAAATTTTTTGTTATCTCAATTCGTTACATTTAATGAAGATAATTTGTTATGGGGATAAACCACAATGAATTAACCTTCAACACACAATTTTATACATTAGGATTTAAGGTTTCAGATTCTTAACATTCTTTGTTTGATAAAATGAATCAATCATGGTTGATTTTCTTATAATTTCAAGTTTATATAATTAATAACTCACAATCTATTGTATAATAAATAAAATAGCTAATAGCAATGCATTATTACATTATTTATAATATGGGCAATAAACATCCACTATAACGAGTCAAATTCATTTTATAATTGGAGTATATACTAATACTAAGATATTGTTTGTATATATATACACACACACACATATATATATATATATATATATATATATATATATATATATATATATATATACATATAAAGCATAAATATATTTTTTTTTAAATCTTGGGGGGGCCAAGGCCCCCCCAAAACTTGGCTAAATCCGTCCCTGATTGCCTCCCTCTTGAATTTTACATTTTTACAAGGGGATAAAATGTCCATTATGCAATATCACAGAGAGATAAAATGCTCATTTGTACATATCATATGGAGGTAAATTGTCTACTTACGCTTATCACAGGGAGGTCAAGTAAAATAAATATGTTGTCAAGGTAGGGTTAAACTGATAATTTTTCACATGAAAATGAAGTCTCAGTCGCTTTATAGAGCGTGGGTGCAACACCTCTACGAATAAAGAACTAAATTGCCCATTATTTTATGTCCCAATTAGCTAAATTACCTATTTTCATATCATAAAAAGTTAAATTATTCATTAGATATATCACATGAGTTAAGTTGCCAAAACCCTTTGACAATCTCAAGGTAACAGTTTTGTTACAAAAATCTAGATATTTGTATTGAATCTTCATATATACATTCTTCTTCCGCAATTGTACAATTACTTTTGAATTGTGCGAAAAAGGAAGCAAAAAGATTCTAACACAGACCTGTTCGGTGGTACGCAAACAATCACAATATATGTTTAAAACTAGGGGCGAAAGTCAATTTATACCCTGTAAAATACAAAATATTCAATTTATTTTCCTATAACTTGAAAAAAAAAATGCTTTTTAACCTCTGTAAAAAATTTTAAAAAACTATAATTAATCTCATTCAATCGGAGAGTGTTACTCACTTGTAGAAATGAGAGTGGCCTGAAAAATGTTTTTATGACATAAAGGGTAAATTGTTACATTTATCATAACACATAATATTAGATTGTCACATTTATCATAACACCGCGGGGGAGGAGGTAAACTGTCACAATATCATAACACAGGGGGATAAAATGCCACATGTTAAAATATCATAAAGACAATGTAGAATTTTATAAGATTACACAGGGTTAAGTGCTCTTTTTCAAATCATAGTGATATAAATTTAACATAATTTATCAACACAAGAAGGGGTAAAAAGTAGAAACAGATGTGCTATGCGCGCACTTGCAAAGTTAGTGCCATGAGTTAAATAGTAATCTATAGATGAGATGTTGCCTCGATTAGCTTATTACCTATGTTATAGGAGAATTTATTGTAATCGTACTTAACAAACAATAAAAATAAAAATAAATAATGAATATCCCATAGGGTAGTTAATTGCCTTTAACTCGTATTTTTACATATTTTTTAGGCAAAATTGTAAAAATCATCCCAAACTAATTATTGATTATGGATTTTCTTTCCAAATTATATTAACTTGACGAATTTCTTTCCATAATTTAATATTTTTTTGGAATATCGTCCCGTCGTTAATTATGAGACGAAAATTGCGCATTTGTCCGTTAAATTACCACATGGCTGCTCACGTATCATGACATGCTAAATTTTAACATGAATAATTATATAATATTGCATAATTTGTCCCAAACTATTTACAAGATTGAATTACCGTCATTTTCATTAAATTAGAAATTTAATATTGGGACTAAATTTATATAAAATGGTAAATCATGGGACGAAATTTGGCAAGTTGATATAGTTTGGGACGAAAAATCAAAATTAGTAATTAATTTAGGACGATATTTCAAAAGAATATTAAATTGCGGGACGAAATTCGATGAGATAATATTGTTTGGGACGAAATTCTAAATCGTTAATTAATTTAAGACGTTTTCTGCAATTTTACCTATTTTTTATTTCCAAATGGTCGAATCTGAATTTAACTAAAATTGTCTAGGAAAAAACATATGAAATCAAAATAATGAAATATCACATGGCTTCCCTTGGTAGGGAAATTTCAGGTTTTAACATCCACCAAAAACCAGTGGTAGTAGTGAATTTATACTCTTGTTAGTTATTAATGCAAAATCACTTTTTTTTTTCATTAAAAATCAAGCTACAATTATTACACTTGCAAACAACGATAGACAAACAAAAATACCAGACAAAGGTCCCCTTGCTTGTCGGAGAAAAAGGCAGACATTAATGAAGCTATTAGGCAGCAATAAAAAGAACAGGAAGTGACTTCAAACCCATTGGTCCCCTATCATGTTTCCTCTAAAGATAATAGTAGTTTTTAGAAAGAAAAAAAAAATCAATTTAATTTAAATTTAAATGGAGTGGACAGTTGTAGGAAAAGATAATACAGATTCTACAAAAATAAATTAAACTTTTTTAGTGGGCTTTAATGCCTGGATGATATTGAAATGGGCCTTAACTTTTGTGACAAACTAAAAAGGGAATTTTTTTCCATATGCCATATGGTTCTTTAATATTTTGACTTGAATTTCCAAGTGTTCTTCACATTCAAATTCGAAGTATAAAATATTAATATTGAATTTATTTTATATCTTTTTCTTATTAGAAAAGAATTGGTTTGAAATATATTCATGAGTAATTACCATAAATAAATCTGAATTGGATTAACATAATTTAAGGGTGAGAATCAATCTATCAAAACATGTTGAGAACGAGAGTAGTGTGAAACGCTCGTTATGTAATATCACAGATAGTTAAAGTGTTTATTATGTATATCACATGGAGCTAAAGTACTCATTTATACATATCACAGGAAGATAAATTGTCTATTTACGTATATATTACATGAGATAAAGTGAGGTGAATATATTATCAATCTAAGGTAAAATTGATCATTTTTCACATGAAAATGAAGTATCAGTCACATATAGATTGCTCATTTTTCAGTGTGATTGCAAACACCTCCACTAGGAAGACGATAAATTGCTTATTATTTCAAATTAAGGGGGGTAAATTGCATATCACAGAGAGATAAATTGCCCATTAGACATACATGGAGTTAACCTGTAAAAACTCCATATTATTTATTCATTTATTTTATATGTTTGATTTGATCACAATTAATTTCGATTCTCCTATGACCATCTCCAATGGAGATGGCCGAGCTCGGGCTCAAGCTCGGGGTGGGAAGGGAAATGAACTCTAGCGGCTGGGGCTGCGGGGCGGGGCAGGAACAGGGAGGAGGAAGGGCTCGGAGGAGCCCTGTCCGCATCCTGGGGGCCGCGTGAGTTTGGTGAGGAAGAAGAGGGGCGCGTGTTTACACTTTTAAGCCATGTGGCACCACCTGATTGATTTTGTTTTTGTTTTTTAATTTCTATATTTCTTTTCTTATTTTTAAGGTTTTAAGGTTTTGAAATTAATTTATCTAAGGAAAATTTAATAAAATTAAAATTTCCTCCTAAATTAAATTAGATGCGTAAAATTTCAATATTTAATAAAAATTGTTAGTATATATGCTTATGTGTTTGCTAGCACTTAATAAATATATATAGCCATCAATATTTAATTGAATTATTTAATATAATAAAATTTTAAATTATTTTTATGGACAAATCAATTTTAATTAAAAATTAAATTCATAAATTAGTTAGAATTGTAATTAGAACTAGAATGAATTAGAATTGTAATAATTATTTTAAATTAACACTTTCTTTTAAACATTTTATTTTAAAATTTTTTAGAATTTAATCATTTAATTACAATATTCGTGGTGGATATATATTTTTAAAAATATTAAATTAGTTGAAAAATAATTAAACACTTATACAAACAATTTAAATTAATGCTTAAATTAGGAAATATTTAAATACATACTTAAATAAACAAGATAAGTAAATACATACTATTTACATTCATTGTTAGCCATATTTTTCATACACATGGGCTATTATGCCATTCTGGAGTCTACGGTTGGCTTCTTTGGATCGTATTGCATCATGAAAAAATATATAGTTATCCAATTATTACCTTTAATATGGGTGAAAATCCTCCTCCATTAGACGCATCGTACCTTTGTCGAAAGTATACATTTTCGCACTCACAATTCGCAAGAATACGGAGGAAAATGGGATGCTTCATACGGAAACGGTGTCGAAATGTTTCACCTGAATACAATGGTCTTTTGACGAAATAGTCGTTCATGAGTTGTAATTGCCGTACTTGGTGGTTCTTATTTAAAAATCTACGACAAGAAACAGAACCGCCATGTATAGGCATAATTGCATTATGAGAATTCATTGCTTCAGATCACAGCTCGTGAAATTGTGCGTCCTCATCATCTTGTTCTTCCATCATGCTGTTATAATTATCATAAAAATTATTTCGGGAAGAAGATGATTCATCGGCATAATAGATCCATTGTTGTTTTCCATTTTGATAAATGAATTATAATTTTTGAAGAGTGAATGAATATTTATAGAAGAGTGACTGAATATCTTTTGAAGAGTGAATATAATGAAAGACACTGAGATATTTGTTAAATATGTAAAAATTATAGAATTATGCAGCACTTATGCACTACACAAATTCTGCATCTGCTCTGCACCATTCAAATTCTGCACCACCTCTTGAATGTACGAATTCTACACCACCTCGAATTTCGTAAAATTACATAATACACCCTTTAGGCTTCTTAAAATTACGAAATGGCATATCTATACTTGTCTCCTACTTAAAAAGGATGTGTGCTCACTACTGAATTCACAACTCTCTCATTATCTTTAGTTTATCCACTGGGAATTTCAATATCTTTCATTCTAAATAAAAAAGAAAAGCAAACAGTTTAAGGCAATGTCGACAAAGTGGACTGAGGCTGAAGATGTAGCCTTGACAAAAGGCATACATAGAGGTCTAAGAGGACAATGTGGTAGGTAGTGGCCAGGAAAAAAAAACATTTTGGGCCAAAATTATATTCATAATGTATGCCTTGCTTGATGCTGCTGGACAAAAATTTCAAAAAAGAACAAAAGAGTCAATTACTAGTAGATAAAAAAAAAACATATTTTCAGCAAGATGCAAGAATATGACGAAGCAGTTCAAAGGGTCTCAAGACAGGTCGGAAATGACGGTCCCATTATGGATGAGGTAAATGTTATGTTAATAGTTAATACTATTTTAAAATAAATTTACGTTATTAGCATTTTCATTATATCACAAATATTAACTATTTATTGTTATTTTTAGCATGAATTGTCATTGCATCTGTACAAGGTCAAAATGAAACACCATTGGTGCTTCCAGCACACATGGGAATATGCTAAAGATTGGATCATTTCAGCTCAGAAAATCAAGCTTCTCAAACACCGCCTGGGAAGACATCTCAACAAATGGAAGATTGTTATATTCCAACACCTCCAGAAATCCAATTTGAATCGGAGCCACTAGGCGACAATGAAAACTTGGAGACTCCCCACGTACCCCAATCGAGTCAAAGACCTATTGGTACAAAAAAATCCAACAAGAAAAAATGGAAGGCTTCGAGTAGTCCATATACAAATATTGACTTGGAAAGGGAAAAAATCCAGACCATGAGAGAAAGTGCAAATATGTTAAGAGGCTCGACGAGAGAGAAGACATCAGGAGATGCTTTAACGTCAACGAGAAGACGATGCAATGAAAATTTCAAAGGAGGAACGGATTATGTCGATGGACTACTCTTTATTCACTCCAGATACAAATGCGTATTGGAAGAATAAAAGAAGGAAAATACAACAAAAATGTCTTCCTCGGGACTTATTTGGAGGTTCATCAAATGAAGGATCCGACTGGTTTAAGGGGAAATCATTAAAATGTTGTAATTCATGTGTGTGCCGTTTATTTAATCTTCTTTGTTGTATTTCTTCTCTTCAATCAATTTTATTTTTATTATTATCTACTATATTTAATTTTAATATTTTGATATTATTATTAATTTAATTATATTATTAAAATAGCTATTAGTATTATTAATATTAATATTAAAAATAAAATTAAAACTATTATTATATAGTGAGAGTGGGGAAAACAAAAAAGTGGAATTAAGTGGGACTTGGATCCCTGCCATTGGATACGACCAGGCAGGGCTAAGGGTAGAGGCAGGGGGAGCCCCAGGCCTACGAAGCCCTGACCCTATCCCTACTATTGTAGATGACCTAATATTTCCAATGGGTAAGCGGTTTGGACAAATACTACCCTTTAAGCCGACGACGTACACATCAGAAATTTAGAAAGTGTTTCCTCAATCTCTTATACTCCTTTCATTTTTTTTATTTGTCATTTTAGGAGTTCAATGTAAATTTAATTACTTTCTACTAATTTTACTTTTCTTGTTAAATATTGACATTAATGTTAGTTAATGCTGTGATTAATATTTGGTTAAAATTGTGTTTTGTGATTTTTTTTTTTTTGAAAATATGATTATTTATTATATTTTTTAATCTGCGTGCATTGTTCCAAAATGACAAATAATATAGGAGGTGCAAATTTGACTATAATAGTTGATTATACATATGTGGACAAAATTCTAGAACCTTATCCGCTTCAAGGTTATAGGTAGTTTATTGAAATTGAAAAGAAGATAAGATCATAGTCCAAATGTGTGATGTAAGACAATATACTATTTTGTTGATGAGCTACACAATTTTGTACTCGATATATCAATCATTGTTATTTCATATTAAAAATATTGGTCCCCATTCAATAATTTAATTATCTTGAATTTCAGCAGAAGAGTTATTTGTTTCTTGATTATTGTTGGATAAGGATGAAGATGAAGGCACTAAAGACAATTTTAGAAGGGAGGTTTTGATGCATTCCAAAACTTCAAAATTGGCTAAGTATGGATTAACTTAGCTGATGATCCCTTCGTAAGAGATTTTGACTAAGTACAAGAAGACATCAGAAGAGTCAAAGTTTCAAGGTCCAAGACTTCTGATCTGCTGAAGTAAAGTTATCAGACGGATGAAGATCAGCTGACTCAAATCAGATTTGTTCAAGTTTGAGATCAGCCGAGTCCACCATCAGACGTATACTTTCGTCAGCCAAGTAAAGAAGATCAAGAAGTGTTCCCAACGGTAATAAATGCCCTTTGGAGTAATAAAAGCTGAAGTACAAGGTTATTAAAGACAAATGATTGAAGAAATGCTTCGCATCAGAAGAGTGCATTTAATGCTGCATTTAATGCTGCCTGCAGAATAGTACTGTTCAGTACGGACAAGACTGCAAAAGAGCCGTTCGCGGATTTTAAGGACCAGTACTCGAGGAATTTGAATATTGTCTCTCTTCAACGGACATTTTTCAATCCTCAAGTATAAATAGCTGAGAGAGACGAAGAAGAAACATGCAACACACTTTCTGAGAGAAATTTCCGAAGCAAAATTCTTTAAGTCTCAAGAACAGCTCACTCATCAGCTGAGTCATTTGTTGACGAAAGCAGAGTTGAAGAATCAAGAAAAATACATCTTCTGAGTGATTTTGTAAACAAGAGTGTTGTGCGAAGTTGTGATCCATCTTTGTGAGTGATCAAACTTTAGAGGATAGGTCTTCTGTGTGATTTCCTATTGCGAACTTGTGGTCGTTTCATTTGTTGTTCGACGCAAGCAGAGTATACTGTAAACTTTGTGATTATAGTATAACCCAAGATCTGAGTGACTTGGAAGAGTGGACTAAAGGATATTTAAATCCATATAACCACTATAAAAATTGATTGTGTTTTTACATTGTTTTAAAACTGCATATTTACTGATTGCATAAAACACACCAAGTTAACTGTTTGAAAAGAAGTTAAAAAGGAGTTTACAAAACTGGGAAAAACATTTTTCAAACTGCTAAGGATACTTGTGAAAAACACTTTGAAAATCCGCTGCAAGTACTCTAAGTATTAAAGCTGATTTGAACAAATCAGCTAAGTAACCATCAGACGAGTGGTCAACAAATCTGTTCAAAGATTTGTTCGCGAACAGAGTTGTAACTTACTAATCTGATCAGCTTAGTCTGTTCAGTTGAAGAAAAGCTTTAAAGTTAAAATTGCAAGAAAATTTTAAAGAGGTTTATTCACCCCCCCCTCTAAACCTCTTCTGACCACTTGGGACCAACAATTATATAGTTACCAAGTTTTATATATTGTTGACTTAATTGGTAGGTTTAACTTCTTCTATGAGATGGGTGCTTATTTATATGCCTTTCAACATCAATTTCTCTTGTTTCTAAAGTCTTTTTATGATAGTGAAATTGCATGAGGTCAAAATGAAAAGAGAAAAGAACCAATTTAATCAATTTTAACGTGTTAAGAGGCATGTTAAGTTGTCTAAATACATATAATAATGTTCATAATTGATAGTGGCGATTTATGATCTAGGGACATTTTAGTAATTATGATCTAGGGGTGTTTCAGTAATTCGGTAATTAATAAATTTGATAATAAATAATTCAGTCAAAATGACTATTTCACCCCTATTTATTTTATTTGACATTTATGAAGAAAAACTCTTCACCTCCCAAGAAACCCTTCACCTCCCAAAAACCTCTTCACCTCCCAAAATTTCTCCTATAAATAGCATCTCATTTTCAAACAAGAGGTAAGTCATTCTAGAGAGAAAAAACCGAAAATTATAGAGTTCTTAGCAAGTTCGTCCCGTGCAAATTAGCATTCGTAAAGAGTTCAAGAAGAGAGAAAATCTCGAAGAAATCCTTTGATCATTTTTAGACAACATCATTTTGGCGCCGTCTGTGGGAAAAGTTTGATTTGCACGTTGAGATGGCGGACGAGTACGAAGAGAACCAGTGGGATAATCTTGAAGGGCCAGGTGATCCACCTATAGGAGGAGCCCCTGGCAACGACCTACTTGGTGCGGGAAGCATTGGACAAGACCACCCTGGCGCAGGAGGCGCTGGAAACGACCTGCCTGGTGGAGGAGGCGCTGGAAACGACCTGCTTGGTGGAGGAGGCGTGGAACAAGGCCCACTCGATGGAGTAGACCCCCAAACTTTAATGCCTGATCGAGATGCGCTTCCGAATGTACCGCCTCCAGTGCCAACCATCCAAATGACCCAAGAAATGCTTGATGCAATGGCGGCAACAGTAGCGGCTCGAGCGGTTGCACAATATGTAGCGGAACAGCAAAGAATACGCAATTCAAGCCAGTCCCTGCACGCAATCCCGGATGCATCCACAAGGCCTGAAAGAGGTGGTCAGAGACAGCAAGAACAACCACACATAAGGCAACCAGTTAACGAAGAAGAAGTCAACAGTAGAACTCCAAGACCAGAAGAATTGCGAAGACAACCTCGTTTAGTGATGGAGAGAGGTGGAGGAAGAGAACAAGGAGGACAAAATTACACACAGCAAGGACAAGAAGGAAGGGCGGAACAATTACTACCCATGGTACCATTAAGAAGAAGCCTATTCTCCCATGCAGTCTTATCAGAACCATTGCCACCTGGCTTCAGGATCCCAAGCCTGTCTGAATATGATGGAATGGGTGATCCTCAAGAACATCTAGATAAGTTTATTGCCAAAGCTGATTTGTATGCAATAAGTGATGCGACCACTTGTAAAATATTTCGCACTACTCTATCTAAGATCGCACTCACTTGGTTCAATCAGCTCCCTTCAGGAACAATCACTAATTTTGAGCAGATGAGTCAACGATTCCTCCATCACTTCTCTATGAATAGAAAAACTCAAAAGACGGCTGCTTACCTATTCACTGTAAGACAAAGAACAGGAGAGCCTTTAAGAGAGTATATACAAAGATTCACTAATGCAGTTTTAGAGGTCCCGCAAGTCGACCCTGAACTTTTGGCTAGCATTCTCCAACAAACTTTGACAGATGAACGTCTTAAGGAATCTTTAGCCGGAAAACCTCCAACAACTCTGGATGCACTCCTAGCTAGATCTGAAAAGTTCATAAGAATCGAAGAGGCAATGGAATCAAAGTCAGAGAAAGGAGGTAAAAGGAAGAATAGAGAAGATGATAGGAATGATATCCCAAGGCAAAAAGAGAATCCAGAAGAAAGAAGGAATGTTGGATACAATCAAAAGTATGCTCACTATACTCCTCTCAACGCTACACGAGAAGAGGTATTTGTAGCAGCTTTAGCACAAGGATTACCTCAGTGGCCGGCACCATTGAAAGACAATCCGGACAGAAATAAGTCTAACAAATATTGTCGATACCATCGTGCTCGAGGACATAACACAGAAGACTGCTATCATTTAAAAGATGAGATAGAAAGGTTGATACAAAGGGGCAATCTACAGAACTTTGTAAGAAAGAAGAGAGATATAGCCCCAGCAAATTCGCAAGCTGGACGAAATTCTAACCCGAGAAGAAATCAATCGCAAGAGAGAAGTGGAGGACAAAGGCCTAACAGAAGTAGTTCAGTACAAGCAAGGCAAGATGAGAACTTACCAAACGCCGGCATTATCAACATGATATCAGGAGGACCGGTTGGAGGAGATTCTGTTAGATCGAGAAAGGCATTAGCGAGATCAGCGAAAACCCTACATGACTGTCCATCGTATGCACAACACTATGTCCATCAAGTTGAGAAGTGTAATCAGATCATCACCTTTGATGATAGGGATTTGGAGAGAGGGAAACTACCACCACAAAACGATGCTTTAGTAATCTCAGCAACGTTAGCAAATTTCTGGGTTAAGAAAATCTTAGTAGATAGCGGCAGCTCAGCAGATATAATATTTTATCATGCTTTTGAGAAGTTGAACATAGACAACACCGAGTTAAAAAGGGTCAATACCCCACTTACTGGTTTTGCGGGAGAGATAGTGGAAGCATTGGGAGAAGTATCACTACCTATCTCCCTCGGAAGTTATCCTAGTAGATCTACGAAGATGGTGAAATTTCTAGTGGTCAAAGCACCTTCTTCATATAATATGATATTAGGAAGGCCTAGTCTAAATCTTTTCAAGGCCGTACTTTCAACATATTATATGAAGATGAAGTTTCCGACACCAGAAGGGGTAGGAGAAGTAGTAACAGATCAGATGATGGCTCGAGAATGCTACGCTAGCACATTGAAAAACTGCAATAAGCGAACCAAATCAGAGTCAAATCATGTCGGTAAAAATGATACTGATCAGTTGATGAATGACGCTTCAGAGGCGCAGGAAGAAGAAGTCGAAAGCAAAAAAAGAAGGCAAGAAGATTTGCGGATAGAGGCAGTGGAAGAATTAAAAGTTGTGGAGTTCATCCCTGGAAATCCAAACAAAACAACGAAAATAGGAACAAGGATCGAACCACATGTGGAAGCAGAATTAATACAGTTTTTGCGAAAAAATATGGATATGTTCGCTTGGGACGCCATTGACCTTCAAGGAATAGATCCCGAAGTGATGGTGCATAAACTCAGTGTTGATCCGATAGTGAAACCAATAAAACAAAAGAAGAGAACTTTTGGACAAGAAAGGAACGAGATCATCAAAGAAGAGGTAAACAAGCTCCTGCAAGCGGGATATATTAGAGAAGTGCTTTATCCCGACTGGCTGTCAAATGTGGTAGTTGTTCCAAAGCCTAATGGAAAATGGCGAATGTGTATTGACTTTACAGATTTAAACAAAGCTTGTCCAAAAGATTCATATCCTCTTCCCAGAATCGATATGCTAGTAGATTCTACCTCGGGATGTGAATTGTTAAGTTTTTTGGATGCTTTTCAAGGATACAATCAGATCCCCATGCTCCCTGAGGATCAGGAGAAAACAAGTTTCGTCACCGATCAGGGAGTATATTGTTACAAGGTTATGCCATTTGGCCTGAAGAATGCCGGAGCCACATATCAAAGACTTGTTGATCATATGTTTAAAGAACAGATTGGGAGAAATATGGAAGTATATGTGGACGATATGCTTGTGAAGAGCTACAAACAATCTAATCATCTAAAAGATTTGGCAGAAACTTTTGAAGTATTAAGACGCTACGGTATGAAGCTGAATCCCAATAAGTGCACTTTCGGCGTTCGAGGTGGAAAATTCTTGGGGTACATGATTTCTGAAAAAGGGGTGGAAGCTAACCCAGAGAAAATCGCTGCAATACAAACTATGTCTGCCCCAAAGTCAGCAAAAGAAGTACAGCGCCTAGCAGGACGTTTGGCTGCACTGAACCGTTTTATATCTCGATCTGCAGATAAAGGGTTGCCTTTCTTTAAAACCCTTCGTAATCTTAAGAATTTTGAGTGGACGTACGAATGTCAGAAAGCATTTGAAGAACTGAAAGATTATTTGGCATCTCCTCCACTCCTTACCACGCCAAGGTCTGGAGAAATATTGTATCTATATCTTGCAGTCTCGGATTATGCTATCAGCTCAGTCCTAGTTAAATCAGAAGGTAGAGATTACAAACCCATCTACTATGTGAGTCGAATGTTACAAGGAGCAGAATTAAGATATCCACAGATAGAAAAACTCGCACTGGCCTTAGTATCCACAGCACGAAAGTTACGCCCATACTTCCAATCACATCAGGTTGTAGTACTTACAAATCACCCACTTAAGCAAGTGTTATCAAACCCAGATGTTTCAGGAAGAATGGTGAAATGGACAGTAGAGTTGGGAGAGTACGGTTTAGAATTTCAACCTCGACCCGCCATAAAAGCTCAAGTATTAGCCGATTTCTTAGTTGAAATGACAACTGGTCAAGCTGCTAGTTCTTTGACCACCTGGGAAATATATGTGGATGGCTCATCTACAAATAATGGCAGCGGTGCAGGAATTGTAATAAAAAGCCCCCACGAAGACGAATTTGAATATGCTCTCAAACTCGATTTTCCAACGTCCAATAATGAAGCTGAATATGAAGCTTTGTTGGCTGGAGTAAAACTAGCATCAGCAGTGGGAGCGAAAAAGTTGATAGTATATAGTGACTCTCAACTAGTGGTGAATCAAGTGGGTGGTTCCTTCGAAGCCAAGGGGCAGAAAATGATTCAATATCTTCAGCGAGTCAAGGAAGTACAGGTAATATTATACCGACGTACTTGACATCAAATAAAAGATGTGATTTTGTAACTGTATATGAATCAAAATAAAAACCTCCATTAAATTGGAATATTGCAGGATAAATTTGAAGATTTTCAGTTAAAGCAAATTCATCGAAAAGACAATGCCAAAGCCGATATGTTAGCAAAACTAGCTAGTGCGCTAACAACGGTAAAAAGCAAGAAGATAATCTTCCTCACAACAACTCGTCCAGAAATAGAAGGAGATGATCATGAGGTATTACCAATAATACCTGAAGAACCAAGCTGGAAGGACGAAATAGTTAAATATATAGTCCATAACGATCTACCGGAGGATAAGAAGAAAGCAAGGTTATTGAAACTACGAGCAGCTCGTTTCGTCATGATTGATGGAGATTTGTACAAAAGAGGATTTTCCCAACCATACCTCAAGTGCTTATCCCCTGAGAAAGCCAACTATGTTCTTAGAGAGATACACGAAGGGAGTTGTGGAAATCATCTTGGAGGTAGAGCACTAGCAAACAAAACATTACGGCAAGGATACTTTTGGCCTACGCTAAAAAGAGATGCAGGTGAACTAGTTCAAAAATGCCATAAGTGTCAACAACACGCTAATGCTGTACATTCTCCAGCAACCTTAATGCAAACACTTGAAAGCCCATGTCCTTTCAGTCAGTGGGGCATTGATTTGGTAGGTCCTCTCCCACCTGCACCAGGACAAAAAAGGTACAAACCGTCCCCAAAACATTACTTCATTTTTACAAAAAAAAAAAAAAAAATTTCATAACATTGCTTTTTGTGTTAAAACAAAAAGGTATTTGATTGTGGCTGTTGATTACTTCACCAAGTGGGTAGAAGCTGAACCTTTAAGAACCATCAAAGAAGAAGACGTGTTGAAATTCTTGTGGAAAAATATTGTCTGCAGATTTGGAGTACCCCGAGTCCTTGTATCTGACAATGGAACGCAATTTAGGGGAAAAGAATTGCAACGATGGTGTGCCGAGATGAAAATAACGCAATCCTTCACTTCTGTTGCAAACCCTCAGTCCAATGGACAAATAGAAGTAACCAACCGCATCATACTACAACATATGAAAGCTCGCCTCGATAAGGCTAAGGGGGAATGGGTGGAAGAATTACCTAGTGCATTATGGGCTTATCGAACAACTCAAAGGGTAAGTACTGGAGAAACCCCTTTCAATTTGGTTTATGGAACAGAAGCTGTAATACCAGTTGAAATTGGAGAGGTCAGCTTGCGGGTGCGATGCTACAGTCCTACGTATAACGACCAAGGTCTTACCGCTAATCTAGATTTGCTAGAAGAACTAAGAGAAAATGCTAGTACGAGGGCAGAGAGGTATCGCATGAAGATGGAGAAAGCTTACAATGCTAGGGTACGTCCTCGATCTTTTCAAGTGGGAGATTTGGTATTGCGAAGGACGGCAGTCATTCCACAAAAGGACAAATTGAAGAAAAAATTGAAGAAGTTTGAACCTAAATGGGAAGGCCCGTTCAAAGTAGTAGAAGTGGTAAGCTCTGGAGCTTATCGACTTCAATACTTAAGTGGAGAAGATATACCAAGAACTTGGAATACGAGTAGCTTGAAAAATATTATGAGTAGTTTTGCAATGTACTTTTTCAATAATCTTCTACGTAATGATCAATAAAGCCTCATTTCAGGATTTCTTCTTTCCTTACTTATGAATATCTATGCAATGTTTCATTATAGTCTACTTGTAAAAGAAAAAATTCTGATCAAAGAAAAATTCAACAAGTCAACACTTCAAGAACCACTTTATCGATCATCAAAGTATAAATGCAATTAAAAATTGCACAATAACAAACATATGGTGGATATATCCACAAATATTCTTCAAACACAAGTAAAGCAAAAACGCAAATATTCAAGAACATAAAAAAAAAAACACAAACGAGGGCAAGTCCATCAATCTACTGCATATAACTAAAGTTAACTATTTTTTCCCTCTTGCGGACTTTGGAGCAGGATCTTCCTCAACCTCATCAAATGTTTCATCAGGGATCACAGTTCCTTCATCCTCGTCAGCTTCATCATCTACCTCAGGATCGATAAACATGAAGTCTTCACCAGGAAAGCGATCCGAGTCTCTAAGTGTTTTGCGAATAACCCGAACTGTTCGGTCGTAAACCAAAATGGACTCCTTCAGAAGATCTTCTCTATATGCATCAGACTTCTGATAGTTACTCACAAGCTCCTTCTCTATCGTGCTTTGATACTTAGAGACAAGTTCCTTCTCCAACTCCCTATAATAATCCTTACCCTGTTCGGACTTCCTAAACTTCTCGCCAGTATGAATCTCATGCTTCAGTTCCTTCGTCAACTTCGTGTTTTCCAGTTTCAGTTCCTGAAGTTGTTCAGTCATGCGCGCCAGTTTCTCCTCGGCCATCTTCGTTTCCTCCTCGCAGCGTTTTGCACGCTGAGTAAGCAAATGAGACAGAAGGGGTATCTGCAAAATAAAATAAAATAAATATAAACAAACAAGCAAACAAACATAAATATTTTCTATGTTAAAAGAGGAACATAAAAATATATATAGGAAATGTTAAAATTACCCGAGCAATATCTGCGCATAATATTTTATCCAAATTCTCGGAAGGAAGTTGATCAAACCGATTGGCGTCATGAGCAGTAATCAACTGCCTAGTCTTGTCATATCCGAGTTCCAGATCGGCGGAATCCCAAAATGAACATACACCTTTCTCTTTATTAATACCAAAAGTGAATAAGCCCTTTCCCATTCCAGGACGAGGAGGAACTTCCTCTCGAGGACGTTTTGGAGGAGGCGACGATTGTCGATTCCGCCCACCTGACGCAATCGTTCCAAAAGTCTCATTCGGAACACTACGAGAAGCCTGAGATACATTCTTTACGAAACTCCCTCTTGGATTTCCAGATTGAGTTCCCTTATGCGAGGGGGGAGGAGGACGACGAGAGTCACGATCTACCTGTGAGGCACGATCTACTTGTGAAGCTCCTTTTCCAGCACGAATCTCACTAATGGACATACCCTTTCCTGCAAAATAAGAAAATTAATACACAAGACATAATGATAAACATTATATATATATATACATACATAAAACATACATATGATATGTACCATTAGCAAATAAAGGAGCAACATTAAAAGGTTCTCTAAATAAACCAGCATTCTCAAACTTCTCGCGAATATCACTCGGATCGATAGAAGTATCGTAAGAGGAAGAACTACTATTCCACTCAACAGGAAATTCCCAACCATCATTCCTTACGTAAAAATACTTAGATTTCCACGGTCCCCTAGAACCTTTTGCAGAAGTACAGCCCTCTAAGAATTTGCATTTGTTTTGAGGAAAAAAGTGAAAATATAACTGGTTAGGAACTCTTCTCAAGATAAATAAACTCCTAAAAGACTCCAAAGTTGGAAGAATATTCAGTTGGGTGGAGCAAAGCAAGAAACCTTCATAATACATGAAAGAGTTGGGAGTTAACTGACTGATACATATATTGAAACTACGCACAATTTCTACAAGGAGAGGGTCTGGAGGAATCGAAAAGCCGCAAAGAAAAAATTCTTTGTACACGGTGAAAAACCCTGGTGGTGGGGTCCTAATTCTCTGGCCATCAGAAGGAAGCAAAAATTCGTGACATGAGGATAAATTAATCTTATCCTTAAGCATATTTATCTCCTTCAAGGACATCTCGCTATTAGCTATCTCAATATCTACCACACGACTTTTACGCTTTGAGCCCTCAGAAGATGGAGCCTTTCTCCCCTCATCCTCATACTCATACTCATTCTCATCCATCACCCAGCTAGATGCATCTTCTGGCCTATTTCCTAAAGGAATTTGACGAGAAGTATCAGAGTTAGATTCATCATCAAAAATCAAAAAATCAGAAAAATCAGATTCACATGGAGGTAGTTCGCGAATAGCTTTTGCAACTTCTTCCTCAAACGGAAACTCAATCCCTGAATCAAAACTTAAAAAATCAACCTAAGAAGAAACACCTAAAGAATTCGTCCAACACATATTTAAACCGAAACAAATTAAAACAACAGAATCTCGCTCGGCCGAGTCAAATTCCGCCTCGACCAAACTCGGCCGGGGCAGGTAGCCTCGGCCAAACTCGGCCGAGACAAATTCACCTCGGCCAAGCACAGCCGAGGCAAACATGCCTCGGCTGGACTTGGCCGAGGCAGATATGCCTCAGCTAAGTTTGGCCGAGGCAGATAAGCCTCGGCAGAACCTGGCCGAGGCATATTACCTCGGCTGGGTTCTAGCCGAGGCATGCTGCCTCGGCTGAGTACTGGCCGAGGCATCGGCTGAGTACTGGTCGAGGCATATTGCCTCGGCATGGTACTAGCCGAGGCATGCTGCCTCGGCTGGGAACTGCCGAGGCGATCAGAACCTGGCCGAGGCATGCTGCCTCGGCTAGGTACTGCCGAAGCATATGCCTCGGCAGCACCCAGCCGAGGCACACATTGCTTCGGCTAGGTAATTATGGGTAATTATCCAAAAAAAAAAAAAAAAAAATTTTACCTCGTGACGACATTCTTCTAGCGGATTCCCTCGAGAAAGAAGCTTAAATTTTAAGTTTGAAAGGTTTAATTAAAAAAGTGAAGACGAAAATTATAAATAGACTATAAAAACTTATAATTTTGGAAGTACAATATTTTCAAAGAATAAAATCCTCCTATATTTGATCCTAACTTAATTAGGACATTATTTTGCAAGATTATATATATCTTCTAAAGTAAGGAGAATATTCTAATCTAAATATATATATCTTACTTATTCTAATCTAAATATATATATATGTATGTATATACATATATTCTTAAAGTACGTATGTATTTTAAATTCCGCAACTGAAAAAATTTTTCATTCCCGGAATTGGGGGGACATCATGATAGTGGCGATTTATGATCTAGGGACATTTTAGTAATTATGATCTAGGGGTGTTTCAGTAATTCGGTAATTAATAAATTTGATAATAAATAATTCAGTCAAAATGACTATTTCACCCCTATTTATTTTATTTGACATTTATGAAGAAAAACTCTTCACCTCCCAAGAAACCCTTCACCTCCCAAAAACCTCTTCACCTCCCAAAATTTCTCCTATAAATAGCATCTCATTTTCAAACAAGAGGTAAGTCATTCTAGAGAGAAAAAACCGAAAATTATAGAGTTCTTAGCAAGTTCGTCCCGTGCAAATTAGCATTCGTAAAGAGTTCAAGAAGAGAGAAAATCTCGAAGAAATCCTTTGATCATTTTTAGACAACATCAATATTTAAGATTTGATTTAGCTTATTCCGAAATTCTGTTTCACATATTTTGAGCACTTCTCCGATTGAAACTCGAATATAAATTCAATACATCACGTGAATTACACTAACCAACCCTCATTAATATTTGTGTTTTTATTTGAGTAAATCGCGCTTTTGGTCCTCTTTATGAATTAATTTTTATACTTTCATCCCTCTTAAATTTTGTAGCAAATTTGTCCCTTTTATTAATGTAGTGTAACACATTAGTCCCTCTTAAATACAAAATACATCACTTAAATTCAAAATATATTCTAAAGTGGACGAAAGTTGATGTATTTTGTATTTAAGAGGGACTAATGTGTTACACTACATTGATAAGAGGAACGAATTTACTAAAAAAAATTAAGAGGGAAGAATGTGTTATAAGAGAGACGAATATGATACTTTACATTGATAAGAGGGATCAATCTGCTACAAAAAATTTAAAGGAGAAAACATTATATCTTTTAAAATTATGGTCAAGTTGACCATAATTTTAAAACCATAATTAATAAGTGTTAAATTTTTTTATATATTTTTTACATATTTTGTAACGCCCCCAAAATTTCGAACGCTTTCGATTGGATTTTAATCCAAATTTAAGTGCTACTTTTTATTTTCAAAGTTAAACATTAGTTGAACTAAAATATACAATTTAATTATGTCCTATGTCCTTATTAACTTTGAAATGTTTTAAAAGCACAAAAATACTTTAGCATAATAGTATACCTCTTTTGAAAAATATTTTGACTTTATTGTGCAAAATAAATAATTTCTGGGGCAAAATGCACTTTACCAAAACTTCAGGGGGCAAAGTATAAATTTCGCCCCATACTTGATTGCAACTGATAGGAGAGCCCTTATAGCTCTCCTAGACAGCTCTAGGGAGTGGCCAAGCATGCCTCTTGGTTAGAGAGATTTCTCTATCCAAGATGAACATGCATTGGCTTGTTTTATGGGAAGTAATTATATCTCCCATCTTCCCAAGGTGTATTTAAACACCTTTCTCCTCATTTTCAGATTTCACTCCACTTAATTTACACCTTAGAGTTCATAGTTAAGTTAGAATTAGAGAGAAAATAAGAGAGAGAGAGAGAGAGAGAGAAGAGAGAACACACTAGAAAGAGAATTTTCGGATTCTCACTACACAGCCTCGATTTTCCGACCATTCCGCCTTCGTCCACCGTTGGATCATTCCCAAATTTTACGTGATGGTTATTCACACATGGGGCTACATATTGACCGTTCAGATCGTCGATTGGATCTCCCAGAGTGAATCGGCAGTCCTTGGAAGTTGGGGAAAAATAAGGATTTGAGGGCTTTTGTTATGAACCACCACCGGAGCCGCCACCACTGCCACCGGAGCCGCCACCACCACCTTCGGAGGTCTGAAAACGAAGAGATCTTCACCCCCTTCGTTGCTTTGGGTAAAAAGACATCTATTCATGTGTTCTTTAGTCTTTGTGATATTACTTTATTCTCTTTAAAATATATGTTGAAGAAGTTTAGTTTGTCCTTGTGATAAGTTGTTGAGTTCATATGTAATATTTAGTGTGACTTGCTTTGGTTTTGTTTAAATATTTCTTATATGTTTGGATCTTGACTTCTTTTTGTGAGAAAGTTGATGTTTTTATTTTTCTCAAAACTTTGGGGGTATTTTTGAAAATTTTAAAAGTTGAAAGGTTAAGGGCTGCAATTTTTATTGGGAGTAAGATGGACTGAAAATCTAAATTTTTGTTTGATGTTTGGTATAAAGTTATTTGAAAAGCATTTGTTTTAAAGTTTGCTTTGAGATTCTTGCAAAAATGGAGTTTTTGAAACTTTTGGGGTTATTTTTGTAAATCTGAAAACAAGGGGTCAAATGCGCTGTTTTGTCGCTATTTTTACATAGTTCTTTTATAAAATCTTGATTTATTGATTTGAAGTAGTGTTTTATTAATTTTAGTTTTTAGATTGAAAAATTGTAAATTTTTTTGAAGAAAGTTTATGATTAAAGAATTTTTGTTTCTCATTGTTAGTTTGGTGGAAAGTTACTAAAACTTATTTTTAATCTTAGTTTTATAGTGAAAAATATGCTTGATTATTTTTAAATATTGCTTAGATGCATGGATCTTGAATTATTTTTCAAGGAAGTTGATTTTATTAAGTTTGTGAAACTATGAGGGTATTTTTGAAAAATTTTTAAACTTGTGGGAATTTCAAAGATTTGATTTTTGAAGTAACAAGATACTTAAAACTATATTTTTATTTGAGTTTTGATATGGGTTTAGTTAAAAATATTTTGATTTAAAGTTTGTTGCAAATTTTTCGGAAAAATGGATGTTTATAAAAGTTTAGGGGTTGATTTGTAAATCTGAAAAATGAAGGTAAAAATTTGCTGTTTTGGCGCTGTTGTATTTAAGTAGTATTTTGAGTTTTGAAAATAATTACTTTTAAGTGGAGTTGATGTCGAAAGTTCTAAGCAATTTTGTGAGATGTGTTAGTAGGAAATCCTTGTGTAGGATTTTCATTAGTTATGTTTCTAAGTCATATACGTACTTGCTCAGGTTTCGGATACGCTTCATTTGTGGAGTTTTAGTCGCTATACTAAGCGACAAAGGTGAGCGCTATGTGTTTAATTTGTATGTCGGTCCGATGTGCTTGTAGATCGAGTCCAAACATGCACTTAGGCTCTTAATAATCAAAGCATGAATTTTGTTCTAACTTTTCTTGCATGTCGTCACGAATAGGTTGACTTATTAGGTCAATATTACTCGCATGAAATCACTTAGCATTTCAACATGATTATCCAAATACATGCTACATCCGAATTTACTAGTTGCGAATATATTTTTCGAAATTATTATGATACCCAAAATTTCATTCGATAAGTTATTAAATATTGATAATATGTTAATATGTTTGATATGCTATGTTCCGTTTGTTTCCGACTATATGTTTCCGTTTGTTTCCGATTTTGTGTGGGCCCCCTTTTGATTGGTATATGGACCCGATGCCAACCTGGCCGGCAAGGGCCGGCAGGATTGTCACGGTTATCCGTAGGCCTGGCCTTACAAACCAAGTGGGGAGGAACACTTGGGGAGTAAGGACGGACTCCGGCAAAGACATGTCGATGCATTTTTGATAGTAAGGTCGCTCCTTACTTGGTGAGTTTGGATGGATATCAGACTGAGGATGGAGGGTAAGTGGAGGACGGCATCAACAATTCTTGGTTATGTGAATTCCGTGTTTCTTCCGTCTTGAATATATGTTTATTTGCTTGATAACATGATTATGTTATATAATATGTTGCATCCACACATCACCATGCAAATTCGCACATAGCCTCACTAAGTTGGACGATCAACTTATGCGTTCTATGTTTCACTCTTTTCAGTTTCAGGTGCTCTGAAAATTTATAGTCGGGTTGCGGTTAGGTCATCACGGTTGCGATCCCACCCTAGTATTCGAGAGATTAGTAATATTTTGTGGTCGATTTATGCTCCTTTTCGATTTTGTTTAAAACCTTGCTTAGACTATTTGATTCGTTAAAGATGATTTATATTGTTGCAAAAGAGACAAGATTTTCATAAATTACTTATTAATCTCTCTCGATTGATTTTGTTCAAATATTTTGACATGTTGTGATTAAATGTTTCAGCTTTAAAACTCAACTATGAAGATTGATTTTATTTGTTCGTCAAAAAAACTTAGTAATTTAAATTGTTCTTAATTCGCTTTAAACCGCTTCCGCTGTTAAACTTTTAATTTATCGTTTCCTTTAAAAAAAAAAGTTTCGATATTTTTAACACTTTTCTAAAAAAAAAATAATAATAATTTTTCGACTGTTTTTCGACGGACCCGCCGAGCCGGGCCGTCACAGATGGTATCAGAGCTTCGGCTCAAGGCCAGGATAGGATCCTCGGATTTGTACTGAGGGGTTAGTAAGGTGGGACTCACCGTCATGATTTTAGGGTGTCTACCAACATTGGGTAGTTCACATTTAGAACAAGACCGCAACCGAAACCATATGTTTAGTACATGTCCTTGGGGTTAATGATTATTTTTGCTTGATTCTGTGTTTTCTTGATAAATTATTTTGTTGGTGGTATCCCGAATACCATAATGTTATTCGAACTTTATTTTTGATATTATTGTCTGGTTCTGATTGTATATGTGTGCGTTCCGTGATTTTACGTAAATTAAAATATTAGAATCAAGTGACCTTCCTTGAAGTACATAGAATGACTAAAATAGCCCTAATCCTTTTGAATTCCATTATCGAGTTTACCTTACTCATAATTCTGATTCTAAACGAATCTATCTCCAAATTGCTCTCTCGACTTCAGTAAGCTCTCTTGAGCCTAATTTCGCTATAATTAATATTTTCGCCCTTATTCTAATGTTGGTACTTATTCATTTTTGAGCTTGTGATCCCTAGATGTGTTTCCTTCATCATTTTGGCGAATCAAATTGTTATCTATGTAATCTTTCTTTCAATAGACAAAATATCATTCAAATTTCATTGACATCATCTTGAGTTCTAACTTGTCTATTACTCGTTCCTTGCATTCAACTATGAATTTTCATCGATAGCGAGTAACTTCATTTTGAATTCTAAAACTACCCTAAGTTCATATCTAATCTTCTCATTCTCGCTCTTGCTTTTCTGAAGTTTCTAAATGCCATTGTCCGATTGTATCTTTTCCTTCATGTTGTGTAATTTACCGTAAAATATTCTTCAATCATTTTAGCCTCATTCTTGATATGGCTTCTTCAAGCCGTGCCCTTAATTACCTTTAATCTAACTCTTTGACTGTTTTCCTTCGAGCTTATCGACACTCTCAATTAACATGTCTTTGTCTATTGGGGATTGACTTCTTGTATCCTATCAAGTTTTTATATTGATCCCTTATCTTTTTACTCGTTCAGAGTTTACCCCTCCCTATTTCATGAGATACTTTCTCGTATCGACTTCGTAAATCAAAATTATTTATTTTTGTCGGATTCTATGATTGTTATTGTTCCTTGTCCTTCTTTTTCCGAGCACATTTATTCCGTTATGATCGTTTTGAAATTATCCATATGATTTCATGTTACTCGTTTTTGTTGTATTCAATTATATAATCATCTAAATTTCCTGAAGGAATTGAATTGTCTCAATTTCTTTTGAACTTCACGTTTTCATTTGTCCATTCATAAATTGTTGTTCCTTTGTCTATTTCATTCCTTGTTGCAAGCCGCATAAATCATATCAATTTATTCTCAATTCCTTTTGAACTTCGGACTTACCTTCTATTTGTTTTGAACTTATTTTTAATTCCCGTCTCGTTCAATTTGATCGTTTCGATGTTCTCATATTTCACTATCGAGTTGTACTTGTTTTCTATTGCAGCTTGTTGTAATCATTATTGAAATGATCTTCGAATCTCGCCATTTATCTTGACTTGCTTTTCAAATGACCAAACACACTTTAATGTTTTTGGTTATTATTGTCATGATACTTGTTTCGACATTCTGTTATCCTTACCGATATCCTTGCTTTGATCTTCTTTTTACTTGCACCGTTTGAAATGGTGAGGCTCATCCCTTTCGTTATTCTTATCGGTGCACCTTAATTGTTCGCCTTGTCACTTATATCGAACTATTCATTTGGTTATCTTTATTATCGATATTTCAGTCCTTTTGCAATCTTCGTTGATTCTTCTTTATGTTGCCATTGCTAATCCTTATCTTGTCGTCTTGAACATCTTGATTCGATCATCTTTTCTAATCCTTATCGTGTCTCTTCATTTGACTCATTTTGTTCCTTGCGAGAATTCCAAGTCAAATGTCATTCAGCACCTTTTGAATTATCTGGGCCAAACTAAACTATATATTGATATGTGAGTAGTTTTTCTTTTGAGAATAATCTATCCGCGACATAGGAGTTGGAATTATCGTCGTATCACATTCTGCCGCATCATGATTATGCGTAACGTATATGGCACGGCCAGAGTATAAAAACATGACTTGGGAGTAGAGAAAAGATACGTCAGAGTTTTGAAAACGCCTAACGTACGAGATAACATTTCCGCACACTCGTTTTAATCAAGAAGGCTGCAGATTCTATAGGAAAATGTTTTATGACGCACACAGAGTTATGAAGAAACGTTTCGGGAGCAAGAAAAGAAGATACGTCGGCATTAACAGTACCACGCAAATCTCAAGAACGAATTTGGGGACCAAATTCTTTTAAGGGGGGAGGATTGTAACGCCCCCAAAATTTCGAACGCTTTCGATTGGATTTTAATCCAAATTTAAGTGCTACTTTTTATTTTCAAAGTTAAACATTAGTTGAACTAAAATATACAATTTAATTATGTCCTATGTCCTTATTAACTTTGAAATGTTTTAAAAGCACAAAAATACTTTAGCATAATAGTATACCTCTTTTGAAAAATATTTTGACTTTATTGTGCAAAATAAATAATTTCTGGGGCAAAATGCACTTTACCAAAACTTCAGGGGGCAAAGTATAAATTTCGCCCCATACTTGATTGCAACTGATAGGAGAGCCTTTATAGCTCTCCTAGACAGCCCTAGGGAGTGGCCAAGCATGCCTTTGGTTAGAGAGATTTCTCTATCCAAGATGAACATGCATTGGCTTGTTTTATGGGAAGTAATTATATCTCCCATCTTCCCAAGGTGTATTTAAACACCTTTCTCCTCATTTTCAGATTTCTCTCCACTTAATTTACACCTTAGAGTTCATAGTTAAGTTAGAATTAGAGAGAAAATAAGAGAGAGAGAGAGAGAGATAGAAGAGAGAACACACTAGAAAGAGAATTTTCGGATTCTCACTACACAGCCTCGATTTTCCGACCATTCCGCCTTCGTCCACCGTTGGATCATTCCCAAATTTTACGTGATGGTTATTCACACATGGGGCTACATATTGACCGTTCGGATCGTCGATTGGATCTCCCAGAGTGAATCGGCAGTCCTTGGAAGTTGGGGAAAAATAAGGATTTGAGGGCTTTTGTTATGAACCACCACCGGAGCCGCCACCACTGCCACCGGAGCCGCCACCACCACCTTCGGAGGTCTGAAAACGAAGAGATCTTCACCCCCTTCGTTGCTTTGGGTAAAAAGACATCTATTCATGTGTTCTTTAGTCTTTGTGATATTACTTTATTCTCTTTAAAATATATGTTGAAGAAGTTTAGTTTGTCCTTGTGATAAGTTGTTGAGTTCATATGTAATATTTAGTGTGACTTGCTTTGGTTTTGTTTAAATATTTCTTATATGTTTGGATCTTGACTTCTTTTTGGGAGAAAGTTGATGTTTTTATTTTTCTCAAAACTTTGGGGGTATTTTTGAAAATTTTAAAAGTTGAAAGGTTAAGGGCTGCAATTTTTATTGGGAGTAAGATGGACTGAAAATCTAAATTTTTGTTTGATGTTTGGTATAAAGTTATTTGAAAAGCATTTGTTTTAAAGTTTGCTTTGAGATTCTTGCAAAAATGGAGTTTTTGAAACTTTTGGGGTTATTTTTGTAAATCTGAAAACAAGGGGTCAAATGCGCTGTTTTGTCGCTATTTTTACATAGTTCTTTTATAAAATCTTGATTTATTGATTTGAAGTAGTGTTTTATTAATTTTAGTTTTTAGATTGAAAAATTGTAAATTTTTTTGAAGAAAGTTTATGATTAAAGAATTTTTGTTTCTCATTGTTAGTTTGGTGGAAAGTTACTAAAACTTATTTTTAATCTTAGTTTTATAGTGAAAAATATGCTTGATTATTTTTAAATATTGCTTAGATGCATGGATCTTGAATTATTTTTCAAGGAAGTTGATTTTATTAAGTTTGTGAAACTATGAGGGTATTTTTGAAAAGTTTTTAAACTTGTGGGAATTTCAAAGATTTGATTTTTGAAGTAACAAGATACTTAAAACTATATTTTTATTTGAGTTTTGATATGGGTTTAGTTAAAAATATTTTGATTTAAAGTTTGTTGCAAATTTTTCGGAAAAATGGATGTTTATAAAAGTTTAGGGGTTGATTTGTAAATCTGAAAAATGAAGGTAAAAATTTGCTGTTTTGGCGCTGTATTATTTAAGTAGTATTTTGAGTTTTGAAAATAATTACTTTTAAGTGGAGTTGATGTCGAAAGTTCTAAGCAATTTTGTGAGATGTGTTAGTAGGAAATCCTTGTGTAGGATTTTCATTAGTTATGTTTCTAAGTCGTATACGTACTTGCTCAGGTTTCGGATACGCTTCATTTGTGGAGTTTTAGTCGCTATACTAAGCGACAAAGGTGAGCGCTATGTGTTTAATTTATATGTCGGTCCGATGTGCTTGTAGATCGAGTCCAAACATGCACTTAGGCTCTTAATAATCAAAGCATGAATTTTGTTCTAACTTTTCTTGCATGTCGTCACGAATAGGTTGACTTATTAGGTCAACATTACTCGCATGAAATCACTTAGCATTTCAACATGATTATCCAAATACATGCTACATCCGAATTTACTAGTTGCGAATATATTTTTCGAAATTATTATGATACCCAAAATTTCATTCGATAAGTTATTAAATATTGATAATATGTTAATATGTTTGATATGCTATGTTCCGTTTGTTTCCGACTATATGTTTCCGTTTGTTTCCGATTTTGTGTGGGCCCCCTTTTGATTGGTATATGGACCCGATGCCAACCTGGCCGGCAAGGGCCGGCAGGATTGTCACGGTTACCCGTAGGCCTGGCCTTACAAACCAAGTGGGGAGGAACACTTGGGGAGTAAGGACGAACTCCGGCAAAGACATGTCGATGCATTTTTGATAGTAAGGTCGCTCCTTACTTGGTGAGTTTGGATGGATATCAGACTGAGGATGGAGGGTAAGTGGAGGACGGCATCAACAATTCTTGGTTATGTGAATTCCGTGTTTCTTCCGTCTTGAATATATGTTTATTTGCTTGATAACATGATTATGTTATATAATATGTTGCATCCACACATCACCATGCAAATTCGCACATAGCCTCACTAAGTTGGACGATCAACTTATGCGTTCTATGTTTCACTCTTTTCAGTTTCAGGTGCTCTGAAAATTTATAGTCGGGTTGCAGTTAGGTCATCACGGTTGCGATCCCACCCTAGTATTCGAGAGATTAGTAATATTTTGTGGTCGATTTATGCTCCTTTTCGATTTTGTTTAAAACCTTGCTTATACTATTTGATTCGTTAAAGATGATTTATATTGTTGCAAAAGAGACAAGATTTTCATAAATTACTTATTAATCTCTCTCGATTGATTTTGTTCAAATATTTTGACATGTTGTGATTAAATATTTTCGCTTTAAACATCTACTATGGAAAATTGATTTTTTCGTTAAAAATTAGTAATTTAAATTGTTCTTATTTCGTTTTAAATAGTTTCCGCTTTAAAACCTTTTAGTTCATCGTTTAAAAAAAAAAAGGGCTTCGATATTTTTACGCTTTTTCAAAATAACAATAATTTTTCGACCGTCATCCGACGGACCCGTGGTGCCGGGCCGTCACATATTTAATTAATTAACTTTTAAAACAATTAAAAAAAAAAAAAACCTTGGACACTCGTGTGCGCTGCACGCGCGCGTCTAGCAGCTGCTTCCTGCGGGCAAGAAACTCCCCCCGGATGCCTGCTTGCCCATCCGGGGGGAGCTCTTTTCCAGCCGACGGGGGGGGCTGTTGCTTGCCTCCCCCCTTCGGCTGGAGATTGCCTAAGGAACACCAAAGATGCTATTCACTCATTTTTAGTTTGTATTGAAGTAATAAGCCGTATGAATTTTTAATATTTTCATTGGAATTTCAAAGAGTTATAATTACTATATATAAATCTTAATTAGTTTAACATTAAGGGTGATAATCTGTCTGTCAAAACAGGTTGAGAACGTGATGAATTAGAGTAAATATTATTTAATCAGTCTCCAATGCCTGCCCGCCTGCCCGCAGGCAAGCAACTCCCCCCGGATGCCTGCTTGCCCATCCTGTGGGCAGGCCCGGCTTTGCCTATAGGCAAGTTAGGCAAAGGCCTATGGCCCCCACTTTTGGGGGCCCCAAGTTTTATATAATTTAATTTTTTTTATAATACATGAATGGTATGAAAAGAAATTATATTTATGTACTAAGATAAAATTATTAATTTTTTTAAATTAAAAAATATTAATAATTTTATCTTAGTACATAAATATAATTATTATAAAAAATTAATAATTTTATCTTAGTACATAAATATAATTTTATTTTTCATACATGAATATGTATTTGTTTATTCATTAATATAGATTATTGAACCTTTTTTTATTGTAAAATTATATTTTTATTAAAAATTATTTATATACTATGACTTGATCAAATCAATCGATTTTTTTGTTTGCTTTTGTTATAAAATAGTATTTTACAAAATCTTTGTTTATGTTAAAAGAAGCTTTCAAAACTGAAAATAATTAAAACATATTTACTATCGACTATATAACAAATATATTTTATTAGTAAAAATTATGTAATAAAAAATCAAAACATTGATTTTAAATTAATACTTTTGTTCCGATTTGTATTATGAACTAAAAGTACTATAAAAAGTTATTCCTATCCAAATAGACAAACCAATTGATTTATTTAATCTTTTATTTAATCATATAAATTTGATTAGTTCTTATCCAAATACATATATTTGTTATAGAATTATATTCACTATAGCTGTAACAGTGACTTCTGCTGAAAGAAGTTTTTTCAAATTATAATTAATAAAAACAAGTTTACGTTCGACAATGACACAAGAAAGATTAAGGGTGAGTTTGTCCTAGCGATTCGAAAAGCAATTATAGGATAATTAATTTTACTAAAATTGATTTTGGTAATAATTGATTATGGTAATAATTAATTATAGAATAATTGCTTTTGTATAATAGCTTTTGTAAAAGTAAGACTTTTGTTACTTCTAAAATAAGTTGATTTTTTGTTTCTGAGGATCCCAAAAGTGATTATGACCTTGGGGGGCCAAACACCATGAAAATCACGATTGAACAGAAGTAATTTTTATAATCGGGGCCAAACATTTCAAAATTCACAATAGAGATGTACAAGTGATTTTAAGAGCTCCAATCGCTAGGCAAAACTCACCTTAAGTGACTTAGTTATTTTGTCTATAGAAGAAAGAATTAGAATATTAAGATTTAATAAACACTTTCACATCTAAAAGAGCAAGAAAAATAAATTTTACATAAAAAAATAAATTATATAAGGGCCCAATTTTTTTATTTCGCCTAGGGCCCCCAAAACCCTTGGGCCGGCCCTGCCTGGGGGAGCTCTTCTCCATACGACGGGGGTGTTGTTGCTTGCCTCCCCCCTTCGGCTGGAGATGACCTAAGGAACACCAAAAATGTTATTCACTCATTTTTATTTTGTATTGAAGTAATAAGCCGTATGAATTTTTAATATTTTCATTGGAATTTCAAAGAGTTATAATTACTATATATAAATCTGAATTAGATTAACATAATTTAAGGGTGATAATCAGTCTGTCAAAACAGGTTGAGAACGTGATGAATTAGAGTAAATATTATTTAATCAGTCTTTTGTGGAGTCAAGATGTATCATGAACTCATATGGGACAACACTATTAAATAGTACTCCCTCCGTCTTTTTATTTTTTCTCCTATTTCTCTTTATAATGTTCCAAATAACATTCTTTTCCATAAAAGGAATTTTTTTTTTAAAAAAAAGAAAAAGAAAATACTCTTTTACATCAAGTAATGATGTCACAAATTCTCTAACACTACTTTTAAGGGTATAAATATAAAAAAATTCTTAAAAACTATTATTTTAACTTTTACCTAAAACTCTATGTCAAAAGAAAGAGGACAAAGGGAATATATATATTTATTTAACATGTTGATTTAATCACATTTAATTTTGATTCTCCTACTGTTTCAAATGGGCAAGCGGTTTAGTCAGGGTCGACCCTAGATTTTTCGGGGCCCTAGGCGAAGTTAAAAATTGGGATCCTATAATAAATAAGTAAATTTTACTTTTCTTATACCAAATGCAAAATTATTTATTATATAGTTTTTTTTTTAACATACTTGTTTTATAGATAAAATAGTCAAGTCACTTAATCTTTATTGTGACATAATTTAATATAATATAATTAAAATGTACAAATCTTGAATATATGAACATATCCTATTTTATAGAGGTTAAGAGAGACCAATATTCAAATTGAAATCTCAATAGAAAGAAAAGAAATTATGATAATAAAAAATTCAAATTCAAATTCAATAATGATAAATTGTGAAATATAGTGGAGAAAGAATAATACAATTTATTGAATTTAAGAGAACCATAAAAGAGAGTAGAGAGAAAACATATTGTTGGATACTTGGAGTTAAAGAAGAAGAAACAATTAAAGACTTGAAGTTGAAGAAGTAGAAGACAAAATATTTATTTTAATGCAAAAAAAAAGACGTTTTAACCTGACTCTTGAAATTCTAAAAATCTTTTTTTTTTTAATAGTATAACTTAAAAAGACATGACTGGTTAGTGTTTATTGGCATTAAAAAAAAAAATATTGAAGCGCTTAAGTTAGCCGTCAGAGTTGATCTTTTGATGTAGAGTTTTTAGGGATAAATTGGATAATTTTTTTCCTTTTCATTTTGGGTTGGCTGGGTTGGGGGCTCCAAGTAATGTTTTAAAAACTGAATCGGACATCGAACTTGTAGTCTTACTGGTTACTGGTTAGATCGGTTTAACCGTTTCATCCACTGGTCCAATCGGTGTGACGTCATTACAATATAATACTTTAATTTAATTTTAATATGTATGTAATCAACCATTAAAAAAAAATATTATTCATTTTTTCAAGTTTATTTCCATAAATTAAATGTTTATCATATGATTAATTATTTTTCCTACAAAATTTGAGTTGAGAATGAATGATAGCAACTAAATTACAAGTATGATAACATGATATCAACGCATTAATTCAAATATCATGTTATCATACTTATAATATAATTTGAATTATATAAAACAATATATATTTTTCTCATTAAATTATATAAAAAAAAAATAAAAATAATTGAAGTTTGTGAAAAAAATGACTTTTATAATGAATTTGATACTCAAATATATTTATATAACTTATTATATATAAGATTTTTTTGTTTCTTGTTGATTTTGTTTAATCAAAGTGAAAAATAGAAAAAGAGATGTGAAAGTATTGTTGAAGTTTAAAGGTCGCGGAAAGAAATAAAAATCCGTAGTGTAAACTTTTTATTTTTATAAGTGAACTAGTGGTTCACTGGTTCATTGGTTTTATCAATTTTTGATCGATTTTTTTCGGTTCAAATTAATTAGGAACAAAACTGGTTTTGAAGGATTAATCGGACCAAATTGACAACCGATTAAAATGAGTCCAATCCGATTTTTAAAACACTAGCTCCAAGTGACTGTGGCCCTAGGCCTTTGCCTAGTTAGACTAGCTACATGGCCGGGCCCGGGTTTAGCCAAAGACTATCCAATGAAAGCAGAGTCCGAGCAAGTCGCTTCAGAAATTTAGAAAATATTTTCTCAATCTCTTACAATATTTTATAATAGTGGGTCCAAATTTATTGGTAACAGCTGATTATACATATGTTGACAAAATTATGTTAGTCTCGGTTAGAGTTTTATAAGGTTTTGCAAACCTTTGGGAGGACATGTAATTATGATTTTTTGAGGGAATTGAATCCGAAAATGTCCAAACCTCATGGAAGATCCTCTAATTAAATATGAAAAAGTATAAAAACAAAATGAAATGCTCCAGCCTTTTGATCTTTCAAACTTTGCTCGTAAATACACTCAGCCAAAATGATTTTTTTTTCTTAACTACATTGGTAGAAGTTCAGTGTTAAGGCAGCATGTAACATAACATTTGAAACATCTCTTTTTCTACTATTATAAAAGCATGAATATTTCTGAAATTTTTTGTGCAGATTAAAATACCTCTATTTAAATTGTAAGTGATATTTAATTAAATAGTAAATATATAAAATATATAGTAATTAAAGCGGTATAATTAGACATGAAGTCTTATTATATTTATCTCCTACATAAATTACTAAAATTTATAAATTATCTCTTACATCAATTTTTGTAATTTTAATCTTCTTCTCTTAATAGATAAAAACGAACCATAAGAAAACACTATTATTTTAAATATCCCCTAAAAGATATATATAATTATTATATTTTAGCATCAACATTTATTTAAGTAAGAAAATATTAATTTAAATATTTAGTACAAATCACATAATTTAAAATTTTAGAATAAAATTCTCTTAAATATCATTATGTTACAAAAGAATCAATTAAAATTGAATCGTATCTTATTATGAAAGAATAAAAAAATACTTATGACTTATCTAATTACGTAATTTTACTTTTTCTAGAATAGAAAATATTAAAAATATTCAATAATATCAAAATATGCATAACCTCGAATTTTCATGGAATTCTTTTCGTGAAAAATGGGCGAAATTCGTGGAAAATGGTGAAATCGATGAAAATTCAATTGAAATTGGTGAACACTGGCGAAATGAGTGAAATTTTGGGTGAAATCGGTAAAAAAAGAAAGCCACTGAAATCGATAAATAAATGTGAAATCGATGAAAATTCGTGAAAAAAGGGTGAATCGGTGAAACGACAGCATCAATGAAATACAGGTTAAACTGATGAAAAATGAATTATGTGAAAACGTGTTAATTTGCTCTATTTTATGACATAAAAAATATTTTTACTCTAATTTACAAAAAAAAAAAAATAAACATGAAATTAACTAGACACGTACAACATACGTGCACTTTCCTAGTTACAATAAATGTAAAAGAAAAACTATTATATACACACAATTCTATGCCATGGACCATTTACATGTTAAAAAAGAAAAACATATATACCATCCATTTCTATCTCCTTATCTACAAAATTTACAGACAAATTTGGCTACACAAATACCTCTCATGTATAACTGAATCAATGACAATCATGCATAATTCCGAACCATCTTTGAACTCCACTCCATGTTACTGTCAATTCTATCGCCTAAAATTTGAGGCGGAGATGATGTTTCATCACTTAACCCTGTTTTTTGAATTCCATCTTCACTATGTTCCAGTGCATCTCCAATAACATTATCATCGAACCCTTCTCCAGGAGGAGCACTCGTATCATTACCAACCCCAGCATCCGCATGATTAACTTTTGAAGTCCTAAAATGGACGCAAATGTGGATAAAATGCTTTACCGTTTTAGTTAATTTTCGTCCAATTGGTGTTTCTGAACAGAATAGAGAAAATACAGTAACCGATCCTATAATAAGGAACAAGCCTGCAAAATCATACAAAGTAAAACTAGAGGCCCCTTGTGAGATTGTAGATGAAAGTGGATCATGTGAAGAGTATCCAGGTCCAAAATTTTTCGTTCAATATCAGTCATGCTTGGACCTTGCGTTACGTCCAATATTGCCTTGGAGAAATGTGAAGTCAAAGGAGACCCAAGCGGAAATCCATGAAAAAAATTGACACCGTATCATGCATTAGAGCTTAATTTCCAATATTAGATTTAAAACTTTATTGCAATTTTATATTTTGCATTGTCACCCCCAATTGTTTTGGATTTGCCACCAGTGTTACATTAGTTATCTTCCATCCCTTAAAATGTAAATGCGTGTCACACACGTTACTGAATTTCTGTGGAAACTTTTCTTTTGGGAAAGGGGGGGGGGGGGGGGATGATGTGCAAAACATGCATAAGTTGAAAGTTTTGAACTTATGAACTCATCCAAATGGAAGACCAAAGGGCAAGAGCTATCTGATGCGGGGTATATAATGTTGGAATAAAATGCATAAGTTGAAAAATTGAAAAACTTACAAAGCCTAACCCCCCCCCCTGTATGATGGACCAACCATTTTATATTGAGAATCATATTTTTTCATGAAAACCTTCATATAAGGAAGCTCATCAAATATGGCATCGATGCCTCCATTCTTGCTTCCTCTAGACATAGCTTCATGGTATTCTTCGGCTGACACGTAACCTCTTAGCATTGATTCACTGATATGTAGTTGTTCTGTCAAGAATTGTTTCAGGAAAGAACCCTCCTGAAATCCCATATAGTAATTGTCTGAATACGCAAACTTCAATCGATCTATCGTTAAAATTGCTGATAAGTTTGCAGTGTAACTCTGCATTAGTATGAATGCCATAAACATCCAAAGAACCAACACGAAAAAAGACAAATTATTTGAGACCATAGTTCCTATAAGAAATACACCACTATGTTCTGAAAAAACACATACGTATATACATATATGTAATTTGATCGAATGAAAAAGCTAAAAAATATACTCTCAGGAAAAGCAAGAACTGTTACTGGAGACAAATAAATCATTCCAGGTTTCTCCTTGTTTGCCCTTATCGAATCTTCATGGTTTCTGGTCACACGGCGCTCCAATATGTGAAAAATTATTCCCATTAAAATGCAGGCTACACCTATTGCTAACCAAAGATCCCACCTTAATGGCTTAACAAAGATCCACATATCAAATGATTTTTTATTTTTAACCACAAGAATTACTCCTGATTCAGAATAGGGTAATGAAAAATCAACATGCTCTGCTCTTGGAGCCCAAATCTTTGTATCCGCCACGACCATATCATAGTTCTAGCTCGACAAAGAAAATTCAAGCCAAATGAAAAATGTAATTTTAATTCAAAATAAGGGAATTGAATCTAGTTGAAGATTAATTACCTAAGGTATTTTTTGTAGCTTACCATCAACACTATTATTATCGTTATAAAGATGAAATTCATAATTGATGGGAAATGGTAGCAAATTTAAGGTAGCTAAGAATATATCTATTGCAAACCCGGTTGCATTTACATGAGATGTACTAGGATCAATCTTTGCTTCAACAAACTCGGTGAACCCACCTCTCCAAGGAACCCCAATTCTGAGGTTCCCGGTTGTACGGATAGCCCATGTTGGATGAAGATGAAGATGAAGTGCAATGAAGACAAGATGATAAGGAAGGTTTTGATGATTTCCAAAATATCATAATCAGTTAAGTATGAAATGCTTAGATCCCTTAGAAGAATTTTGACCAAGTAAGAAGACATCAGAAGAGTCAAAAGTTCAAAGTCCAGAAGACTACTGATCTTATGCTGAATTCGGAATCAGAAGGGTAGATTATTAGCTGACTCAAATCAGATGAGTTCAACTTTTGATCAGCAGAGTATCCATCAGAAGGGTTGATTCCATCAGCAGAGTAGAAAGAATCAAGGAGTCTGCCCAACGGTAATAAATGCACTTGGTGTAATAAATGCTGCAAGAGAAGGGTATTAAAGGAAAATGATTGGGTTTATTCTCGGATCAGCAGGGTGCATTTAATGCGGCTGCAGAAAAGTACAACAGACTGTACAGTGCAAGTAGCCGTTCCAGATTTTGGGGGACCATGCTATGGATTTGAAATTTGTCTCTCTTCAACGGGCATTTTTCAAATTTAAGTATAAATAGAGCTGATTTCAAGAGCTAGAGATACGACACACAACTCTGAGAAAATTTCCGAAGCAAAATCTCTCTAAGTCTCAAGAACAGCTCACTCGTTTGGTGAAGTCATTTGTTGACAGAACCAAGTTGAAGTTAAAAGATAAATCTTGTTTCTGAGTGAAACTGTATTTAGAGTGTTGTGAGAAGTGTAGATCCATCTAAGTGAGTGATCTAGCTTCAGAGAATAGGAGTTTCTTTGTGATTCTCTATTGCGAGCTTACGGCCTTTACATTTGTTGTTTGGCGTAAGTAGAGTGTATTGTAATCTAAGTGATTATAGTATAACCGAAGATCTAAGTGACTTGAAAGAGTGGACAATGATTTTTATCCATATAACCACTATAAAAATTCCTTGTGTTTTACTTTGCATAAGTTTTCTTGCATATTTCAAAATTGCATATTTTAACACTTTGAATTGTTTGTTTAAAGATTTTAAACGGAGTTTCAAAAACTGGGGATAAATCTTTAAGAAGACTAAGTCTACTTGTGAAAAACACTTAAAATTATCCGCTGCAAGTATTCTGTTTTATTACTGATTTTTGCTGAAATCAGCTAGGGGTGCACATGGTACGGTTTCGCGGTATTTTTAACAAAATTTGTACCATGCCAATTAGTGCGGTTTTTAAAAACTCAAAACCAAACTAGAGTTTTATGAACCATACCAAGTAACTCGGTTTTGTGTCGGTTCTGGTACGGTACGGTAGGGTTTTTGCGGTTTTTTCAAATAAATTTTTTTCATGCATTTTTTCTTATATGTTCGACAATTATATAAAAGTTAAAAATATAATATCTTACAAACTATTTTTTTTACATTAAATAAAGCATTGGAAAATAAAATGTTCACAAATTTGATGCTATAATTCGACCTAATTAAATAAAATTATTTGGTTAATTATTTGATCATTGTTTTTATTATGTGAAGAAACTTACTACTTGGTATTTTTTGTCTAGAATTTTTGCATTTTAAGGTTTCAACATATAATAAGTTTAATTTGTGCTAAATCTGAGCATATTTTTTTTCAATTGAATGCGAGCAATGTAATAATAATAAACTATGATGGACTATAATATAAATTATAAATAATATAGTTCAAAAATATTTGAATTATAAATTTAAAAATTTAAATTTATAAAATTTAGTTGTAAATATAAAAAAAATGAATAGTTAATTCATATTTATTCTCAATTTTGGTACTATACGGTTTTTTACGGTATGAGAAGTTTAAAACCATAACCATACCAAAATATTTGGTACGGTTTTTCATCTATACCAAGACCTTCGATTATGAGAAAAATACCTAACATTCGGTACGGTTCGGTACGGTACGGGACGGCCCGGTACGGTTTTGAAAACCATGTGCACCCCTAAAATCAGCTAAGTAGTTATCAGAAAAGTGGTCAACTCTGCTGTTCAAGATTTGTTCACGATCAGCTTAGTCAGCTTACTGTTCTATATAAGCTTAGTCTGCTGACAGACGACTTGAAAGTTTTTAAGGTCTAAAATTTTCAGAGGTCTATTCACCCCTCACCCCCTCTAGACCTCATCTGACCACTTGGGACCAACAAGTGGTATCAGAGCAGGTTGTTCATTAGAATCAGCTGCCTGATCAACGAGCTTGATCCAAGTGTTTTTCAAATGTTTTAAACTTTTTCAAAAGAGCATATTTTTGGAAAATCAAAAACTTTTTGAAAATGAATTATATCAGCCATGTTCCCCACATTGGCGGTATGAGCTTTGAAGATTGGAAGATTAGGATGGAGATCTTCCTTGCTGCATATAATGACAACATGTACACATGTATCACTAAAGGTCCATTCAAGTTCACCAAGACAATAAAGGTTGATGAAGTCGATATTGTGGTGGATAAAGATCTTCAAGAGACGACAGCTGATGAGATCAAGCTGTTCAATCTTGATAAAGTTGGCCGTTTCATCATGACCAAAGCCCTGGATAATGACAGATTTGACAAAGTCAAACATTGCAAAACTGCAAACGAAATGTGGGATAAGGTTCGTGACATGAGCGAAGGAAACGATGCCATAAAAGAGCACCAAATGAGTGTTGCACTAGAGAAGTTAGACAACTTCAAGATGAAATCTGGAGAAACCATTGATCCGATGGATACAAGGTTCACCGGAACACTGAATGAAGTTCTTAAGCTGGGAAAGACCTTCACTGACAAAGAGATCACTGTCAGAGTACTGAAGGCTCTGCCTCCGAAGTTCAACATGAAGGTGACAACCATGAAAGAGTCAAGAGATTTGGGAAAGATCTCTCTTACTGAGCTGTTCTCTGTACTCAAGGCATACGAGTATAAATTGCCAAGAATGGGTATTGAAGAAACCTCAACTTCAGGCCCCACAGCTGCACTGGTTGCTGCTGAAAATCCTAGAAGAACAGCAAACAAAAGCAAAGATGTGGATTCATCTGATGAAGTCACACTGCTCAACAAAAAGGAGTACACTGCTGGAGACGTTGCATTGCTGATGAATAACTTCAAAAAGTTCTACAAAAGAAAAATGAAGAACAAATATAACAATGCTTCTACTTCTAACTCTAATTCTTCTTCTCATAATAAAGATGCTTATAAATCCAAACTAATGTGCTACAACTGCAGGAAATTGGGACATCTCATTAGAGACTACCCATATCTCAAAGCTGAAAAGTACATTGAGGAAGAGAAGAAAATAAGAAGAGAGAGAAAATATCAGAAAGGCAAGTTGCTGATAGCTGAAGCAGAAAAACTGGCTACTATCTACTCGTCTGATTCAGATTTAGACACTTCAGAAGAAGATTCTACTGAAGATGAGAACCCTGCTCTTATCTGTCTGATGGCCAAGGAATCTGATGATTCTGAGGATGAGGTAACTTCACTTGCTAATGAATTATTTAATTCATTTGAGCAAATGATGGTTAATAAAACAAATATTGTTGATGCATTTGCTAATCTTAAGGAAGAGATGATATTGCTTAAAGAGCAAAATAGTTCACTGTAACTTAAGGTTGAAAAACCAAAAGAATCAGCTGACTATAAAATGCTGAGCAAGAGAATGAATCTCTGAAAGCTGAATGTGAAGTATATAAAGGAAAAATCATGGAACTTGAAAAGATTATTCAGTCTCATGACAAGTCTTCTGGTGCATCCACTCATATGTCTAGCAAACAGAAACTACCTTTAGAACAGGAAAAGTTAGAACTGAATCATACTGAAAAATTTGTATCAGCTGACAATAGTAAGGTCATATTGTATGTTCAGACAACTAAACCTGCTTCACTTGAGAAATAATTAAAGGAGAAGAAAACTCCTAAGGCTAAAAAGAGCAAAGAGCCTAATTTAGGAAAACAGACTGGTAAAACTAAATAGCAGAGTCCTAGGAAGTCTGCTGAAATAAGTAAAACCAATCAGACTAGTAACAAAACTAAGTCGTCTGTTAATGAGCAAGTAAAGAGTAAGCCAAAGAAGCATAAGAACAAGAAAAATCAAAATGCTTGGTATGGAAATGAGTTATCATATTATGTACAACCTCCTATGTATCATGCATCTCAATTTCCAGTTTACTATGCACCTTACCCTGCTCATCCAATGCATGCATACCCTGCTTATCATGCATCATATCCTGCTTATGAACATAATCCTCATCATACTGATTATCAACATAACACGTTTGCTGAATATGATGAAGATAAAACTGTTCATGCTCCTGTAAAATCTCAGAAGCCATCCTCATCATACTGATTATCAACATAACACATTTGCTGAATATGATGAAGATAAAACTATTCATGCTCATGTAAAATCTCAGAAGCCTAAGACTTCAACATCTTGGGTTGTCAAAGATGGAACTAATCCTTCAGGACCCTCTCAATAAAGGGTACCTAAAACAATTTTTTTTGTTTTGTAGGTTAGGATTAGGAGTAGGAGTAAAGTAGAGAAAATATGGTACTTGGACAGTGGATGTTCAAGACACATGTGTGGCAACATACATGAGCTAACTAATGCAATTGTTGTGGATGATCCTAAGGTGACATTTAGAGACAGCAAATAAGGCAAGATTGTCGCATGTGGAAAGCTAATCAAAGGCAACATTGAGATATATGACGTCTCTCATGTTAAATGCCTCAAATACAATCTGCTGAGCATAAGTCAATTTTGTGACAAAGGTTTTTCAGTTATCTTCTCATCAGATAAGTGCTATGTTGAACAGATCGGTATAAAGAAGGTCAGTTTATCTGGAAGACGACAAGGTAATATCTACATAGTCGACTGGAATTCTGTGGACAAGAATTCAAATGTTTATTTGGTGGCCTCAACACCAAGTGAAATTAGTTGGCTGTGGCACAAGAGGATGAATCATGTGAATTTCAAGACCATCAATAGACTAATCAAGAATGATTTGGCAGAAGGAATTCCCAAAACAGTCATGAGCAAAGACAAGCTCTGTGACGCCTGTTAGAAGGGTAAACAAATCAAGTCATCTTTCAAAAGCAAGAAGCACCAATCTTCTTGAAGGATTTTGGAGCTGCTACATATGGACTTGTTTGGACCCATTGATCTAATCAGCAATGGTGGAAAGAAATATTGCCTAGCTGTTGTGGATGATTTCTCAAGATACACTTGTGTGATTTTCATGAAGAAGAAAAGTGAAACTAAGGAGCATCTCACCAATCTGATGGAACTGATCCAGAATTAGAAAAGTATGAAAATAGTAAAGATCAGATCAGATAGAGGGACTGAGTTCACAAACTCTACTGTTGAAAAGTATTGTAAAATCAGAGGCATCAGTCATGAGTACTCTCCTGCCAGAACCCCTCAACAAAATGGAGTTGCTGAAAGGAGAAACAAAACTCTAAAAGAAGCTACTAGAACCATGATAGCTGAAGCAAAGCTGCCCCAAAGATTCTGGGAAGAAACCACAAATACAGCCTGCTTTATCCAGAACAGATGCATGATCAACAAAAACCAGAACAAAACTCCTTATGAAGTTTGGAATAACAGGAAGCCAAACATTCATTACTTTAAATTTTTTGGTTGTAAATGCTTTGTCTTAAATAATGGGAAGAATCACCTTACTGTTTTTGCAGAAAAGGCTGATAAAGCTGTTTTTGTAGGTTATTCTACTGTTAGTAAAGCTTATAGAGTCTTTAACAAAAGAACTTTACTTGTAGAAGAATCTATTCATGTAGTGTTTGATGAACCAAACCAATCTTCTAAAAAGAATCAAAGTACTAATTCAAATATGTCTACTGATTTTCAGAAATTGAGTGTTGAAAGAAATGAAGAATATGTACCCATCATACTACCTGATCTCAACTCAGCTGCTAGCTCAAGTGCTGTTCAAAATCAGACCACTGATTGTCACACAGACGAGTTACAAACAGCTGACAGACTAGAGACTGTTCAACAAACTACAAATGTTCAACAGACTACTACTGGAACTCCAACAGTAGTGTTGCAAGATCATTCTAGAGGACAACATCCAGACCTGCAACCTGATCTCGGATGGCTCAAGAATCACCCACCAGAGTTAGTGATTGGTGATCCCTTGGATAGAGTAAAAACAAGAAGAGCTGCGGCACAAGATGCCATGTTTGTCAGCTTCCTATCCCAAATATAGCCTAAACAAGTTGAAGAAGCACTCAATTATTCAAACTGGATTGAAGCTATGCAAGAGGAGCTGAATCAATTTGAGAGGAATGAAGTCTGGTACTTAGTTCCTAGACCAAGTCATCAAAGAGTAATTGACACTAAGTGAGTATTCAAGAATAAAATGAAAGAAGATGGTATTGTCACCAGAAATAAAACAAGATTAGTGGTCAAGGGTTACTGCCAAGAAGAAGGCATTGTGTAATACCTGAGATTTTTTTTGGGTCCTTTAGTTGTAATTTAATTGGATTAATATCCAATTTTATATACTAATGTGATTTAAAGTTAAATTAATTATTTCTTTTGGAATGTTGGACTTAGAAATAATTTAGAAAACATGTGTATTGCCTTTAAAAACATTGGGGTTGTTTTGTAATATGTTCGGACTAAAGTGTGGGAAATTTTTTGATTTAGGGGTCATTTTGCACTTTTTGAAAATTTGGGGTCAAAAGTGCAAAAACGCCCCTTCTCCTCCATTGGCTGTGCAGGCCATGATTTGGTCTCCTTGGAAAGCTAAGAATTCAGCTATGGCAGATGGAGACCATGCCCAATTCTCCATTCAAACACTCCACCCTCTTTCTCCATTCACACACTCATCCACCACTTTATATCCCCCTAAATCAGATTTTCTGACTCCCTACACCATTACCTTCTTAAAGTGAGTTAGAGAGAGAGTTAGAGAGGAATTGAAGAGTTCTTGAAAACAAAAAAAAAATTGAGAGTAGAAGGAATTATATAGAAAGTAGAAGGGTATAGGAGAAAACACCACCATCACCACCACCTCCCGACGGACCACCACCACCGCTGCCACCGTGAGCCACTGCTGCCACCGCTGCCGCCGTCGTCGCTGCCGCCTCCGTGAATCGGAAAAAGGAAAAGGCTAACTTGGAAGCTTGTAAGAATGTTCAAAAATCCCTTAAGCACCTTTTTACTTGATTATGTGGAACAATCTTTAAAAACTTATTTGAAGTTTTGAAACCCAACTTTAGATGAATGTTTAATGTTCAAATTTTTAGATTTATATATTAGTTAAAAGATTTGATAATTTTGTGGTGTTCTTGTTTCAAATTCATATGTTGAAGTTTGTGTGAGAAAGAAAGTATTTTTATAAAATATTTTTATGGCTAAATAAAGTGAAAGATTGTCATTTAGAAAGCATGTTATAACTATATGTTTATGTTTTTAGATTTTTTTTGAATCTATAGATTTTCATGCAAGATTTCAATTTTTATATAAAAGTTTGAAAATTTTTGGTGTCTAAACTTGGTCTATTTTATTTGGGGGTTATTTGTGCAAATCTGAAAAAAAAAAAAAAAAAAAAAAATTGATCTCGTGTGCATTTTCCGATGGGATTGGCCGGAGCCACCCCACTCCACACCGCCGGGAAACAGCCATCGGCCACTGCCATAGCAGTGACCGTGGCTGTTGCTGTTTGTGTTTGTTGTTTGTTGCTGTTGCAAATTGCAACATACGCCTGTTGCAATTTGCAACAGAACAACAGGCCCATTTAATGGGCCTGCTGCTACTTGGTAAGTGGGCTGGCCCTGATGGCCGGCCCATATAAAAAAAAAATAAAAAAGAAGAAAAGAAAAGAAAAGAGAAGAAAAGAAAAGAAAGAAAGAAAATTTATATGTAATTTTCTGGAATTAATAAAATTCTTAAAAAAGAAAATGATAATGATAAATAATTCTTAAAATAATAAAACTGAAAATAATAAATTTTAAAATTTAATTATGAAAAATAAAGTTTGTAAAATTTAATATAATTTTCATATTTATACTTGAATATTTGTCTAAAATTAATTTCAAAAAAAAATAAGTTTAGATAATTTTGAATAACTATTTAAATAACTTTTGAAAATAATAATTAAAATAATCTTGGATAAATAATTTCCAGAAATAAATAAATTACTTAAATAATTTAAGAAAAGAAAGATTAATTAATAATAAATTATTTTCCGAATAAGATCATGATTAAATAAAAGTTTTGAAATGAAAATAATTTCAAGGAGACATTAATTATTAATTAAGGAAAATAAAATAATTTTGAATAATATTCTTGGAAAATAAATAAATGATGTATTTTTTATTAAATATTTTCTGAATTTAATAAATTCGAAAAAAAAATGAATAATATAATTTTAATTCATCTTGAACATTATTTTTATAAAGAAAATTAGTAAATAATTTGAATAATTATTTTCAGGAAATAATTAATTTCATAAATAAAATAAAATAGTTTTTGGATAATAAGTTTTCAAGAATAAATAAATAAATGAAATATAAATAGAAAAAGAAAAAGAAAAGGATGAATAATTCAAAAAAAAAATTACTACATATAATAAAAGAGTTAACAAATTTTCGAGTAAAGTTTGATTTCAAATTAATAGTAATAATAAAGATTTCAAATAGAACTAATTACGTAAATTTTCTTGAAAGAGATAACTTAAGCAAAAATTATATTTAAACTTTTAAGTTCACCTTAAATGACTAAGTTCAACTTAACTTTCGTGGCTATGTTACCACGCAACCCGAACAAACCTGAAACCATTAAATCGGACCTAAATGTTCAAGTTTTAATCGTGACTTCGATTGCAATCATGATTCATATGCATGTTCGACTAAAGCATTTCTTTAGTCGCTAATTAGGTGCTTGTATTATGGCTGGATTCTAAGTCGTTACATATATATGTACAGGAACCGAGGACGCTTTACTTTTCGTTCAAGAAACCTAAGCAACACAGGTGAGTGTTGTGTGTTACTTGTGTGTGAGTCTAAATATGCTAGTAGGTCGAGTCAGAACTGTAACTTAGTTCCTAAACGAACAAGCATGTGATGTATGATAACATAAAGAACTCGGCTGCTAGGACGACCTACACGTTGAATTATTACTTATGCCTATGTGCTTATGAGTATTTGATATTGTATGTTGAACTGTTATTGAGTTGTTTATAGATTTCCTGTTACTGAATTGTTACTGTACTGTACTATTTGTTATCTCTATGTGGGCCCTATTTTGGTGTACGGAATCGTGGATAACCCGGAAGGTAAGTGCCGGAGGGTTACCTCGATCCACCGTAGACCCGCTTCACGAGCCAAGTGTGGAGGTTACACTTGGGGAGTGAATGTCAAACTCCTGGCATTTGACGTCAATGCGCACTGTAATGTAAGGTCGCACCTTACTGGAGTGTTCGGTGGTGGTTTTCACGAATATGAATTTGAGGGTAAGAGAAGGACAGCATCAGCAACCTTCGGTTATTTGTTTAACTATTAAATTGATATTACATGCGTTTAATTACTGTATTAAATATGCACACATGTATTATGCTATATTCATACACTACACGCACACATGTGCACTACAGCCTCACTAAGTTGGATGACCAACTTACGCATTCTCGTTTACTTCTTTTCAGATACAGGTATCCCAGGGTTTGATGTCTAGAGTTGGTGTTCGTCTCCGAGATCCTGTCTGTCGGTCTTCGTGGGTCGTCATGTTATCTTTTGAATCTTGTTATGTTATGTATTAATATGTATTAATTATGATTAAATATGTAAAGACTAAGTAGTGTTTGGATCCCTATGGTTAATGCGCGGTTGCGCTTATGTTGTATTTTGAGCCCGCTCCTGCATATCGCAGTGTACCGGGTTTTTATGTTGTTACTTATGTATTATGATTCGAATTACTGTGTTGTTGTTTAAAAAAAATATTTTTGGTCAAATTTTGGTTGTGATCACCGAACACGGACCCGGACTCGGGGGTGGATCCACGTCGGACCCGACCCGAGGGCTCGGGCCGTCACACATTGAGTTTGATGACACGTTCGCACCAGTGGCAAGACTAGAAGCAATCAGACTGTTTCTTGCCTAGGCTGCTCACAAAAACTTCACTGTCTATTTGATGGATGTGAAGTCAGCCCTTCTCAATGGAGAATTGCAAGAAGAAGTATATGTTGAACAACCACCTGGATTTGAAGCTTATCAAGAAGGAGACAAGGTATATCGTCTGAAGAAAGCTCTCCATGGACTGAAACAGGTTCCAAGAGCATGGTATGATACTTTATCTGATTTTCTCTTAATTAAAGGATTTCGTAAAGGTAAAGTAGACAAAACCTTGTTCACTGTTGCATGGGAGAATCATATATTACTTGTGCAAAATATATGTGGACGATATTATTTTTGGTTCAACTAACCAACATATGTGTGACAAGTTCTCCAAGCTGATGCAGAACAAGTTTGAAATGAGCATGATGGGTGAACTGAATTACTTTCTTGGTTTGCAAGTTAGATAGTTGCAAGATGAAATTTTCATCAACCAAGCTAAGTACACAAAAGATCTGTTTAAGAAATTTGGTATGGAAACTAGCTCATCTGTTAGTGTTCCTATGTCTACTGGACTTCGTTTGGATAAAGATGAAGATGGCAAATCAGTGGACAAAACCAAGTACAGAGGCATAATAGGGTCACTGTTATATCTAACAACTAGCAGACCTGACATTATGTATTCTATTGGGGTTTGTGCGAGATATCAATCAAATCCTAAGGAATCTCATCTCTTAGCTGCCAAGATGATACTAAGATACCTTAAAGGCACTCAAGAACTGGGATTATGGTATCCTAGAGAATCTGGATTTGAACTTATTGGATATTCTGATTCTGACCTTGCTGCCTGCAAGATTGATAGGAAGAGTACTACAGGTGCCTGTCAATTTTTAGGTAGTCGTCTGATCTCATGGACGAGTAAGAAGCAAACTTCAGTTTCCATCTCTACTGCTGAAGCTGAATACATTGCTGCTGGAGCATGTTGTGCACATATACTTTGGTTGAAACATCAACTAGAAGACTACAACATAAAGATCAGTGGAATCCCAATCTACTGTGATAATACAAGTGTCATCTCTCCTACTCAGAATACTACAAGTCATTCAAGGACTAAACATATTAAGATCAAGCATCATTTCATTAGAGATCATGTGGAAAAAGGGAATATCATAATTGAATATGTGCATACTGACAATCAGATTGCTGACATCTTCACCAAACCACAAAGTGATGCAAGGTTTTCAACTTTAAGAGCTGAACTAGGACTACTAAATTTGGATGCATAAGTTGAGGGGGAACTTATAAGAAAACTGAAGTTCATCAGCTTACTTATCCGTTATCATTTTCAAGATTAACTCTCAACAGACTAGTTAACTTATGGATTCTTGAACTCAGGGGGAACGTGTAAGACTAGCGGTATTTCTGATCTAAAGAGGAAATTGGTTAATGACAGTTAGTCGAAGTTATACCTTCAGAAGACATGTTCTTAATTCTTGAAGAATGAAGATTAATTTATCTTGCTGGATTGACAAACATCAGAGGAAAATTACTAGTTATTGACTTTCACTAGTAATATCAGATATAAGATCACTCGTCTGTCAAATAAGTTAAACTCTACTCATGTGATACATTATATAAGTATGGTTATAAAAACGTATTTTCTGAAAACACGCTTTTATAAATAACAGATTAGTGACGATTGAGTTTCCCGCCCATCTGACATTAATTTAATCATTTTTTAAATCCGCGAATCTCTCTCACACGATCTCAAATCTGTCAGTTTGATCTAACGGTTCACGTAATTCACCGAAACCGAAACAAATGAAAACATATAAATCCAGATCTGATCAGATCAGTCAACTTACGCACCCTAAATTCCCAAATTCACGAAATAAGTTACTAGCTCTCTAAGCTCTCTGTTTTATAGCTCGTAAATCTCTAACAGATTACTTTAATTTCATTAACAAATGGCTATCGCTGAAGGAAGATTTCTAAGTTATGTCAAATTCTTCTCCTCTAGCACTCGTCTTATGAAGGAGATAATGGAGAAAATCAAAGAATCCTCACTGGTACAAGTTCTGGAGGCTCACGGAGAACTTGTGTTCTTGGACGACATCGCTGATTTCTACAAGACCAGGAAATTCAATGATGATAAGACTGCTTTGACCGCGACAGTAGGAGAGAAGAAAATTTGCATTTCTCCCGCTGTATTGAGTGAAATTTGTGGACTGAAGAATGAAGGTGGAGAGGTAACAGATCTAGGGTTGGAAAGGGAGGAAGAATTTTGGGGGATTTGTGCAAAAGAGGGAGAAGAGATGACAGGAATGTTGATGAAGACTCAACTGAAGGATGACTATCAACGGTTCGCTAACATAATCTCAAAGGTGTTGGAATGCACCACTGGGTCTCTAGATGGGTTACCCATAAAAAGATTTCACACAATGATCTGCATATTCTACGGTTTGAAGGTAAACTGGGCTGCTCATGTTTTTAATTTGCTGAAGCTAAAGAAGAACAGTTATGGCATTCTGCTCAGTCATCTGTTCATGTGTTTGGGTTGCCAAATGGTGAATGGGAAGGTCATGCATCCAACCAAGGAATTCAAACTGTATGAAGCCGTAAGAAGCGAAGGGAGGGCAACTGCTGCTCCTAAGAGAAAAGCCCCTGCTAAGGCTGCAAAAGGCCCTGCTAAGAAAGGCAAGACGGCTGGTCAGACTAGTAAGTCTGCTGATCAAACAACAAACACTGCTGTTGAAGTTGGATCAGAACAGCTGGAAGTTGAGATCTCTGACAACGTAGTCAGTGAATTCACCAAAGAGATTGAGGACATGAAGACTGGTTCATCCCCTGAACGGACTGAATCAGATGAAGTAGTTCCTCTTCAAAGGATGAAAAGGATTACTAAAAGCTCAGCCAGAAGGCTACCTCAACCACAACCATCAGGAAAAATGACCAAGGCTAAGGTAAAGAGGAAGGTCACTTTCCCTGATGAGTCACCTGAAACAGTCAGAGAAGTACCAGCAACAACAGAGCGACCAATTGCTGAGGAAAATAAGTCTGCTGATGAGCCTGCTGGAGACTCTACTGTTGGACAGTCTGCTGATGTTGAAGCTGAACAGCATACCAGCACAACTGATGAAGGACATGCACTCCTTCTGCACCCTACTCCAGTTGATACTGTTCCACTACATATGGTGGAAAGTCCTGAAGCAAGAAGGAAAAGAAATGGCAAAACAAAAATTCCCTCTCTCACTGCTGCTCAAAAGAAAAAGCTGGATGAAGCTGAGAAAAAGAAGAAAGCTGCAGAGAAAGCTGAAGAGGATCAAAAGAAGGCTCTTGCGCTCAAAAGGCTTGAAGAAGAAGCCAAGAAAATGACACAAGACACAAGAAGAAATAGATGCCAAAGAGGCTCAAGACCTAGCTGCTGCTATAGAAGCCAGTACCAAGGACTCTCATGGTCCAAGGCACGCTGGTGGAATAGTAATTGGTGAGCCAAGAGATCCTAACAAGCCAAGGCAAGGCATGCCTAGACCAGAAGTGCAAGAAAAGAAAAGGGCAGAGTTGAAACATGCAATTGCCATTGTTAGTGATGATAAAGTGACTTTTGACAAGTTCATTGCACGACTGGAAGCTAAAAATGATAAGTTAGTCCGTCAGACGATGTTTGTGAAAGAAAAAGTCAGGTATAATAGATGGAGAGAATATCGTCTGCTGAAGACTAAAGAACAAATTGTGAAGTGGAAGGACTTCACAAGTGAAGAGGCCTGGGTTATGAAATGGCTAGAGACAGACTCTCTACATCAAGCCTTGGATTCAGACTACTTCTTGGACATGGTGAGGTTCAAGATTAGTCGTCTGGTGATGTCTGAAGCCAAGAGGATTGCTGCCTCTATTTCTGAAGAACCTGCTGATGATGACGACTTGCAGGAAAGAGCAGTGAAATTGGCACTTTCCATCACCGTGGAAATGTGGGCCAGAATGACAAGGAAGATGAGGGGACAAACAAGTTCAATGATACCCCTTCCAAGTCTACAACAGATTGTTTTTTGGACCTTCAATCAGAAATTTTGAGGAACTCCCTGAGCAGAAAACTGCACCATTCACACCTGCATAGATATTCACTCATAAAACATTTGTTTCTAAAAATGGTTATGATATTGTTCACATTGCAGGTGAACCTAAGAAAGTCCAGGAATCTACAGCAGAACAGGCCAACGAGAAGGAAAGCACTCCTAGCCAAGCAGATGTTCCAACTACTTCCCAAGCTGTTCAACCATCTCTGTTGGAATCCATTCAACAGATGATATCAAATTCAATGAGGGAAATGGAAGAGAGGATCACTACCACTCTGCTGACTGCTGTGAACCAACCAAGTCAGAAAGCTGCTGTTCCCAGTCCACTGATAGAAGAGGTTGCTGAAATCAAAGAAGATATAAAGTCTATCAAGCTGGATATGGATACTTTCAGAAGAAGAACCCAAAGTTCTGCAGCTGGTTGGAGAGCCATGGAAGAAACTATTGAACATGCATTGGTGGCACAGGATGAAACTTTACAAAACATGATGAGAGACTTCAAAGCCTCTGCTGGTTTATTGCTACAAACTCAGATACAGCTAGGTGATCAAGGAGAAGTCGTCCTTGAGAAAGTAGAGTCCTTTGCTAAACACCAAGAACTACTAAGGGATGCTCGACTTAAGGCAATGGAGGAAAACATTAGACTCCTCTGTGAAGCAGTTCAGATCAGACCAGTCTTACCAAGACAACCATTCCACCCTGCTGATGATGACAAAAAGGGGGAAGATGATGGTTCAATGGATGCTGAGGGTGATTCTAAGACTGCTGATGCTGGTGCAACTGAAGAACTGGAACAATCTGCTAATGAACAAAAGGAAAATGAAGATGAACAAACAAGCAGACTAGTTGACCAGTCAATTGCTGAACAAGTGAAGGAAACTGATGAAGCTGATAAATCAGAGGATGAAGATGAGCCCAAGGAACCAGCAAAGACTGATAAGGAAATTGCTGCTGCCAAGGACTCAGCTGAAGAACAGCTTAATCCTGAAGTCAAACACAAAAAGCTTGAGCTCCTGAAGAAAAGTTTCTTCAATGAATTGGGAGCTGAAACTTCCAAACCAGAAGAAGAAGAAGATGAACAAGAAGATAAGCAAGAAGAAAAACAAGATTAGACTAGTTTATTAGACTAGATTACTTATGCTTGTAATCCTTGCAATTTTCTTTTGCACATCTCATATGAAGAACTTGTATTTTGTAATCAACTTTCAAATCTATAAAAGTACAAGTTTGACTCCAATAAATTATTTCTATCTCAGAAATTTTGAGGATCAAAACTTTAGTATAGGTACATGTACTTAGCTGGAGTTTTGTCATCATCAAAAAGGGGGGAATTGTTGGATGAAGATGAAGTGCAATGACGACAAGATGATAAGGGAGGTTTTAATGATTTCCAAAATGTCATAATCAGCTAAGTATTGAATGCTTAGATCCCTTAGAAGAATTTTGACCAAGTAAGAAGACATCAGATGGGTCAAAAGTTCAAGGTCCAGAAGACTACTGATCTTATGCTGAATTCCGAATCAGAAGGGTAGATTATCAGCTGACTCAAATTAGATGAGTTCAAGTTTTGATCAGCAGAGTATCCATCAGAAGGGTAGATTATCAGCTGACTCAAATTAGATGAGTTCAAGTTTTGATCAGCAGAGTATCCATCAGAAGGGTTGATTCCATCAGCAGAGTAGAAAGGATCAAGGAGTCTGCCCAACGGTAATAAATGCACTTGGTGTAATAAATGTTGCAAGAGAAGGGTATTAATGGCAAATGATTGGATTTATTCTCGGATCAGCAGGGTGCATTTAATGCGGCTGCAGAAAAGTACAACAGACTATACAGTGCAGGTAGTCGTTCCAGATTTTAGGGGACCATGCTATGTATTTGAAATTTGTCTCTCTTCAACGGTCATTTTTTCAAAAATTCAAGTATAAATAGAGCTGATTTCAAGAGCTAGAGATACAACACACAACTCTGAGAAAATTTCTGAAGCAAAATCTCTTTAAGTCTCAAGAACAGCTCACTCGTCTGGTGAAGTCATTTGTTGACAGAACCAAGTTGAAGTTAAAAGATAAATCTTCTTTTTGAGTGAAACTGTATTTAGAGTGTTGTGAGAAGTGTAGATCCATCTATGTGAGTGATCTAGATTCAGAGAATAGGAGTTTCTTTGTGATTCCCTATTGCGAGCTAACGGCCTTTACATTTGTTGTTTGGCGTAAGTAGAGTGTATTGTAATCTAAGTGATTATAGTATAACCCAAGATCTAAGTGACTTGGAAGAGTGGATTAAAGGATTTTTATCCATATAACCACTATAAAAATTCCTTGTGTTTTATTTTGCATAAGTTTTCTTGCATATTTCAAAACTGCATATTTTAACACTTTTAATTGTTTGTTTAAATATTTTAAATGGAGTTTCAAAAACTATGGATAAAATCTATAAGAGGACTAAGTCTACTTGTGAAAAACACTTAAAATTATCCGCTGCAAGTATTCTGTTTTATAACTGATTTTTGCTGAAATCAGCTAAGTAGTTATCAGAAAAGTGGTCAACTATGTTGTTCAAGATTTGTTCACGATCAGCTTAGTCTGCTGACAGACGACTTGAAAGTTTTTAAAGTCTAAAATTTTCAGAGGTCTATTCACCCCCCCCCCTCTAGACCTCATCTGACCACTTGTGACCAACAGCCCAACCCTTTGGGTGTGTAATCTATCTCCAGGCCAAACTACGTTATTGAGTTCTTTTGTTGACGTTGAGTAAGTTCTTTCGCCAACGGAATTCAACTCTCCAATTATCCCTTTATCAGGTGTCCAATATCCTATAGTTTTCTCTCCAGATCCGAATATATTGAATATCTAGAATGCCGATAGCTTCAGTTTCCCGTCTACTAGTTGAAAATCTCCAATAAGCCTTTAAATTGTATTCTTGACAATTCATCTAGAAGTCTAGGACCAAGTGTTGAGATTCTCAAATTTGTATTATATGTTCTATTTTTGTTTGTTCCCACATTGGATGAAGAAGAATTCAAAGGTTCATTTTTCTCCACTGCAATGGCTAATGCAGTTATTGCATCATATGCCCATAAACCATAAACATTTAGCTCCATATCTAGAACCGTATTTCTTTTCCATCTTTTTTGGAAAATTTTAAGCTAGCTTGATTTGTATATATAAGGCCTTATACCCAAAACTCCATCCATTGAATCACGAGTGATGGAATCAATGGAACTCATGAAACTCGATAAACTATCAGAGATGATCCATGCATAACCTTCACTCATAACTCCTACCCTTTTTGCAAGAGTAAAGAACCAGTAATCGACTGAAGGATTCGTGTGAACTAAGAATTCCCTTCTTTGCTTTAAACTCAATATTTTCAATTCTTTCAAGAGATTACTATCCTCAATCGATGTCGGAATTGCAATCATATATGCTATGCCTACTTCGACTTCTTGGAATGCCTTATTTAAATGAAAAAGGAATTGGCTACCGTATTTCGTGTCTTCGTATAAAACAACAACCTCAGGCCATTCAAATCCTTGGCAAATGGATGCAAGAGCTTGAGCTTGGACTGCATCATCTAATGTTGCTCTAACAAAGTAATGATTATCGGTATATGAAAGAGTCGAGCTTCTTGCGGCGAAGGAAACGATTGGGTCATGAGCTTTAACACCAACTTCTGCAACAAAGTTTCTTCTGTTGTTTTCTGTGGCCCAAGAATCCCATCCACTTCTTCATTCTTCAATAAATCAAGAACTGTCAAAATCATAAATTTAAAGTGTTATTTGCAGCAATATGAAAGATTAGGAGGACCATCTAAAGTAAGCAAGTTGAGTTTGATTGGGGCATTTTATCAAACATCAAGCATGCATTATGGAGCGGAGACATGACCATATTGCCACCATTGTTGTGGCAGTAAAAATGACATTAGTGAACAATATTTGGTTTCACTTATATGTTCACGAAGACGAACTTGTTAGGATAATCACATGACTAAAAAATTATCCTACTACAGAAATATGGAGTATCTAATTTTACTAATGAAAGTCGAAAAAAGTGACCAATTTGTCGGATTATTGAGCAGCCCATTCATTAGAATATAGCAATTGAAATCAAAACAAATTACTTGATACTCTAGTCGAGCTCGTTCGATAAAAAATTGTTTAGTTCGTCACACAAATGAAACAATCTCAAATATCTTTTTTCGTTTGATAACTTTTGAAGTTCAGCTTGAGATAGACTCGATAAAATAAAAATTAATAAAATACATGTTAAAATATCAAACTACTCGATAATTGGATCAAGCTTGTTCGATAAAAATTATTTTGAGCTAGATTTATTAAACAATCATACCTAGCGCAAACACATAATTTCAAGATCGATAAAATTCAAACAAAATTTGAACAAGTGTCATTTGATACTACACTTCTCGCTAAAATAGTTCGAAGTTTCAGAGTCTTATATATAAGGGTAAATTACGGATATGTAAGGCATAATTACAAAAATCTCCATTACATATTGACTATTAAGAAAATTCTTCTAGGGTTTATTATTATCTAATAATTAACTCATTGCCCTGAAAACACTTCAATATTGCCCCTAGCGGTTGTTTGTATTATCTTGCAAAATTTTAAGACTTCGGTACTAATTATAATACTTATATATCTCAAAATTAAAAACCAGTAATTATATTTTTACAAATAGTTGATAAAATTATAAAATTGCACATAAGTTTGAATAATATTAAAAAAAAAAATCATATTCACATATTTATAAACATTTTAATTTTTATAATAATACATTAACTAGATTTTAATAATAATTTGTTATAAATATAAAAAAATTATCTACACATTTAATTAGCTAAATAAATTAATTTTAATGTTTAATATATTAAACTTTAAATTTAAATTTATTTTACACATTTAATTAAATAAAAGTGTTTTTATATTTATAATATTATAATTCAATTAAATTTAATATTATCGACATAAAAAATTAACCTATATAATTAAGTGTGTAATTGTTTTTATATTTATAAGATATTATTTTTAAAATTCTATATAATTTATTATTATAAAAATTAAATTGTCAATAACTACGTAAATAACATTGTTTTTAGAAATTTACATAAACTTTTGAGCAATTTAACAATTTATCAATTTTTTGTGATAAATATATATTACCAGTTTGTGATTTATGAGATATTACAATTAATCAATTAATACTTACAAATTTTTAAATAACTCTCTAAGGGCAAAACTTGAACATTTCTGGATAAATTTTGAAGTTCATCTCGGGTTCGACTCGATAAACTTGAAATTGACAAAATACATCTAGAATTATCAAGTTACTCAATACTCGGTTCAACCTCGTTTGATCTCGGTTCATTAAACAATCAAATATAGCTCAAACACAAAATATCAAGCTAGATACTTGATTCAAACTCATACGGTAAAAAATTGTTTAAATTTGATTCGTTATACAAATTGTATGTGACACTGTTAAAGTTGTCAATTCTTATATATATTAAGTGACAAGAACTCAAATAGTATCATTAAAACAGTTTTCGTTAACATACTAGTGACAAGAATTGTAAAAATGTTGTCACTATTGACATTTAGTGATACCCCAAAAGTGACAACCAAATGTCGTCACTAGACCATTGTGATAATATTTATTGTCATTATGTTGTCACTAAAGGGTGTCGCTAATTGTCAATTGTAACAATTTAAGTCACCATATATTTGACATTAATAGCTATTAGTGACAACTTAAAAATATATTTTGTCATTATTGTAATTGTCACCATTATTATTATGATAAAATTAATATTTTTATCACTAATTGCATACAAAGAGTGACAACTTCGATATTATCACTTAATTATTTTGTCACTTAAGCTCAATTTTCTTGTAGTGTTAAATCAAACTGAAACACAATTTCAAACTCGATACAGAATTCAATAAAACTTGAACATTTTGTTGCTCTACAATACTCTACTCGTCTACACCCCCTACTAATCACGGGAGGAAGGCAAGTTTATTAAGAACTACACCAAGGAAGAGAAGAAAAAGAAGATGAGGTACCCGCAGAATTAGCATCAAAAACGCTTTTAGCGTTCCTGGTGTGTAGTTGTAATCGTGTTTTATAGTTGGGATTTGCAGAATAAAAATCTGAAAGTGACATGTTCATACATAAATCCGCCATTGAACCCAAAGGTGATCATGAGTTCAGGTCAAGAACTACACCAATTTGGATTAACGATTTTGTTGTCCCCGAGCTTTCATTCTGATCATTAACATTGCTTGCAGTATACCAAGTAAGATTGAAGAAAATGAAATAAAAAAGAACATGGATTAGTGAAAAACGAGAGGGTCGCATGTTGCTTGGATTTGTAAAGTGATAGAATGTGTTTAATTGTATTTATTTAAAACATATAAATAGCAATGTTTTCGGAATCGGACCGGACAGTGAACCGGTGAACCGACTGGCCACTGGTATTATTGGTCGAACCGCTGGTCGGACTGGATGACGTCATAATAATGTAGTAAATATATTTAATTTTAAAGTATTTGTAATATGCATAAAATTTAAACATTATTTTGATTAAAAATATACAAAATCTTATAATATATTTAAATTAAATCATATAATATTTATCGAATTTATATCATAATTGTAATATGATACTAATTTATAAGCTCACATAGATATAATATGATTATATTTTTTTATAAAAAATATAAAGTGTAAGTTAAAAATACAACAAACTAAGAAATTCATAAATTTTTAAATATGATTATGTATAAAAGTCTAATATTCTAAATCAAACTTGCATAATATATCGATTTGACTCTTTAAACTAAGAAGTATTGGAAATATGTTAATTTGAGTTAATTACCTAATTTATAAATAAATTTGGCTACAAGTTTCTATAATTTATTAATTTTTGTACTAAAAATTCAACAAAAATGAGGTAGCTCAATTGGTAAGGAAGTTATGTTTCATTTAAGAGGTTAGGGATTCAAGTCCCACATTTTACAAGAACTATTAGTTTATTTTTAACATTAAAAAAATAAGACTAAAAAAAGAAAGAAAGAAAATTCAGAATTAGGTTGAACCTGTCCGGTTCATCAGATTTGGACCGATTCAATCCGGTTCAGACTGATTTTTTAGTCAGACGATTTTAGGAAATAAACAGGACAGGACGAACCTCTGGTTTGCAGTTAAAACCGGTCAGACCTACCGGTCAGATCTGGTTTTAATAACACTGATTAATAGAGATATAGAGTAAATCATGTTGAATATATCAATGACAAATATTTTGCTTGATTGATGATGTTAATTACTTCACACGAAAGGTTTTGACTTGACCATATAAAGTTCCTAGGTTGTGGTTGATTTTATTTTAATGGACGTTGTTGAATATTAATCATCACATTTGACAAAGACTAATGTATTTCGAAGCCCACCGGTAAGATAGAGACACCTTTTGGAAAAGTTTTGGCTTAATCTCGTGAAATTGGACGAACCCAGAGATTGTTACTTTTTACATGTATTTAGTTACAAAAATATACTACAGAAAACAACGTTTTGCACGTATTTTCCGATGGATTTTTTGGTAAAATATGTCAGAAAATCGAATTTTCGGCAGATTTTACCCATCGAAAAAACCGTTGAAAAATTGGCCGTTACAAAATTTTCCGACGGGGTTCCTGTCGGAAATGAATTCGGCCAAAGTTTTTTTTTAATAAATTTCCGCCGGGTGAACCTGTCGGAAATTTAAAAAAAACTTTTATTAAAAAAAAAATTAATTTCCGATGGGTTGTTCCAGTCGGAAATTGAGAAAAAAATAAATAAAAATAAATGACTTTTTTTATTTTCCCTAATTTAAACCTATATCAATCCGACGGAAATTGCAAGAGTTCATGGGATCAAAGTGCAAAATAGAAATTAGATTTTAATTTCTGTCTTTTGTCAGAATCATTAGACAAATAACACATTGAATGTAAAAACACTATACATTTAATGACCAAAAGGAAAAAAATAGGGCAATTTATATTAGTTTTATCACAATAAGAATTATAACAAGTGCACATAATATATTTTTAAGTTATCATTAATTGTATTTTTAAGTGGATGCAACCTTTTCAAACTCAAATGAATGCTTTCGGCAATATTAATTGGCGGAATAGCGAGTGACTCAAATGGAGTATGCTTGGATTGGTTTGCGGAGAAAGATGAGGGAGCAACATCTCCGGTTGTGGCTGAAGCTATATTGCTGCAAAACGAGCAATGGAGTTGGTAATTATCTGGGAATTAACAAAGTTTCGGTTCTAAATTAATAAAATTGGAAAAGATTGAAACTTTGTTAATTTTCTTGGAATTATATATTGAGTTTCATGAACTGAAACTTGTACCATTAAAAAGCCATCGTCAAGAGCTTTCCAGTCATATAAAGAACACGAAATTTGGTCTTGTAACGAAGGAGTTATTACAAAATTAAGTTAAGGTTCAAATACTCCCCGCTCGAGCACATTACGTGTAAAAAGCGTGCAATTTTGGTGACTTAACGGCCACGTGGTCGTTAAGTCCAAAAAATTGATGGTCAAAGAAAATGGGTCAGATGGCCTTCAATTTTGATATTAAATGTATTTTTTTCCCGAAGGTTTGATACCAAATATATAAAGCATGTAAAAGTTTGGTATCAAAAATAAAATTTTACCCCCTGCCTGAGCATGTATGTGCAAAACCCGTTCCACTAAACGGACACGTGCTGAGCACGTGATGAATTCTGTTAAAATTTGATGGTCATATGAAATATGTCGAGAGGGCCTAAATCATGGTATAAAGTTTGATATCAAATGTGTAATCTGAACAAAAAATTGGTATCAAAAGTATTTTTCCTTCTTTATAATTTTAATAAAACTTTACTATAATTTAATTATTTAATATTAAGTGCAATACACTTATTTTATAATAAAAATGCTTTTAGAAAAATCATTTGCTTAAGTTAGAATTTATTATAAAAAAAAAACATGGAATGTTATAAATTCCAATTTCATTTAATCATAGACGTATATATTTGACAGAGAAGTTTGAAAAAGATTGATAGATGATTTTTTTTTTCTTCAGAAACTAGATAATATGTTTGTTTAGTATTTTTTAATACTGAAATAATTTTGAAAAACATCAAATAAGCATACTCAAAATGTGCATAAATACCGAAGTTCCAGTATTTATGTACGTTTTGGAAATATTAGTTTGATGTTTCCCAAAGTTATTTTAGTGTTTGAAAAATGTCAAACAAACACGTTTTCTATTTCAGTAATGTGAAAAATTACTGGTGAAATTTGAATGTAGATGCTGATTCTCTTAAATAAAAGAAAAATATTAAACTAATGTACTAATTAATTTCTTTATTGACTTTGTCTTTACCCTATTGTTGTCTCATGAACGTACCATTTCTTTCCTTTCTAATAGGGAGGAATAGTGAGGAGCTTCTTAGTGAAACGGTAATTTGACGAATATATCATTAAATCAATCATCTCTGCATCAAAAAATTTATTAAAATTTGTTTAATTATTATCAAAGTTAAAACTAAATCAACTATGAAGATTAATATTTAATTAAAAATCCCGTTATAAGAGTTGAATCCAAGACATTTTGAGTTAGAAACTTCAACTTTTGTCACTACGACATTATTGACTAATTGAAATGGATTTGAAGTTTTTGGTAATTTCATTCAACTAATCCCTATTGATATAGGAATAAACCAACCACAGGTTAGGAGCTTGCTACATGATCTCAATTCAATAAACAATCTAGCGAGTTGTGGCATATGTTTTCTAATAAGTCCAACTTTGCGATGTATTACTTATAGTAATCGAGTCAAGTAGTATCGAACAACACATCGTTCAAGCTTGGTTTGATTTTTATCGAGCTTGAAATTTTGTGTTTGAGCTTGGTTTGATTTTCAATCGAGCCGAGCTCAAACGAGCTCGAGCCAAGTATCGAGTAGCTTGATATTTTACTTGTATTTTTTCAATTTTTAGCTTATCGAGTCGAGCTCGAGCTCGAGCTTCAAAAGTTATCGAACGAAAAAAGATGTTCAAGCTTGTTTGATTAGTGTGACGAACCGAGCTCAAACAAACTTTTATCGAACGAGCTCGAGTCGAGTAACGAATAACTTAGTTCGATTTTCAGCCCTAAATATAACGTGTGATATGAAAATATTTTTTATATAATTAATTAATGTAGAGATGTATTGATAATTTGGGCTGGTAATTAGATTTAGCAATATAATCTAGCAGTCCATTAGAAGATTTTAATAAGTTATTAGTACTTAGTAGTATGGGCCAATATGATTACCATAGACCGGTATAAATACTTATAATAAATCTATACATCAAAGAATGAAAATGAACCAAATTAATTAAATTAATTTGGTCCAGTCAGACTTAATATATAAGACGATCCAAACGACCCTACAACTATTTCAATAATCCATTGGAAATTTCTTGGTCGACGTAGTTGACATTTTTTTCTTAATAACTGAATAAATTAATCATATATACAAACCGACAATTTATTTAAATTAAACTGATGGACATGATGTTCATTACACGCAATTTCAATGATTTTCATGTTTCTCAAAAATAAAAAAGTTTGATTTTCGTGAGTTCATAATATATACACATAACGCGTAATTTGTATGAAGGTAAAGAAGCTAACTAGTTCGAAAATGTGAGTACTACGCTTTTTGTATTTTAATTCTACATATTTTAAGGATATGGCATCAAACTTTTAAAAATGGTAATCCACTAACCGACCGGATGAAGCGATAGGATATCGGAATTCTAACCCATCTCAGGAGAGATGACTTCAAAGAAGCAGGTCGCCTGCCGGTACCCAGGTCGCAATCCTTTTCGCCTGTCGATACCCTAGTCGAAATTATTTCCCATATAGGGACGCTGAGGAGGTCGAGCAAGAAAGTTCGAATTCGAATCTCGAACACTTTAATCGCAGAGATCAAGTGGAACATGGAGTTGATCGATGGGAGTAAAAACACAACCATATCGATCGAACGAAACATTACAGACAAGTAAAAATATGAAGGTATTCTTCCCATCTGCAAGTCCTATGAACTTCGATAATAGATCTGCCCATAGATTTTCCTCCCTCGGTATAGGTTGAATATCAAACTTGTCGAATTCAGAGATCAACTTTTTTGTCTTGTTCAAATATTTGATCATATTGAACTCCCTGGCCTCGTAAGTGCCTTTCACCTATTTATGAACGAGTTCAGAATCTGTTAATACAACCATTGATTTTACCTTTGCCTTTATGGCCATTTCTAATCCAGCGATCAGGGCTTCATATTCCGCTTCGTTGTTTGTAACGACGAAGTCCAAAGTGATAGCATAACTCAAGTCTTCACCATTGGGTCCTTGAAAATGAATTCCTGCTCCACCTCCTTCCCTGGTCGAGGAACCATCCACGTGCATCAGTCAGACCTGATCTTCGGCTTTTTCGACCATTCTTACCTCGGAGGTCGCTCCTTCTTCCACATTCGATATGCCTGTTGACTCGACTACGAAGTCAGCCAATACATGGGCCTTTATAACGACTCGTGCCTGATATTCAATCTCGAATTGACCCAGCTCGACCGCCCATTTTATCAATCTGCCCGATGCTTCTGGCTTTGATAGGACCTGTCTTAGAGGTTGATTCGTTAAGACGATGATCTTGCATGTCTGAAAATAAGGCCTTAACCTTCGTGCAGCTACCACCAAGGCAAGCGCGAATTTCTCAATCTCCATGTAATTTTTCTCAGCACCTTGCAATAACTTGCTCAAATAGTAAACTGGTTTATGCTCAGACTTATCGAGCTTTACCAAAACCGAGCTAATAGCCTCTTCCGACACGGCTATGTATAAATGTAGAGGTTCTCCATCGGATGGCTTGGCTAACATTGGCGGTGAAGTTAAGTATGCTTTCAGGTCTTCGAAAGCTTTGTCACATTCTGCATTCCACTCAAAGTTCTTAGATTTACGCAACAGTTTGAAGAATGGTAAACTCTTGTCAGCAGATCGTGAGATGAATCTATTCAACGAAATAATCTTCCCAATCAAGCTTTGGACATCTGAGAGCTTTCTTGGTGGATGTAGATCGGTGATTGCTCGAATTTTTTCGGGGTTGGCTTCGATGCCTCTTTCGTGGACGAGATATCCGAGGAACTTTCCCGATCGCACACCGAAATTGCATTTGGCAGGATTCAACTTCATTCCATATTTCCTTAAAATTTCAAAACATCGATCAAGATGGTTGATGTGGTCCTCCTCCGTCATACTCTTTACGAGCATGTCGTCTACATAAACTTCCATGATTTCCCCTATCAAATCTTTAAACATTATATTGACTAACCTTTGGTAGGTTGCGCCCGCATTCCTCAAACCAAAAGGTATGACAATGAAGCAGTAGACTCCTCGCTCGGTGATGAACGTTGTTTTATCCTGGTCTCTTTCGTTCATAAAAATCTGATAAAATCCTTGGAAAGCATCCATCATACTAAAAAATACAAACCCCGCGGTGGAATCTACAAGCATATCGATCCGAGGTAACGGATAAGGATCTCTTGGGCACAATTTGTTTAGGTCTGTAAAGTCATTACACATTCTCCATTTGTTTTCAATCTTTTCGCCCTTAGAAACTAGGACCACATTACACAACCACTCTGTGAACTTTATTTCCCTGATCTGGCCCGCTGCTAACAATCTATCGACCTCTGCGTTGATTATTTTGTCCTTTTCGTGACCATGATTGCGCTTATTTTTCCTTACAGGTTTTGCCTTTGGATCGATGTTCAATGAATGTGTTATCACCCGTGGGTCAATTCCAACTATATCATCCGAACTCCAGGCAAAAACGTCCACATTTTTTTGTAAAAATTCAACGAGCATGGTTTCCATGCCCTCGCTTAACTCTTTCCGATTTTGGTGAATTTCTCAGGGGATCCCGGAACTAAAGTTACTTTTTTGTGGCCAGGTGCTTGCACACTCATGTCAACATTTTTCCCTTTCTTTCCTTGTAATTTCTCGTAGTCGGGAATCGGTGATTTTGCGCCAGACTCCAATTCAGCTATTTTCCTCTTAATCGGGAGCTCGGGCTCCACTTTATTTTTAATGCTTAAAGAGGAATTATAACATTCCCAGGCCATGTATTGGTCGTTCCTCATTTCTCCTACCCCTCCCTCGGTCGGGAACTTTATCTTTTGGTGATAGGTAGATACAACTGCTTTGAAGATATTTAGAGCTGGTCTCCCTAATATGGCATTGTAAGCGAACGACGTATCTACCACTAGGAATTTGATCATCCTTGTTACATTCTTTGGCTTGCTTCCTAGAGTCGTGCTCAAGAGAATGGTCCCAAGCGGGACGATCTCCGATCCCCCAAAACCAACCAAAGGAGTGGTTACTCGATCCAGATGCGGGTGACAAAGATTCATCCTTGTGAGAGCTTCCGAAGAGATAATGTTTGCCGAGCTTCCATTATCGACCAGCACTTTCTTGACCTCAAAATTAGCGATTTTCAATGTCAACACCATGGAAAAATCTGGATCGTCTTCGTTTGTATCCCAATTAACGTCCAAAGGTCGATCAGCCTCACTGAAACTTATAACTTGATTTTCCATGGAGGGAAACTCCAAGGATAGAATTTCCCTCTTTGTAGAGACCCCAGCCCTTATCGATCTCAACGTTCTTTTTCTAGCATTTCTGCTATCTCCTCCTGCTGGTCCGCCAGCAATCATGTTTATCACTCCGTTTGACTGCTCTTCCGTCTGATTTCGAACCTTCTTCTGTTGAGTATTAAACTTTCGCGGGCTCCTGGACCTATAACGATTGTTATAGTTGCCTCCTTTGACAAATTCTTTGAGTTTTCCTTGTGCAATTAGTTTTTCTATCTCGACTTTCAGTTGGTAAAAGTTTTCGGTGTTGTGCCCCCGAGCCCGGTGGTATCGACAGTAATGGTCATAACCCAATGCCCCTGGCTTAGCTTGAGTGATCCTTTGAGCCTCGGGAATCATTTTTCCTTCTTCTAACACAATTAACACCTCTTCCTTTGAACTGTTAAGTTCGGTAAACTGAATTTTTCCCGGTCTTGGAGGTCGGGCTCGTTCATAGGGAGGTCCATAGGAATTTGACCCTTGGGGCGGCATATGTGGCTTATAAGTGTTGATTCGTTGCCAAACAGACCCTCTGGTTGATCCTCCGTAATCACCAGGCTTTGGGATAGGAGCCCGATCTTGTTTCTTGTTAAGAGGAAGTTTCACAGTGTGCGAGCTTTTTAACTTATTCGTTTCTTCCTGAATCATGTATTTCTCCGCGATCTCCATAATTCGCTCGAAGGATTTCGGTTGTTTTCTGCACAAGGCGTTTCCGAACTGAGTGCTCCTTGTCAGCTCGAACATTAATGAGGACAAATATTCGATCTGCGGAGTGTCAACTTTGAGAAGTTCGATACTGAACCTCGCTAACCATTGTCTCAACGTTTCTCCTTCCAATTGTTTTACGGTCCCCAAATGATTTGCTGGTAACCTCGGTTTCCTTTGACTAGCAAATTGGTGTTTTAGTTTGTCACAAAATTCCTCGAAGGAAAATATGGAGTTAGGCGGCAACTTCCCGAACCAATCGAGGGCAATTCCCTCGAAGGTAGTAACCATGATCTTGCAACAAAAGTCCTCAGAATGTCCGTATAAGTTCATCACATTAATAAAGTTGTTGATGTGTTCCCCGGGGTCGGTAGTCCCGTTATACCGTGGCAGCCTGGTCGGTACTGTTTCCGCGTTTCGAGCTTCGCGTATTTCTTGACAAAACGGCGAACAACGCATGATACTGTTCGAAACCTCCCTATCTCGTAGATTCTCTCTATTCGGAACATTTCCGCTCGCCTGTCAGCATAATTGCCACGAGGAATTCCTATCAACGTATCTTCCTTCTCCAACTCCTTAGCTACTCTCTCTTGCACTATCCTTTCCAGTTCGGAATCAGTAATTCTTTTGTAGGTCGATTTTTTACCTCTGACAGCACCAGAAGGGTGACTTTCCCCTACTATTGAATCCTCCACATCATGTACTGATTTTGGCGGAATTTTTGATCGGGCGTTGATTTTCGATGGCACACCCCGAGGAGGGTTTGTTGCTGGCGCGTGCGATATAGATCGCAGTACACTGTTCTCCCTCTGGATGTTCGAAGATGGTATTTCAGGTCTCCCATGAAATGCTGGTTGATCTACAGGCGATTGATCAGCCCTTCCCCCGTTCAGAAATTCCCTACACATCGTGCCTATGATGGACCTTAGATCTCCAACGGTTGTGTGAATTGGGACATTATCTTGCGGAACAACCGGTGGAACCTCTGGTTGTTGAGCCGCACGCGATAGATTATAGGGCTCATTATTGACCGAATTTGGATCCGGTCAATAATGAGGGGTAATTTGGATCCCATACTCAAACCTCCTGTGGGGGGGACTGTTGAAGAATCATCAGATGATGGCTTGTTACCAATAGCAAGCTTCTGCAAAGCCTCGATGGGAGTGACCCCGTCGGAATAAGGCATTTTGTTCGAAAAAGGAACGGGAGTTTTCTGCCTAACGGGCTCTCCACTCGAAGAATCGACAATTTTCGGCGAAGAGCCCTCGAGCTCAGCCTCAAGCTCCTCATCCAAGATGGACTTATTTGTGTTGCCCTTAGTTTGCTTCGATGAAGCGCTTTTCTCCTTCTTATTGTCCCCTCCCTTAGGAACTTTGGGAGAAGACACGGAGGTTTTAGAAGAAGATTTGGAGGGTTTGGCCTCCTTGGCTGGCTTTTGCTCTTTGGACGGATTTTTGGAGTCCGCAGGTTATCGCGCAGGTCTTCGACTAGGGACATGTTGCTACAATGCATTTAGGAAGACATACTGGGGAGAGAACGACGAAGAATACAGTTACCCGACAAACCGTGCATTCGCCCCTTCGTCTTCGGAAAATCGTAAATAAAGTTAAAAGCCTGCGGGTCCAAAGGAGATTCCATGCTTCGGAATCTTACGCGTTTTCGCTTGTTCGATCTGAGTGGAGTAAAATGTCGTGTTAATGTATGTAAACAGAAGTAAAAGATCAATAGTATTGTATTCAGAATGATTGAGTACAAATTACAAGTATCGAGAGTCCTATCCGAGCATTATAGGATGCCGTACAAGCTAGAGGGTGAAATACACATAAGAAAGTCTATACTATACTTCCTAAGTAGTTCCGAGCAGCAGCCTCGGAGGTAGAGCACCTGGGAAGTTGTGTCTCGTCATAAATGCTTGGGGTATTTATAGCTGAGATAATGGGCTTTCTGACACACTTGCAAGAGTACTTTTCTGGCCTGCTGGCTTGGGCCTGGGCTCGACCCAATAGTAACCTTCGACCTCGGATTCTCTTTATTGGCTCGGAACAGTTCACTACATACCCCGGCTCGGTTCGGCACTTCTGGGGACGGAAACTGGTGTTGTACGATCCACATCGAGCTAGCAAGAATAGGGGATCCAAATTACCCCTCATCAATACTCCCCCACTTCTCGAGCGTAAAGTGGAGCTTGCGCTCGAAGAAGTATAAGCTATGTTGAACGCTGGGGTGAGATGAGCCGTTCAGAATATGCTTCGGGTATGCCTCATTAAAAACCTGACTCGGAAAAACCCTTTGGGATAAAAACCGAGCTAGGGAAAAAGAGTGCATATATTGGAAACAATATAACGGCGTGTCGAGATGATAACCTTGTCGTCCATTGTTAGCGTAGGACCTCTAGATCGGAATTTTCCTTACTGTAAATTACTGTGATGCTTCATTCAATTCCTTAGCGAATGCTTTCTTAATTTTCCGACCGCAGCACAAAGGATCAACGGAATACCATAGGAACAATTTCCAAGGAACATACCCCAATTTCTGGAAAGTGAGGGATCAAGAATGCAATTCTCAGAAAATAACTTTAAATTTTTACCCAGTGTAAGTTCAACCGTCGCGGTTACTCGGGGACCTGTTTGCAATTTTACCTTTTTAACCCCGTATATATATGTTGACTCGTTGAAAAATTACTTACAAATCACATACTTTCTTGAGCTCGGAGCATTCGGGTCGAAAAGAGCATCTGCTTTAGTATAATCGTTTCTCAATCCATAATGTCAAGTTCCAGAAGTTTGAGGGGCAAGAATAAGGTTGGAGAGAACCAAGAGTCCGATCCTTTGTTAAAGCTTGTCGATGATTACGAGGATGGAGAGTTTCATCCAGAAGACGGGGATGCTGAGCAGACCGAAGATCTCGAGGAAGACGTGGTCGAGAAGCTTAGTATTGGCGAGGGCGCCTTTGTCAGGATTTTTAGACATACGCTTCCTTCTAATACTGCCACCTCAAACAGGTCAGAACTTCCCGCCCATCAAACTTCCTGTGGTTTTTCCAAAAAGGATCGTGTTTATCTTGAGGCGGAGTTCGGAAAATTTCTTCCTAGGGGTTTTTCGATTGTCATCCCTTCTTACGCCGAGCGTGCAAACGAGCCTCCAGCCGGGTGTCAAACCTTCTATGAGAAACAGTTCTCTTACGGTTTGCGCATTCCGTTTATCCCTCTTATTAGAAACATTTTGACTTTCTTTTCGCTTTCCCCCGCTCAGCTTCTCCCTCATTCCGTCGCGTATATCGTAGCGTTCAGCGCTCTCATGGAAGCCAAGGGGGAAGAGGCCTCTTTTAGCAATTTCTGGCAAATATTTCGAATGGACCTGTGTAAGGGCTCAAATGTCGGGTTCGTGTCCGTCTGCCAGTGGTCGAAACGGCCTTTTCTTACGAATATAACAACGGAAAAGAGTAAAGGTTGGAAGAGAAGGTTCTTTTTTGTGAAAGGCCCTGATGTTCCAGTATCAGAAGGTAGCTCGAAGACCAGACCATATCGATGGGATGGCGTAAATTCTTGGTCATACGGTCGTCGCAGGATTAAAGAGAAGCTCAACCACCGTCTTTCCGATGAATTTCTCGAGCAGTTACGGTCCAATCCTTACCAAACCATGCTCCTAGTTCAAGAAAGTGTTTTGCGGTTGGCTGGGTTGAGCAAATGTGACTATCCTGCCCCAATGATCAAATACTCTTATCCTTTACCCAATCAATCCTTCGAAGGATCCCTTCAGCCGCTCGGCGACTTGCCTGCTTCTGCTGCTCCGCCCCTCGCCCCTCTTTCTTTGAGTATGCTTTTAGTTTCTTCCTATTTCAAGGTGTGATAGATTAATTCTTCTTGTTTAAACTCATGTATACCTTGTGTTTCCTTTGCAGGTCGAATTGTTGAGAGGTTTCGACTGTCCACTGCTGGCTCGGTTGGAGATATGCCATCCTACTTCGAGCCGTTACCATATACTTCGGAAAGAAGAGCGGATGCAAGTAATTTAGGCGGAGATTCAGTTGATATACCAATTATACTTCCCGATCTGAGAGGGCTTGGTACTATGAGTTCCTTGAATTCTGCCACTGCTGGACCTCTTCGAAGTCTGTTCTCCCCTGATACTTCTACTCTTTCGTCCGTTGGTTATAGTCAACATTCCTGAAACCGAATTCTGGGTGTTCAGGAGTATGAGAAGCTCCTAAGTCGAAAGAGGAATGCTGACCATCCGGGACCCTCGAGGAGGGTAAAAACCTTTGGTGTGAGTTCTACCTCGGTTCCATGTCGAGAGGGTAGGTCGGAGCCAGACGTGGCAGATTTCATGGACGAACATTTCCGCGGTAGCAGGGCTGCTGGATACCCCGAAGACGGGACTATTCAAACCGATCTGGATTCAGGTGGTGAGACAAAGCCACTATAATTTATATGGCTAGTCGGTTTAAGCGGGATATGCTGCTTCAAACCATCAAAGGTAGTTTTGAGGTTCTGAGTGATTTCTCCCGGACGTATCATGAGGTAAGAATTTATCTTTTGACTATTTCTTCTTTCTTTAGAGTCTCTAACATTTACTGATAACCGAAATTTTCTCATAGGTCGGGGATTTGTTCGCTCTTCAGACCTATCGCTTATCATTGCTAGAGCAGGAGTCGCAGGATGCTCACGATGCATACGCACAAATTTTCGTTGATAATCAAACCCTTCGATCTCAACTGGCAGAGAGTCAATGAGAATTGTCTCAAGTGAAGAAAGAGCTAGAGAATACAAGTATGAAACATTCCTCCTCTGTGGAGGATGAATTGTTATCAGTAGTTACAGAAAAGAGTGCACTCGAGGATGAGCTTAAGAGAATTAAGACCGAGCTCGAGCAAACCAAGCAAGACTCAGCTCGCGCATATTCTCAAGGGGCAGAAGAGGCGGAAATCCCAGCCATACGAAAATTTCTTAGTTCCCCCGTTTTCGACCCTTTAGTTCGGAGAAGGATTGGAGGAATCCTTCAAACTATCTTTTATAAGGGGGTTCAACAATTGGTTTCAGCCGATAGGATCCCGGATAAAATAGAAGAATACCTCTTGTATATGAATCCTTACAAAAATGCCGAAGGAAAAGACTACAAAACTTCATCATTGCCCCGAGAAACTGTGAACTGGCAAAGTCATCGTTTTGCCCCCTTAGTTGAGGAGTTTGGCATTCCGATGCCTAACCCAGATTTGCTCGAGCAGTCCGACGACGATCATCAATCTGCCTCAGGAGAAAACGAAAATGTCAACGTAGAGGACGGATCGGATGAGGAGGATGATCGACCCTCTGATTAGACCGTTCCATTAGGCAGCGGTGATGAAGGTGGCGGTGGTCCGAACGCTGGGTTTAAGCGTGCTGGGGGGAACGATTCATAGCCTTGTAGTTAGGACTCAAATGTATATATGCATGTAATTCATTTTTTGTAATCGAATTTGTTTCCTTTACGATCTGATTCGCATGACTTGTAAATTCTTATCTTACAAAATTTTTGACATCATTTGCTTTTCAAAGTTCGATATCTTTTCGCACTCTATGCTCGAAATTTATTTATTCCAAATGGAATCTTTCTTGCAAGTCGCGTCGATTCCACTAGCGTAATCATAGGGCGTAGCGCCTATAAATATGAGGATCTCTTCAAATTATTTACACGACACCTTTGTTTACAGAGATCGGAGCTCTTCCTCTATATTCTGTATTCTTCAAATCTCTTAACTCACTTCCCGTTTATCATGGAAGAAATACTAGGCAAGGCCATCGACCCCAAACTGCTATTGGGTGGTTCGAAAAACAAAAATCCATCCAAAGAGCAAAAGCCAGCCAAGGAGGCCAAACCCTCCAAATCTTCTTCTAAAACCTCCGTTTCTTCTCCCAAAGTTCCTAAGGGAGGGGACAATAAGAAGGAGAAAAGCGCTTCATCGAAGCAAACTAAGGGCAACACAAATAAGTCCATCTTGGATGAGGAGTTTGAGGCTGAGCTCAAGGGTTCTTCGTCGAAAATTGTCGATTCTTCGAGTGGAGAGCCCGTTAGGCAGAAAACTCCCGTTCCTTCTTCGAACAAAAGGCCTTATTCCGATGGGGTCACTCCCATCGAGGCTTTGCAGAAGCTTGCTATTGGTAACAAGCCATCATCTGATGATTCTTCAGCCGTCCCCCCCACAGGAGGTTTGAGCAAAAAACCTAAGTTGGATATTGGTGGAGAAGCTTCTGCTGAATCCTTGAGAACTGATAATCTTTCCGAACCCCGAGTTGATTCCGCTCCTCCGATAGTTACTCCTTCCCCGCCTAAGGAGTCGAAAGACGGGTCCATTTCTAAGGCTGATCCCATAGATAGTCTGTTGCGGGTTGACCTTACTTCTTCTGAAACCGACATGTCCAAGGAGAGAAATTTAGAAGAGTTGTTCCAATCTGGGTCGCACTTTCTGTTTCAGGTGTTATAATCTCTCTCTCTCTCTCTCTTTTTTTTTTTTTTTAATTTTTTTATTTTTTTTTATATATAACTTATCTAAACCTTTAATAGGCCGGACAAGACTTTCTCGAACTCAAAACGTTTGCTGAGCGGGAAACAAATCGGCATGCTGCTATCTCCCTCGAGCTGGAGAAGAAGAAAACCGAATTCGACCGTGTCTTTAAGGAGAAGCTTGCTTTAGAGAGAGAAAATGCTGCTAAAGATCATGGAGAATAAATCCACAAGAAACTGAGTGATGAGCTCGAGAAACTGAAAAGTCTTCACGAGCAGGAGAAACAAGACTTCGAGCGCCGTGAAAAGGAGGCTTACGACCATGGATATGAGGCTCGTAATGCTGAGCTTCGGAAGATTTTCTCCGACAATAAGCTTCTCTAGATGTTGTCTTTTATTTTTCCAGACTTGCTGTACGGCTATACTATTTTATTTTTGTGTAATCATGAATAATTCCTGACATTTTTATCCTCTGTGGTTTGTAATAATTTATTTATTTCTCGGATTGCATGCTCTTGTATAATTTGATGTGTTCGTTTTCATTCGTACTTTAGCCTGCTTTCTTCGTTCGAACTTGTGATCTCGACCGTCGGGATTCTTGATCTTCGATCTTGGTATATTAACTTCGCTTATTTCCAAAATCAGATTACCTTCTTTTCCCGCTCAAATTCTCGGGAAGCGTAACAGTCTTTTGATCTTGATCGTTCCTTTTGTTTTCTGCTAACCGTTGGATTTTTGAAAGTTGCACCTATAAATGGGGTCTTTTATTTTGTATCCTTAAAAATTTTTGAAAGCAGATTCCTTCGACCATGCTGATTAAAAGATCTTGTTGCATGGCTCAACATTTTGAAATTCGAGTTAGGACCTACTTTGCAGATTATAGGCTGATTAGTACTTTTACTTCTACTAGGATACCTGCAGGCGAACGCTATCCCGTCCTTGGAGGCCAATAAGCCTCATTGCTGAGCACCAACGACCCTGGTAGCTCCCATGACCTTTTGTGGTTTAGGGGAGGCTCAAGCATCAAGTTTTTCAAGGGTGTTCGGCGGTTTGTTTGGTTCTTCCTCGAAGATGTTAGGGGTGGTGCTTCGAGGATCGAGGTCCTCAATAAAGTATTCACGTTACACCTAGAAAAAGATGTATTACCCCTCTCCTCTTTGAAGAATCATAAATAAAGATAAAAGGTTGTTGGCTTGACAGGCTCCTCATTTTCGAGTAAGGACATTATCGTCCGCCGAAAATTTCATAGGATTGCCTGCTCATGAAGGTCTTCTCACGTTCGGATATAGAGATTAGTTTTTGTCGATATTTGTAGGATTGTAAAATGTACTAGTATCAGAAGATTGGCTTGATATGTAATGAAAGTTGATATTTTTGTAATTTGTAATTGCTTGACATATCAAACTTCGGAAATCATAGTCTTTTGATTAACCTTTGCGATCGTCTTAGATACGGTACTTTATCGATCTTGGTCATTCTTAGGCTTGTTACTGATGATGCTTTCTTTAAAAGCTATACTCAGAAATTTTCTTTGTGGCTCTCTTCGAAGACCGGAATTGAGATTATAATGAATTCGAGCAGGACTAATTTTGACATTTTCTTCATTTACCCAAACGGTTTCTTAACTCTCGGGAGGCGAAACGGTCGGCGTATTTATTGCTTGTATTTCAGCCGTTAGTTTTGATAAAATCTGGGTCGTTGATCGCCTGTTCCTTTTACTATATATAGTTCCGTAGTTACCTTCATATTTTTACGTTTCTGTAATTGTTTTGATCGACTCTATGATTGAACTTTTACTTCCTTTGACCATTATGTTTCGTTTCTTATCTTCAATAAAACGGTTCGAGGTTCGGGTTCGAACTATCTTCCTTCATTACTTTGGCTGCCTCCAATGGCGACTTATTTCGACTAGGGTATCGACAGGCAAAAAGAGTTGCGACTGGGGTACCGGCAGGCGACCAGCTCTCTCTGATTCCAACCATTTGAGGCCGGTTCGAATTCCTGTATCCTGTCGCTCCACCCAATCGGATAGTGGGTCAACTCGTGGAAGGATCTTTAAGGTTTTGATCTCAACCTCTTCAAGATGCTTCCGAAGCTGGTTCACAGTGTTCCGACTCGGGTTAGTGTGCACGGAGATCGACTGAGACTCCTCTCGTGCGCCGGTCCTTCATCAGCGGATCTTTAAAGTATTGGCATAGCAGTCATTATTTATTGATGAGGACCTAAGATCGGTTAAGAGTCCGGGAACATGCTCCGATCCCGTTCTCCTCCGTTCCTTTTCAATTCGAAGAATTTCAACTCCTTTGTAACATATGTAGTAGGATATGATAAATGTAATCCTTAGTCGTAAATGTACTGAAGATTTTATGAATGAAAAATTTTCTTCTATATTGTTGTCGATACTTTTAATTTCGACCCCTGTAACTGGCAACTTTTGTGAGATAATTTGAGAACCATAATAGATTTGAATTTTCATTTCTTTAATTTTTTTGAACCTTCCGTGAGATATCTTCCATAGTTTAGATTCTTCTCGGATTATGGATCTGCATCTTTTTAAGTTGGACTGAATAGTCTTCCTTAGTCGAATAAATAGTCGTGGAGAAATAATATGATAGAACTTAGATCGATCTTGAATATACTTTAGACTTAAGGGGCATAGCAAAGGCTTTCACCCTTAGTCGAATAAATAATCGTGGAGAAATAATATGATAGAATTTAGATCGATCTTGAATATACTTTAGACTTAAGGGGCATAGCAACGGCTTTCACCCTTTCAATAATTTTAATCTAAGGGGCATAGCAACGGCTTTCACCCTTAGTCGTTTCAGAGCATTTTTAGCCCGAGGGTCGTAGCAACAGCTTTCACCCATTCAATAATTTCGATCTAAGGGGCGTAGCAACGGCTTTCACCCTTAGTCGTTTCAGAGCATTTTTAGCCCGAGGTTCGTAGCAACAACTTTCACCCATTCAATAATTTCGATCTAAGGGGCATAGCAACGGCTTTCACCCTTAGTCGTTTCAGAGCATTTTTAGCCCGAGGGTCGTAGCAACAGCTTTCACCCATTCAATAATTTCGATCTAAGGGGCATAGCAACGGCTTTCACCCTTAGTCGTTTCAGAGCATTTTTAGCCCGAGGGTCGTAGCAACAGCTTTCACCCATTCATTAATTTCGATCTAAGGGGCATAGCAACGGCTTTCACCCTTAGTCGTTTCAGAGCATTTTTAGCCCGAGGGTCGTCACCCATTTTTATTTTTCGATCCAAGGGGCGTAGCAACGGCTTTCACCCTTGGTCGTTTTTCGAGGGTCGTAGCAACAGCTTTCACCCTTTTTAATAGTAGATGGAGACAAATAGAGATTGATAATAGATGAATAGAGATCGAGAATATCAGAATATGACGAATAAATAGGAATTTTGGCGAAACGAACTTTCACTGAATAGAAAAATTTGTTCGAAATAAACTTTGATGAAATAATAGTCTTCTATAATCGTGAGAATAGATGAAACATAGCGAGATAGCAAATTTTAAATAACCCTAGAACTTAATAAATAATCCTTTTGTCTTGATAAGAATATTCTTTGCGAGGTTCTTGCTTTGTTTGACCTAATGCCCTTTGTTATTTGCTGTTGTGTATATGTTCCAAATTTTGGTAAGTTTGATTTTTTCCAAACGGTTCCTCATTTGTCGGGAATTGCAACGGTCGACAAATCTCATCCATTTACTTCGCGGATTATCTGCCGTTGGATTCCTTTCAATTTTCGCTATAAAAGGCTGTCATACCTTTGAAACTGTCTCATTCGTTGTACTGGCATTTTATTCGTCCGATCATAGTGATCAAGATCATTATTCAATTAATTCAACTATTTGAGCTCAGACTTCGAACAATCTTTTAGCGGAACAATCTTCGAGCGGAAGAAAAACTACCTCGACCTCGCTTAGAATATCGACAGGCAAATACAATTTCCATCTTGAAGGCCAATATGCCAGACCCATGGAGTCCGCAGGTTATCGCACAGGTCTTCGACTAGGGACCTGTTGCTACAATGCATTTAGGAAGACATACTGGGGAGAGAACGACGAAGAATACAGTTACCCGACAAACCGTGCGTTCGCCCCTTCGTATTCGGAAAATCGTAAATAAAGTTAAAAGCCTGTGGGTCCAAAGGAGATTCCATGCTTCGGAGCTAAGTTACTCCGAATAAACGATAGGAGAGGAGACCGAAAATTTCATAGGATTGTAGAAAGTAAAGGGGTTCTTATGTAACATATTCACTTGTGCTATGCTCGAAATGTATCTCATATATTTTTCCTTTGAACTCTTGTATCTTTGTAATAATATTCATAAATGCCTTTTCTCTTTTCCTTGTTGATAAAGTAAAGCATAATCAGATAAGTTCTTATTTTCAATAACCCGATCTCGAACACCTAAAATTAATAAGGAAATAACCGAACACCGCTTTCTTGAGTGAGTAACAAACAAATATTTTGGTAGACCTAAAATTAATAAAGAACTCGTTGCAACTGATCCTTGCTATTGCCGAGTTTCCAAAGTTGTCGAATTTTTCAGTTCGAGAGTTTTGTTCGAGTAGACCGATCATAGCTTTTTCAATTCGAACATCATTAGTTGGTTGTAAAAATAGCTGAAAAAATGGAACTTGTGTTTAAATCCCGACTTCTCGACAATAATGCTATGAGTTTTCCATACCGGTTTCATATTTAGAATATCATGTGCACAAGAGTTGAATTTTAGACAAGTGTTCATGATCCCGGTGCTGTTCTCCTTACCAAACAGGACCCTATTTCTCGGGAAACGTATCGATCAGTTAATTTATTACGTACATCCTAACCGTTCACGATCTGTTATCTGGGCCGTTGGTTCAAAACCCTTCGCCGCTATAAATAGATCCACTTATTTATACGACATTCCTCACTTTTCCCTTTATGCTTCGTCCGATCTCCATGGATCGAGTTTTAGATTTGATTCATATTATCTCCAAGATAAAGGAGTTTGAGATTAGAATTCGAACTCTGTTTTTCGATCTTGGTTCCTTTGGTGTAATCTTTTTCGCTTAGAATATCGACAGGCAAAAGAAATTGCGCCTAGAATACCGGCAGGCAACCTGTTTTCCTAGATATACCTTATCTGGGGCGGGTTAGAATTCCGGTTTTCTGGCGTAGCATCTGATCGGGCAGCTGGTTAATCTCAGAGGAGTTCTTTAAATCCGGAGCACCAGCTTCCTCGAGGGCTTTCTTAAAGTATAGTTCCTTCGAGCTCGCTTGGGGCTACTCCGTTGAGATAACCCTTCGCTGCACCGGTTCGGATTAACCTGTAAATAATGATTGAGTATTTCAATCATTATTTACAGATGAAGACCTAAGATCGGTTTGAAGCCCTGGAGAGGAGCTCCAATCCGGCTTTTATCCCGTATGAAGACGGATGTGCGACACGTGGCGAGTGATGGCCATGGAGAATCACTGTTGAGTTCTGCATCTGGAGCGATCTAAAGGGAATGATGACCGAATATATAATAGGGTAGAAATACTCGTAGAATTTGTAGTAGGGTAGGAGTGATTGTACTGTATCTCTTGAGCTCGAGATTTAATATTATATCCGAGGCTTCACTTGTAACTTGTTTGAAGAACGTCGATAATAAAGCTATTTTTTTCTGGTCGAATTTCATTATTTTATTCTTTTATGTCTCTTCAATTTCTCCGATCGAATATGAGTGAGACTCGTTGGAACTTGTAGTTATCATAAGTTATCTATCCCTTCCCTTCGGGGCCATAAATTTCTTTTAGCGATCGAACGGTTGCCCATCCTCGGTTGCGACTTCGAGGATTTATATAACTTGTTGCCGTTGTACTAACATTCAATTGCAGGATTCATTAGAAATTGTCATCGAGCAAAGGAATGAAATCAAATCTATCCTAACCGATCGAGAAAAGCATCAGATAATCGATAAATAATCTGTACGGATTATGCGATTGATCTAGAAATAATTGATTCGTGTAATTTATTCTGAGATTACTAAATATGATGATCGGAAAAATAAATTCCGAACACTAGTAAGCTATAACTCCATAGACTCTCATAACCCTTTGTCGTTAACTGATGATCAAGCTGATTGGATTAATTCTGTGTTAGTTAGTTGAGGACGATATCTGTGAAACTTCTTATTCACTTATGTATAGAGAATTGATCATTTGTGGAAAATAAATCCAACGAAGGTTAAATGAGCTGGACAATCACAGAATAGAACCACCGATCTAAAAGTCGGAAATTCGCCCCGTAGGTCTTATCTTCGACCTTAAATTGACGAATGCTACGCTGGTCGCAGGATCATCCTGGAAAGTAAATGGCGGAGTTTCTGGTTAGTGAGGCTCTCCGCTGATATACGTATTTCTCCACTTAGTAGGCATATTTCGATCTAATACTCGAATAAGGCCCCATGGTGGGCGCCAATTGATCTTACGCGTTTTCGTTTGTTCGACCTGAGTGGTGTAAAATGCCGTGCTAATGTTTGTAAACAGAAGTAAAAGACCAATAGTATTGTATTCGGAATGATTGAGTATATATTACAAGTATAGAGAGTCCTATCCGAGCATTACTGGATGCCGTACAAGCTAGAGGGTGAAATACATATAAAGTAGCCTATACTATACTTCCTAAGTAGTTCCGAACAGCAGTCTCGGAGGAAGAGCACCTGGGAAGTTGTGTCTCGTCATAAATGCTTGGGGTATTTATAGCTGAGATAATAGGCTTTCTGACACACTTGCAAGAGTACTTTTCTGGCCTGCTGGCTTGGGCCTGGGCTCGGCCCAATAGTAACCTTCGACCTCGGATTCTCTTTATTGGCTCGGAACAGTTCACTACATACCCCGGCTCGGTTCGGCACTTCTGGGGACGGAAACTAGTGTTGTTTGATCCACATCGAGCTAGCAAGAATAGGGGATCCAAATTACCCCTCATCAGATATGGCATCAAACTTTTAAAAATGAACACATTGCAAATTTTTTTGGCTAGATTTTTATCATAAATATTAAAGGTAAATAATAAAAATAAAAAATATACAAGTTAATTTCTCACTATACCTTCTTTAATATGTCAAAAAATAATTCCGTCAAATTAATGTGTAGAGTTGGAAAATCATAAGAAAAATGAAAATTCAAATGAAAAAAAATGAAATAAAAATCAATTTTTTAAAAGAAAAAACTAATTCATCAACCCACCCACTAATTACTAATATTTCTTCAAGATACTAAAAAATAATTTCACTTGAAAAATTAGTAATCTTATGCAAAAGTTAAACATCATAAATGAAAATATATTAATAGAAATATTATTCAAATTATTATACAAATAAAACTCAAATATCTATTTAGTTTGTCATACTCCCTCCATTTCGCATTACATGTCGTTTAAGGTTTTTTCACAAAGATTAAGGAATTAATTAATACCCTAAATTTTAGGAATATAAGAGTGTAGTTGAACAAAATTACCCCTGAGAAGCAATTAAATTTTTTGTAACACCCTATAATCCATTTCTTTCTTTCCCATACTTTTCTTCTCTTTCTTTTTAATGAAGAAGGGTAAAAATGTCAAAATAGCATTTAAATTTATCTTGAATTCCTAAAGTGACATGTATTGTGGAATAAAATATTCTCTATAAGAAGATATGTATTGTGGAATGAAAGGAGTATAATTTATTTTGGAATGTTCAAATTATTATACAAATAAAACCTAATTTTTTCTAAAAATGTTCGTGTAGTACTAAAAATTTGTAAATATTTAATTCGTTCAAAATTTTTGTTTTACAATATATATATAAAAAAAAAAAAAAAAAAAAGGTTGAATAATTTTTGCGTAGTCATTCTCCTTATATTATTATAGCATCAGGGTTCTTAATATCCATTATTTGTTTCACAAATCAGTTTCCCGACAAAAATTATATGGCACCACATGACAAATTACAGGGGCAATTTTGTCCGGTCATAAAAAATTAAATAATAACATCAAAAAAAATTTGAAAATCCAATTTAAATAAAGAAAAGAACGAGAGAGCCTAATTTGCAGCATCCGCCTCTCCCCGGCCCTAGCTAACAACGGGGAAAATTTTTGTCCAAATTTGGCTTGGTCAAATCCATCCAATCACTAAGCAAGTGCATTGCACTTGCTTTGTGATTGATTACTTTCCTGAAAGTTACATCCAATCACAAAGCAAGTGTATTACACTTGCTATGTATTTAGTTTGGGTTCGACCAAACCCGATCTGGATAAGAATTTCCCCTAACAACGGTGCAGCAAATTTTGGACGCAACTGTTTAGGTCGCACCACAAAAATTTAAATTAAAAGTGACATGAATTTAAATATTGTCATTATACACAGTGAATAGTATTTTTTGTCCTCCTTACGGGCCAAATTTTGCACTTTTATCTCTCTTAAATATTTTATAGCAAATTCGTTCATCTTATCAATGTTGTGTATCACATTTGTCCCTCTTATAACATTTTTGTTCTTCTTAATTTTTTTGTAGTAGATTCGTCCCTCTTATCAATGTAGTGTATCATGTGCATCCCTTTTAAACTAAAAATACATCAACTTTCGTGCATTTTAGAATATATTTTGGATTTAAGTGATATATTTTGTATTTAAAAGAGACTAATATGTTACACTATATTGATTAGAGAGATGAATTCACTATTAAGAGGGACGAACATGTTACACTATATTATAAGAGAGATAAATGTGTTACACTACATTTATAAGAGGGACGAATCTGCTACAAAAAAAATTAAGAGGGATGAAAGTGCAATACTTAACCCGTAAGAAGGACCAAAAGTGCAATTCACTCTATGATGTATATAGACACGCTATTGACATTTAGTGATATTTCAAAAGTGACAACTAAAGAGTTATCGCTAAATTATAATAACAACATTTATTGTCACTAGGTTGTCACTAATTGTCAATAGTGACAATTTATGTTTCATGTCCTTGTCGCTAATAGTCATTTTTTACAACTTAAAAATATATTTTGTCATTATTGTTACTATGACAAAGTTAATTTTTTTGTCACTAAATACATGTAAAAACTGACAATTTAACAAAATCACTTAGTATTTTATCGGTAAAATTCATTTTTCTTGTAGAGGTCACAGTTAATATGCAGTTTATGATTAGTTATAAAGCATTTGGGAAAAATTGGTATCGATCTAATGTATTAAAAATCAATAATAAGTTTATCTTATAAGCAGGGCGGATCAACATATATAGTTGGACGGGCATTTTGATTTTTTTTATCTACAAATATGGTCAGGGTTGGCCCAATACATTTGGGGCCTAGGCGAATTTTAAATTTGAGGCCCTTTGTTATAAAAAATATATAATCAATTTATTTTTTTAAAGACAAAAATATTAATTAAATTTGGCATATTATTTTCTCTAACATATTATTTTTTAGATAGATAACTAAATAACAAACTTATTTAACTTTAAAAGATTCAACTGTGATTTTTTTTTGTATAATTTTTAATATTAAAAATATTATTTTAGCCGAAGCAAATTTTACAAATATATGTACATCATTAACTCTATTTCATTCTTTTACAAATATCATAATTGGTTACTTGACATTATTTCATTTCATGGCATTCTTAACTCTATTAATATATACTATCATGTATAGAAAAAGTTATACATCATATATAAAACTCAGAAAAAGATACACATACATATAAAAATATATGGATGGGGCTAGACCAATTTTATTGGTGTTGAAATTCTTTTTTGCAATGGACTAAGTGAGAAAGTAATAAGCCAGGAATATCCTATTATAAAGAAGAAAAATTGTATTCTTTTTATAATAATTAAGAAAGAATTTTTTTAAAGTACTTATTAAGAAAAAAAATTGACAAGAAATATCTTAAGTAAGAAAAGGATTAAAAGAATAATTACTACGAAATGGAAATAAAAAAGACGAAAATTATAAAAAAAAAAAAAAAAAAAAAAAAAAAGTTAAAAAACATAAAACAATCAAAATATGAGAAGAAATCTCAATATTGGGATTTGATCCTTAGACCTCACACTCACACTCATCTAGAGAAAGTCATACCAAGTGAGTCATAATACATCTTATTTATATAAAATTAATAAATTTAAAAATATTTTATTTTCCTAAAGGTCTAAATATAAATTTTGACGCCGGCCCAAGTTACCTAGCACATGGCCCTCCCCTGAATATGGTTTTATTATTTGTATTGATTTCCTTTATAAGCTTATAAAATTTTATGATACAAATAATATATTTATCAAATAGGTGTCTTCTTTATATTGCAAGCACCTTGGGCCATCTCCAATCGTAGGGGCAAAAATGCTCCTTCTCTCACCCTCTTCATAATCGTCTTCAACAGTTAGGGGACATATAATAATAATAATAATAATAATAATAATAATAATTATAATGATAACAATAATAAAAATAAAAATATACATAAAAATAAACAATAATAATAATAATAATAATAATAATAATAATAATAATAATACAATAAAAAATATTATAAAATTACTAGCTATGAAGCTTATTTAGAAACATGACACGATCATATAAAATCAAACAAAAACGATTCAATATATATATCGTTGACTTGTTTTCCAATTTTTTATGTCATCTTTTTGCCTCTCAATTATATATCATGACTTTATTGTCTTTAATATCTTAACATAATTAATTGAATTGACCATTCCTTTAGCTAAATACTTTTCTACTTAATATGTATTAGTTTATTAGATGTATTTTATTGCAGTTTATTGTTCTCAACTATATAAAATTTTATCTTGGTTTCGTACTTACGTGAATAAAATAGAACAAGTGTTATTGTGAAAGAAATATTGTTAATAAAGTTTGGCTCCTTCCACTCCTGGGTTCGCCCATGCTTAATTATTGAGCTAATGCTAATTTTTAAGATTAATCCAGTAAACATGGAGAAATCTAAAATGATATAAAGTCGATATTAATGGTCTTTAGGCCATCCATCTCCAATGGTCTGGGCTCAGGGCCCGATACCCGACAGAGGGGGGAGCCTTGGGCTAAAATGAGCCCAGGCCATTCACCCGTGCAGCCAACAAGTTGCCGCTACTTGGAGGCCACTTGCTTTTTTTCTTTTTCTTTTTTTTTTCCTTTTATTATTATTATTATTATTATTATTATTATTATTATTATTTTATTTAATTTCTTTTATAGTGTTTTCTTGGGTCTTTTTCTTGTTTTTCATGACTTAACTTAAATTGAAAACGTTATTTTTAAAAAAATTGTGTATAATTTAATAAAATTGTATTCCAAATTAAATCTTTAATCATATTAGTTTAGTTTTTAAATTTCAATTGTCTATGATTGTAAACCTTTGAGAGGACCAGTAATTATGTTTTTTTGAGGAAATTGGACGCGAAAATGTCCAAACTTCATAGGAGGTCCTCTAATTAACACATCTAATGTAAGTAAGTAGTTTAAGAATATGAAAAACTATAAAAACAAAATGAAATGCTCCAATCTTTTGATCAGGGCCGGCTTTGGGCCTAGGCAACTTAGGCAATTGCCTAGGGCCCAAAGCTTTTGGGGCCCCTTATATATATCACCATTTATATAGCACAACAATATTGATCCATGGAAAAATAAAATTTGTTATTATAGATTTTATGAGCCCATATATCTATTCAATAGTTCCAACATATTGGGCCTTAAATTCAACCTATTTAAATGCTGAAATAATAAAAATAAAAAAATGAATATTGAGAGATAGATTCACGCCTGATGACTAAGTAGTTAAAAAGAAAAATTGAAGAAGTCTAAGAGTCAAGGTAATTATCAACGTATATTTTATTTATGATAATTAGATTTAACTACTTCTTAATAAGTTGTGTCTTCTTCTCTAATAAATTATGTATCTTCTTAATTTTCTAATTTTTCAATGCCTCTCAATCTCTGATTCCATATTCCTTTCTTTACTAAAGTTTGAATTTTCAGTAATTCACCACAATTACAATTACTCTCTTTCTCTAATTCTACAAATCAAAGGAAATTGAGTATTTATTTTAGAGTTGAGTATTTCTTATATATTCTAGACCAAGCTATTTCTTCAATTAAAATTAGATTTGAATAATTTACAAATTATGCAAATATATTTGAATTTTATTAGATGTTACAACTTTAAAGTCTTTAGATGACAACACTTTGAAAGAATATTGTATCAATCTTGAAAATTCATTAAAACATAACTCAGTTTCAAACATAGATGGTTCCGATTTATATTATGAACTAAAGGTTTTATCAAAAGTTATGCCTTCTGAGATATTTAAGCCGATTGATATTCTTAATCATATAAAAGTGTTCGATTCATATCCAAATACATGTATTTGCTAGAGAATAATATTTACTATACATGTAACGGTTGCTTCTGCAGAAAAAAGTTTTTCAAAACTTAAATTGGTAAAAAGTTATTTATAATTAACCATATCACAAGAAAGACTAAGTGAGTTGTCCATTTTATCTATAGAAAAAGATATGTTGGAAAAACTAGAATATGATGATTTAGTCAATAATTTGCAATGGCTAAAACAAGGAAAATAAATTTTACATAAAGTAGGCCCCATTTTTAAGTTTCGCCTAGGGCCCGAAATAATCTTGAGCCGGCCCTGCTTTTGATCTTTCAAACTTTGCTCGTAAATACACTCAGCCAAAATGATATTTTTTTTACTATATTGGTAGAAGTTCAGTGTTAAGGCAACATGTAACATAACATTTCAAGCATCTCTATCTCTATCTCTACTATTATAAAAGCATGAATATTTCTGAAATTTTTTGTGCAGACTAAAATATCCCTATTTAAATTGTAAGTGATATTTAATTTAATAGTAAATATATAAAAAAAACATAGTAATTGAAGAGGTATAATTAGACATGAAGTCTTATTATATTTATCTCCTACATAAACTTCTAAAATTTATAAATTATCTCTTACATCAATTTTTATAATTTTAATCTTCTTCTCTTAATAGATAAAAACGAACCATAAGAAAACACTATTATTTTAAATATCCCCTAAAAGATATATATAATTATTATATTTTAGCATCAATATTTATTTAAGTAAGAAAATATTGAATTAAATATTTAGTACAAATTACATAATTTAAAATTTTAAAATAAAATTCTCTTAAATATCATTATGTTACAAAAGAAAAAAATTAAAATTGAATCGTATCTTACTATGAAAGATTAAAAAAATACTTATGACCTAGCTTACGTAATTTTACTTTGCTAGAATAGAAAAATATTAAGAATATTCAATAATATCAAAATATGCATAACCTCGAATTTTTCATGGAATTCTTTTCGTGAAAAGCGGGCGAAATTCATGGAAAATGGTGAAATCGATGAAAACAAATCTATGAAATAATTGAAAACATGTGAAATCAATGGAAATTCGATTGAAATTGGTGAACATGGCGAAATGGGTGAAATTTTGGGTGAAACTAGTAAAAAAGAAGGCCACTGAAATTGATAAATAAATGTGAAATCGATGATAATTCGTGAAAAAAAGATGAAATCGGTGAAACGACAGCATCAGCGAAATTCAGGTTAAACTTGTGAAAAATGAATTAAACTAATGAATTAGGTGAAAACGTGTTAATTTGCTCTATTTTATGACATAATAAGATAATTTTACTCTAATTTACAAAAAAATAAACATGAAATTAACTAGAATCGTACAACATACGTGCATGTAAAAGAAAAACTATTATATACACACAATTCTATGCCCATGGACCATTTACACATTAAAAGAGAAAAACATATATATCATTCATTTCTATATCCTTATCTACATAATTTATAGACAAATTTGGCTACACAAATATACCTCATGTATAACTGAATCATTGACAATGCCATGCCTAATCCCGAACCATGTTGTTTCCCTATGAATTCCACTCCATGTTACTGTCAATTCTATCTCCTAAAATTTGAGGAGGAGACGATGTTTCATCATGTTGGAAGAATTTATTAACTCAAGAACAGCTAAGTGATCTTATCAGTTGAGTTAAATAAGTTAGTTAAAGGTTTTGATGATAACAAAAATGTGTCATCAACTAAGTTACGTAAGCTTAGTAAGCCTTTGAAGATTGGAATACTTGGTTTAAAAGAGAATCATTCAAGAACAGAAGTATTCAAGAAATGAAGATTCAATCTTATGAGAAGAGTGAAAATCAGATTAGTGAAAGATTGAAAATCAGCTTGGTGGAAATGAGATGGGTGATCATCAGATGACTGATCATGAGATGACTAGTGATCAGACTAGTGCATGAGACTAGTGCATGAGACTAGTGCATCAGACTAGTGCATGAGACTAGTGATCAGACTAGTGCATCAGACTAGTGCATGAGACTAGTGATCATCAGCGGAGTAGATCCCATCAGCTAAGTAAAATCGGTCAGTAAGCTCTCCAACGGTAACAAGCTAAGTGCATTAAATGCTGTTGACAGAAGGTACAGCAGAGTGTACAGTAAACAGTGCAGAAAGTACAACAGAGTGCACAGTGAACAGTGCGACAGTCTGCAAAAGTTACCATTCAAATTATGACCGTTGCTCAAGGACTTAAATGCAATTTTGCCGACCTTCAACGGGCAAAATTACAAATCCAGGAGTATAAATAGATGGTAAACCGAAGATTCAAAAGAGACTTGCACACTTTCAAGATCAAATCTTTAGAGCAAGAATACATCAGTTGAGTCATCTTATCATAAGCTTAGTCATCTTATGACGAAGCTGATTGTTGAAGAACAAGATTAAACCCTTGTATATCTGAGTGATATTCAACTGAGTGTTGTGAGAAGTAGATATCCATCTTTGTGAGTGATATTACTTCGGGGGATAGGTCTTCTTAGTGATTTCCTATTGTGAGCTTACAGCCTTCTCATTTGTTGTTTTGGTGTAAGTGGAGAAATATTGTAAACTTTGTGTTTATAGTATAACCCAAGATCTAAGTGACTTGTGATGGGGGCTATTTCGCTCCCTATATATTACTCGAATCGGATGAAGAAGTTAAGATCGATCCGACCAATCCAAACAGATCGGGATCCCCTCGCAGACCCGGCAAGGCGCAGCTCTCTTCGACCAGAAGATGATACTCCGGACCCATGAAGGATAATTGGGCCGAGTCCTATTAGGACTATGTTTCCATGTAACGCTAGGTTTAACATTGTATAAATACCTAGCTAATCATTGTATTGAACAACTACGAAATCCTCCACTTTAAGGATACACAAATATTCTCTGCCTAAGGCATTACAACTGAATAAGAATCAATATTATTCATAGTATTTTGATCTCCAGATGATAGTGTTATTAGCTTTCTTTGTGGTTTTGCTTCTTGTTCTTAATCATTGCTTTTCTTTGTGTTTGATCCATCCGGAATAAAGTAACGGAGCCCTACTTAATATATATACACAAATATCGTAAACCCCACCGATATTACAAATTCACTGATATACAATTAACCCGACGAAATCCGGTTAAATCAGTTGGCGCCCACCGTGGGGCTAGGTTAATTATTCGAATCGACACATGGCTCGCCCAAGAAAAAGCGCTCGCGTCGGAGCGAGAAGCAATACGACCACAGGTCACAACACATCTGAAGATCCACAAGACAACAACGATAACAACAATCCAAACACCAATGAAAACCTCCCAGATACCCGTTCCCGTCAGCAGGAACACCAAGGAGGTCTTACCGGTACAATACCAGAGGAACCGGAGCTCCCCGAAATACCCGCTCCTCTCCCTGGCGCTCAGGAAAAACTGAAACAAATAGCGATGCTCTTCAAATCGCTCTCTCCAGAAGAATTGCTAGTTTTAGACCAAATTCCTCAAAACGTTACGGCTCCCGGGGCAGCTCCCGCTCCAGGAGTGCCAAGGCCGAACGAACGGACCTCTCAACAAGCTGACAGCCCAGCAAGTGAGCGACGCTCGCTACACAGCCCACAGCAGATAAATTCTAAACCATCCGACAACCGTCCCCAAAGAAGAACTGGTCGAAGAGTACCACAAGCAGTTCGCAGCGGATCGAAGGAACGAACGATCATTCCAATCGAAGATGATATAGATGATACGATCCCCCATCGACCGAGAGCGACTCGATTCTCAGAACGAGAAATTGAAAGGATGGTACAAGAGCGACTCGAACAACGATTACGATCTGCACAAAACCCCTGGGCCCGGACTACAGAACTCCAGGAAAGCCTTGCGGCTTGCTCTCCTTTCTGCAGGGAAATAAAAGAAGCACAGTCCGCAGGACAGGTCCCGGGAAGACTACCCCGATATGATGGAACCACCGACCCGGACGATTATATCTTTAGCTTTACGAACATAATGAATTTGTATGCTCACTCCGCCGAATTCACCGCCAAGCTAATGGTAACAACATTCGAAGGACTCGCGCTGGATTGGTTCGCCAAACAGCCGGCCAACTCTATATTCAGTTTCCGAGAATTATGCAATAAACTAACGCAGCAATTTGCCAGTCAGAAAAGACAAAAACTTCCGATGAGCTACCTGGGAACCATACACCAACAAGAGGGAGAATCCCTAAGAAATTGGTTGGCAAGGTTCAACGTAGAATTACTCAAAATCGAATCACCGAATATCGATTACATAATTTCTATCCTCTTCGACCTCACTAAAAATAGGCAGTTTGGAAACGCCCTCAGTCGAAAACAACCGAGAACATTTGCAGACATTATGAGCTTGGCTTCTAAGTATATGACCCAAGAAGAGATGAATTCCTTTAAGGATAAAAACAAAAACAAAGCCACCACCTCAGGCTCCAAACGGCACGATAGGTTTCCTACCCAAAAAGCTTCAGATTACGAGCGATCTTCCAGGAGAGGTAATGTTTTTCACCGACTGGAATACAACAAAGCTGATCATGACAGACAACCTAATTTCTACCAAAAACCAAGAAACCATGATCAACCAATAAGAAGCAGGGTGAATCAAGTAGAACACCCAAGGTTAAGTATTCCAATGGAAGAAATATTGGATGTCCTAGAAAGAAATAACTGGATTCCCGAAGCGAGGAAAATTGCACAGCCGAGACCAGGCTCTCGAAACTACGATCAATACTGCAAATACCATAGGGCACATGGACATCGAACGGAGAATTGTTTTCACCTTAAGAGAGAAGTTGAGAAACTTATCGAGCAAGGAAAACTCGACGAATACATAGAGCGAGATAATCATAAAAGGGAAAGAAGTAGAAGCCCTCGGAATGTTGATCGAAGGAGAAATTCTCGTCAAAGGTCGCCCGAACGCCGACCTATTCGGGAATCGAATCACGACCAGATCAATGGAACTATCCATACGATCTCCGGGGGTCCCGCGGGTGGAGATAGTCGTAACGCCCGGCGAAGAACTGCCAGGTCCATCATTGGAAACTCAAAATACCCAAAAGAAATTTGGACCCTGGAAAGCAGGCCATCAAACGATCAACAGATCAGTTTTAATGAAGGCGAAGCGCCTAAAAATATTGTCTGGGACGCAAGAGAGGATAACCCCAACTTCCCTATGGTAATATCGCTAGAAATAGCAAATTACAATGTCAAGAGAATCTTAATCGATAATGGGAGCTCAGCCAATATTATCTCCCGAGAAGTTTTAGCCCAAATGGACTTGGGACAGATAAACTTGCAGAAAGTAGCTACGCCATTAATAGGATTCGGAGGGTCCGAAATCATCCCCAGCGGAACGATAACCTTAAGCGTATCGCTCGGAAAAATACCCCACCGAACAGTGAAGCTAGTGAAATTTTTAGTAGTAGAGACCCCATTCGCTTATAATGCAATATTGGGACGACCTGCTCTCAATCTATTCCGAGCCGTTGTCTCTACTTATCATCAGAAGATAAAATTTCCAACCGATACAGGCATCGGAGAAATAACAAACGACCATTGCATGGCTTGGGACTGCTATAGTACTTCGTTAACAATGAAAGAACATCCTAAGTCCGTTACTCCGAGCAAGAGAAAGATCGAAGGCGATCTCATTAGAAATGAGGTTGAAATTCCTAGTACTGATCGACTAGATAAAAAGGGGAAAGAACCGATAGACTTATCTTTGAAACCCCCTGAACACAAAGATATAATTCTAGTAGAAGGCGACTCATCCAAAAAGACGAGAATTGGTACAGAGTTGAGCGAAGAAGGAGAAATAATGCTGATCGACTTCCTCAGAAACAATGCCGATGTCTTCGCTTGGAGCGCAAATGACATTGAAGGAATTGATCCTCGAATAATAAAGCATTCCCTAAAAATAGATCCTTTGGCGAAACCCGCCAGACAGAAAAAGAGAAATCATGGACCGGTGAAAGATAAAATTATCAAAGCCGAGGTAGAAAGGTTGCTCGAGGCAAAACAAATCCGAGAAATTCATTTCTCGGAATGGCTATGCAATGTAGTACTAGTCGCTAAAGGAGACAAAAAAGATAATAAATGGAGGATGTGTAATGATTTCACCGACCTTAACAAGTTGTGTCCACGCGACCCATATCCCCTCCCGAGGATTGACTTATTGGTCGACTCGACCGCTGGCTTCGCGTTATTCAGTATGATGGACGCCTTCCAAGGGTTTTACCAAATATACATGGATGAGCGGGACCAAGAAAAGACCGCGTTCGTAACCGAGCAGGGAGTTTATTGCTTCATAGTGATGCCGTTCGGCTTAAGAAATGCCGGAGCTACTTACCAAAGGTTAGTAAACCTAATGTTCAAAGAATTAATCGGAGAACTGATGGAAGTCTACGTGGACGACATGCTGGTCAAAAGCATGAACGAAGCAGATCATGTAAAGCATCTTGATCGATGCTTTCAGATCTTAAGAAAATATCGTATGAAGTTAAACCCCGCAAAATGCACCTTTGGTGTCAAATCAGGAAAATTCTTGGGATATCTAGTCCACCAACGCGGAATAGAAGCCAACCCAGAAAAAATCCGAGCCATAACTGAAATGAAACCTCCTAAAACAATCTCTCAAGTACAAAGCCTAGTTGGAAAGATCGTAGCATTAAACAGGTTTATATCAAAGTCTGCAGACAAAAGCCTCCCTTTTTTCCAAACTCTCCGAAAGGCAAAGAACTTTGTTTGGACCGAAGAATGCGATCAGGCCTTCGAGCAGCTCAAAGAATATTTGACGACACCCCCGATGTTGGCAAAACCAACAGAAGGAGAACCATTGTTTATGTACATCTCCATTTCCGACGTAGCAATTAGTTCAGTACTAATTAAAGTCGAGGGCTCAGAGCATAAGCCCGTATATTATCTCAGCAAGTTATTACAAGGGGCGGAGAAGAATTACTTAGAAATAGAAAAATTCACGCTGGCCTTAGTGGTGGCCGCACGAAAACTCCGACCTTACTTCTTAACTTACAAAATCATCGTCCTGACGAATCAGCCACTAAGGCAAGTTCTGGCAAAACCGGAAGCCTCCGGTCGACTAATCAAATGGGCCATCGAACTCAGTCAGTTCGAGGTAGACTACAAACCGAGGATTGCCATCAAGGCACAAGTGTTGGCCGATTTTATATTAGAAACACCAACACAGGCTACTGAATCATCGAGCTGCCTCAGCAACGATGTCCTAATCATTGAAGATCAAACTTGGTTAATGCATGTTGATGGTGCTTCATGCCGAGAAGGAGGAGGCGCCGGAATCAACTTCACCGGACCAAACAAGGAAGATTTAAATTACGCGATAACACTGGACTTTGTTGTGACAAACAATGAAGCTGAATATGAAGCATTAATCGCAGGAATGGAAATGGCGATCAAAGCCAATATAAAAAGTCTTAAAGTACTAACTGATTCAGAATTAGTGCAAAGACAGATAGAAGGCCTATACGAGGCTAAGGAATTCAACATGGTCAAATACCTCGCCAAAGTAAAGACTCTGGCCGAGAAATTTGAAAGTTTTAGTATCCAGAATATCCCACGTTCGGAAAATAAATGGGCCGATCAGTTATCAAAATTCACAGGATCCCATGACGGAAAGACCGAACGGGTGATCAACTGGTTGATCTCTAATACACCAGCAATTGACATCGATGAAACACCAGCGGTGAATATAATGGAAATCGAAGAAGCCGAAGGGAACTGGATGACCCCTATGATAGACTATCTTCGAGAAGGAAAATTACCACCCGACCAAAATGAAGCTCGGAAAATAAAATATCGAGCTCCAAAGTATACACTCATAGAAGGAAAACTCTACCGAAGATCAGTATCAGGGATTCTTCTAAAATGCGTACCTGAATCACAAACCCTCGATATACTACGAGAAATACATGATGGGGATGCAGGAAATCACAGCGGATCAAGAGCATTGGCTTTAAAATGTCTCAGGACGGGTTACTATTGGCCGACCATCGATAAAGATGCCGCTCAATATGTCCAAGAATGTCATCACTGCCAGATCCATGCTAACATATGCCATCGACCAGCAGAAAACATGCACCCTATTCCAGTTTGTTGGCCATTCGATCAATGGGGAATGGACATCGTGGGACCTTTCCCAGTGGCCAGATCAAAGAAATCTTATGTCCTGGTCGCCGTAGAGTACTTCAGCAAATGGATAGAATGCGTCGCCCTCGCACGAATAACCCAATTCCAAGTCATCAATTTCCTATGGAAATTCATAGTTTGTCGATTCGGCATCCCAAGGGTCCTTATCTCCGATAATGGAACTCAATTCGCGGGCAAACAAATAATAGAATGGTGTACAAAACTTGGAATCCAACAGAATTTTACCTCCGTAGGACATCCTCGAGCAAATGGACAAACTGAAGTGGCAAACCGAGAAATAATAAAATCTGTGGAAAAAAGATTAGGATCAGCCAAAGGAAAATGGCTTGATGAACTCCCAGGAGTATTATGGGCTAATCGGACCACAGTAAGGAGCTCAACTGGGGAAACCCCATTTAGCTTGGTATATGGGTCGGAAGCGGTTATTCCTGTGGAAACACTAATCCCAACGCCAAGAGTAGAAATGTTCGATGATAAAGAAAATGAAAAGTCAAGAGAAAACGACATTGATTTAACAGAAGCTTTAAGAGATAAAGCTGCTGTACGCTTGCAAGCCACTAAAGCTAGTATGGAGAAAGCATACAATCAAAAAGTACGCATCCGAACCTTCAAGGAAGGAGATTTGGTCTTAAAAAAGGTAGAAGTATCCAAACATGTGGGAAAGTTACAACAAAATTGGGATGGACCTTACATCGTCATTGCCGTGGGGAAGAAAGGTTCATACAGAATTGCACACTTGGATGGAACTGCCTTACCAAGAACCTGGAATGCTGTCAACCTTAGGAAATACTATGGTAAATAAATTTTAGCAGGTCATATTGCATTATTCTACTTTTTACTTTATCAAATTTCAATTTTTGTAATAAAGGCCTAGGCCTAAAGTTCAATTATTAAAGATTTCTTTGGCATTTTATATATATCGATTATATCGGTTAAGCATTCATCGGAATCGCACAATCATATTGCCAGAAACAAAACGAGTAGAGTAA
>CM064880.1:30407023-30558229 GCA_003313485.2 Penstemon barbatus
TTGATGGGGGCTATTTCGCACCCTATATATTACTCGAATCGAATGAAGAATTAAGATCGATCACCAACCAAACAGATCGGGATCCCTCGCAGACCCGCAAGCGCAGCTCTCTTCGATCTAAGATGATACTCCGGACCCATGAAGGATATTGGGCCGAGTCCTATTAGGACTATGTTTCCTTGTAACGCTAGGTTAAACATTGTATAAATACCTAGTAATCATTGTATTGAACAACTACGAAATCCTCCACTTTAAGGATACACAAATATTCTCTGCCTAAGGCATTACAACTGAATAAGAATCAATATTATTCATAGTATTTTGATCTCCAGATGATAGTGTTATTAGCTTTCTTTGTGGTTTTGCTTCTTGTTCTTAATCATTGCTTTTCTTTGTGTTTGATCCATCCGGAATAAAGTAACGGAGCCCTACTTAATATATATACACAAATATCGTAAACCCCACCGATATTACAAATTCACTGATATACAATTAACCCGACGAAATCCGGTTAAATCAGTTGGCGCCCACCGTGGGGCTAGGTTAATTATTCGAATCGACACATGGCTCGCCCAAGAAAAAGCGCTCGCGTCGGAGCGAGAAGCAATACGACCACAGGTCACAACACATCTGAAGATCCACAAGACAACAACGATAACAACAATCCAAACACCAATGAAAACCTCCCAGATACCCGTTCCCGTCAGCAGGAACACCAAGGAGGTCTTACCGGTACAATACCAGAGGAACCGGAGCTCCCCGAAATACCCGCTCCTCTCCCTGGCGCTCAGGAAAAACTGAAACAAATAGCGATGCTCTTCAAATCGCTCTCTCCAGAAGAATTGCTAGTTTTAGACCAAATTCCTCAAAACGTTACGGCTCCCGGGGCAGCTCCCGCTCCAGGAGTGCCAAGGCCGAACGAACGGACCTCTCAACAAGCTGACAGCCCAGCAAGTGAGCGACGCTCGCTACACAGCCCACAGCAGATAAATTCTAAACCATCCGACAACCGTCCCCAAAGAAGAACTGGTCGAAGAGTACCACAAGCAGTTCGCAGCGGATCGAAGGAACGAACGATCATTCCAATCGAAGATGATATAGATGATACGATCCCCCATCGACCGAGAGCGACTCGATTCTCAGAACGAGAAATTGAAAGGATGGTACAAGAGCGACTCGAACAACGATTACGATCTGCACAAAACCCCTGGGCCCGGACTACAGAACTCCAGGAAAGCCTTGCGGCTTGCTCTCCTTTCTGCAGGGAAATAAAAGAAGCACAGTCCGCAGGACAGGTCCCGGGAAGACTACCCCGATATGATGGAACCACCGACCCGGACGATTATATCTTTAGCTTTACGAACATAATGAATTTGTATGCTCACTCCGCCGAATTCACCGCCAAGCTAATGGTAACAACATTCGAAGGACTCGCGCTGGATTGGTTCGCCAAACAGCCGGCCAACTCTATATTCAGTTTCCGAGAATTATGCAATAAACTAACGCAGCAATTTGCCAGTCAGAAAAGACAAAAACTTCCGATGAGCTACCTGGGAACCATACACCAACAAGAGGAGAATCCCTAAGAAATTGGTTGGCAAGGTTCAACGTAGAATTACTCAAAATCGAATCACCGAATATCGATTACATAATTTCTATCCTCTTCGACCTCACTAAAAATAGGCAGTTTGGAAACGCCCTCAGTCGAAAACAACCGAGAACATTTGCAGACATTATGAGCTTGGCTTCTAAGTATATGACCCAAGAAGAGATGAATTCCTTTAAGGATAAAAACAAAAACAAAGCCACCACCTCAGGCTCCAAACGGCACGATAGGTTTCCTACCCAAAAAGCTTCAGATTACGAGCGATCTTCCAGGAGAGGTAATGTTTTTCACCGACTGGAATACAACAAAGCTGATCATGACAGACAACCTAATTTCTACCAAAAACCAAGAAACCATGATCAACCAATAAGAAGCAGGGTGAATCAAGTAGAACACCCAAGGTTAAGTATTCCAATGGAAGAAATATTGGATGTCCTAGAAAGAAATAACTGGATTCCCGAAGCGAGGAAAATTGCACAGCCGAGACCAGGCTCTCGAAACTACGATCAATACTGCAAATACCATAGGGCACATGGACATCGAACGGAGAATTGTTTTCACCTTAAGAGAGAAGTTGAGAAACTTATCGAGCAAGGAAAACTCGACGAATACATAGAGCGAGATAATCATAAAAGGGAAAGAAGTAGAAGCCCTCGGAATGTTGATCGAAGGAGAAATTCTCGTCAAAGGTCGCCCGAACGCCGACCTATTCGGGAATCGAATCACGACCAGATCAATGGAACTATCCATACGATCTCCGGGGTCCCGCGGGTGGAGATAGTCGTAACGCCCGGCGAAGAACTGCCAGGTCCATCATTGGAAACTCAAAATACCCAAAAGAAATTTGGACCCTGGAAAGCAGGCCATCAAACGATCAACAGATCAGTTTTAATGAAGGCGAAGCGCCTAAAAATATTGTCTGGGACGCAAGAGAGGATAACCCCAACTTCCCTATGGTAATATCGCTAGAAATAGCAAATTACAATGTCAAGAGAATCTTAATCGATAATGGGAGCTCAGCCAATATTATCTCCCGAGAAGTTTTAGCCCAAATGGACTTGGGACAGATAAACTTGCAGAAAGTAGCTACGCCATTAATAGGATTCGGAGGGTCCGAAATCATCCCCAGCGGAACGATAACCTTAAGCGTATCGCTCGGAAAAATACCCCACCGAACAGTGAAGCTAGTGAAATTTTTAGTAGTAGAGACCCCATTCGCTTATAATGCAATATTGGGACGACCTGCTCTCAATCTATTCCGAGCCGTTGTCTCTACTTATCATCAGAAGATAAAATTTCCAACCGATACAGGCATCGGAGAAATAACAAACGACCATTGCATGGCTTGGGACTGCTATAGTACTTCGTTAACAATGAAAGAACATCCTAAGTCCGTTACTCCGAGCAAGAGAAAGATCGAAGGCGATCTCATTAGAAATGAGGTTGAAATTCCTAGTACTGATCGACTAGATAAAAAGGGGAAAGAACCGATAGACTTATCTTTGAAACCCCCTGAACACAAAGATATAATTCTAGTAGAAGGCGACTCATCCAAAAAGACGAGAATTGGTACAGAGTTGAGCGAAGAAGGAGAAATAATGCTGATCGACTTCCTCAGAAACAATGCCGATGTCTTCGCTTGGAGCGCAAATGACATTGAAGGAATTGATCCTCGAATAATAAAGCATTCCCTAAAAATAGATCCTTTGGCGAAACCCGCCAGACAGAAAAAGAGAAATCATGGACCGGTGAAAGATAAAATTATCAAAGCCGAGGTAGAAAGGTTGCTCGAGGCAAAACAAATCCGAGAAATTCATTTCTCGGAATGGCTATGCAATGTAGTACTAGTCGCTAAAGGAGACAAAAAAGATAATAAATGGAGGATGTGTAATGATTTCACCGACCTTAACAAGTTGTGTCCACGCGACCCATATCCCCTCCCGAGGATTGACTTATTGGTCGACTCGACCGCTGGCTTCGCGTTATTCAGTATGATGGACGCCTTCCAAGGGTTTTACCAAATATACATGGATGAGCGGGACCAAGAAAAGACCGCGTTCGTAACCGAGCAGGGAGTTTATTGCTTCATAGTGATGCCGTTCGGCTTAAGAAATGCCGGAGCTACTTACCAAAGGTTAGTAAACCTAATGTTCAAAGAATTAATCGGAGAACTGATGGAAGTCTACGTGGACGACATGCTGGTCAAAAGCATGAACGAAGCAGATCATGTAAAGCATCTTGATCGATGCTTTCAGATCTTAAGAAAATATCGTATGAAGTTAAACCCCGCAAAATGCACCTTTGGTGTCAAATCAGGAAAATTCTTGGGATATCTAGTCCACCAACGCGGAATAGAAGCCAACCCAGAAAAAATCCGAGCCATAACTGAAATGAAACCTCCTAAAACAATCTCTCAAGTACAAAGCCTAGTTGGAAAGATCGTAGCATTAAACAGGTTTATATCAAAGTCTGCAGACAAAAGCCTCCCTTTTTTCCAAACTCTCCGAAAGGCAAAGAACTTTGTTTGGACCGAAGAATGCGATCAGGCCTTCGAGCAGCTCAAAGAATATTTGACGACACCCCCGATGTTGGCAAAACCAACAGAAGGAGAACCATTGTTTATGTACATCTCCATTTCCGACGTAGCAATTAGTTCAGTACTAATTAAAGTCGAGGGCTCAGAGCATAAGCCCGTATATTATCTCAGCAAGTTATTACAAGGGGCGGAGAAGAATTACTTAGAAATAGAAAAATTCACGCTGGCCTTAGTGGTGGCCGCACGAAAACTCCGACCTTACTTCTTAACTTACAAAATCATCGTCCTGACGAATCAGCCACTAAGGCAAGTTCTGGCAAAACCGGAAGCCTCCGGTCGACTAATCAAATGGGCCATCGAACTCAGTCAGTTCGAGGTAGACTACAAACCGAGGATTGCCATCAAGGCACAAGTGTTGGCCGATTTTATATTAGAAACACCAACACAGGCTACTGAATCATCGAGCTGCCTCAGCAACGATGTCCTAATCATTGAAGATCAAACTTGGTTAATGCATGTTGATGGTGCTTCATGCCGAGAAGGAGGAGGCGCCGGAATCAACTTCACCGGACCAAACAAGGAAGATTTAAATTACGCGATAACACTGGACTTTGTTGTGACAAACAATGAAGCTGAATATGAAGCATTAATCGCAGGAATGGAAATGGCGATCAAAGCCAATATAAAAAGTCTTAAAGTACTAACTGATTCAGAATTAGTGCAAAGACAGATAGAAGGCCTATACGAGGCTAAGGAATTCAACATGGTCAAATACCTCGCCAAAGTAAAGACTCTGGCCGAGAAATTTGAAAGTTTTAGTATCCAGAATATCCCACGTTCGGAAAATAAATGGGCCGATCAGTTATCAAAATTCACAGGATCCCATGACGGAAAGACCGAACGGGTGATCAACTGGTTGATCTCTAATACACCAGCAATTGACATCGATGAAACACCAGCGGTGAATATAATGGAAATCGAAGAAGCCGAAGGGAACTGGATGACCCCTATGATAGACTATCTTCGAGAAGGAAAATTACCACCCGACCAAAATGAAGCTCGGAAAATAAAATATCGAGCTCCAAAGTATACACTCATAGAAGGAAAACTCTACCGAAGATCAGTATCAGGGATTCTTCTAAAATGCGTACCTGAATCACAAACCCTCGATATACTACGAGAAATACATGATGGGGATGCAGGAAATCACAGCGGATCAAGAGCATTGGCTTTAAAATGTCTCAGGACGGGTTACTATTGGCCGACCATCGATAAAGATGCCGCTCAATATGTCCAAGAATGTCATCACTGCCAGATCCATGCTAACATATGCCATCGACCAGCAGAAAACATGCACCCTATTCCAGTTTGTTGGCCATTCGATCAATGGGGAATGGACATCGTGGGACCTTTCCCAGTGGCCAGATCAAAGAAATCTTATGTCCTGGTCGCCGTAGAGTACTTCAGCAAATGGATAGAATGCGTCGCCCTCGCACGAATAACCCAATTCCAAGTCATCAATTTCCTATGGAAATTCATAGTTTGTCGATTCGGCATCCCAAGGGTCCTTATCTCCGATAATGGAACTCAATTCGCGGGCAAACAAATAATAGAATGGTGTACAAAACTTGGAATCCAACAGAATTTTACCTCCGTAGGACATCCTCGAGCAAATGGACAAACTGAAGTGGCAAACCGAGAAATAATAAAATCTGTGGAAAAAAGATTAGGATCAGCCAAAGGAAAATGGCTTGATGAACTCCCAGGAGTATTATGGGCTAATCGGACCACAGTAAGGAGCTCAACTGGGGAAACCCCATTTAGCTTGGTATATGGGTCGGAAGCGGTTATTCCTGTGGAAACACTAATCCCAACGCCAAGAGTAGAAATGTTCGATGATAAAGAAAATGAAAAGTCAAGAGAAAACGACATTGATTTAACAGAAGCTTTAAGAGATAAAGCTGCTGTACGCTTGCAAGCCACTAAAGCTAGTATGGAGAAAGCATACAATCAAAAAGTACGCATCCGAACCTTCAAGGAAGGAGATTTGGTCTTAAAAAAGGTAGAAGTATCCAAACATGTGGGAAAGTTACAACAAAATTGGGATGGACCTTACATCGTCATTGCCGTGGGGAAGAAAGGTTCATACAGAATTGCACACTTGGATGGAACTGCCTTACCAAGAACCTGGAATGCTGTCAACCTTAGGAAATACTATGGTAAATAAATTTTAGCAGGTCATATTGCATTATTCTACTTTTTACTTTATCAAATTTCAATTTTTGTAATAAAGGCCTAGGCCTAAAGTTCAATTATTAAAGATTTCTTTGGCATTTTATATATATCGATTATATCGGTTAAGCATTCATCGGAATCGCACAATCATATTGCCAGAAACAAAACGAGTAGAGTAAACATTGATCCGCTCAATAAAAACTCCTCGATATATCAAAAAGACTTTTTGGTTAAAAACCTAAGTCTACAATCAAAAACGAGTCGAGTAAACATTGATCCGCTCAATAAAAACTCCTCGATATATCAAAAAGACTTTTCGGTAAAAAACCTAAGTCTACAATCAAAAACGAGTCGAGTAAACATTGATCCGCTCAATAAAAACTCCTCGATATATCAAAAAGACCTTTTGGTTAAAAACCTAAGTCTACAATCAAAAACGAGTCGAGTAAACATTGATCCGCTCAATAAAAACTCCTCGATATATCAAAAAGACTTTTTGGTTAAAAACCTAAGTCTACAATCAAAAACGAGTCGAGTAAACATTGATCCGCTCAATAAAAACTCCTCGATATATCAAAAAGACTTTTTGGTTAAAAACCTAAGTCTACAATCAAAAACGAGTCGAGTAAACATTGATCCGCTCAATAAAAACTCCTCGATATATCAAAAAGACTTTTTGGTTAAAAACCTAAGTCTACAATCAAAAACGAGTCGAGTAAACATTGATCCGCTCAATAAAAACTCCTTGATATGTCAAAAAGACTTTTTGGGTTAAAAACCTAAGTCTAATTAAAAACGAGTCGAGTAAAGATTGATCCGCTCAATAAAAACTCCTCGATATAATCAACGATCAAAAAAGACTTTTTTGGGTTAAAAACCTAAGTCTAATTAAAAACGAGTCGAGTAAACATTGATCCGCTCAATAAAAACTCCTCGATATAATCAACGATCAAAAAAGACTTTTTTTGGGTTAAAAAACCTAAGTCTAATTTAAAAATCGAGTCGAGTAAACATTGATCCGCTCAATAAAAACTCCTCGATATAATCAACGATCAAAAAGACTTTTTGGGATTAAAAACCTAAGTCTAATCAGAAAAGAGTCGAGTAAACATCGATCCGCTCGATAAACACTCCTCGAAATATTTACGACGATCAAAAGGACCTTTTGGGTTAAAAACCTGAGTTCTAAATCATTACAAGTCGAGTAAACATTGATACGCTCAATAAAAACTCCTTGATCTGTTCTTAATGATCTAAACAAGGAACAACACAGTCTGCTCGGATAAAGCTACTCATAAGTAAATTATGACAGAATTAACGACAAGGAAGATATAAGGAATAAAATATATTTTATTCATCAAATTTGTTACATACAAAAGTCCTACGTTACAAAGATCTACATACTACTTAAAGATTATTACAATGATTTAAATAAGATGATCCTCTATTATCGGCGATCTTCACGACAATGTCCACGGAAACACCAATCTCCTCCCTAGTACCTCGTCGATTATAATAAACCACCTAAGAAGCATGCTGCTCAGGATGGTCGACTTCTTTGGTTCGACGGCCAGGCTCTGAAGATCAAATGTTCTTCCAGACGAAATGAACATTACCAGCCAGATAGCTAAGCAATGCTCACTCACCCGCAAGAAGATACTGCTTTTACATTATCTATAAAACATTTTATCCTAAAGCAGCATCTCTTCGGGACCGTCGTGAAACGGTAAATTTACCAGCCACCCCGGTGGTCTATCACTCCTGAGGTTACATCGAAGAACAGGGGTGACTGGCAAGTATGAACCCACCATGTGCGAACGGAAACCACGGACCTCTAAATTGATGAAGACTAAGGCAGAGATCTCATGGGACCCGTCGATACAAGGTAGGGCTGACATGGGACCCGTCAATACAAGACTGGGAACAACTTCACTATTTTGAATAAATAAATCATGATAATGTGATTTTTTGAAGACAATGGGATCAGAGGGTAGAATAAAATCTAAGGAATTTGAGATCTCCATCTTTTTGGTAAGTTGCAAATGAAGAACATAAACCAGCCCCCTATTTATAAGGGTAGATATAAGGGATCCAACGGCTGAAAAAGTATTTGATCAACGGATACAGATACGACCCTTTGACTCCCCGTAATAAATGCAAATAAGTTAGAACGGCACCATCTATTCGCCTCAACTGATCGACAACGAGAAAAGTCTTGGATCGAAGCGATCACCAAACAACACAAGTAAACCTAAAGAACTCCAGACCGGTCATACTGGAACGATCATACTTCATGGTCGATAGCTTCAAAACCTAGAAGCCACAAACGATCTTGAAAATCACAGCGAAAAGGACAGTTGCTCGATAGAAGATAGAGGATAAAAGACCAAACCCTTCACCATACGAGGGACGTCACTGCCTCATACATCATATGGAAGACCATTGACTAAGCTATACAGAAACTCCTATGGAGTCCAAGATATCTGACATAGAAATCAGGAGAATAGTCCTCCTTAGTCTACATGGCAAAGACGTCACTGCCTAACATACCAAAGAATTGCTTAAGGAGGTCTGAACAAGATAGATCTGGCTAAAACACCTACATTTTCCAATTCCTCCCATACCAAGAAAGTGATATAATGGTACACTAGCCAAGGAGCATATCGTTCAAAAATTGATTCTGGGAAATATAAGGGTTTGGAAAAGATTGAAAGGGACATTTTTCGGTAGAATGACATAAAGAAAACCGAGGATCAACAAACGGATAATAACCTCCTTATATAAGATTCGGATCACAAAAAGACAAAAGTACAAAGCATAGATTGAGCATCGACCAAGATGATGCACTTTTTCGATATGGATAACCTATTGTCCAAATTAAGACTAAAACATGCTAAGTGCATGCAAAACATTTCTACTATACTGGATTTGATCAACAAACGACTCAGAAGCTAACAATATATATATGAGCACAGAGGACGAACGAGCATAACAAAGTGTATATAAAGAAGATAATTGATCAGGCAAGAGCCTGCCTACAAAAAGATCATCAGTTCTAATCTCCTACTCCTCCCATTACAAAAATTTCAGCCCAAGTAAATACACAAACGTCGGGCCACAAAAAAAAAAAAAAAAAAAAAAAAAAAAAAAAAAAAAGACAGTCCAAGGCCTGCCATGTCGAGCAAAGGTCACTGAGAAGGACGGTCAGCAGGCCGACTACCAGAAACAGCTTTCCGAGGAGTCAGACTCCCAGCAAAAGCCATCAATTCTTCTTGACGCTTTAGATAACCGGCGTCATAACCTTCCTCATAGGACTGCCGACGAAATTCTTCCGCCAGAACAGCTGCTTCAGCTAAATTATTTTTCTCCTTTTCAAGGACAACTTTTTCGGCCTCCAATTTTTGAAGATCATCTCTATCAAGTTGCAGCTGCAACTCCAAACCTCTGCTTTTAGCTTTCTCGGACTCCAACTGACTCTGAAGAACTCTCCGATGATTCCACAGTTCGTCATTTTGCACACCCAACTGGAGCGCAAAATACTTGCCCTAAGAATAGAAAGAGTAAAAGAAATCGCCTTACAACGAGGAATTCTAAACAAAGAACAGGAAAAATATTCGAAATATCTTTACCTGCTCACATATCTTCACCAAAGATTGAACAAGGCGAACATTGGAGGCACCTTCGAGCTTCCTCAACTCGCCAGGCAAAATAGTACTCATGCCTAGGTCCCATGACAAAGCATCGGGTTCAACAGAACCAGGCAGTTCGCTGGTCAAAGGGACACCATCAGAGCGAGGAGTCTCCGACAAAAGAATGTCTTCAACTTGCTGAAGGATGCATCGCTCATCTAACTGACGAGGAGATTCTCTCCCGTCGGGACTAACAGTGGTCTCCTTACCCGAAGCAGAAATTACGGTTCGGCGGCCAGACCCGGAACCAGTTCGACCTCCGGAAGGTCCTCCAGACTCAAAGGAGGTAGTCGTCACAGTAGTATCATTAAACAAAAATTCTGGGCAATCCTGCACAATAGATTGTGCTACGGAAGGATTGACAAATAAATCGTCGCCAGTTTGCCCTCTGCTAGTGATTGGGGCAGTGGAAATAGACAAAGGAAGGGAAATAGCAAAATCCCCTCCACGAAAAACATGCTCAAAGGAAGGAGCATTTGAACTAACAGCAATATTATAAGCCGGTTCCTCGCTCGACATATCGCCAAAGGCATACCGACCAGGAGAAGGCATTCTTCCTACTTGAGTGGAAGCAGGAAGGATTGGTTCAGAAAACGACGAGTCTACCGCAGAGAGAGGCTCGGAAACAATAACACTGGTATCGATCTCCGACCTAATTGTTTGGGACGAACGAGGAGGTTCCATCGACGGACCCTCTCTTCGATGCCTTTTGGATCTATTATCACGAGCGCTCTCTCGAGAAGGTCGCTTCGAAGTATTGCCAAAAAGGTTACTCATGGTCGGATTATGAAAAAGCACAATTTAATATCGAGAAGGTTTATCGACTAACTAAAAGACGAGTATTCTATCCAGAGAGAAGTATAGCAGTAAAAACAAGTCAAGATTTTACCTTTCGTATTTATACTACGCGAAAGGACGCGGCAGACCTAAAGAAAGGGCGCGAAACAGCAAATATGACCTTGGAGCAAACGCTAGAATATGAAAAGACACACGCATAATGATTACACCAGATTTAATGACTTGTCTGAATTATTACGGCGAAGCCGAAAAGACACGACTGTCAGAATACAAAACGTTTCGCGTACAAAGAGAAGAAAAGGTAAAATTACAATTAATACCTACGAGGAAAATAATTACAAGGATTATTCAAGAAATCACTATCTTAAAGAGCCTGCTCACTATCCGAAACTCTCTGGTCGTTACCGACGACCTCAGTTGTACCAATGTCCACTTCCTCTTCTTCCTCGACTTCGGGATCTACAAAAGTATTATCGAGCTCTTCATTGACGTCAGAAGGAGGAATGGGCAATGGATTTCCAAATTCTTCGACAAGGTGAGCTAGAGGAAGACCTTGATATAGAACATCTGGGACCTCGGAAGAAGAATAAAGTTCACCATAACGATTCAACCGAATATGAGCAGCCTTAAAATACTCTTTTCGACGATCATCGATCATCTCCAGAGCTACCAGCTGATGAATCGCCTTCTTAAAAGTGCTTTCAAGTAAAGGACCGACCATCCGATACACTAACGCCGTATGAACAGGAGAGTTGAGAAATTCGCGAACGACGCTTTCGTCAGATTTCCTGACATATCTATCTCTTTGCCTAAGTGGGACATCGTTTTCATACTCCTCTAAAGAAGCTTCGAGGTTTGACACTTGAGATTCCAGCTCACTGATTCGAGCCGTGCTCTGTAACTGAAATTCCTCTAACTTTCTAGCCATTTGATTGGCCTGCTCTTGAGCACGAGAAACCTCCATCACCCTATTCAACACTTCTTGATCGTCGGTCTCGGCAGCACGAGTTTCTACGACGGGAACAGAAGAAGATGTCGAGGGACCAACCTCTGAACCAGAAGATTTATGAAGCAAAGCTTTATTCTTCTCCTCCAAGAACTCGCACTGTTGTTTCCAAAGTGCATTCTCATAGGCGTATGACGTAAGACACGTCTTAGTCTGAACAAGTAAAGAGGGCAAGAAAAAGAGATGGATTAAGTAAATTAAGGAAGACACTTAGAGTTATCTATTAACATGATTAAAGGAAAAGGATATCACCTTTTCAGCATAAAGACAAGCTCGTTGGAATTTCTCCAGAGGATCCTTATGAAGAAGTTTATTCAGATCGCGGGTAAAAACACCAGACAAAAGAACACGAGTTGCCTTATCGATCGCGTTCTCATTATCATCGTGGATAAGAGAGTCCTTCTCGGAATAACCAGCGGCTCTCTTTCCCTCCAAATGTTCCTCGATCATTTCGACAAGAGTAGGTCTTGGGTGTTTTTCTCCGACTAAAGAAAGATCCTGGCCGGAACGTCCATAATAACTCCTCTTCCTATCGACTGGGTTATTAGTTGGATGAGGTTTCGACCAGGAGTGACATCCTCGAACGCCTAAAGATGTCCTAAGAGAAAGAGGAGGATAACCAGGTCCCGTGCCCTGACGAATAGGGGGCTCCTGAGGAGATTCTGATGATTCCTCTCTGTCCTCTTCGGATTCATGGCCTAACTCCAACTTCCTTTTACGTGACGCTCTCTGCTCAATAGGCGCATTCTCGGCGGATTTAGAAGATTTGGAAAGGACCATCTTTCCCTTCGAAGAATGTCGAGAATTCTCTACCATATCAGCTGAAAAAGAAATTAATCATAAATTATGTACCTTCCCAATAAATGATGTCATCACAACACTAAGATCAAATAAATTACTAACCAAGAGGTTCAGATGGTGTATTGATGGGAAAACTATGAATGCTTAACCCCGCCTTACGAAGGAAAGCTTCCCCGATCAGAAGAGCGCTTTGGTATTTGTTTGCACGCGATTCGAAGATATCAGCAATAAACTGTACATCGTCAGGAACAAGTTCACCAGTCGGAGAGCGACCTCCTGGAATCCAACTAGAATCATGATCCCATGAAAAAGGCACACTCGTACCATCCGCTAAAGGAAGACTAGACGGAGGACGAACAAAGAAGAAATGAGATTTCCATGAGGGATTACTAGAAACAGGGGCATCAAAAATTGCTCGGCTAGGTCGTTGGCTAGCAAAGAAATATCCACGATTCGAAGAACTAGAAATATTAAAGCGGAAAAGTTGTGTAAAATTACGGAAAGAAGGTTTAAACCCCTTGGCGATCATCAAAACTGAAAAGCAAACTATAAAAGCAACGGAATTAGGAACCAGCTGTGTCAAGCACACACTAAAAGTTTTCAAAACTTCCAGAAAGAGGGGAGACAAAGGAAGACGAAGTCCACTGTTGAAATGAGCCGTATAAAAGGCTCGACATCCCTCCGGGGGAGATGTAACCCTATCAGTAGGGGAAGGAAGAATTATCTCAGAACCTTCAGGAAAATATTTGATATAACTATTCGCAACCTCCGGAAATGTTTCCACTGTATAAGCGCAAGCGACATCCTCAATTGGCTCAGAAATCTGAGGAACAGTACCTTTGCCCTTTTTGGCTCGGGCCGCCACATCCGCGTCAGTAAGGATCCGTACCTTAAAAGTATCCTCAACAGGGATGGCAAAGTCAGTTACGCTAGATTGCAATTCCTCCTCATTGTCGGGGGCGACAATCTCTCTAGAAGAAGACCTTCTCACAGAAGCCATATATTATGATTCTCGGAAAATGAAGGTCGATAAATGGAAAAACTTAGCGTAATGAGCGACTAACCAAGAAAATAAGTACGAATTATAAGGAAGTATGAAAGAGAAATGGCGAACTATAGCGTCACCTATTTATAAGAAGATGAGAAATGACGTTTCGAACTTATGGCAACTACTGATATTCCCGCCAAAAAGGGAAGGATATGAAAAGTTTCCAGAATAGACGCGTGGCGATCCGTAACTGGACATAGAAAACGACTGTATGTGATATGTAGCACTCTTTTCCTTATTTAAGATTTTTTCCCACTGGGTTTTTTCTTAAGTAAGGTTTTTAACGAGGCTCCATTCATAGAAAAGAAAGAGTCGTAAAGATCTATCTACTTCTACGAGCTTCTTTTATCTATACGCTCGAAGAAGTGAGGGAGTACTGATGGGGGCTATTTCGCTCCCTATATATTACTCGAATCGGATGAAGAAGTTAAGATCGATCCGACCAATCCAAACAGATCGGGATCCCCTCGCAGACCCGGCAAGGCGCAGCTCTCTTCGACCAGAAGATGATACTCCGGACCCATGAAGGATAATTGGGCCGAGTCCTATTAGGACTATGTTTCCATGTAACGCTAGGTTTAACATTGTATAAATACCTAGCTAATCATTGTATTGAACAACTACGAAATCCTCCACTTTAAGGATACACAAATATTCTCTGCCTAAGGCATTACAACTGAATAAGAATCAATATTATTCATAGTATTTTGATCTCCAGATGATAGTGTTATTAGCTTTCTTTGTGGTTTTGCTTCTTGTTCTTAATCATTGCTTTTCTTTGTGTTTGATCCATCCGGAATAAAGTAACGGAGCCCTACTTAATATATATACACAAATATCGTAAACCCCACCGATATTACAAATTCACTGATATACAATTAACCCGACGAAATCCGGTTAAATCAACTTGGAAGAGTGGATTAAGAGGATTTGTTCCTGTATAACCACTATAAAAATTCCTTGTGTTATTTACTTTAATTGTCTTGCATTGCATATTTCATAAGCTAAGTAAATGCTTTAAAAGAAGAGTCTTTTAAATTGAGGAATTTCCAACTTGGGGTAAAACTTTCTTTGTGCTTTAACAGTTTAATTGAGTTGAAAACATTGTTTGAAAAACACATATACATTATCCGCTGCATCATTGTTTGAAACTCTGATTATATAAGTTTGATGAGCAAAATCAGCATAGTAGTCTACTTTACTGAATAAGCTAAGTGCTATATCAGCATAGTAGTCTAACGAATAAGATCATCTTACTCTGCTGATAAGCTGAGTGCAAAATCAGCTCAGTCATCTTATTTTGCTGATAAGCGAACTCTACTTATAGAAGAAAAGTTAAAGAAAATTTTTAAAGTCTTGAGGTCTATTCACCCCCCCCCCCCCCTCTAGACCTCAACTGACCACTTGGGACCAACACATCACTTAACCCTGTTTCTTGAATTCCATCTTCACTATGTTCCAGTGCCTCTCCAATAACATTATCATCGAACCCTTCTCCAGGAGGAGCACTCGTATCATTACTAACCCCAACATCCGCATGATTAACTTTTGAAGTCTTAAAATGGACGCAAATGTGGATATAATGTTTTACGGTTTTAGTTAATTTCCGTCCAATTGGTGTTTCTGAACAGAATAGAGAAAATACAGTAACCGATCTTATAATAAGGAACAAGCCTGCAAAATCGTACAAAGTAAGACTAGAGGCCCCTTGTGAGATTGTAGATGAAAGGGGATCTTGCGAAGAGTATCCAGGTCCAAAAATTTTTCGTTCAATAGCGGTCATGCTTGGACCTTGCGTTACGTCCAATATTGCCTTGGAGAAATGTGCAGTCAAAGGAGACCCAAGCGGAAATGCCTGAAAATAATTGACACCATATCATGCATTAGAGCTTAATTTCCAATATTAGATTTAAAACTTTATTACAATTTTATATTTTGCATTGTCACCCCCAATTCGCTATGTTTTAGAGATGGTGAAGAAATTGATAAAATTCTCAAATCCATGTTTATACCTAATTCCCATTTCCTCTCGCGCCAATGTGTAGAGAGGTAGGTGAACCCTAGGCGGGAATGACAAGAAATTACCCTCCTTCCCTTAAAATGTATATGCGTGTCACACATTACTGAATTTTGGTGGAAACTTTTCTTTTCGGAAAGGGGGGGAGGGGGATAAGTGGACAATTTACATAAAATTAGGGGGGGTGGCTATGCAAAAATCAAAAATGAAAGAGGAGGGGGGGGGGGTGTGACGTGCAAAACATACATAAGTTGAAAGTTTTGAACTTATGAACTCATCCAAATGGAAGAAGCGAGAGCTATCTGATGCGGGGTATATAATGTTGCAATAGAATGCATAAGTTGAAAAATTGAAAAACTTACAAAGCCTAAACAACCCGTCCTGTATGATGGACCAACCATTTTGTATTGAGAATCATATTTTTTCATGAAAACCTTCATATAAGGAAGCTCATCAAATATGGCATCGATGCCCTCATTCTTGCTTCCTTTAGACATAGCTTCATGGTATTCTTCGACTGATACGTAACCTCTTAGCATTGATTCACTGATATGTAGTTGTTCTGTCAAGAATTGTTCCATGAAAGAACCCTTCTGAAATCCCACATAGTAATTGTCTGAAAATGCAAACTTCAATCGATCTACCGTTAAAATTGCTGATAAGTTCGCAGTGTAACTCTGCATTAGTATGAATGCCATAAACAACCAAAAAACCAACACGAAAAAAGACCAATTATTTGAGACCATAGTTTCTGTAAGAATACACCAATATGTTATGAAAAAAAAAAACATACATATATACATATATGTAATTTGATCGAATGAAAAAGCTAAAAAATATTACTCTCAGGGAAAGCAAGAACTGTTACTGGAGACAAATAAATCATTCCAGGTTTCTCCTTGTTTGCCCTAATCGAATCTTCATGGTTTCTGGTCACACGGCGCTCCAATATGTGAAGAATTATTCCCATTAAAATCCAGGCTACACCTATTGCTAACCAAAGATCCCACCTTAATGGCTTAACAAAGATCCACATATCAAATGATTTTTTATTTTTAACCACAAGAACTACTCCTGATTCAGAATAGGGTAATGAAAAATCAACATACTCTGCTCTTGGAGCCCAAATTGTTGTATCCGCCACGACCATATCATAGTTCTAGCTCGACAAATAAAATTCAAGCCAAATGAAAAATGTAATATTAATTCAAAATAAGGGAATTGAATCTAGTTGAAGATTAATTACCTGAGGTATTTTTTGTAGCATACCATCAACACTATTATTATCGCTATAAAGATGAAATTCATAATTGATGGGAAATGGTAGCAAATTTAAGGTAGCTAAGAATATATCTATTGCAAACCCGGTTGCATTTACATGAGATGTACTAGAATCAATCTTTGCTTCAACAAACTCGGTGAACCCACCTCTCCAAGGAACCCCAACTCTGAGGTTCTCGGTTGTACGTATAGCCCAAACCTTTGGGTGTGTAATAGAATCTCCAGGCCAAATTACGTTCTTGAGTTTTTTTGTTGATGTTGAGTAAGTTCTTTCGCCAACAGAATTCAACTCTCCAACTATCCCTTTATCAGGCGTCCAATATCCTATAGTTTTCTCTCCAGATCCGAATATATTGAATATCTCGAATGCCGATAGCTTCAATTTCCCGTCTACTAGTTGAAAATCTCCAGCTAAGCCTTTAAATTGTATTCTTGACAATTCATCTAGAAGTGTAGGACCAAGTGTTGAGATTCTCAAATTTGTGTCATTTGTTCTATTTTTGCTTGTTCCCACATTGGATGAAGAAGAATTCAAAGGTTTAATCTTCTCCACTGCAATGGCCAATGCAGTTATTGCATCATATGCCCATAAGCCATATACATTTAGCTCCATATCTAGAATCGTATTTCTTTTCCATCTTCTTTGGAAATTTTTAAGCTCGGTTGATCTGTATATATAGGGCCTTATACCCAAAACTCCTTCCATTGAATCACGCGTGATGGAATCAATGGAACTCATGAAATTCGATAAACTATCAGAGATGATCCATGCATAACCTTCACTCATAACTCCTACCCTTTTTGCAAGAGTGAAGAACCGGTAACCGAGTGAAGGATTCATGTGATTCAAGAATACCCTTCTTTGCTTTATACTCAGTCTTTTCAATTCTTTCAAGAGAATACTATCCTCAATCGATGTCGGAATTGCAGTCATATATGCTATGCCTACTTCGACTTCTTGGAATGCCTTATTTATATGAAAACGGAATTGGCTACCGTATTCCGTGTCTTCGTATAAAACAACAACTTCAGGCCATTCAAATCCTTTGCAAATGGATGCAAGAGCTTGAGCTTGGACTAAATAATCTAATGTTGCTCTAACAAAGTAATGATTATCGGTACATGAAAGAGTCGAGCTTCTTGCGGTGAAGGAAACGATTGGGACATGAGCTTTAACACCAACTTCTGCAACAAATGTTTCTTTTGTTGTTTTCTGTGGCCCAAGAATCACATCCACTTCATCATTCTTCAGTAAGTCAAGAACTGTCAAAATCATAAATTTGAAGTGTTATTTTCAAGTTTCTCGTAGTGTTAACAAACAATCAAACTGAAACACAATTTCAAACTCGATACAGAATTCAATCAAACTTGAACATTGTGTTGCTCTACACTACTCTACTCGTCTACACACCTACTAATCACGGGAGCAAGGCAAGTTTCTTAAGAATTACACCAAGGAATAGAAGAAAAAGAAGATGAGGTACCTGCAGAATTAGCATCAAAAATGCTTTTAGCGTTCCTGGTGTGTAGTTGTAATCGTGTTTTATAGTTGGGATTTGCAGAATAAAAATCTGAAAGTGACATGTTCATACATAAATCCGCCATTGAACCCAAAGGTGAGTTTAGGTCAAGAACTACACCAGTGTGGATTAACGATTTTGTTGTCCCCGAGCTTTCATTCTGATCATTAACATTGCTTGCAATATAACAAGTATGATTGAAGAAAATGAAATAAAAAAGCACATGGATTAGTGAAAAACGAGAGGGTCGCATGTTGCTTGGATTTGTAAAGTGATAGAATGTGACTAATTGTATTTATCTAAAACATATAAATACTAATAGAGATATAAATCATGGAATATTTCAATGACAAATTAATATTTTGCTTGATTGATGATGTTAATTACTTCACACGAAAGGTTTTGACTTGACCTTATAAAATTCCTAGGTTGTGGTTGATTTTATTTTAAAATGGACGTTGTTGAATATTAATTATCACATTTGACAAAGACTAATGTATTTAGAAGCCGACCGGTAAGATAGAGACACCTTCTGAAAAAGTTTTGGCTTGATCTCATGAAATTGGCCGAACTCAGAGATTGTTATTTTTTACATGTATTTTGTTACATATACTACAAGAAAAATAGTGTTTTTCGACGGATTTTTCAGTAAAATTTGTCGGAAAATTGAATTTTCGACGGATTTTTACCTATCAGAAAAACCTTCGGAAAAATGGCCGTTACAAAATTTTCCGACGAAATTTTCGACGGGGTTTTTCCGATAGATCTTCCCGTCGTAAAATTTTTCGATGGGAGAATTTCCGACGAATTTTCCGACGGGGTTCCCGCCAGAAATGAATTCGACCAAATTTTTTTTAATAAAACTCCGATGGGTGAACCCGTTGGAAATTTGAAAAAAACTTTTTTTAAAAAAAAAATAAATTTCCGATGGGTTGTTTCCGTCGGAAATTGAGAAAAATAATTAAATAAAAAAATTAAAAAATGATTTTTATTTTTATTTTTCATGATTTAAACCAATATCAATCCTACGGTTTCATGGGATCAAAAGTGTAAAATAGGAATTAGATTTTAATTTCTGTCTTTTTTCACAATCATTAGACAAATAACACATTGAATGTAAAAACATTATACATTTAATGACCAAAAGGCAAAAAATAGGCCAATTTATATTAGTTTTATCACAATAAAAATTATAACAAGAGCACATAATATATTTTTAAGTTATCATTAATTGTATTTTTAAGTGGATGCAACCTTTTCAAACTCTAGGATCGGAATGCTTTCGGCAATATTAATTGGCGGAATAGCGAGTGACTCAAATGGAGTATGCTTGCATTGGTTTGCGGAGAAAGATGAGGGAGCAACATCTCCGGTTGTGGCTGAAGCTATATTGCGGCAAAACGAGCAAAAGAGTTTGTAATTATCTGGGAATTAACAAAGTTTCAGTTCTAAATTAATGAAATTGGAAAAAGATTGAAATTTTGTTAATTTTCTTGGAATTATATATTGACTTTCATGAACTGAAACTTGTACCATTAAAAAGCCCTCGTCAAGAGCTTTCCAGCCATATAAAGAACACGAAATTAGGTCTTGTAACGAATGAGTTATGACAAAACGAAGGTAAGGTTCAAATACTCCCCGCTCGAGCACATTACGTGCAAAAAGCGTGTAATTTTGGTGACTTAACGGCCACGTGGTCGTTAAGTCCAAAAAATTGATGGTCACAGAAAATGTGTCAAATGATCTTCAATTTTGGCATTAAATGTATTTTTTTTCGAAGGTTTGATACCAAATTTATAAAGTATGTAAAAGTTTGGACTTTGGTATAAAAAATGAAATTTTACCCCCTGCCTGAGCCTATATGTGCAAAACCCATTCCCTAAACGGACACGTGTTGCGCACGTGATGAATTCTGTTAAAAATTGATGGCTATATGAAATATGTAAAGAGGGCCTACATCATGGTATCAAATATATTTTTTCGAAAAATTTGGTATCAAATGTGTAATCTAAACAAAAGGTTGGTATCAAAAATGTTTTTTCTTCTTTATAATTTTACTATAATTTAATTATTTAATATTAAGTGCAATACACTTATTTTATAATAAAAAAAAGCTTTTAGAAAAATCTTTTGTTTAAGTTAGAATTTATTATAAAAAAAAAACATGGAATGTCAAATTCCAATTTCATTTAATCATAGACGTATATTTTTTTAAGAGAGAAGTTTGAAAAATTGATAGATGATTTTTTTTTTTCTAGGAAAGTAGATAACATGTTTGTTTGGTAATTTTTAATCATGAAATCATTTTGAAAAACGTCAAATAAGCATACCCAAGATGTGCATAAATACCAAAGTTCCAGTATTTATACGCGTTTTGGACATATTTGTTTGATATTTCCCAAAATTATTTTAGTGTTTAAAAAATACGAAACAAACATGTTTTCTATTTCAGTAAGGAAAAATTTACCGGTGAAATTAGAATGTAGATGCTGATTCTCTTAAATAAAAGAAAAATATTAAACTAATGTACTAATTAATTTCTTTATTGACTTTGTATTTACCCTATTGTTGTCTCATGAACGTACCATTTCTTTCCTTTCTAATAGGGAGGAATTGTGAGGAGTTTCTAATTTGACGAATATATCATTAAATCAATCTTTACATAAAAAATTTTATTAAAATTTATTAGCTGCGCTTACGCGGCCGGTTTGGCTTCCTCTCTGGCGGCCACTTTTAATTATTATCAAAGTTAAAATAAATCAACTATCATAATTAATATTTAATTAAAAAATCTCGTTATTAGAGTTGAATCCAAGACATTTTGATTTTGGAACTTCAATTTTGTCACTAAGCTATGACATTATTGACTAATTGAAATGGATTTGAAGTTTTTAGTAATTTCATTCAACTAGTCCCTATTGATAGAGTACACCAACCACCAGGATATGAGCTTGCCACATGATCTCAATTCAATAACCAATCAAGCGAGTTGTGGGCTTGTGGCATATGTTTTCTAATAAGTCCAACTTTGCGATGTATTAATTACATTACTATAATTAGGGTTGTAAACGATGAATGATACCCTGTTGAAGCTTGGTTTGATTTTTATTGAATGTGAAGTTTTGTATTTGAGCTTGGTTTGATTTTCAATTGAGTCGAGCTCAAACGAGTTTTTATCGAACGAACTCGAGCCGAGTATCGAGTAGCTTGATATTATACATGTATTTTTTCATTTTTTAGATTATCGAGTCGAGCTCGAGCCGAGTTTCAAAAGTTATCGAACGGAAAAAAAATATTCAAGCTTGTTTGATTAGTGTGACGAATCGAGCTCAAACGAGCTTTTATCGAACAAGCTCGAGTCGAGTATCGAATAAATTGGTTTGATTTTCAGCCCTAACTATAATGAGTGATATGAATATATTTTGTATATAATTAAGAGTGAAATACAGTTTCCCTCCTTAAAGTATGATGTTGGTATCAATTACCTCCTAAAGTATCAATTGTAACACTTACCCTCCTCTGTTATAGTTTTGTAGTATTTATTCCAAAAATACCCCCACCCCTTTCATAAATAATAATTCTTTATTACTTTATCAAAATAAAACTGTATGTTATTCATCCACCAAACAACATTATATTTTATTTTCTTCATTTCTTCTGTTAACTTCCTTTTTTCGATCTCAAATTCTTTTCTTCGTTTTCATCTCATTTTTTTATAACCAAAGGAAACAAAAGAAAGAAGAAATTGAAACATAATATTGTTTGGTGGATGGATGGATGAATTCATAATTAATAAAGATTTTATTTTTTGATAAAAAAATGAAGAAATTAAAACATAAGATTATTCGGTGTTAAACTTGAATATTTTGCGAGAAATAATTTGAAAGAAAATTAATCAAAAATTTGAATAATAAATTGTACCGAATATAAATAAGATAATTATCACCAAATAAAAACTCAGAAAAATATAAAGGAAAAATTTGAGATAGATATAAAAAATTGAAACATAAAATAAAGAAAACAAATTAAAACAGAAAAATGAGATGAAAATAAAGAAAAATTTGAGACCATAAAATTGAAGAAAAACAAAAAAAAATGAAGAAATTAAAACATAATGTTGTTTCATGAATGAATGGATTCATATTTAATAAAGAAACAATTTTATTTTAATAAAGAAATTGATTATTTATGTAAGGAGCAGGGGTATTTTTGAAATAAAAAGTACAAAACTATAACAGAGGAGGATAAATGTTACAATTAATACTTTAGGGGTAATTGATTACCCCCTATACTTAAGGGAAACTGTATTTCACCCTATAATTAATTAATTTAGAGATGTATTAATAATTTGGGCTGGTAATTAGATTTAGCAATCTAGCAGTCAATTAGAAGAGTTTAATAAGTTATTAGTAGTAATGGGTCAATATGATTACCATAGACCAGTATAAATACTTATAATAAATCTATACATCAAAGAATGAAAATGAAACAAATTAATTAAATTGATTTGGTCCAGTCAGACTTAATATATAAGACGATCCAAACGACCCTACAACTATTTACATAATCCCCTGGAAATTTCTTGGTCGACAGAGTTGACATTTTTTTCTTAATAACTGAATAAATTAATCATATATACAAACCGACAATTTTGTATTTAAATTAAACTGATGTACATGATGTTCATTACACGCAATCTCAATGATTTTCATGTTTCTAAAAAATAAAAAAGTTTGATTTTCGTGAGTTCATAATATATACACATAACGCGTAATTTGTATGAAGGTGGAAGCTAACTAGTTCGAAAATGAGAGTACTCCGCTTTTTGTATTTTAATTCTACATATTTTAATATTTTAAGGATATGGTATCAAACTTTTAAAAATGAACACATTGCAAAAAAATTTTGGCTAGATTTTTATCATAAATATTAAAGGTAAATAATAAAAATAAAAAATATACAAAATTAATTTCTCACTATACCTTCTTTAATATGTCAAAAAATAATTCCGTCAAATTAATGTGTAGAGTTGGAAATTTTATAAGAAAATTGAAAATTCAAATGAAAAAAAATGAAGTGAAAATCAATTTTTTAAAAGAAAAAACTAATTCATCAACCCACCCACTAATTACTATACTAATATTTCTTCAAGATACTAAAAATAATTTCACTTGAAAAATTAGTAATCTTATGCAAAAGTTAAACATCATAAATGAAAATATATTAATAGAAATATTATTTAAATTATTATACAAATAAAACCCAAATATATGTTTAGTTTGTCATATAAGGAATGTTCAAATTATTATACAAATAAAACCTAATTTTTTTCTAAAAATGTTCGTGTAGTTCTAAAAATTTGTGAAAATTTATTTCGTACAAAAGTTTTGTTTTACAATTAAAGTAAAAAAAATGAATAGCATTAATGGTTATCCCTATATTTAACTTTCTTTCGGCACAATCATTCTCCTTATATTTTTAGGGAAATTCTTACCCAGATCGGGTTTGGTCGAACCCAAAGCAACTACATGGCAAGTGTAATACACTTGCTTTGAGATTGGGTGTAACTCCCAGGAGAGTGACCAATCACAAAGCAAGTGCAATATACTTGCTTGGTGGTTGGATGGGTTTGTCCAAGCCAGGCTTGGACAAGAATTTTTCATATTTTTATACCATCAGGATTCTTAGGGCCTGTTTGTTTGGTGTTTGAAAAAGTAGTTTGGGGGAATAGTGAAGTTTGTGAAATAATCTCGATTTGCGTAATATTGTTTGTTTGAGTTTTGAGAGAGTGGTTTGAGAAATAAAATAGGTGCAAATTATTTTTGGAAGAGTTAGATTGTAGGTGTAAGGTGTGTAAGAATTTATTTTAAATCATGTGTCTTATGTGAGATAAATTGTGTAAGAGATATGTTATTTTATGTCAAATCAGAGTAGAGATTGTATAAGTTTTGTTTAAAAATAAGAAAATTATTGTTTATTTGGCTATTGAGAGAAAAGTTTGCAAAACCTGAGAAATAAAAAATTTATTTCATAAAGTAAAAATCATGTTTGTTTGAAATTTCCCAGAATTTTTTTTTTAGAAATACCATACAAGCATGCCTTTAATATCCCATTATTTGTTTCACATATCAGTTTCCCGACAAAAATTAGGCGGCACCACATGACAAATTACAGGGGTAATTTCGTTCAGTCATAAAAAAATTAAATAATAACATCTAGTAATATTTTTGAAAATCAAATTTAAATAAAGAAAAGAACGAGAGAGCCTAATTTAGATTATAAAGCATTGGGATAAAAATAAATTTGTGTCTCATGGATTAAAAATCAATAATAAGTGTATCTTATAAGCAGGGCGGATCAACATATATAGTTGAACGGGCATTTTGATTTTTTTTTTATCTACATATTATTTGTACTGATTTCCTTTATAAGCTTATAAAATTTATGATACAAATAATATATTTATCAAATAGGTGTCTTCTTTATATTGCAAGCAACTTACTAGCTATATATGAAGCTTATTTAGAAATATGACACGATTATATAAAATCAAAGAAAATGGCTCAATATAACGTTGAATTGTTTTCCAATTTTTTATGTCATCTTTTTCCCTCTCAATTATATATCATGATTTTATTGTCTTTAATCTCTTAACATAATTAATTATATTGATCATTCCTTTAGTTAAATACTTTTCTACTTAATATGTATTAGTTTATTAGATGTATTTTATTGCAGTTTATTGTTCTCGACTATATAAAATTTTATCCTGGTTTCGTACTTATGTGAATAAAATAGAACAAGTGTTATATTTTTTGTTTCCCAAGGGTTTAATCCCTTTCGAGGCGCGTCGGACACATAAAGTGGGAACCTCTCCAAACAGGAATTCGAACCTGAGTCCGCTACTTTGTAGTGACTAGTCCCTTCCACTAAATCAATCACCTGTTGGTACAAGTGTTATTGTGGAAGAATATTGTTAATAAAGTTTGGCTCTCTGACTCTCGAATTCTGGATTTGCCCCTGCTTAAAAGAATTTTGACAATGCTTAATTTTGAGCTAATTTTTAAGATGACTTATGTCCAAACTGCTTAATGTGGGCTTAATCCAGTAAATATGGAGAAATCTAGAATGATATAAAGTCGAGATTAATGAGACCACCTATATAAAATTCAACTAAGAATAATTGAAATTTCATATATCAATATGAAGTTTTAGGCCATCCATCTCCAATGGTCTGGGCTCAGGCCCAATATCCAATAGAGAGGGGAGCCATGGGCTAAAATGAGCCCAGGCCTGAGCCGTGGGGCTCGTGCAGCCAACAAGTTGCCGCTACTTGGAGACCACTTGCTTTTTTTTCTTTTTCTTTTATTATTATTATTTTTTAATTTAATTTCTTTTATAGTGTTTTCTTTGGTCTTTTTCTTGTTTTTCATGATTTAACTTAAAATGAAAACGTTATTTTAAAATTTTGTGAATAATTTAATGAAATTGTATTTTAAATTAAATCTTTAATCATATTAGTTTAATTTTTAAATTTCAAATTGTCTATGATTGTAATGACATGATATTTTATGTGACCGGCGACAATCGTCCCCCCGTCACATGGCCACCCAAGTGACCCGGAACGATTCCAAGGATTGTGGGAGGGGTTTGATTTTGAGTCCGTAAATTGTATTGGGATTTTTTTTGCAATTTTTATTTAATTTAAAGTTACTTAATAACTTAATCTAAGCAAATTTTACATATAAGAAAATGTAAAAGCTAATTTTACAAATTAAACGTTGCATAAGGCCCTTAACTCTTTCAAATGTTAACATGCCCTTTTTTTTTTCTTTTTTCAGCCATTACATGCTGATTTTTTTAACTATTTAAATGTGCACAAGCTTCAATCATGCTGCAGGAAAGACCTAAATTTTCCAGCTGTCAAGGACTCAGGACACATGAACAGGTATTATCTTACTTTGTAGGGGTGTGATTTGAAGTATAGAGCTATATGCAAAAGTATCCCTTGTGATTTACCTATCTATCAGAAAATCCCGTGGGTTATTTTTATAGCAAAAACCTTCCTGTGTTCTTTTTTTATTAGCAAAAAAATTTATTTAAAATTTCTTCATAAATCATAGGGAGGTTTTAGTCAATTTATTAGGTGAATATGGGGATTATTGCTAATTTTCAAAATTTTAAAAAGGGCGGGAGGTTATTGATAATTTTTTAAGTTAAGAGGAGTGTTTTTGCGTTCTTTGGGTGCATAATTATCATTTCGACTTGGGAGGGTTTTTTTGCTAATAAAAAATTAGTACAAGGGATTTTTTGCTAATAAAATCAACACGTGTTTTTTAATAGTTAGGCAGAATATAAAGGATGTTTTAAATCGTGAGAGAATTGCATTTTTGGTACACAGCTATAAGTCAATTCCCACTTTTGGTACACAGCTTTATGTGTCCAACACATTTGGTACACCTCTTTAACAAAGTTCGACACATTTGGTACAACCGTTAAATAAATTGCAAAATCAGCGTTAATTCCGTTAGTTCGACACATTCGGTGCACATATTTACTACTAATATCGCATAAACTAGTATTAATTAATATTTTTAAGTTATTTTTCGGTGGTGAAATCAAAATCTGACCTAAGTACCCCCACATTTTGAGGTATTTGATTTTTTCTTCCCTTCCATAACTCATATGGTATGATATTTAATTTTCTTGTGTGAAACTCGACTTAATATGCGTTTAGACATCTAAGGAGTTCCCCCCCACAAGTTATCCGGTACATCCAAATTTATAGAATAATATTACCCGCACCTTCTTAGCTTTGATTATTCCGTTTAGCTACATCCTCAATTGAATTGGGTTGAGCTAGGTGAATTATTTTTACGAATTAATCTCAATTTAACACAATCTTGTTAAATGAATATATCGTATTCACCCCCACAATTCGGATATAAGAGTTTTTCATCTTCTTATTCCATTATCCAGATTTTTATTTCACAAATGCTTCTTTTCTTATTTCGCAAATATGTTTATTGCCTCGTATTTATAACTCAATAAATAGAGCAATAATATCTATGTGATTAAATACATTCTCAAACTCCACAAGTTAGTAATGATTTCAAAATTACACAGTTAATTTAAATTAGTTCAAAAATTTGAACTCACATGCATGATAATTAGTTTCGCAAACAAATAAAATTATAATAATTTCACAATTAATTTATAATTATCAATATATTCTTCAAATAACATATTGATATAAAAAAAAATTATAATTGTTTCGTAAACAAAATATAATTATTTTTCACAATGTTATCATCAATATTTTCTCAAATAAAATTTTGATTCAAAAATAAATCATATTTATTTCGCAAATAAATTATAACTATTTTCACACATAAATAATCAATCTTAAAAAAAATATTTGTAAGAGATTAATACTAATTAATCCATTATCTCCATATTAAGGATATTAGTAAATTTATATGCTTTTAACATGTCTCGCAAGTCGCATTGATTAAAGAATGTATATGAGCTATGAATCACATGTACATTTTCATATATGAGATTCATACTTCAATGCTCATGTCAATAAAAATTTATTTTAAATCATGACCTACATGTAATGACCCAATAATGCATATATGATTTTCTTCAACCATTTAAATAATTTAGTGCACCACTAAAGTATTTATATATGAAGTAATTCATATCGAGTAAAATGAAAACGCCTTTCATTTTAGTAATTTAAAAGGATGAATATTTTATAGTGATTTTCTACTTATTGAATTCACAATTCAAATAAATAGTAACACATGTTACACTATATCCTTTTTAATCACTCGCGTGACTATGGATTTAGTAGTAAATACTAATTAATCATTTATCTCTACATAGAGATTATTAGTAATATGAGTCGCACTTATATTATTACACGAGCTAGGAATAATTATAATAATCCATACACGTATGAGATTATTATTTTGATGCCCCTGACATTTTTAATTACAGTACATTACCTCATATAATGACATAACGTATGAATTACTTCAAATAACAAAGATTAGTGCACCACTAAAATATTGTACACAAAAAATAATTCATTCATAAATATGGAAACATCTTTCATTTTCGTAATTCAAAAAATTAGATATAATCAAATTTTGTAGCAATTGATTTGCACTACAACAAAAATGATCTTTGGTGGCATCAAGCTTGAGGACATTTTGAAGAAAATGTGAGAAAAAATAAATACAGTTACATTTTTTAAAAATGTCAGGAATTAAAAATGTTAAATATACTATGTAGTGACATTTTAATATTATTATAGCATTTTATAATGTTACATCTTGTTATGATAGTGACATTTAACTTTTAGTCACACCGCTACAACTGGCAGTTTGGAAAATGTCGTTATATATAAAATGTCACTAGCAAAGTGCCACTTGTAGCGGTGTGGCTAAATGTATCAATGTCACAATTATAGTTAAAAGTAACATTATAAAATATCACTATAGTATGAAAATGTCACTAATCAGTAAAATTAACACTTATACTTTGTGGCATTTTTCAAAAATATGACTATATTAATAATTTGTGACATTTTATTTAAAATGTTATCAAGCATGGTGCCACTATAGATCATATTTGTTGTAGTGAATTGTCTACATATTTAATTCACAATTCAAATATACCATACGTAATAATTATAAGCATGACCAATATGTTAAATGAGATTTTCTTTTCATAATCTCTAAATGCTAAATCACACAATTAGCAATTGTAATCACAATAGTAACCGCTCAATTTGAAAGGTTATCATGAAGTGGTCGATGCGGTCCAGATCACCATTCAAATTTACATGTATCTTTTATCTAATATTTAAATGACAATTCACTTTTCCCTAAAAAATTACATTGCACTTTGAATAGTAAATATAATTTTTTCAAAGATGTGAAGACACCTCTTCACATTGTTCGGGAATTCAAATTTTTGAGATCTACAAAATTATAGAAACTGAAATGTCCTCCCGAAGTACTATAAGAAGGCACCGATTCATAAATAAATTTATGCAAATTATGTAGAATACTCGGAATTCAACAGACTAAAAAAAAAATGACACCGTTTTGTTTTCCATTTCGTCAACTTAGTTCTCACAATTTGGTTTCCTCTCATTTCATAAAGTTTTCAAATATCAATTAGATATTCTCTAGCAATGATCTTATCTCCACTTACAGAGGACTTATAACATATATAGTACTCCACATAAGATAATTAATGCGTCATATTTGATAGAATTTAAAAATAAACGCTATCATACATCAGATTTTACACTACTACACATGCATGAATCAGATATTATCAATTACAAAATTGCAGAGGTACACATACTCATATATTCATGCATACGACGATTTATAGTAATGTCAATGAATGAGAGAATTGCATTTTTGGTACACAGCTATAGGCCAATTTCCACTTTTGGTACACAACTTTATGTGTCCAATACATTTGGTACACCTCTTTAACAAAGTTCGACACATTTGATACAACCGTTAAATAAATTGCAAAATCACCGTCAATTCCGTTAGTTCGACACATTTGGTACACCTCTTTTACAAAATTGACATGTGCGCGACACATGGCTGCCCAAAAAAAAAATTAAACTTGATAAACTTTTATAAAAATTATCATATGTATTTATTATATTTATCATATCATATTTATATAATGATGAAAAAAAAATATGTATTTATTATTTATATGACATGTAAAATATAATAAACTATATAATGTCATTTATAGTTTAATACTGGAAGAATAATAAAATATAATAAACAAGTTTATCAAGTTTCAATTTTTAAAAATTATTTATAAAAATAGTTTATTATTTTTATAGTTTATTATTTATAAAAATTATTAAAAAATATGTCTTTATTATTTATATGACATGTAAAATATAATAAACTATATAATGTCATTTATAGTTTAATATTGGAAGAAGAATAAAATATAATAAAAAAGTTTATCAGGTTTCAATTTTTAAAAATTATTTATAAAAATAGTTTCTTATTTTTATAGTTTATTATTTATAAAATTTATTAAAAAATACGATTTATTATTTATGTGACATGTAAAATATAATAAACTATATAATGTCATTTATAGTTTAATATTGCAAGAAGAATAAAATATAATAAACAAGTTACTTTAATTTATCATATTTATAAAAATTATTAAAAAATATGTATTTATTATTTATATGACATGTAAAATATAATAAACTATAATGTCAATACTGGAAGAAGAATAAAATATAATAAAAAAGTTTATCAAGTTTCAATTTTTTTTTCTGGACAGCCATGTGCCGCGCGCATGCCAATTTTTTAAAAGAGGTGTACCAAATGTGTCTAACTAACGGAATTAACGGTGATTTTGCAATTTATTTAACGGTTGTACCAAATGTGTCGAACTTTGTTAAAGAGGTGTACCAAATGTGTTGGACACATAAAGCTGTGTACCAAAAGTGGGAATTGACCTATAGCTGTGTACTAAAAATGCAATTCTCTCGTCAATGAATCTATACTATAGACTCTCTCTAGAAAAATGCTCTCTAGAATATCTGCTTGATATCTCAGTACGGAACATGAATCGGCACCCCCTCCATCAAAATTTGGAGGAACGAAGCTTAAAGAAGGTAAGAACTAGGGCTGAGCGTTCGGTAAAAACCGAACCGAACCGGACCGAACTTCGGTTTTTTTTCGGTTCGGTCCAACTCAGACCGTGGACCGTTTGCCGAACCGAAAATTTCGGTTCGGTTCGGTAAAAAACCGAACGGTCCGGTTCGGTCCAAAAAAACCGTTTTTTTTTTCTCCCTTTTTGCACAAAATCAGTAGCAGAATCTCTGTTCATAAAACACCTTCATCTTCGTAAAAAATTACCTTCATCTTCATAAATGTCATTTATACACACAAAACCTTCATCTTCATAAAAATACACCCAAAACACAAAATTCTCTTTACTAGTCACAAGTTGTTCAAGACATTAGAAAATCCCTGTTCAAGACATTAGAAAATTTCCTGGAGAAGGCTTGAACAGGCGGGCGGCAGCGGAGGTGAACAGGCGGCAGTTGGAGGCGGGTGGGCGGAGGTTCTTCTTAGTTCTTAGGGTTTTTGAGAGAATAGGAGTGAAGAGATAATTGGATTTGGTTTTGGGTATGGTAATTGATTAATTGTGTTCGGATTTTGGGTATTTGATACTGAAAATGGGTACTGAAAATTTTAAAAAAAATAAAAAAAAAAAATTCGGTAAAACCGGTTCGGTTCCGTAAACCGACCGGTTTTACCGAAAACCGAAAGAAAGCTGGTTCGGTTCTGGGGGAAGAACCGTTTACCGGACCGAAAATTCGGTCCGGTAAACGATCCGGACCGAATTTTCGGTTTCGATTCGGTCCGGTCGGTAAACCGGACCGTGCTCAGCCCTAGTAAGAACCCACGAAATACCACTGGAAACATATCCTATGGAAGGATTGGAGACACCCCTTGTTTGTTGGTGAGAAGGGCGAAGTGACAGAGGGCTCGAAGGAAGTACCAACATTTGCACAGAAAGTGATAGGTGAAAGGGCTGGAAAGGAGGCAATCCGTTTTGACCCAAAAATTCTCTTTAACCTTGAAAAGATCAAGGTTGTGAAAGCTACGAAAGAACACCCTTATCCTAGGGTGGTGTTGGCGGAAGACCTTGTTGAGAGCATTAGAAAACCTTGGCAGGAAGCTCTTATTGTGAAAGTCCTAGGGAAGCCATGGAATTACAACCTATTGTCGGCAAAACTTGATAACTTGTGGAAGCTTAACGGCGATTTCGACCTTATTGATGTGGGTTCAAACTGCTATGTCCTTAAGATCCCGGATAGAATAAAAAGCGAATACATTTTGACCGAGGGGCCATGGTTGTTGGCCGATAATTTTTTTGCCATAAGAAAATGGAACCCGAACTTTCGGGCCTCGACTGACCGTATCACTACGGCAATCACTTGGGTTAGAATCCAAGAACTTGGGGTAGAAAATCAAAATCAAAATTGTAATCAAAATATTAATTAATACTAGTTTATGCGATATTTAAATAGTAGTAGCTCATATTTTTTGTATTTAAATCTGACATAATTGTAATCATGTGAACCGAGTCACGTGATGTAACAATCATTGAGAATGTAAGAAGGATTTGAGAATCATTTCTAATAAATTGATCTTTCTTTCGGTTCAGATTTATTTTCAGTAAGTGTGGTTTACTGATATTAAAATCTGATAAAGTAATATTATTTATTACTTACTAAACCTTTCTACAATTTATAATTAGAGTTAATTATAAATTATTTGTTATGCGAGAATAAAAAGTATGGTCTAATCATTTTAAATTAGAATATTTATTTAAAAGTCATAAAATATTTTGCGAAAATATTTAATTGACTTTGATCTAGAGGGTTTACCTTGTGAAGCTTATATTATTTTTAATTATAAACTACTTTATTCTGAGAGAATATACATATGAATATGGATTGGAAAGAGGAGATTGACAGCGAGTTACATTCATAAAGTTGGTAGACCTCGAGGAGTGAACCAATTAGATGTAGATGGGTTTTTAAGTTCAAGAGTTTAAAAACTTTGATAAGTCAATCGATAAAAACTAGGCTAGACGAGTAGCCAAGTTGCCTTATAAAAGAAATAATTTTACTTCTTTGACTCATATTCACCAGCGATTAGGATAACATCCATTTGATTGTTAGCTCTAATAGCTATATTATATACAATGGACGTCAAAATTATAATCCTTAATGGTGAATTAAATGAGAAAATTTATAAGGAGTAACCAGAAAGTTTAGTAGTTAAATGAAAAGAAAACATAGTTTGTGAAACTTTTGTATTTTCTTGTTGACCTTTAACAAACTCCTAAACAATGACACGAAAAATGTGATAGTGTCACTAACAAATTTTCACTATCATATTAATAAATATGACAAGTGTGTCCATATAAACTAACTGGATAATTGAATATCAGAGTTTGTTTATGCGTAAATGATATGTTAATATTTGAGACTAATATTGTGAATATTAAATCCATCGAGAAAATATTAACTTATGATAAGAAAAACATCAATTTAATCAATTATGATTATGAGGTCATGTGATGACATTAAATTATCTCAAGTACATGAATGATGTCTAAGTTAAATACTTATAAAATTAAGGGATTTCATAATTTATTTAATTCATATCTTGTATGCTACATAAGAACAAATGTGATAGGATATCACAATTTGAGTATGCTCATAAAATTAGATGTCATGCATATATCGTAAAATGCAAGAGGCTAGACATCGTCTCTTTGGTTAATAAACTAAGGAGATATATGAGCAATCTTCGCAAGATTCGTATGGATGCATTAATGAGAATGCTTGAATCTTGAAAGAATACATACATATGTGCATTATATTTTTGAAAAATTTCAAACGATCTAGGATAGATATAGTAATGCAAATGAAACTTCCCGATTTAGAGGAATCAAAGTTTATAAGCGGATATGTATTCAATTCTGGAGGCACCGCTATTTCCTGAGAATCTTCCAAACATACGCATATAACTCAATCCGCTATGAGATCAAGAGTGCATAGCATTGGATAAAGCTAGTGAAGAATTTGAGAGGCTTCACAAAATTCTTGGAAGATATTTAATATGACTAAAACTTGTGTTAGTCATACGTAAAATGCGATAATCAAGCGGTGATACACAGAGCTCAACAAGCTCTATGTATAATGATAAAGTCACGACATGACATATTCGTTGACGTTGATACAATACCGAGAGACATCTTCTTTCAAATAGAATGGACTTTATGAAGTCTTTCGAATATTAAAGGTTTATCTAGAGAGTAGTATGTGCATCGAGGGGAATGGGCTTAAAGCCTAAATTAGACTAAGTTACCTCGTACGGGAACCTAACCTGGCGACTGGAGATCCCACAGACCAGGTTCAATAGGACAACCAGTCTTGGCTAACTTAAAAGAGAGCACTTAAGAGTAGAACTCTATCCCACTTTTATGATGCAATAAGTGCAAGCCTACCGCGGTTATAAGGTTAAGCAAACGCTTTTAATGACGTCTATACATTGTCAATAACAAGTGGAGTATGGTAGGATACTCTTGATAGATGCGGTCACCTATGTTAGTGTGAGCTGGGTCGGCTCGTTGAGAATTTCTTTATAGGTTGGAAGTCTCTAAAGCACTCGCATAACCAAGAATGTTCAGGGCCAAAACGAACACAAACGAGAACTTGAAGCAAATCGGTTTAATGATGTGTTAAGTTTATTGTCTTGGTTTACATCACAGTCGACGGTTCAAGATGAAATATTTCACCGATTGGCTAAGTAAATCCGATAAGCTTTAACTAGGGAAGGTTCAAGATGAAATATTTCACCTATCCCGATGCGGTATTATACCTAAAGAATACTTCGACATAATATGTCCTGTGATATAGGACACGAAGAACTATTTTATTCACGTGGGGGATTGTTGGATTTTATAATTTATATGTGAATAAAATTAGTTGAGAGTATATTAAGGGGTTGCGTCTGTTCGATTTGAAGAGGTACCCTTTTGACCGAAACAGTGCAATCCAAACGATGTGTCTCTTGCGAATGGACATTTTTGTGCCTATAAATAGGAGACTTAATCTGGCCTATTAAGTATCCCTTTTTCAAGACAATAATAAGAAATTACTCTCTTCTTTACTTTAATTTATGTCGAATTTTCTGTTTGTTCAAGTTCGCCGTGGGTTCATTATTTGTGCAAATAATGAACAACAGACTGTTGTATCTTGGGAGACTACCGGGAATTAAACTGTATGCACCGTGGCAGCCCCGGAAATATTGTCTTAAGGAAATTTGTTTCGACAAGCTTCAGTCTAATTTCCTTGGTTAGTGATCTTTGGTTTCAATACAAGTAAGTATTTATCACTATTTTTTGTGTTAGATCGAAATATTTAAGTACACAGATTGTTAGACACCAACAGTCCGAAATCTGAAACATTGTTCATGAAAATATACGATCCCTTGTGCTGTTCCAACAGCTACATCAAAACGAGTTGTCCGATCGAGTAGCATGTCTTTAGTCTCTCGAGTATTGTATGAGGAAATATCCACTTGTCCAATGAACCGCTTTCATGAACTCGTAAACTAGAAGCCTCTTTTGATCAGAAGAACTTCGTAATCAAAATTCAAACATTTCCTTAATTAACACTGTAAATACGCAGAAATTTTTTGAAGTGTTGCACTTTTCGTCCCGAACTCTCAGCACTTTGAGTTAGCACATTTAGTCTTTCATCCCTTTGGCATCTGTTTGGGCCAAAAGTTGCAAATAGAGAGAGTCCTATGGGACTAAAAGTGTGTAAAGTAGAGATTGTCGGTTACCCAAAGTGAAACAACTTGATCGGAAAGGGGGAAAGGGACGAAATGTATTAGAACTTAATAAGTTGGACCAAAATTTCTATGTTTGAAAATGCAGCCTAAAATTTTTGAGTGTCCAGTCCCGAAGGACTAAAAACGCAATTTTGTCGAAAAACTTCTAAGGCATACTTTGAGTCCCCAAAAAATACAAAATAATAAATGAGTTGTCCATACGGGTGAAAACGAGCCAAGTAGTATCGAACGAAACATTGTTCAAGTTTGGTTTGAATTTTATCGAGCATCAAATTATGTGTTTGAGTTTGATTTGATTTATTAACGAACCAAGCTCAAACGTGCTTTTAACTAGCGAGCTCGAGCCAAGTATCGAGTAGCTTGGTATTTTACTTGTGTTTTTTCAATTGTTAGCTTATGAGCCAAGCTTGAAAAGTTATCAAATGAGAAATCTTGTCCAAGCTTGTTTGATTTGTTTAAAAAACCGAACTTTAACTAGCTTTTATCAAACGAGCTCAAATCGAATATCGAATAGTTTGGTTTAATTTTCAGTCCTAGTTGTCCAGCACTCCAAGTCTCCACTACAAGACAAAATTAATGAATTGTGGGAAATCCAACGGCTAGCATTTTACTACTTAATTTTGATCATGTGACTCCAATAAAGTTGCACCCCATGAAAACAAAATTGTCAACTACCTCTTCCTCAAAAAATTTCAAATCTGGTCAGCTTCTTCCCCAGATTTTTCCAAATCTACAAATCCTCTATAACCTTAATTTTCTAATCGGAGGCCCTAGGCGGCCACCTACGTGGCTTATCCTCAGGGCCGGCCCTGACTGGATCAGAGAAAGGGACGAAATATGCTAGAAAACATAACAAGTTGTATCAAAACTGCAATTTTTGAAAAAATAAGTTTTAATAATTAATTTCTTTTAAATTTTTTTCTTCTTAAAGAAGATTTGATTTGAAATGTATTCATGAGTAATTACCATAAATAAATCTGAATTAGATTAAAATAATAAGGGTGACATATAAGTCTATGAAAATAGGTTGAGATAGAGTAAATATTATTTGGTCATTCTTTTGTTGAGTTAAGACGTGGCATGTCAAAAATTGGTCTTGAACTCATATGGGATTAAACTATTGAATATTATTATTCAATATTTATTTTATATATTTGATTAGATCACATTTAATTTCGATTCTCCTAATGTTTCCAATGGGTAATCCTATGACGTACGATGATTAGATGGGTGATTTACATTCAAGACCCCTCAGGTTTGGACATATTATAAAAAACTCCTTGATGTTTCAAAAACTACAAGGACACCCTCTCAGGTTTGGGCATATTACAAGAAACCCCTTACCGGCGTTAAAAACCAACGGAATTTGATGATGTCAGCGAAAAAAATTATTTTTCCAAATTTACCCTTGGCTAAATATACTCACATGGGGTGTCTATGTAATAATATTATACCACATGGGGTGTCTATATAATAATATCATACCACATGGGGTGTATTTGAAAGATTACAATAACTTCATGGAGTTACTTGTAGCCAACTATCATATTTTAAAAAAAAGACCGTTAGATGTTGTTAAATCTCATGTTGTATAATATTATTACGTAGACACCCATGTGGTATAATATTATTACATAGACATCCCCTGTGGTATGATATTATTATATAGACACCCAGGTATAATTGTACTAATAGACACTCCATGTGGGTACATTTAGCCAAGGGTAAATTTGAAAAATCAAATTTGTATGGCTGACATCATCAAATTTCGTCTGTTTTTAACTCTGTAAGGGGTTTCTTGTAATATGTCCAAACCTTAGGGGGTGTCCCTATAATTTTTTAAATAACGGGGGTTTTCTTGAAATATGCCCAAACCTGAGGGGGTATGAGTGTAAATCACCCTAATTAGATTTACTAGAGAGCTTCACAAATTTAAAAGCCTTTCCTCCATCTCTTATAATTATATCTTTTAATATATAGTGGGTGCAAATTTAATGATAATTGTTGATTATACATATTTGGACAAAATCCTAGAACCTTTGTCAGCTTCAAGGTTAGATATGTAGTTTATTTTGTTTGTTTGAAATTGAAAAGATGATAGTCCAAGTATGATGTAAGACAATAGACTAGTTTAGTTGATGAGCTACATATAGTTTTGTACTCGATATATCAATCATTGTTATTTGTCATAAGAAATTTGGTCCCCATTCAATAATTTAATTAAGTGTCTTGATCAATTTCAGCAGAATAGTTATTTGTGTCTTGATTATGTAGTTACAAGGCTTTATTATTGTTGACTTAATTGGTAGGTATAAGATCTTCTCGATCTATGAGATGTGTGCATATTTATATGCTTTTCAGCATCAATTTCTCTTGTTTCTAAAAGTTTTTTCTATGATAGTGAAATTGCATGGGAGTCAAAATGGAGAGAGAAAAAAACCTATTGATGTTGTCAAATAATTATAAGAATATTCAGATTTAAGAATTGATTTACTTTTTTTTTTTTTTTTTTTTTGAGATTTTGTTCGATATATTAATTGGGTACTTTTCCGATCGATTAATAATTGGTAAACAATATTTTTTGTCCTTCTTATCATTAACTTTTTATAGAATCGTCCCTCTTAAGTTTTCTTTTTCACGTTAGTTCCTACTAAAAGTTATGTGTTTCAGTTTTACCCTTTTTTAGGCTAAACCCGAATGCACGTGAGGATATTTTTGTCCATTTGTTGCTATAGTATTACACTTAATTAATTTCCCAATAAAACATATATTGCAGTTCATGTGATATCAGATTCGACATGCATAACCTGAAAAAGACCAAAATGGCACAAATAACTCTAGTATGAACTAATATGAAAAAAAAAAACTTAAAAGAAACGACTTTGTAAAAAATTAATGATAAGAATGACCATGAGTGATGTTTACTCATATTTTAGTCATAATAATTGTTTTAGGAAGCTCAATAGCGAGAACAAATATGTTTTAGCTATCACAAATTAGTGACATGCACGGCTATAATAAAAGAAAGGCAAAATTACAAAAAACGTCCCTAGCTATATCACTTAGTCAATTTAGTCCCGTAATTTTATATTTTTTTGGACATCGTCCCACTTGCCCATGGATGCTTACATGTCATGATGTGGCAAATTTTATCATAAATATAAAATAATTATATAAGATTGCAGAATTCGTCACAAACTAATTATAAATTTTGATTTTTCGTCTCAAACTATATTAATTCGCCGAATTTCGTCTCATAATTGTCATTTGGCATGAATTTAATCCATTATTAAATTTTTAATTTTATGAAAATTAATGACGATTCATCTTTTACCTTTTTAAGGGACTAATGACAATTTATCCCCTATGATATTCATTATGCTCAATTTACCTTTTATAATTTGAAAAGAAGCAATTTAAGGTAAACTGAATATTATGAATATTACATAGAAGTAAATTGCCATTAACTTTTTTTAAGAGAAAAAAAGTATTGATTTTTGAAATTCATGTAATCTTTTTTGAAAAAAAATTTGTATCAGTTCATTAGGAAAAATTTGTGCATTTTTTTTGTATTAATGTATTTATAATTAGTTTGGAACAAATCTTTTTCTCATTTCATTTCAATTACGGGACGTAAGTCGACTTATTGATAAAGTTTGGGACGAAAAATCAAAATTTATAAGTAGTTTGGGACGAATTCTTCAATCTTATATAATGGTTTATGATAAATTTTACCACGTCATGACATATAAGCATTCATGTGGCAAGTGAGACGATATTCCAAAAAAAATATAAAATTACGGAACTAATTTGACAAAGTGATATAGTTGGGACTTGGGACGAAAATCCAAAATCACTAATTAGTTTGGGATTTTTTCAATTTTTCCTAAAAGAAATTGCTACATAACTAATCTGATTTTTTTCATCGGTCAGGTAGTTAATAGAATACTTGTGACACTAATGATGATTATTGAATACATAAACTATCATTTGTTACCAAGTCCCAAAATAAGTACATGCATGGTACGCTGTCACCCAAATTGGAAAATAAATAACTTATACATTGTTATTGATTTATATTAGTGACAACTCAAATCACATTTGACTGATCAAAAAAAAAAAACTAAACCACAATTTTTGTGACTATAATATCAAGTTTGTTACAAACTATGGCAAAACTAAAACTACCGTCACTTAAAACTCTAATAATCTTTAAAGTTGCTTCTAAACATCTCGGGATTAATACTTCCATCTTAATGTAATGATACAATATGTTTTAGTTTAATGCCTGAAATCCTTGATCCACTGTAAGATAATTATGAAAAAAAAAAAACGTGCTAATGACAATCTAACTCATGTGAAAGGCATAATGTTCAATTTAACTCTCCCGTGATTTAAAAAACATAATTTTAACCCCTGTAAAAAAAAATTAAATAAGCAATTTACCTCGTTCATCTGAAAATTATAACTCATTTGCCAAAATTTAGAGTGGGCATGCAAAGTTGTTTGTAATATAGCGTTAATTGTCACATTTGCCTTAACAAAGAGGGATAAATTGCCATAATATCATAACATACAGTGGGGTAAACAACCATATATACAAATATTAGCAAGGTGCTGTGAACTTTTATAAGATCAAAGAGGTGTAAATTTATGTTTTTCAAATTACAGAGGAAAAAATTGAACATTATGAATATCATATAGACATAAATTACCATTAACTTAGTTGAAACAATGGAAAAAAAAATTTAAATTTAATTACACCAAATAGATCACGCAATAGGTCTCATATCATCATATATTATCTTTAAAAAGTCATTCTCCACAAACTATAGAAAATCTTAATTAAATTCAATTTGACACGTGGATCAAAGTTTCGTTTTTGATCAACTGAATATTGAAAACATTTCAAAAGTTTTGAAAAAATTAGAAAAAATTATGAAAAAAGTTATTAAATTAATAAAAAGAGAAAGCTCTAAGTCGAATATAAAGTTTTGAAAATTCACATTATTTTCGTTTCATTTATTCAAAAACATAAGATTTTCAATATTTTAAATGAAAATCCATAATTTGACGCGATGTTTACGTAACCATTCTCATTTGGTCGTTCACTCGTTTGGACATCAAACTTTTATTTTATACCGTCATGGTCTATATATCAACTTCCAAATTGGAAAACAAGTGTGAAAATCAGAAAAATTCGAACCCTCTTTTTAGGCAAAAAGAAGTTGCTTTTAGAATTGAAAAACCATGCAAAATATAAATAATAAACACGTGCCACAATATCCACTCATCTCCTACAGCCGACCGCTGCAAAAGCTCTGTTTTTTCAACGTTGTTGCTCACCCACCTCTGTACACGTGTCCTAATCATTTCCAAATTTTCTTCTTTCCCTCCAATATATCATTCTCATAAATAATGCAATTGAATCAAAATTTTATCAGCTCTAAAAATGGCACATTTTTCTTTTTCTTTTTCCTCTGCATTTTGGGCATTGTTCTTTTGGGTTTTGGCAGGGATTTTAATATCCAATGTGACGGGTCGGGTTAACCCGGGTTCGAGATTGGTGGCGGGTGAGGATCGGGCATGGTTTTCGGATAATGGGACTTTTGCTTTTGGGTTTGCCTCGTTAGATTCAAGAAATGATCAGTTTCAGTTGGGGATATGGTTTGCTCAAATTCCTGGTGATCGGATTCTTGTTTGGTCAGCTTATATGTAAGTACTATACTAATTATAATTAATTTCTTTTTAACTGAATTAATATTACAATTATTAGTTGCTTTTCGATAATGTGATTCTAATGTAAGTTTATTAGTAAATTGATGTGTCACACCTGTTTAAATTGATACTAAATTGATACATTTTTATATAGTTTTGATGAATGCCTACACTGTTACACAATATGAGAACATAATTATCATGTAAAGTTACATAATTACATTTAAGTGCACTTTTAGTAATTTAGATACATAATGGTGAACCTTAAAAGACCAGTTGCCCTCATCTTTCTAAACCACTGCAGTTCACAAAATGATGGTTCTTAGTGAGTGTGAGTTAAGGGTAAAAAAGTCAAAAGAATAGGAAGTGAAGTAAAATCAATTTCCACTTATGTCTGAAAACGAAAATAATGTGTAGTTTTAAAACTCTTTATTTAACTTAAAACTCTTATTTTTCTTGATTTAGCATTATTTTACAAATTTTCCTATTGTTTATCGAAATGCTTTTTAAATAAAAAAGAATCAATATTTTTTTTAAATTTAGCTAACGGAAACTTACATTACATACAAAATTTTGATCCATGAGTAGTACAATACAATAAAAACATTACATAATATAGTGTAATTGTTCATACATGATTGCTATACTTCAACAAAAAGGATATAAAGGTGTTGAACGGCAGCAATTTAAAAAGGGTCATGGGAGTAATCAAGTGAAGTGTGTAAAGCTTAGGTAGTAAAGTGCCAAAAGTCCCTAAGTTGAGGGGGGGAAATGTCACTTTCTCCCAAAAAGAAAGAAAGAAGGGATTTGCGTGCAGTGTATTTCTAGGGTGATTAACATTCGGATTCCTGAGGTTTATCGTAATTATAGAAAATTGCTTGTGATTCCAAAAATTACAAGAAAACCCCTTACATGTTTTAAAAATTTTCAGAAGTTGTAGGAAGTGTCCTTGTAATAATTGTTAAAGATGTAAGTGATTTTTTGGTACATAGTCTACACTAGATGGGGTCTCCTCATAATTTTTGAAACGTCAAGGGGTTCCTTGTAAGACGAAGAAATCACCCTCGTTTTCTATGATATAGTGAAAAAGTATCAAATTATCATCAATAACTCACCCATGTAGGCTAAGTAAATCTAGAAAATAGAATAAATTTCCATACCTTTTTACTAAAGCTTCTGCAGGTATAAATAATTTTTGGCCAACCATTCTTTTCAATAGAAATTCTCCAATACCCAAAGGTGCAGTTCTGGACTTCCAATCCAATGGCAATCTCGTTCTTACCAATCAAGACACCACACTCTGGTCATCAAACACATCAAATTCAGGAGTCGAAACCGCAACCATGTCGGAAAACGGCAACTTCATACTCTACAACAGCACCACTACTCAAAGCATAGCTTGGCAAAGCTTCGCGCATCCTTCAGACACACTCTTACCCGGTCAACCTCTAACCGGTTCTCTCGAGCTAACATCATCCAAATCACCTTCACACGGCGGTTACTACACGTTAAAAATGTTGCAGCAGCCCACTTCATTAAGCCTCGGGCTGTCCTACAATCTGCCTGAAACATACGACATGCTGCCCGAATCGTATATGAATTTCTCGTACTGGTCAGGACCCGATATATCAAATGTAACTGGCGATGTCGTAGCCGTTCTTGATGAAGCAGGGAGTTTTGGGATAGTTTATGGCTCGTCTTCCAATGGAGCCGTGTATGTATACAAGAACGATAACGACAATGAAGGATTATATTCCGCAAGAAACCAAACAAACAGTCCCTTAGTTTTGAGAAGATTAATTCTCGAGACTAATGGAAATCTACGATTATACCGATGGGACAATGACGTGAATGGGTCCCGTCAATGGGTCGCGGAATGGGCAGCTGTTTCTAAACCGTGCGACATTGCCGGTATTTGTGGAAATGGGGTATGTAATCTAGACAGAAGCAAGACTAATGCGTCATGTACATGCTTACCAGGGACTTCTAAATCGGGAAACAACGATCAATGCTCGGGAAACTCATCGTTAACGGGGAAATGTGGCCCCCACCACGAAAATCTAACGTCCCAATTCAAAATCTCAGTGGTACAACAAACGAACTATTACTTCTCGGATTCCTCGGTTATAGCAAATTATAGCGATATAGAGACGGTGTCTAAGTGCGGTGACGCTTGCTTATCCGATTGTGATTGTGTCGCTTCGGTCTACGGGCTTAATGAGGAAAAGCCATATTGTTGGCTTTTGAGGAGCTTGGATTTTGGAGGGTACGAGGATACAGGGTCCACGTTATTCGTGAAGGTGGAGGCGACCGAGGAAGGTGGTAAGAAAGGGGACTCTTTAGATGGATCAACAAAGGCAAAGGTTTTGGTGCTGCCTATTGTTTTAAGCATGACTGCTTTAATAGGCTTGCTATGCTGCTTGTTATATGTATATGTTCACAGAAAGAGGAAGTTGAAGGAAGCTTTAGTTAACTCGTTGATTGTATCCGGAGCCCCGGTTAAGTTCAGCTACCGTGATTTACAGAACAGGACAAGTACTTTTTCTGAATTGCTAGGAACAGGTAACTTAATGTTATTGCTTTTAACTTTGGGTGATTTACACTCGGACCCCCTGAGTTTACTGTAATTACAAAATACTCCATGTGGTTAAGGAGGGGGGGGTTGTAAACATGTTGGGGGATCCTGATAAGAATTTTTGAAGGTGTAAGTGGTGTTTTGGTATACAGTTTAAACCAGATGGGATCTCATTGTAATTTCTTAAACGTCAGGAGGTTCCTTATAAAATAACTAAAACTCAGGGGGTCCGATCGTAAATTAAATCACCCTTAAAGTTTAAATTAAAGAAGAGATTATTAATATATTAAGAACTTTTGCTAATGATTCTTTTGGCAGGTGGATTTGGAAGGGTGTATAAAGGAAACCTGAGTGATGGAACTTTGATTGCAGTAAAAAAGCTTGACAGAATTTTACCTCATGGTGAAAAGGAGTTCATTACAGAGGTGAACACCATTGGCTCCATGCATCATATGAACTTGGTTAAACTGTGTGGATATTGCTCAGAGGGTTCACAAAGGTGTGTGGTGAAATATCTTTTTTGGCAAAATTGCATTTTTAGTCCCTCATGACTGGACATCAGAACATTTAGTCTACGTTTCTACGTTTAAAAGAGCAATTCTGGTCCAACTTGTTAAGTTTTCTAGCACATTTTGTCCTTTTCCCCCTTTCCGATCCAATTGTTGCACTTTTGGTAGCGGACAATCTCTACTTGCACTTTTAGTCCCGCAAGACTATCGGATAGATAAGGGGTGCAAAAATAGAACTTGCGAACAAAAATGTTATTTTTGAAAGCAAGGGACTCAAAGTGCTAAGTTTTTTAGACTAAAAAGCATTACTTCCAAATTGTATTTACAGTGTTAGCGACATATTAGGATTTTGAATATGAAGCTCTTTTGATCTAAACAGCCTTCTAGTTTATAAGATTTCTAGCATATTTGGTCCCTTTCTCCCCGTCCGATCCAATTGTTGCACTTTCGGTAACGGATAATCCCTTTTTGCACTTTTAGTCCCATAGGACTGACTCTGTTTGCAACTTTTGGCCCAAACAGATGCAAAAGGGATGAAAAATCTAAATGTGCTAATTTTGGAAGTGCGGGACTCATAGTGCTGAGTGTTTGGGACTAAAAGTGCAATACTTCCAATTAACAGTGTCTGATATTTGAATTTTGATTACGAACTTCTTTTGATCTAAACAGGCTTCTAGTTTACGAGTTCATGAAAAACGGTTCATTGGACAAGTGGATATTTCCTTCATACAATACTCGAGAAACTAAAGACATGCTACTCGATTGGACAACTCGTTTTGATGTAGCTGTTGGAACAGCACAAGGGATTGCATATTTTCATGAACAATGTCGGAACAGGATTATACACTGTGACATCAAGCCAGAAAACATTCTGTTGGATGAGAATTTCTGTCCAAAGGTATCAGATTTCGGACTAGCTAAATTGATGGGTAGAGAGGTCTCACGTGTAGTCACAATGGTAAGAGGAACCCGAGGCTACTTAGCCCCCGAATGGATCAGCAATCGTCCGATTACTGTAAAAGCCGACGTCTACAGTTATGGGATGCTTTTGTTAGAGATCATTGGTGGAAGGAGAAATCTAGATATGTCTTATGATGCAGAGGATTTCTTCTACCCTGGATGGGCTTTCAAGGTACTATCAATGACATATATCAAAATTGCATATTTAGTCCCACAGGATTGGACCCTTCGCATTTTTTGGCGAGTTAATGGTAATTTACCTCCCTGTGATTTGAAAAGAACATTTTAACCCTCTATAATCTTATGAAAGTTTTCCGATGCCAATTTTTAAATTAAAAAAACACTAAACTACCCTATATACTATACTTGGACCCAATTAACTTATAAATGTGGCACTTTTACCCTCCAACCTCCCCGTGTCATTATAAATGTGGCACTTTACCCCCTAAAGAACCTTACCTGAAGGGTACTTTTGTCTTTTAAGCAACAATTTTCATGCCCACTCTTAATTTCGGGTGAGTGTGTTATACTCTCTATTGGAGTGAGGAAGATTGTTGCTTTAAATTTTTAACAAGGGGGTAAAGTGCTCTTTTTCAAATCTCGGAGAGGTAAATTAAACATTATACATATAACAGGGGGTGAATTGACATTAACCCATTTTTTGGCCCGTGTTTTTATAAAAGTTGCACCCTTTTGGTCCTATCCACCCATTTTCTTCCAATTTTGGACCAAAAATGCACAATTAAGATATTCCTATGGGACCAAAAGTGCAAAAACTAAAACAACTTTGAAAAGGGGCTATAGGACAATAAAGGGTTCAATCCCGTGACTTAAAAATGCAATTGCCATGACACTAAACTTAAATGTAAATGTTGTAGTCTTAACTTTCTACTGATGATAAAGAATTTATGGGACCAAAAGTGCAAGTAAAACAACGTAAAAGGAAACTATAGGACAATTAAGTGAAGAGCGTTGAATCCCGGGACTAAAACTGCAATGGCCATAAGGACATGAATCTAAATGTTGTCATCTTTTAACTTTCATTTACTGAAGATAAGAATCTACGTTTCTTTCTCCAGGAGATGACGAGTGGAACACCGACAAAAGTCGCAGATAGACGACTAGAAGGGGCTGTAGAAGAAGAAGAGCTAATGAGAGCTTTACAAGTTGCTTTCTGGTGCATTCAAGATGAGATTGCAATGAGACCTACAATGGGGGATGTGGTGAGGATGTTAGAAGGGTCGATTGACATTAATATGCCCCCGATGCCACAAACTGTTTTGGAAATCATCGAAGAAGGTTTAGATCATGTGTACAAAGCCATGAAGAGAGAGTTCAAACAATACAGTTCCTTCACCACCATTACAACTCATCCATCATCTCGCGCAACATGTAGTTATTCCACAATGTCACCACGATAATCGATTTTTGTGTTTCCTATTTCGGGTCAAGGATTGAATGGAATGAAATTTTGTAAAGATCATTGGATTGGATTGTAATTATGAAGGTTAAATTGGTTTACAAGATAAGGTCAAGTTGATCTACAGGCTAGTGAAAAATCACATCCAAGAGTGAAATGCAAAAACACCCCTTGTGCTCTGCCTAACTATCAAAAATCTCCCTGTGCTTATTTTTATTAGCAAAAAAAACCTTCCCCAACCGAAATGACAATTATACACCCAAATGATGCAAAAACACCTCTCTTAACCTAAAAAATTATCAATAACCTCCATGTTCACCTAAATAATTGACAAAAAATCTCCCTATGATTCATAAGGATATTCAAATAAGTTTTTTTGCTAATTCAAAAAAAAACACATACACACTTGGGGGGGGGGGGGGGGGGATACTAATTCAAATAACACAGATTTTTTTTTTATAGTTAAATAAATCACAAGGATTATTTTTGCATATAGCTCTATACTTCAAATCATACAAAGTAAGATTATACCTCTTCACGTGTCCTGATTCTTTGATAGCTGGAAAATTGAGGTTTTTCCTTCAGCATGATTGAATCTTCAGCGAATTTAAGATAGTTCTAACAAAATCAGTATGTAATGAGATTAGAAAGAGTTAAGTTCCAGATTTATGTAATAATCATATTAAGCTTTCTTTCTTTTGTAGACCAATTCTAAGCTTCTTAACAAGGATAGCATATCTATGAGAGAATGTAAAAGTCATCCATATTTAGAACGAAGAAGTAGAATAAACATAAGTATTTATCAATTTAGCTTTTGTCTAAATGTAATATCTTAAAATTTGTTATTTATCTAGAGAGTTAATGGCAATTTACCCTCCCGCGATATACATAATGTTCAATTTTTCTCCTTATAATTTAAAAAAGAGCATTTTACCCCCTATAATCTTACAAAAGTTTATCTGACATTTTTAAACTAAAAATAATAAGAATTAGCAAAACTACTCTTCATATATACGGCACTTTACCCCTTGTATTATGTGAATGTGGCACTTTGCCCTTGTGCTATGGTAAATGAGACAATTTACCCCCTGTGTTATGAAAAATATTGCACTTTACCACCTATGATACATAATCACTGTTCATGCTCATTCTCAATTTCGGGCAGGGAGTCACACCCTCTGGCTGAATGAGGTATATTGTTACTTTAAAATTTTCACAGTGAGTAAATTACTCTTTCTCAAATAAAATTGAACATTTCACATTTCAGATTTCACGGGGTAAAATGGCATTAGCTCTTTTTCTAAAATCAGTTGTTCGAAAATCGTAAGTTATGCCAACGATGAAACAAGCATCATCACAATAAAAAAAGGAAAAGAAAAAAAAAAAATTCACTGTTTCTTCGCTTTATAGTCTGAAAAAACTGATAATTGATTTTAAATAGCTGTAAAATTCGAACTATAAATATTCAATTCAAACAATATCACATATATTAAACAATCTCATAACTCATATTACATACCCTAATTTTCCAATCGATTCCCCAACCCTCCTCCGCCATTCACTCTACCTCTGCTCGTTGCCTTAATTTTAATTTATCGTTTGCTAAAGTATTTAGTCGAATCGGTTGATAGAGAGAGAAAGAAACTCTAAATTGGTAATTAAAGAATCAAGATCATGAGGATATGAAATTTTGATTATTCTTACTTAAATTCATGGCCATTTTATACGATTATAATTTTTTTTTTTTTGGTAAGACCATTATAAATTATGTATGGAAGGGCGTAACATATCAAGTTGGATTAGATTGGAGCCGGATTGAATGTCATATTAAAAATATACATGATAGATTTGATTAAGTCATATTACATTAAAATTATCTAGCGTGATATGTTTTGTAGAGTTATGAGTTTAGGCATATATTAATATATTAATATATTTTCACTACTTAATTGAACATATTATGTTAGTTAAGATATATCAATTCATCGAAGCTATTTGTTTAATATGTATAAGAATATTAGTTGATCCATGTTTGTTCAATATTTTAGTTTGAATGTCTCCATGTTAATTGTAAATTGATATAGATTTTAAATTGTGAATTATTTATGTAGAATGTGTTTCCATTTTCAGAGATTTGAGAATTTTTTTTGATATTTAATGATATAAAAATATGAAAATTTGATGTTATGAGTGACATTTTATCTAATTCATATTCACCCGGATTAACTAATCTACCCATACCTGGATTGATTATAATTTAGTCATAATACCGGATCGTAGGGATTTAATCTATTTGACCCGATATTAAAGCAATACCATCAAATGTGGTATTAACCCATGTTAAGTCATATAAGGCCATCTCCAACCCGTAGGGATATTTACAGCCCTAGGGTGTCAATCTCCACCCGATAAATCTGCACCCCCTGAGCATCATCTCCAACCGGTCAGGCTATCTCATCCAATTAATTAAAAAAAAAACTTTCTCACTCTCACCTATATTATATATCTATAATAATAATAATAATAGTAGTAGTAGTAGTAGTAGTAGTAATAATAATAATAATAATAATAATTAAAGTAATATTAATTTAAGGCTTTTGAAAATGCATAATAATTAATAGAGACAATAATAATATTACATTCGGGACAAGAAAAATAACAACGATTACACGGAAATAACAACGATAAAGACAACATTGAAAATGCAACAATACAACAATGTAAAATTAAAATATTTAAAATCAAATGTAGGACCTCAGGCGCTACAACTTGCCCCAAAACCAATTGGTGTTAGGGAATGCGCATACCCTTCCCTTATAGTGCAGGACAATTGCTGTCACCCGCACACTTAGTTTGGGTGCCCAACAATCTCCCCCTCAGCAATTGCTCCTGCTGGGAATCGAACACGTGACCTTGGCTCTGATACCACTTGTAGGACCTCAGGCGCTACCACTTGCCCCAAAACCAATTGGTGTTAGGGAATGCGCATACCCTTCCCTTATAGTGCATTCACGCAAGCGCCCACGATATTCGATTGTGGCTCCACCCGCACACTTAGTTTGGGTCTCCATCCGCACACTCAGTTTGGATGCCACAGGACAATTGCTGTCACCCGCACACTTAGTTTGGGTGCCCAACATCAAATTTTAAATGTGGCTAAATAAATTATTATTTCATTAACAAATATATAATTTCAAAATTAATAATGGATAAGAATTTTATTATACTATAATTTTTTTAATTTTACTTTCATGGCAAATTTTTATATCTATTAATGTTACATCTTTAATTTAAAATAAATTGTTATTAAACCTACAACAATTTTTATAATTAAATGTAATATTTATTTTTAGTTAATTAAAATAAATAAGGTATTGTTAAAATTTGTAGTTAATTTTTTTAACTTTTTTTATTATTAATTTAATTATTAATATTTATTTTTAAATTTAATAAAATAAAAAAAGAAAATGCATCAAGTGGCGCCAAATGGCGCCACCTGATGAAGTGTGTCTGGATTGCGTCCCAGAAGCAGGGATGTGGGCTGGGCTGTAAATCGCCCAACCCACACACCTGGGCGGTCCATTTGGACCGCCCTTTATCATCTCCAACCCGGGAGAAATGGGCTAGGCCCATCTCCACCCACCCCCCTCCCGGGTTGGAGATGCCCTAATATGACCTAATACCCCCCATTAGGTCCTATCAAACAGCCCATATATGAATTGAACTAAGTTCATATTACATATTACATTTAATCTCCTAAGATTACAAAAATTACAATGATATCCCTTATGACCTTACAGAGTGTTCTTTTATAAATATTTTTACAAGTTGTAGTGGATGTCTTTGTAAAATTTGTTGAATCATAGGGGGTCTCTTTATCATTTTTGAAATTTCAGGAAGTTCCTTGTAATATGATTAAATCTTAGAGAGTTTGAATGTAAAACATCCATTAATTATTTTCATATAATTCACCTCAAAAGTTACACAAAAGTTGAGCATTATCAAGGATCTTATAAGATAATTAATACTATTTTCAATCCATGTGGCGCCAAACTTTTCAATCCCAAATGCTTTATAACCAGGCAAAATTGTAGAAAACGTCCCAAGCTAATTAGTGATTTTGAATTTTCGTCCCGAACTATATTACCTTACCGAATTTCATCCCGTAATTAATATTTTTTAACTAATTACTAATTTTAATTTTTCGTCCCAATCTATATCATATCAACTAGTCGAATTTCATCCCGTAATTTACCATTTTGCATGAATTTAGTCCCAATATTAAATTAGTAATTTAATTGAAATGACTGTTCAATCTTGTAATTAGGTTGGGACGAACTCTGCAATATTGTATGATTGTTCATGCTAAAAACTTTCATGTCATGGCACATAAGCAGTCATGTGGCAATTTAATGGACACATGCACAGTTTCCGCCTCATAATTAACGGTGGGATGATATTCTAAAAAGATATTAAATAACAGGACAAAATTCGGTGAGGTTATATAATTTGAGACAAAAATCCAAAATCACTGATTAATTTAGGACGTTTTCTGCAATCTTGAGCCGCGACCTGAACTGAGGGGATGAGACGGGGTCGAGGTGGGGGCAATGTTTTTATAACTTGATCAGTCATTAAACCGAAAGTCCTATTGGTTACTGGTTCGATTGGTTCGATCGGTATAACCGGTGTGACTTTATTATTATGTAATATTAATATATATATATATATATATATATATATATATATATATATATATATATATATAGATTATCTAAAATACAATTATAATTCAAAAAATTATCATTCTTTGTCAATATAAGTTTTTATTGTTTCATGCAAATAATCAAAATGTCTTAAAAATTAAGATGAATGTCAAAAAAATAAATCTCAGGTATCCCTCGAAGATCGGAACGGATTTTCTATCACATATCGGTGTCATACATTTGTGTCACACCAATATGTGATTGACATGTGTCTTTCTCATAAAAATTATTATGTATCAAATAACTTAAATTAACACTTAAGATTTAATAATAGAAAGTAATTAAATTAGGTTGTAAATTAAGCAAGGAAAGAGATAACCTAAAAATAGAAAAGGAAACAAAATCCCTGCGTTTTTCTTTTATGGTAGATCATCACACCATGGCTCATTCTTTTCCACCCTCTTCTAAAAATATCAACCAAAGTTTATATGAATGTCCAAGTGTTTGTGTATCAATAATATTATGTTAAGGTATTGCAAATATATTCTCATACTCTCAGTTTTGTTTTTGATCGTGTAATGCAAAAATATTCTCATATATTTTCTTCGAAAACTTAAATTTTGAATAATAATTTGAAGAAGTTGCACAACATAATTTCATCTATGGGAAAATGCAAGCTCCTCAGTTGAAGAATTTGCACAACATGTGTCTTTGGTTGAGATTTTTTAAAGAATGGTGGAAAAGAAGGAGCCATAGTCTTGTCCATAAAAAATCTAGAGATTTTGTTTTTTTTTTTGTCATTTCCTTGTTTGATTTATAACCTATTTTAATGTTTTAAAATCTATTAAGCATGGATATATGTTATTTGATACATAACAACTTATAAAAGAGAGACAAACATCAATCATACATAGGTGTAACATAAAGGTGTGACACTGATATGTGATAGGAAATCCGTTCATATCAAAATTGAAAGAGCAACTTTTTTACTAGGAAAAAAAAAGAAAAAAAAAACAACTTTTTTTAATTTCCTAATATAACCCTTTTAGCTTCGAGTTTGTATTTTTTATTTTCAATGTCATCTTTTGAAGGTCAGTTCTTGTTTTAATTGAACTGTTCTAAATTCATTACATTATATTTGATTCCCCACCTGTTCTAAATTATCTATCGTTTTAGAGAATTTTTTTTATCCCAAACTATTTATCGCTTTAGGATTTCAATGTTGGTGTTTTATGTGTGAATGAAATAAATAAAGTAAGAGATGTGTCTATTCGATTCGAAGAGGTACCCTTTGGATCGAAACATTGTGTCCCTTTCCAAGAGGCACTTTTGTGTCTATAAATATGAGACAGAATCTGGCCAATTCTGAATCAATTTTAATAGTAACATAAAGGAAAAACACTACTCTCTCTTTCTCTTAATTCCCTAAAAATTCAGTCCGAAATTTCTATTTGTTAAAGTTCGCCATGGGTTCATTAGTTGTGCAAATAATGAACAACAGACTGTTGTATCTTGGGAGACTACCGGGAATCAAACTGTATGCACCGTGGCAGCCCCGGAAATATTGTCTTAAGGAAATTTGTTTCGGCAAGCCTCAGTCTTATTTTCTATTTACGTGTTGATTAAAGTGTTCTACAAATTAATCCTAACCAAGTAAGTATGATATATATGCTTAATAATGCATGAATTTTATTTGTTAGAATATTGTTTACTATATTCTATGTTTTGTGAAACATATAAGTGCACAGATTGTTAGACACCAACAATCTTAAGACAATACATTTTGTTTAATAATTTGTGCTTTGACGTGAACACTTATTATGCACGGATCATGATATCTAATAATCATGAATTCAAAAGGAATAAGCCTCAACACCCTAACCTTTTCTGTGTTTTTGTATTATATAATGAGTTTGCATAATTGGACAAATTACTTCTGGACGAAACGTTATAACACTTTGTGTAATTAACGAATGTTTTTCTCATATAATTCGATCCAATGACTGCATTTACGTGGGAATTTTTTCAACTTCCCGAGAATTCTTCGTTGCAGAGAAAGAATTATCGAAATGCCAATATCATAATTTTCAATTTCTGTTAATGGAGGATATGATAATTTATCAAGAATGTGTGTGGGAATTTAATACTCCAAAAATTCGAACCCATCAATTGAATTCATACGGTGTGGAATTAATGTCATTGGTTCATGTAAATTGAAGAAGGGTCTTCTTTTTAATTAGCATACTTAAAAGTGGGAATTTTGTAAATAGAAATAAATAATTGAAATGTCTATTGAGTAGTGAGTGTTGATGTTAAATGATGGAATTCACATTATGGAGTTTAATTATCTTCCGAAAATGATTCGTTACACTAGCAAGAGGTTTTTCCCTGACGGACGGAAGTGTCGTTTCTATAACAAGGTTATTCTACTTTAAATTAATGCCTTTAACCATATGCGTGCAATGGTGCATATTAATGTGCATGCTGTCTTCATGAATCGGTGCCTTCGGACATTTAGTTTCTAAGATTTTGAAATCTCAGAAAGTAGAATTCTTTATTTCGAAATAAAAAACGCTCATGTGGTGTGACATTGAGTGGGATGAGAGGTCCTTTAATCTTAATTATCACCGACGTTAATTCTATTCTGTATGACGATAACATGTGTCTTCGAATGAAGTCGTGGACACATTTAAAAAGAGTTAGTGCATGAGTTGCACACTAGACTCATGAAATGAACTCAAATGAGTGCATTTGATAAATCATTGTAATTTTGCAATTTATAAAAAAAAAAAAAAAATTGAGACTTTTCAAAGAGATGTGAAGGGAGTATTCCTTTCACAAAAATTGAAAAGGTGTTTATATGAGCATTTTCAGATTATGTGAAATGCCGTTAAAATGGTATATATATGTGAATCGGTGCATATTTGGCATCACTATATTCACAATCAAAAAGTCAATAGTGAAAATTATTTTTGGAAAAATTCAAATAAACAAGAGTAAATTCAAATCTGAAATTTGAAAGGCACTATCATTTTTTTTTTCACAAGTTAAATAAAGTATTTCTTATATAAATGTTTTAGTGGTGTACTAATTTATTTATTGATTGAAGTAAATTATACTTGTATTATTGGGTCATTACATGTAAGTAATGATTTAAGTAAAGCTTTTAATGACATGGACATTGAAGTATGAATCTTATTTGAGTATATGATGCATAGCTCGTGTACATTATTTAATAAGTGCGACTTATATATATGCGAGGCATATTAAAAGTATATACATTTACTAATACCTTTATGTGGAGATAAATAATTAATTAGTATTAATCTCATATCAATATTCTATTTGAGATTGATTATTTACGTGTGAAAATAGTTATAATTTATTTGCGAAATAAATATGACTTATTTTCAAATCAATTTATTTGAGGAAATATTGATAATTAATTGTGAAAAATAATTATAATTTGTTTGTGAAATAATTATAATTTATTTTTTATATCAATATGTCATTTGAGAATATATTGATTATTGTGAAATAATTATATTTATTTGTTTGTGAAACAAATGTGTAAGAGTTCAAAACTTTTGAACTAATTTAAATATTAATTGTGTGATTTTGAAATCATTACTAACTCGTGGAGTTTGAGAATGTATTTAATCACATAGATATTATTGCTCTATTTATTGAGTTATAAATACGAGGCAATAAATGTATTTGCGAAATACGAAAAGAGCATTTGTGAAATACAAATCCGGAATATAAAAAAAAAAAAATTTAAATTCTTATATCCAAATTGTGGGGGTGAATACGATATATTCATTTAACAAGAGTGTGTTAAATTGAGAATAATTCGTAAAAATAATTCACCTAGCTCAACCCAATTATATTGAGTATGTAGCTACACGGAATAATCAAACCTAAGAAGGTGAGGGTAATATTATTCTATAAATTTAGATGTACCGGATAACTTGTGGGGGAAAAGTCCTTAGATGTCTAAACGCATATTAAATCGAGTTTCACACAAAAAAAAAAAAATAAAATAAAATATCATTCCATACGAGTTATGGAAAGGGAAGAAAAACCAAATACCTTAAAATGTGGGGGGTATTTAGGTCAGATTTTGGTTTCTCCACCGAAAAAGAAAATAACTTAAAAATATTAATTACTACTAGATTATACGATAAATAGTAGCAGTTCACATTTTTTGTGTTTAAATCTGAAATAAATGTAGTCATGTGAACTGAGTCACGTGATGTAACATTAATTGAGAATGTAAGAAGGATTTGAGAATCATTTCTTATAAAATTGATCATTCTTTTGGTTCAGATTTATTTTCAGTAAATGTGATTTACTGATATTAAACGATGATAAAGTAATATTATTTATTATATTACTTACATAAACTTTTTTTACAGTTTATAATTAGAGTTAATTATAAATTGTTTATTCTGCGAGAATAAACATTATAGTCTTAATATTTTTTAGACTAGAATATTTTTAAAATTTCATAGAATATTTTTGCGAAAATATTTAATTAATTTTGAGCAAGAGGGTCAAATTTGTGAAGTTTATAATTATAAACTACTATATTCTGCGAGAATATATATATGAATCAATCTTTATAAATGTTGATCTCTTACTTCAACATGAGTGCTCGAAGTTATTTGATCCAGATATTATAACTTATATGTTAATGGATTAACCTCAATAATGTCACGTTCCAATATCGTTGATTGGAAAGAGGCGATTGAGTTACATTTATAAAATTGGTAGACCTTGAGGAGTGAACCAATTAAATGTAGACGATTTTTTAATTTCAAGAGTTTAAAAACTTTGATAAGTCAGTCGACAAAAACTAGGCTAGACGAGTAGCGAAGATGCCTTATTAAAAAGAAGTACTTTTACTTCTTTGACTTATATTCACTAGCGAATAGGATGAAATTCATTTGAATGTTAATAGCTCTAATAGCTATATACAATGGACGTTAAAATTATCATCCTTAATGGTGAATTAATTGAGAAAATTTATAAGGAGTAACCAAAGAGTTTCGTTGTTAAATGAAAAGAAAACATAGTTTATGAAAATTTGTTTTTTCTTGTTGACATTTAACAAACTCCTAAACAATGACACGAAAAAATGTGATAGTGTCACTAAACAAATTTTGACTGTCATATTAATAAATATGACAAGTGTGTCCATATAAACTAACTGGATAATTGAGTATCAGAGTTTGTTTATGCGCAATTGATATGTTAATATTTGAGACTAATATTGTGAATATTAATTCCATCGAGAAATATTAACTTATGATATGAAAAACATCAATTTAGTCAATTATGATTTTGAGGTCATGTGATGACATTAAATTATTTCAAGCACATTAAGTGCATGAATGATGTCTAAGTTAAATACTTATGAAATTAGGGGATTTCATAAAATTTAATTCATATCTTGTATGCTACATGAGAACAAATGTGATAGAATATCACAATTTGAGTATGTTCATAAAATTAGATGTCACGCATATATCGTAAAAGCAAGAGGCTAGACATCGTCACTTTGGTTAATAAACTAAGGAGATACATGAGCAATCCTAGCAAGATTCGTTGGGATGCATTAATGAGAATGCTTGAATCTTGAAAGAATACATACATATGTGCATTATATTTGAAAAACTTTCAAACGTTCCAGGAGGGATATAGTAATGCAAATGAAACTTCCGATTTAGATGAATCAATGTTTATAAGAGGATATGTATTCAATTTTGGAGGCACTGCTATTTCCTGAGAATCTTCCGAACATAAGCATATAACTCATTCCACTATGAGATAAGAGTGAATATCATTGGATAAAGCTAGTGAAGAATTTGAATGGCTTCACAAAATTCTTGGAAGATATTCTAATATGACTGAAAATTGTGTTGGTCATACTTAATGCGATAATCAAGCGGTGATACATGGAGCTCAACAAACTCTATGTATAATGGTAAAGTCACGACATGACATATTCGTTGTCGTTGATACAATACCGAGAGACAACTACTTTAAAATAGAATGGGCTTTACGAAGTCAAGAGATAATCCTGATTCCGGATATTAAAGGTTTATCTAGAGAGTAGTATGTGCATCGAGGGGAATGGGCTTAAAGCCTAAATTAGACTAAGTTACCTCGTACGGAAACCTAACCTGGCGACTGGAGATCCCACGGACCAGGTTCAATAGGACAACCAGTCTTGGCTAACTTAAAAGAAAGCACTTAAGAGTATAACTCTATCCCATTCTTATGATGCAATAAGTGCAAGCCTACCGCGTTTATAAGGTTAAGCAAACGCTTTTAATGACGTCTATACCTTGTCAAGAACAAGTGGAGTATGGTACGATACTCTTGATAGATGCGGTCACCTATGTTAGTGTGAGCTGGGTCGGCTCGTTGAGAATTTCTTTATAGGCTGGAATTCTCTAAAGCACTCGCATAACCAAGAATGTTCAGGGCCAAAACGAACACAACCGAGAACTTGAAACAAATCGGTTTAGTACTGTGTTAAGTTTATTGTCTTGGTTTACACAAACAACCGACGGTTCAAGATGAAATATTTCACCGATTGGCTAAGTAAATCCGATAAGCTTTAACTAGGGAATGTTCAAGATGAAATATTTCACCTATCCCGATGCGGTATTATTCCTAAAGAAATTTCGACATAATATATCTATGTGAAGGAACTCGAACAACAATTTCGTTCATGTGGGGGATTGTTGGGGTTTTATGTGTGAATGAGATAAATAAAGTAAGAGATGTATCTATTAGATTCGAAGAGGTACCCTTTGGATCGAAACATTGTGTCCCTTTCCAAGAGGCACTTTTGTGTCTATAAATATGAGACAGAATCTGGCCAATTCTGAATCAATTTTAATAGTAACATAAAGGAAAAACACTACTCTCTCTTTCTCTTAATTCCCTAAAAATTCAGTCCGAAATTTCTATTTGTTAAAGTTCGCCGTGGGTTCATTAGTTGTGCAAATAATGAACAACAGACTGTTGTATCTTGGGAGACTACCGTGAATCAAACTGTATGCACCGTGGCAGCCCCGAAAATATTGTCTTAAGGAAATTTGTTTCGGCAAGCCTCAGTCTTATTTCCTATTTACGTGTTGATTAAAGTGTTCTACAAATTAATCCTAACCAAGTAAGTATGATATATATGCTTAATAATGCATGAATTTTATTCGTTAGAATATTGTTTACTATATTCTATGTTTTGTGAAACATATAAGTGCACAGATTGTTAGATATTTTTCTTTGATTTTCTTTTCTTGTTTTTGACCTTCTCTTCTTTGATGATGGATTTCTCATTCGGTATTTGTTCTACATCAATGGAATCTGTTTGAGATCTTCCTCTTTTGCTACCATTTCTGAGGAGATTGGCATAGCATTCGCGAGCCATCATCTAATCTGTTATTACCTCTCCCACTTCGTCTGTCGTGGGAAATTTCATCTTCATGTAATAAGTGGAGATTGCCACTTTGAAGAGGTTTAAATTAGGCCTTCCCAGTATTATGTTATAAGTGGAAGGTGCTTTAAACACCAAGAATTTGACCATTCTCGTGGCCCTTTTCGGAAAACTTCCTAACGAAATAGGCAACACGACCTCTCCTAATGCTTCTATCATCTCCCCTGAAAACCCGGACAGTGTTGTATTAACTCTCTTAAATTCGGCGTTGTCTATGTTCAGCTGCTTGAAGGCATTGTAAAAGATTATATCAGCAGAACTTCTGCTATCCACCAATATTTTCTTTACCCAATAGTTTGCTAGTGTAGCAGAGATCACCATGGCATCATTTTGAGTATATACCTGCCCATTCTCTAAATCCTTATCATCAAATGTGATAGAATGAATGTTTTCTGCAGCTTGGAGAATATGATGCTCGGATTGTGGTGTGAATTCCGGAAATGCTTTTGCTGCCCTTACTAGAGCTTTTCTAGCACTAGTTGAATCTCCTCTAGCTGGTCCTCTTGATATTACGTTGATAACGCCTGTTCCAGGTATATTCTCATCACATTTTTCTTGCACTGAGCTGTTTATGTTAGGCTCTTGCCTTCCACTACGTTCCTGTGGGGGGTTTCTTCCAGACTGCGAGTTAGCTGGTGCAATATCTCTTCTATCTATTCCTCTTCTTCTTTTCACAAATTCTTGTAAGTTACCTCGCTGTATTAATCTTTCGATTTCATCCTTCAGATGATAACAATCCTCAGTATTATGCCCTTGAGCTCTATGGTAACGACAATATCAGTTCGATATTTGACGATCTGGATTTTTCTTCAGTGGTTACTGCCATTGTGGTAACCTTTGTCTAACTGCTGCCGAAAAAACCTCCTCCCTGGTAGCATTTAGGGGTGTGTATTGTGCATACCTGGGGATATATCCAATTCTTCTTTCTTCCTTTCTATTCTCCTTTCGATTTGGGTGATCATTCTTATCCTCTTCTCTAATCTTTCTTTTGCTTCCTTTCTCCATTTTCACCTCCGATGCTTCCTCAATCCTGATGAATTTTTCTGCTCGGGCTAAGAGTACATCAAGAGTTGTTGGGGGTTTTCCTGCTAAAGACTCCTTCAGTCGCTCATCCAACAATGTTTGTTGGAGTATACTGGCGAGGAGTTCTGGATCCACCTGAGGTACTTCTAACACTGCATTAGTAAAGCGTTGTATGTATTCTCTCATTGATTCTCCTGTTCTTTGTTTCACGGTGAACAAATACGCTGCAGTCTTCTGAGTCTTCCTATTCATTGAGAAGTGATGAAGGAAACGTTGACTCATTTGCTCAAAGTTGGTAATTGTGCCTGTTGGTAGTTGGTTAAACCATGTAAGGGCAATTTTGGCTAAAGTTGTGCGGAAAATTTTGCAGGTGGTTGCATCCCTCATTGCATAAGTCTGCCTTGGCCGCAAACTTGTCTAAATGTTCCTGGGGATCTCTCGTTCCATCATACTCTGTGAGGCTTGGGATCCTGAACCCTTGTGGTAAGGGTTCTGAAAGGATTGCCGGCACAAAGGGACTTCTTCTCATTGGAATTGTGGTTGCAAATTGTTCTCCTACTTCTCCCCGCCTTGGTTGCTCGTAGTTCTGCTCCTCATGCTCCCTTCTTCCTTCATTTTCTGTTGGCGCAGCATCTCGATTAATTCCCAAGTGAGGTTCTCTGATGGCCTTCTCGTCTCTTGCTAGATCTTTGCCAACAACGCCTTCTTCATTCCAAGTTTGTCCTGAAGTCTGCTGCTCCCTCGGTCTTTGTTCTTCTTTGGTTGCTGCTCCTGATTCTCTGTGATGGAATACGGGTGAATTGCGCGTTCGTCGCTGTTCAACCACATATTGTCCAACTGCTCGTGTGGCAACCGTTGCTGCCATTGCATCCAGCCTCTCTTGAGTCATTTGAATTGTGGGTGCCGCGGGTGCCGCATCAGGGGCTGCTTCCGAGATATATGTTGGATCTGGTGCACCTTCTACTGCATCTTCACCTCCTTCAGGTGGTCCCTCTGGCTCTTCCATCCATTGGTTTTCCTCATTCTCATCCGCCATCTCAACGTGCCAATTAGAAAATTTCCCACAGACGGCGCCAAAAATGATGTTGCGTGAAAATGATCAAGGGTATCTTCGGGATGATCTCCTCCTATCTTGATCGTTTTCAACTCTCGTTCTGACGTCATGGAACTTCGAGGAAACTATTCAGCTATTCTTCACTCTTTGCCCTCCCTCTTCAAATGAAAATGAAGGTAGTATTTATAGGCAAAATTGAGGAGGTGAAGAGTCACCTTATTAAGGGTGGGAGATAAGAAGTCACCATCAATTAGGTGGAGAGGAAAAGTCTCCCACTAACTTCAGAATTGAATAGGGGCATGATGGTCGTTTTAATGAATGTCATAAATGTAATTCTTGATTAATTATATTTATAATATGGAATTTGATAATTACTAATATGCCCTTATGATTTATATGTCCACATCAACTCCCAAGTTGATTTTTTGTATAAAGCCTCTATCTCTTCATTCATTGTCTTTGCCCACCTTAGATCTGCTAATGCTTCCTGCTACTTCTAGGAATATATACTTCGGATAATTGATCGAAAATTAGAGCATATGAATTTGATAACCTATGGGTAGAAGTGTAATTAGTAATGGGATATTTGGCATTGCCTTTGATATCGGGTTCATATTGTTTCTTTGGAACACCTCTATTCAATCTTACAGGAAATCGAGGGGAAGGCTAATTTTCACATGATTCTAATTCTGCGGAGTTGAGAGTTACCTGGGGTGCAATATTACGTTGAACATTCTGGGAAGGCTCCTCAGTTGATGTGTTAATACGGGTTCTTTGGAGGCATCTTTATTATCTTCTTGTAGCTTATCATTCTCTGGTATAGTTGGCAAGTCTGATGTGTCTATGCTAGGTTGATAAGTGAATGCGTTTTCTGTATTCAAAAATTTTCCATTGCTTCCAACTCTAGGAATTCAATTCTAGTGCCTTTTGTATTGAGCTCAACCTCTTCGCCCAAATTCTCCCCCAGAAGAGATGAGCTTGAAACTACCACTGAGTAGTATGGTTCTGTCTCGCGGAATGAAATATCTAAGGTGACATGCAACTTCTTATTATGTGGATCATAACACTGTAGCCCTTCTGAAAATCTAAATATCCAACAAACACACACCGTTTTGCACACGAGTCCAATTTATTTCTCAAAACTTTGGGAATATGGACATAAACCGAACACCCAAATACTCTTGGTTTGAGGTTTGGTAGATGTGGAATTGAGAAAAAAAGATTGTAACTTATGTTGGGAAGTTTGGAAGCCGATTACCCAAGAAGGAACCCGATTGATAAGGTAGACAGCTAATTTTACGTCCTCCCCCCAGTATATCGTGGCATGTTCATTCAAAAGAGAGATGCACGTACTACTTCCATAATTTGTCTATTCTTTCTTTCTGCCAAACCATTTAATTTGTTGCGGTGTGTATGTGCAAGAAGTGTGGTGTTGTATGTCTAGATGGCTAAGATATTCTCCAAACGAAGCATCCATGAACTCCCTAGCATTGTCATACTGCCAAATTTGAATTTTTTGTTGGTATTGGGTGCGCACCATGTTATAGAACTCCTTAAATGCCATACATGCATCACTTTTTTTATGGAGTAAAGATACCCACGTTTCCCTAGTGCATTCATCTATGAAAGTGATAAAATAACGTGCTTTTGCAATAGCTAGAACCTTTGCAAGCCCCCAAATATCATAATGTATAACACCAAAAGGCTCTTTGCATTTATTGAAACTTGGTAAATAAGGAATTCGATGGCTTTTCGCCGGTTCACACACATCATATCTAAATTCAGAAACATCTAAATCAGAAAATAAATTTGGGCGAAGTTTTTTAAGATAACCTAAAGAAATGTGTTCCTAGTCTCCTATGCCAAAACCATATATTTGCTCGAGCCTTCTCAACCTCATTTGTTTGACATGCTTTGCTGATTTCTTTTCGACAAAAAATCAATTTTCATACCATAGAATAGGTCAAAGTCCATTTTCCATACCAACTTTACAAATTTGGTACTTCCGTTAGTTTTTTGGACGGAATTGTCATATTACCGTTAACTTCATATTAATATTAAGAAAATTAATTAATAATAAAATTAAGAGAAAAGAAAAAGAAAAAGAAAAAAAGCCTCACCCCTCCCGTCAACTTCCCCCATCGGAAAACCCATGCACAATCCAGTCCACCATCCTCCCAACCACTGCCACCCCTACCAGCGCCCCAAAACCCCCGGCCAATTCACACCTCTATCTACTCCCTCATCCGCCACCAACTTCTCCCTTAGCCACCACCACCACAACCCACCAAAATTCATGCCCACCACCACCTTCTCCACGCACCCATCCACCACCTTCTCCGCCCACCCCTCCACCACCTGAAATTAAAATCAAATCATTCAAACCTTTGATTTCATTTCCCACCTTTGATCGCCTCTCTCCACGATCCCAAATTGAAAACCCTAATTTACCATCCATGAACCCTAGCTCAGAATTCGTCAATCCTCCACCAATTCTAACCGTTTTCACCCAGAATCAGAACATGGATGATACGATAATTGGGTTTTAGGTGGTGGAGGGGTGGGCAGAGAAGGTGGCGGTGGGGATTAATTTTGGTGGGTTGTGGTGGTGGCGGTCGAGGAGGAGGTGTAGGCAGCTCAGGGAGAAGGTGGTGGTAGCCAAGGGAGGAGACGAAGGTACTAATCGGCGGTGCTGTTTGGAAGTTGAGGGCGCTGGTAGTGGTGGCGGTGTTTGGGAGGGTGGTTGCCTGGCTGGATTGGGCCCGAGGAAGAAGAAGAAGGGTTAATTTGCAAATCGCCAAAAGACAGGGGGCCAATTCGCAATATTATCTAAGTTAAATTCTACTTATAAATACTAATATTATTAAAATAAAATTTAACGGACACGTGGCGGTTCCGTTAAAAAAACTAACGGAATTATGATTTTTGAAATGTCCGTTTATTCTACGGTATGATTTTAGTTCGATTGGTATGAAAAATAGACTTTGGCCTATTCTATGATATGAAACTTGAATTTTTGCCTTTCTTTTCCCTCTTCCTTAGTCAATTCCATGTAGTAGAGCTTTCACCGTTTTAACACCATAACCAAGAGTCTTCTGGGTCAGAATATCCTGAAAAACACAAAAAAGAGGCAAAAAAGTTACAGTGCAATTAAGAGATGAGGTGAGTTGGCTAACAGACAAGAGATTGCACTCAAGAGATAGAACCACCAAAACAGTATCAAGTTTCAAAGTATCGGATAGTACAACCGATCATTCTCCAATGATAGGAGAGGTAGTACCATTTGCAGTGAAGATAATAGACTGAGAGGACGAGTGATTGGATTGCAGTATGTTAGAATCTTTAACCATATGATCAGATGCTCCTGTGTCAATAATCCAAGTACCATTTCAAGAAGTGACAGAAAATACATCTGCCTTACCGAAACTACCTGGTTGAGCCACTTTAGCTGTAGGATGTGATTTTTCCTCCAGAGTTGAGGAGCATCCCCTTGTATGGCCACCGTTGCTCTGCCAGTAATGTTCTTTCTTGGTTTTTTCGAGAAATCCCACCAGTCCGGATATCCGATAATCTCATCACACTTTTGTTTCGAATGCCCTGTTTCACCACAATGACTACAAACAAAGTTATTAGTTTTACTAGATGGTAAGTTATTTCGTCCTTTAATATAGTTGCCATTAGGTCCTTGTGAGTTTCGGTAAGCCACCATAGCCGAGCTTTTTGGTACTGGTCGGGAACCTCCCATTTAAATTCAAGTAGAAATAAATTTTCAAGGTTTAAAAAAAATTTGTTACTCTGTGTTACGGGTATAAATGGAGGCTGAAAAACGAGATAGAAAGAGCTTCGACATGCTCTGGTACCATGTAGAAATTAAGATATTTGTATGATATATTTTACAGCCATATTTTATTCTTCTCCAATGAAGTAAATATATACAAGACTAAAGGGCTTTATTATATGAAGATATATACATAATATTCCTAATGATTACAAAAAATATTTCTATTTATTTTCTTATATACAATTAGAAATTTAATTTGATTTAACCAACTCTCGTATGCCAACAAGAAGAATAGGCAGAGACAAATTAAAACATTAATTGTGGGAATACAGTAATTAGTGTACTAATATAGAAAGCTTAACAAACAAAGATATTGAAAAACACGAGGGAATATTTGGAAATATTTTAATTTCGCTTTGGCAGCAACAATTATTGCTCTAACAATATCGCAAGCCTACTCAGACTATCATCTTATCTAATCTTCTTTTCAAACAACAAAATAAACTATTTATCAAACATTGATACTAACAATGTCTCTAGAATAATTATTTGGTGCAACCACTGCACCACGTCATCAAGTACATGTGGTGGAACCTATTAATGCACTTGTGACATGTGCAGTGATAGTGCACATCCCCCTATGTTCTGGCAATTTGAATACATTTTTTGAAATCCTATTTTTTTGGAACATGACCCAGAACATGGGATGATGTGGACTATCACTCCACATGTCACAAATGCAATATTAGTGAGTTGCACCATATGTACTTGATGCCGTGGTGCAGCGGTTGCACTAAATAATATATCGAGTGATTAATGAAGAAAAAGTGGGGTTTATAATATCATTATATGCTCATTAATGTATGATTCAATTTTCATGTTTTTCTTTGTTTAGTGCAAAACATATTATGAATTTATGATGTGTTACTATGAAGTACTAATGAGATTATTGTGAACCTTATCCAATGTTGCAGGATTCTGAGATGTCAATTGAGATTAACTTGATAGAGGAGAACGTAAAATATATTGGAAAAGGAGTTGATGCATGCGTTCTTTTTTTTTTTTTTTTTTTTTTAGAAAAACAATCGATATATAGAATAAAAAAGCCTCAACATTTACAAGATGTTTAATGTGCTCCGACAACTCATCTAAATCTACCAAGGATGTTAATTTTGCTAAAGAATGAGCTACTTTATTACCTTCTCTACGAGTAAAACTAATAACTGATCGAAAAATCAAATATTATGTACACATGCACTTATATATATTATTAAAAACAAGGCCAATTTAATGGCAAATATATACACTTCCATGACTTATTCTCATATTTACCCACATGGATTGATAGTACTTAATACTACTTTACTCAAGAGAAACATAGGCATACTTACAATTATTGGTTTATTGTTGTAGTGATCATGTGTTCGATGATGATGGTTTTCCAATCTGGTTATCGCTTCTCTTGCCCCACTCGTGCATGGAGAGGTGAAGTTTCTTGGTGGCGACGAAAAAATTGATCGTTTGCAGTGGAGTGAGAATTGCGATCAAATCTTTCAACGTACCGAGTCTCAAATTATCAGCATCAAACATAATGCATGCCAATGACACGGAATGAGCATCCATTGCACGGTCCAAGTCCTGACTCGACTCCCCCACCCGCTCAGCCCTATTCGCCAGCATTGCTAGCGGTTGATCCGCTGTTTCCTCCTGGAAAGATTTAGGTTTCGCAATCAAGAAATTAATTAAACATCTTTGCTAAAACAAAAATGGGATTTTAATATTTAGAAAAAAAATTAATTTGAGTGGTTATAAACTATTAAAATGGCAATATAAAAACTGAAACTATTTACATATGTTAAATGGGGACAATGACTTAAATATATTGTCACTAAAATGATTCTCGTGAAGATATTGAGTGAAATGCAAAAATACTTTTTATTTTGCCTAATTAGTAAAAAACTCGTTGAGTTATTTATGTTAGCAAAAAAATTATTTCTGCTATTTTTTATAAGAAAAAAAAACCCTCCCAAACTGGAATAAATATTTTGTGCATAGTGACAATTGTACCACCAAAAAAAAAAAAAAATTGTGAAACCACTTTTATCCAATTAAAATATTAACAATATCCCTTTGTTAAGTTGGTAATAACCCCTCTGTTCACTTCAAAAATTAATAATAAATTCCTTATTTATGAATGAAATTTAAGTGAAACTTTTTGCTAATAAAAAAAGGTTAATTAAGGGGACATTCCCTGTGATTTTGTCAAATTCGCTTTGAATGCCCTCGGGAAATAGTAATTACAGGGACCTCACCTGAGGTTCGTAAAATTTTACATCAGTCCATTGTTAGTTTTTGTTGATGCCGGCACACATTTTTAATTGAACATCCCATTTTACCTCTAAGGTTACTGTAACTATTTTTCGTAGATAGCTATCACTTTGATAGGCATGATTACTTTTGTGGCATGAGGAGGATTTAAATGTGGTTTGTTTGTGGGTGTAAATGTTATAAATATTATTGAAAATTTTAAAAATTAATTTTTTGTAATGTATAGATATTACATATTAGCCTTTAACATTATAGTAATTTCAAACTTCATTCATAATGATTTTTAAATTAAAGTACAAGGGAAAGTAAATAATTATGGTTAATTATAAGAAAAAACATACTTGAACATTTGCAAATATATTCAAAATTCACATTTAACATGTAATTTTAGTAATTTAAAAAAAATCATAATCAAAGTAAAAAGTTAAATAAATAAATTACGGTTAATGGTGAGAGAAGAAAAACTTGAACATAAATTAATAGACAATATAAAAATGCTAAAATATTCATAAATATTAATTAACCTGTACTAAAATTTTCCATAAACCATTAACTAAAAAAATCAATAAACGTTTTTACAAAATTTAAAAATAATCATTCAAATACCCATTTAATAAAATAAGTATCTACATAGTAGTTTAAATTAATTAAATTGATGGGTTATTCCAAAAAAATAAGGTACCCAATTTTTTTTTTAGACTTAAATATTTATAATTATTTAATATCTTCAACTATACAGTCATAAATTTTTTCTTACCTAAATACAACACGATTAAATAATAATTTACTATGAAATATGAAAATAAAATCTTATTTATGTATTTATGAAATTATTTTTTATATATTATTAATAAATTATATGGAAATGATATAAAATTTGATTATTTTGCATAATTAATAAATAAACTATTTTTTGATGTGTAAATTGGGATGGGGTTAGTTTTTTTTTCTTTTTTATTTATAAATTGGATTTTATTAAATTTTAGGGAGTAAAATGCAAAAATGAATATTTGTAAGATTTTGCAAACCTCATAAGAGCTCGGGGTAATTATAATAATTGAGGGCAAAAGGGTAAAATCACGCATTCCTCCATGTCCGTCAGCCTTCGCCAGGGTTTTGTAAGGTTTTGCAAACCTTAAGGGAGGTCTTTGTAATTATGATTTTCCAAGGGAATTGACCGCAAATTGACCAATCCTCAGGGGAGGTCCCTGTAATTAACCTAATAAAAAATGAATACATAGGGTATTTTTGTAATTAAAAAAACACATTGGTTTTTAACAAACAATATACAGGGGGTATTTTGCATTTATTTCAAAGTTATTGGTAAAAATAATTGTTAAAAAGTTGTCACCATTGACATTTAGAAAATATACCAGTAATCTTCTCCAAATCATTGTGATAAATTTATTATCACTAGATTGTCACTAAAGATGTTTACCTAATTGCCAAAGGTAATAACATAAGTTACTCTATATTTGTCATTCTTGCATTTGTCACCATTATTATAGAGAAAAAATTAATATATTTTTCATTGAATTCATGCAACGAGTGACAATTTTTATGTTGTTACTCTAAATACAAGACGTCTCATAGTGTCCGCGAGATATGATTAATGAACAAATTACCTCCTTGTTAGGAAAAAATATGTTAATGTTTTCTTGTGAAATAAAAAAACCGGTGACATGCCTTGTTAGCGTGCGCGGTGTTATTCACTCACGTAAAAATGCAATTGAGACTCTACTTTTATGTCGAAAAAACTATTTTAAACCCAGTTATCTCGCACCTCTTTTTAGCAATTTATCTATCTATCTTACACTCTGCAAAAACCACAGGGAAGGTCCATGTAATTAACCATTTTTTTATATTCCTATCTAACTATTATATAGGGGCACTTTAATCTTAACACAAAAATAAGCATTTAAAAGGCCAAGTGAGGCATTTGAAAGGCCAAGTGAAGTGATGAACTATCAGTTTTAATCAATGTTATTAAAACCGGGCCGGTCCGACCGGTTCGATCGTGAACCGAGACCTGTTCGGTCCGGTTAACCTCTTAAAACCAGTGAGTTAAAAACCCAGTATGAATCGGGCTGAACCAGCGAACCGGTGAACAGGCGAACCGGTTCACACGGTTCTGATTTTCCTTTATTTTTTTAATAATAAAATTAAACTGAAAACTTTTGTTGATGAGAGATTTGAATACCTGACCTTTAGAATGTAACACATTATCCTTATCATTTGAGCTACATCATTTTTGTTAAGCTTTTATTATAAAAATTTATATATTGTGGAAAACTTATACCCAAATTTATTTATAAATTAGATTATGATAATTAAGTCAAATCAATATTTTACATATTATCAATAAAAATTAAAACTAATTTTAGTTTTATGACATAATTTCTTATTAAAAGCTTTTCTATAAGATATTTCTTTCCAACTATATTACTTTTAGGATAAAAAGTGTAGAGTTTAAAAGTCATATCGATATAATATTTAAATTTGATTTTGAATATTAGATTTGTTATTACTCTTTTAGTTTGTTGTATTTTTTACTTAAAATTTTATATTTTAAGTAAGTAAATAAAATCATATTATATTTATACTAATTAGTAACGTATTACCGTTATAATATAAGTTAGATAAATATTATATGATTTAATTTTAATTTATTCTAAGTTTTTGTATGTTTTCAATTAATTGTAGGATAATATTTAAAATTTTATATCTATTGTATATACTCTAAAATTAAATATATTTATTATATCATTATGACGTCATCCGGTCCGACCAACGGTTCGACCAGTGAAACCAGTGGCCAATTGGCTCACAGTTCACTGTCCGGTCCGGCAAATATTGATTTTAATATCAGGTGGAAGTAAATTGTCTATTTATAAGTTAGATGTAGGTAAATTGTTTATTTCGAATATCATACGAAGAGGTAAATTGCCAGTAACCGACCGAAAAATATATAAAAATAATAAGGCCAATGAAAACATGCCTGTAAACTTGCCATCCTTGTGGACATCTTATCTTCTTCTTTGATAGTCTTGCAATGCAAAGTGTTGATCATCTCTAGTTGTTGAGAAGATATATCAGCCAAGTTTACCTTCCTCTCTCCTCCGAGGAACTCGGTGACTTCCGAGCCACAAACCGAGTAAAGAAGCCTAACAAAGAGTGAAGGCCTACAACCACCTATCCATAAGAAAGCATTCTCAAAAGAGCTACACCAAGCCGGACACATAAACGAGGAAGCGTGATGTTTCGCCAATAGTGTTCGCTTTTCGCAGTATTCTTCGAAGTGTTTGATGCCCTTTTGGCCAATTAGCTTCAACTGCTCATCGTTGATCACGGTATTGGTATCGGGCGAATGTATGGTAAGAAGTTCCTCAAGGTCTTCATGTTGCTGAGTTATCCAGTCCTTAAAGCAGCACTGGAAGTGCTCATGGTTTAAGGCAGCCATGAGGCGTTTTTTAGAAGTGTAGCTTTTAATAATAATGTTTGGGAGAGAATTGCATTTTTGGTACTAAGCTTTAGGTCAATTTTTACTTTTGGTATACAACTTTATGTGTCCAACAAATGTCACTAGCAAAGTGTCACCTGTAGCGATATGACTAAATGTATCAATGTCACAAATGTAGTTAAAAATAACATTATAAGATATCACTATAGTATAAAAATGTCACTAATCAGTAAAATTAACATTTATAGTTTGTTACAAATTATTAAAGTGTTGTACCAAAAGTGTTGAACACATAAAACTATGTACTAAAAATGAGAATTAACCTAAAACTCAATACCAAAAATGCAATTATCTCTAATGTTTGGATTTATTTATCGGGGTTTTAACTAAAATGCCAATGGATGTACGTCCTACTTTTTCAACTTACAGTTGTAGGTTTGTTGATAGACATGCACGGAGTTTTAAATAAAAATGTGAAAGTTTTTTTTATATATATTCTTATATTGGGAAATTCTTATTTAGATTTCGTCTAGAAAAACTCTTTCAACTATAAATAAAAATAGGGATTTTTGCACGTCACCCCCTAAAAAAGTTTCATTTTAGCACTTTTTACCCTATGATTGAAAAAACATGACTCTACCCCCCTAGAAGTTGATAAGTGAGTGCACTTTGCCCCCTGGACAATAATTTGTTGGATTTCAAAGGGTAGAAATGTAAATTAGGGGTTTAGTGCAATAATTTGAATCTTTTGGGGGGCTAAGTGCACACAATATTATTAATTCAAGTTATTAGAATAATAACATTTCAAAGCACATTTTCATAGAATTCCTTATCTTGATAATCACATCGTAATTTAATTTTAGTCTTATAACATATTTTTTATTTAATTGTTTCACTTTCAAATTTCTTTGATTTGATTAAAATATTTTTAGTATAGGGATGATTTATTTGTAAATAAATAAATAAATTATTAGGACTAATGAAAATTTTGTTAAAAAGACTTCTAAATTCGAATTTTCGTACAAAAATATAACTAATTTTTTTTTTTTCAAATTACAAGTCACATTTGGATATTTCAAAATTTTGCGCACTAAACCCTCTAAAAGTTTTTTGCTATTGCACAAAACCTCCTGATTGATGTTTTTACCCTTTCAAAATTACTTAAACATGATCAGGGGGCAAAGTGCACTCATTTGTCAACTTCTAGAGGGCATTGCCATGTTTTTTTCAATTACTTTTCTTGAGGGTGATGTGCAAAAATCCCATAAAAATAAGACCACATTATTACTACATCATTCATTGTGGGTAGTGGTGCGTATGATTTTCTATATCACACGTACCGTACCCTACATTATCTTATCAGTCATACCGAAATTTAGGTTTTTTCCTCAAAATCATAGGTTTATATAAAAACAATACCCATTTTTTTGGTATGGTACATGTTTTGTATATTGAATATCGTAAAAAAAAAGAAAAAGAAAAGCCTATAGTACTGTAAATAGAAATAAAACATTATTATTTTATTTATTTACTAATTTATACAGTTACATTTAAGATTTATTATTTACCAACTTATAATTATAATACATAGTTCAATATTAGTAATTGGAACTCAAATAAATTATACCCAATTAACATTAAAATGTGTGCGAATGAAACAATTCTTTTAAGCGAGTGAAGTCACCCTACTAGGGTTAGAATAGGAATCGGTTGAATCACAAAGATCTATTTATTTAAGTGTTGATGCCGATAATTATTCATTTACAAAAAAATCCAAAAAGTAAAATTTCTAAGCATAAAAACTAACTAGTAAGTTATTTGATTAGACCTTGGCAAAGAGGTCATGAGTTCAACTCCCGTTAAAATGGGTATTTTATCTAGTTTAATATTAGTATTTCTCTAGTTCAATACTAGTATTTGTAAGGGTAAACATCACTAATGGTCATGCTTATCATTAACTTTTTACATAGTGGTCCCTCTTGTATTTTTCCCATGTTAGTCACCACTAAGAATTATTTGTTTCACTTTGGTCATTTACAAGGATTTTTTATGAGGGAAAAACAATTTTCATACCAATTTTTTTATCAACTCGACACTTTTGATACCAAGCATTTTCGAAAAACACATTTCATACCACAATTTAATTTTTTTTTACATTTTCCGTTAAAAATTGGACGGAACAACGTGCGCACGTCTGTTAACTTCTGAAACGAGGGGAAAACACTTTCCATTCCAAATATTTATCAACTCGACACTTTTCATACCAACCTTTATCAAAAACACATTTCATACCATAATTTCAAATCTTTGGATACTTTTGCATTTTCTGGTAAAAATTAGACGGAATAATGAGGAAATGTGAATTTCGGGCGGGGGTAATTGCATTTGGGCAGGGAAGACCTAATTTTTCCCTCCTCACCATTTCCCTCCATTTTTTCTCCTTCTTACTCTCCATTAATTTCCTCTATCTTTCTTTTTACCAATTAATTCATTTCTCTTTTCTTCTACCAAACCATACAAAATATTGAGACGACTAAATATCCCACATTGATTGAAAATCATAGTTAAGTCCATTTTATAAGGTCTTGGGCAACCCTCACCAGCTTACAAGCTAGCTTTTGAGGTTGAGTTAGATCTAAGCTATGTGATTGAACTTAGCCCAAACCATGTGGTGAACTCTAATACAACAAAAAATCCACGATTAATTTTCTCTTACATGTGTACAACAAAAATCAAAGAAAGTCATGTGAGTGGACTTAGCCCAGACCATATGGTGCATTCTAATACAACAACAAAAATTCCTCCATTAATTTCATTCTATAAGCACCTGATTTTCTCTCTCTGTTTATGAAGTTTTCATCCAATTTTTAATGGAAAATGCAAAAGTATCCAAAGTTCTGGAATTGTGGAATGAAATGTGTTTTTTGAAAAAGCTTGGTATGAAAAGTGTCGAGTTGATAAAGGTTTGGTACGAAAAGTGTTTTTCCTCATTTATGAGGTTAACTAGCGCGTCACGCGCGTTATTTCGTCAAATTTTTAACGGAAAATACAAAAGTGTTCAAAGTTCTAAAATTGCGGTATGAAATGTGTTTTTTGAAAAAGTTTGGTAAGAAAAGTGTCGAGTGATAAAAGTTTGGTATGAAAAGTGTTTTTCACTCATTTTTTTATTTATAATGTTACACTTTAAACCCTCATAAAATTATTTTGTATCAATCTAGTCCCTCATAAAACTATTTTTTTTATCAATTTAATCCCTCATAAAACTATTTTTGCATTTAGTTGATCTTGGACCACCTAAAAAAACGGGGACTAGCGTGTGAAAAAAACACAAAAGAGACCACTCTATAAAAAATTAATGGTAAGGAGGAACATTAGTTGTGTTTATTCTATTTATAATTAGTTTACTTTGATATAATATAATAGATTCGACTAAATATAGTGTTTGATGTAACGATGTATTCACCATTAAAAAAAACTAGTAAGTTAGTCTACCTGTATAAATAAATAACAAACAACAAAGAAACAATCAGTCATTTTTTCTGTAATTGAGATTGTTTCTATGTGATTCATTGTGAGAGAGCTACTAAATTAGGGCTCCATCATTTGTAGGATATCACTATGTATACTTATATTTATAAAGTATTATATAATAATTAAAAAAAAAAAAAGACTGATTCATTCTATTAGAAAACCTACTTAATTTGTTTTCAAATTTCAACTATCAATCGACTGTAAAAGGAAAATAGTATAACATAAAATGTGCTTATAGAATAGTATTGCACCGAGTGCATTGATATTGTATTCAATAGTATTGAATATTTAAAGCCTGCAACAATTGGTATGATATGAAATATCATTTCTATGGGTCTATCTAAGGGTCATTTGTGGTGAAGACCCTTTTGTGCGCAGAGTGTACAACAGTATATATGGTGGGAACCCGGGGCTTGGTGGAGGCACATCCTGCGATTTACATCCTTCAGGATTCTAGGGCAAGGGTTCTGAAGGTCCAGGATTAGTCTAGTGTAAGCTTGTACACCTGGGTTATAAAAAAAAAAAAAAAAAAATGCAATACCGTTCCATGGGGTCTCCTAATTGTGGGATCAAATTAATATGGTAAAGTGTCATTCTTAGTCACATAGTGTTCCGAAACCAAGTAAGTAAGAATTTTTCAAAACTCAATGGTGTCACATCAATTTCATCCGTTTACTTATCAATTTTCATCCATTTTTTCGATGACTTCAACCATTTGTTTAAGCGATTCAACCAAATTTAACTTAATTTTTTTTTTTCAAATTAATTTCACCTGTTTTTTCACATCAAACTTTTCTTTTGATGATGCCGGCATGCTCAGTCTAAAATTAACGTTGTAAGTGGGTAAAATGAACCCAATACCTCGGAGATAATCTGTGTAATTTTAAAAGATAAAGGATAGTCAATGTAATTGTACTAATTCTTAAGAATGATTTGAGTTATTCTCCCAAAACTAAAAGCCAATTGTCTTCATTTTTCAATAATCCCAAGCAATCACCAATGTAATACTCCATAAACTACCAATCATGATTATATGATTAACTTATCATTTCTAATCCTAAATAAAATTACTCACACCAAAGTTGATAAGTTAACTTATCAAAAATCTTGTTAAAAACACAATCAATCTTTCTAGGAAATCCAACGTAACCTAACCAAATAATTTAATTTTAGTGATAAAATTTTATTTGATAATGTAAATGTTGTCACTTTTATATATATATATATATATATATATATATTAAGTGACAAGAATTCAAATATTGTCACTAAAATGGTTTCCATAAACATATTAGTGAAAGAATTGTAAAAAAGTTGTCACTATTGATATTTATTGTCACGATTGACATTTAGCGATACCCCAAAACAAAAGTAACAACCAAAAAGTTGTCACTAAACCATAATGACAATATTTATTGTCACTAAGTTGTTATTAAAAGGGTGTCGCTAATTGTCAATTGTGACAACTTATGTCATAATATATTTGTCATTAATAGCTATTAGTGATAATTTAAAAATATATTTTATCATATTATTGCACTTGTCACCATTATTATTATGATAAAGTTAATATTTTTATCACTAATTGCATAAGAAAAAGGACAACTTTTTAATTTTTTTTTTCCGCTCAAGCTCGATTATTTTTGTAGTGGTTTGTTGTGCAGCATCTGACGGCATGTGCTCGAAAGCAGCCAAATAAAATTTCCTCCGATTCATACATGAAGATTAAATGTTGTCATTTTGTGAAAAGGGAAATGAATTCCTCGTGTTCAACAAAACATACAGGACAATACTGTTGCTGCACCTTCACATGGTATTAATTAAGATCAATTTTCAGCCGTCGGTTTAAAAACATGAAATGAATTACAAATTCCAAGCAGCGGATACAGGATTACAGAAATGGGAATGGCTATGGGCAGTTCCACTTGTGGAAAACTGCCCATAGTTCCACTCACAAAAATTATTTTATTAATATAATTTTCACCGGCTGTATGGGTGATAGTTAGCCGGTTGTTTTGTATTGAACTTTATTGAATTGATCCTGAAATTACAGTTTAGCCCTTTTTCATTTTATAATAAAATAAATTACCTCTTCCTCAGTCCACTTTCTTATGTAAAGAGGAATTTTTAAGGAAGAAACCTTCAAATCTGAAATTCTCATGAAACCCACTTTCTTCCCCAATCCATTTTTTTTAATAGAGTTTTCTGTTCTTCTTTTGTTAAATGGGTATGAACCAAAAAATTCTCAGATCTGAGAATTCCATGAAACCTTCGAATCCGAAATTAATCCATTTAAAAAGCACGCAGTTACACACTCAGAAAGTGTTTCTTCTTCTTTGATTATCAGATCTCCTAATCTTTCTTTCGTGTTTCTGTTTATTTGTATTTGTTTCTCTAATTATCTTATTTACTTATATATAAGTTTGGAAAATGTTTGAAGTAAAAGATCCAAAGATAAAGCTTTTGGTAAAACCATTGAACTGCCGGAGATTTATGTCGGGTCGCCGGCGGCTGAATCTGGTGGAGCTGATAGTTCAGTTCAGTCTAGCGATGATGTTGGAGAGGATGCCTCAAATCAAGATCCTCCTTGTTCTTCTGATTCTTTAACTAAGTTCAATTTTTTTTATTTGGTAACAAAAAAAACACCGCTAAGCCCTTGAGGGGGGTAGGTGGTTGGAGGTTGGGTGAGTTGAGGTGTGGAAGATGGAGGGTTGTTTTTGCAAAAATGGTCAAATAAATGCTTAAGAAATTACACATTGGTCCAAGTTTTAAAATATTCATTTAATTAGTTTTAATTTTAACTGAAATATAAATTAGATCTAATTCAATAATATTTGAGAACTTGAGATTGGTTTATAATTTTATAAATGGACAATTTAATTATTTTAATTTATGGGATTATAATACAACAATAAATATATTGTTATTGAATGTAAAATGTGTATACTAGTTTTTAAAATAAGAATATTAGTATTATAGATGTGATAAATTATGTAATATTTTTTTTTTTTTTTATATATAAATATCCTAAGATTGGTTTATCATAAGGTCAATAATGTTGACTTTGGTAAATTAATAGAGTCATTTATCGGTGTTAAATCATTTATCGGTTATATTATAATTAACCTAGTTAAACATTATCCTAAGATCAACATTGTTGACTTTGTTCAATTGATCGAGCCATTTTTTTATTTGAATTATGATTTACCTAGTTATACATTACTCTAAGGTCAATGGTGTTGATTTTGGTCAATTAATCGAGTAATTTATTGATTTGATTATGATTAACCTAGTTATACATTACCTTATGGTAAAAAATATTGATTTTGGTCAATTGATCGAACCATTTGTCGATTTGGATTACAATTAACATAATTATACATGACCCTAAAGTCAATAATATTGACTTTGGTCAATTAATCGAACAATTTATCCATCTGAATTATGATTAACCTAGTAATATATTACCCTTAGGTCAAGAATATTGATTTTAGTCAATTAACAGAGTCATTTGTCTATTGAATAATGATTCACCGAATTATATAGTACCCAAAGATCAATAATGTTGAATTTTGTTCCATTAATCTAGCTATTTGCCAATTTGAATTACGATTAACCTAAATATACATTACCCTAAGGTCAATAATGTTGATTTTGATCAATTAATTGAGTTATTTGTCGATTTAAATTACGATTAAAATAATTATATATTATCCACAAGAAAATAATGTTGATTTTTCTCAATTAAATTGCATCATTTGCTGATTTGAATTATGATTAATCCATTTATTTATTACACTAAGATCAACAATGTTGACTTTGATAAATTAGTCGAGGCATTTGTCTATTTAAATTATAATTAATCTAGTTATACAAATAATATATACTTATAATATTACGTATTACAAATAAAAAAAGTTAGAAATTTTTTTATTTAATGCAAATGATGAAAAATTGTTCAATTTTACTTTCAAATCTTTTGAAGATATTTTAAGCAAATTTTGTTAAGTGATCTTTTGGTCTTTCATATATATATATATATATATATATATATATATAATTGTGCATTTTAAGTGATTTAATTTCCTCATTAAAATTAATTGACTTGAATAAAATGAGTAATTACACCAATTCATAATATTAATATCATAACAAATTATTTAGTAATCTCATTTAATAAATTAGACATGTACAATTTTCTTTCATTTGCATACTATTTATTTATTAATATTATGCAATTATAATCCTATAATATATTAAAATAATAGAAAACAACTGAAGATTATAGTTTATTATTATAATATATATATAAAAATTTGGACCAAAGTGTATTTTCCTAAACAATTATTTTACCTTATTTGCAAAATAACCCCTCTTCTTCCTCACCTCACCCAACCTCCCACTACCCCCCCCCCCCCCCCCCCCCCCCCCCCAATGCCTCCTCTTCTTCCCCTGATCTTCAACATACGAAATACAAATACTGAAAATATTATGATATATATCCATCTATGCTTTTCAAGCATTTAACCATTTACAAAACAACTTCAAATAAATGGATTACTGAATTTGAAGGTTTCATGGAATTTTCGGATCTGAGAATTTTTTTATTCATACCCATTTAAAAAAAAATAGAACAAAAAACTCTATTAAAATAAAAAAAGTGGGATGGGGATGAAAGTGGGTTTCATGAGAATTTTGGATTTGATGGGATATCTTACCACTCAAAGCTCCATCACATAGCTGGTAATTTTGAACTTATTAGAAAATAAAAAAATCGAAATCAAATAATAGAGAAAGCAATTGAACTCAAATGATTGGGAATTTTTGCGGTGATGCGGTGGCTGTAGCGGTGGAGAGGAAGAGTGAAACAGTGGATTTGGTGGAAGATTAGAAGATTTGGGGAAATTAGAATATATACTATGAAAAATCTGTATTAACTTACTTAGATCTGATTCAAATGGGTTATACTACGGCCATTTTTGGGAGCTGGTGGTGTTCTTGCTTTGGTGGAAATAAGGAGAGGTTTGGGGAAGAAGGGTAAAAGGGACAAAGTACATTTCTTTTCACAACTTGAATAACAAGTAGAAGGTTACATTTTATACACGTGTCATGCAATAAATGGAGAACTGTCCGCAGTTCCGCCAAAGCGGAACTGCGGTTAGCAAGGCCGTACAGAAATGGGGGCCAAACTTATCGGTGATTTATTTTTTAATGCTATTTATATTATTTTATCTATACCCATATCTATTTTATTTATTACAGTTTATAAGAGCCGAAGCAGTTAAGAAACAGTCCAACACAATTTACTTTTGTTTTTTTTTTAAAGCGGTTTAATCATAACACGGCGCCGTTTCTTTATTTTTTGGAATAATTTGCCCTTGCTTGAATTTAATACTTTCATTTATGGTCTGCTTGCAAGTTGTGGGCCCTGCAGAAGAGTTTCTTTTGTGAGATTTTGCTATACCAAATTGTTCTTTTAAATCTTTTTTTCTTTTCCTCATCTTCATTTACTGCTTTAATTTTGTTTCGTAACTAATATATTTTATTATGCGTTTTATTATTGATCGGCTCTATAAATAATTTATTACAAGCTAATTTATTGCTTTAATGATGCGTTCTATTATTAACTAACTGTGTGTTTTTTTTATTCTATATTTTATATTTAAATAATCATTTTTTGTTTGTCATTTAAGTCGATTTCCATTTATTTTTCGGTCCACGACTAAATTATTTTATTTTTATTTTCTACGTTAGTTATGCGTTTTATTACTTTTTAGTTGTTTATCTGCCTGTTACTCAATATTATTTTTTCAGTCTGTTGTTCAATACATCAAAATATTTATCTCTGATCATTACACTATACATATTATAATCGATATTTAGATCGACATATGTAATTTCGACCAAATCTCTATATGTTTCATTGCCAAGAAATACATAGATAAAATAATTCATCCTTCTATTCGAACAATATCGTCTATTGTTCGTCGACCTAGATAAAATATTTAACTATTTTTGTTTTGTGTACCTACAGTCCAGTCCAATTTACTTTTGCTTTTTTTAGCGCGGTTTAATCACAAAATGGTGCTGTTACATGTGGATCCGCCAGAAGAGTTTATTTTGTGAGATTTTGCTTTATCTAATTCTTTTTTGGGATTTTTGCACGTCACCCCCTAGAAAAGTTAGATTTTCGCAGTTTCCCCCCTATGATTGAAAAAACATGACAGTACCCCCTAAAAGTTGATAAGTGGGTGCACTTTGCCCCCTGGACAATAATTTGTTGGATTTCAAAGGGTAGAAATGTAAATTTGGGGTTTAGTGCAATAATTTTAATCTTTTGGGGGTTAAGTGCACAAATATTATTAATTCAAGTTATTAGAATATTAACATTTCAAAGCACATTTTCATAGAATTCCTTACCTTGATAATCACATCGTAATTTTATTTTAGTCTTGTAACATATATATTTTTTTTTAATTGTTTTACTTTCAAATTTCTTTGATTTTATTAAAATATTTTTAATATAAAGATGATTTATTTGTAAATAAATAAATAAATTATTAGGACTAATGAAAATTTTGTTTAAAAGACTTCTAAATTTGAATTTTCGTACAAAAGTAGAACTAAATATTTTTTTTTTTCAAATTACAAGTCACATTTGGATATTTCAAAATTTTGTGCACTTAACCCTCTAAAAGTTTTTTATTATTGCACAAAACCCCCTTATTGACGTTTTTACCCTTTAAAAATTACTTAAAAACGATCAGGGGCAAAGTGCACTCATTTGTCAACTTCTAAGGGGCACTGTCATGTTTTTTCAATTATAGGGGGGAAAGTGAGAAAATGAAACTTTTCTGGGGGGTGATGTGCAAAAATCCCTTCTTTTTTAAATCTACTGCTTTAATTCCGATTCCTAACTAATATATTTAATTATGTGTTTTATTATTGGTCGCCTTAGTTGTTTATTTATATGTCTATAACTAATTTATTACATGCTAATTTATTACTTTAATGATGCGTTTTATTTATTCTTTTTTTTTTATTTAAATAACTTTTTTTGTTCGTTATTTAAGTTGATTTTCATTTTTTTTTCGGTTCAGAACTAATTTATTTTATTTTTATTTTCTACGTTAGTTATGCGTTTTATTACTTTTTAGTTGTTTTGCTATTGTATATTTTTTTTTTGTTTATTGCCCATTGTTTGAGTTGATTGTTGTTTACGCTAATTATGCGTTTTATACATTATCACTTTAGTTGTCTATTTACGTGTATTTTTATTCTATATTATATTGGTCAATATATATATATATATATATATATGTAGATATATATATCTTTTATTGCTCCTTTTGTGAGTTGGTTGTAATATATTTATTGCTTTGTATCTTGCTCTAATATCTGTCTGTTATTTAATCCAACATAATATTTATCTCCTGCCCTTACACTTGGCATATTAATGTTGGCCTTAAGATCGATATATGTAATTTCGAACTAATGTCGATATGTTCCACTACCACTATTTCGACCAATATCGTCTAATGCTCGTCGACCTAGATAAAATATTTAAATATTTTTTGTTTTGTGTACTTTCATCGATTAAATGCTTTTCGACCAATATGCCACCATATATCTCAAAGTTTAATTACCAATGTTAAGTAGCACATTCAATAAATATTTCTAAGCATCACATCATACCTGCTTTTCAGCTTAATTAAAATATTTTATTAATTCTAATTCTATATGGCGGTTGTTTTGTTTTTTATGCCTTTCTGTTGTTTTAGTTTTTAGATATTTCTTATATTGGCGGTTGCGTCTTACATATTGCCATGCCTAATCTATATTCTTTTAAATCTTTACGTACACTCCATCTATTTTATTCGTATTACCCTTCTAGAAATAATTTGTTCTTATGCTCTGTTTTTTGCTTTGAAGTTTTCTTGCTGACCTTTCATTATTCGGTACGTTGTTGGTTTTTGTTTATTATTTTCCTTTGAACTTTCAGGTAAATATTCATTTAATGCTTTGATTCATTGTTTGGTGTTTCATTTACTACTGATTATTTAATTTTTGTAAGATTATTAGTTGTTAATCCTTCAAAAATTTAGTTGATATGATTTTGCATGATGTTTGATCGATTTGTAGTTATGGGTTGTTTTCAGTTTACGATATTCTTGCCTGTTAAATAATAAAATTATTTTTCTTTGAAGCTTACTTTCATGCAAATCTTCATTTAATGCTTTGATTCATTGTTTGGTGTTTCATTTAATACTGATTATGTTGGTCCCAAGTGGTCAGATGAGGTCTAGAGGGGGGAGGGGGGGTGAATAGACCTCTGAAATTTTTTAGACTTTAAAACTTTTCAGTCGTCTGTCAGCAGACTAATTAAGCTGATATAGATCAGTAAGCTGACTAAGCTGATCGTGAATGAATCTTGAGCAGCACAGTTGACCACTTCTCTTATCACTACTTAGCTGATTTCAGCAAAACTCAGCTTTAAAAACAGAATACTTGCAGCGGATATTTATAAGTGCTTTTCACAAGTAAACTTATTCTATGAAAGATTTTATCCCCAGTTTTAACAAACTCCTTTTTGAAATCTTCCAACAATTTTCTAAAGTGTTTTATGCAATTTGAAGATATGCAAGAAAATAATGCAAAGTAAAACACAAAGAATTTTTACAGTGGTTATATGGATAAAAATCCTTTAGTCCACTCTTCCAAGTCACTTAGATATTGGGTTATACTATAATTACTTAGATTACAATACACTCTACTTACGCCAAAACAACAAATGAAGAGGCCGTAAGCTCACAATAGGAAATCACAAAAAAGACCTATCCTCTGAAGTTAGATCACTCACTAAGATGGATCTACACTTCTCACAACACTCCTTTTACAGTTTTTCACTCAGGAAAAATGATTTATCTTGAACTTCAACTCGGTTCTGTCAACAAATGACTTCACCAGGTGAGTGAGTTGTTCTTGAGACTTAGAGAGATTTTGCTTCGGAAATTTTCTCAGAGTTTGTGTTTTTTGTCTTCTCTCTCAAGCTCGCGAACTATTTATACTCCAGGTTTGAAAAATATCCATTGAAGAAATACAAGATTCAAATTCCTCGAGTACTGGTCCTTAATTTTTGCGAACGGCTCTCTGTACTGCTACAGTACTGTCTACAGTACTTTTTGTCAGCAGCATTAAATGCACCAAGCTGATACGAGGTTTTTCTTCAATCATTTGCCATTAGTACCCTCAGTCTTCAGCATTTATTACTCCAAGTGCATTTATTACCGTTGGAGAGACTTCCTGATCATCTTCACTTGGCTGATAAGAATCACTAGTCTGATGATAAACTGAGCTGATCCCAAACTTGAACAAATCTGATTTGAGTCGGCTGATTTTCACCAAACTGATTTCTTCCTTCAGCATCAGATCAGTAGTCTTCTGGACCAAACTGAATTTTGACTTTGACTGATTTGTCTTTGAGGTTGATCAAAATTCTTCCAAAGGATTTTACTAAGCATTCCTTACTTAGCTGATTAAAATGTTTTGGAAATCATCAAAACCTCACTTTAACCTTGTCTTCTGATCTTCATCTTCATCCAACAATTTCCCCCTTTTTGATTATGACAAAACTTTTCAGCTAAGTATCTGTACCTAGACTAAAGTTTTAATTCTCAAAGATTTCTGAGATAGAAATAATTTGTTGGAGTAAAAACTTGAACTTTTATTGATTGATTGATTTTGGGTACAAGTTACAAGCAATTACATCAGATGAGATAACAAGAAAGTAAACTGATACAACAAAACTTAAGCATTAGTGATCTGATTCATCATCAGTCACTTCTTCTTCAATCTCTATGTATTCTTCTTCTCCATATTCATCATCAATTTCATCATCATCTTCTTCATTTGTTTCATCAGTTAGAAGGTTCTTCTGAGCAGCTTCCATCTTCTGTTTGCGTTCAGCTTCAAGTTTCTGTTCTCGTTCTGCCTCTGCAACCTTTCTTTTGATGCGCTCCAGATTCTTGTACTTGACATATGGATCAAGTTGCTCTTCTGATGTATCCTTGGATGCAGCAAGCTCTTTGTCAATTTTTGCTGGGTCCTTTGATTCTTCTTCAGTTTCTTCAGCAACATTTTCAGCAACAACTTCCTTAGCATCTGCTTCCTTAGCATCAACTACCTTTTCTTCAGCAACTTCAGCTTCCTTCTTATCATCAGCTTTCTCTTCAACTTCTTTAGCTAGTTCAGGTACATGCTCTGTTTCCTTTTCAGTAGGTTTCTCCTTATCAGCAAAGTCCTTTGATTGCTCAGGTACTTGAACATGTTCAGTTGCTGGAGCTGATTTCTCTTTTTCAGTGGCTGACTTCTCTTTCCCCTTTTTGTCATCATCAGCAGTGTTGAGTTCAGCAGTTGGTATGTTGATAGCAGTGCAGATTCGTCTGATGTTGTCATCCATTGTGGCAAATTGAGATGTATGATGATTGAATGTAGATTTGAGAGTTCCAGTCTAGTCATTCAGATAATCCATGTTGAGTTGCAAGGTAGCCACCTCATCATGAACCTTTGTTGCAGTTTCATCCAAGTTTCGTATGAACCCAATGTTCTTCTCTGTTTCAGCATCAGCAAGCTTGGTGATCAGACCTTAAACATCAGCAATATCTCCTTCATGAAGTTGAAGAGCTGTGTGAAGATGATTTACATCAGACTTCACATCTTCAATGTTTATGTTCATGCTGATCAGACTCTGAATTAATTGAAGAGAATTATCTGGTGGCAGAGGAAAGTTGTCAAGTGCAACTTTGATCAGTCTCTTGTTTTCCTCCTGCAATCTTCTGTTTTCTTCTTGTATCTCCTTCATCAGCTGTTTGTTCCTTTCTTCCAAAGACAGGTCCAGCAGCAACTGAACAGACTCCATCAAGGATGAGTGCTTATCTGTTGTTGGAATGGAAGTGGAAGCTGATGGTTCTGTTTGGTGGACTGGGACATCTGCTAGAACCTCTTCTTCTTCATCTTTCTGTTCAGGTTCAGCAGTCTCTTGAACAGCTTCATGTACAACAATGGCGTCAGCTTCCCCTTGAATATTTTCTTCTTCAGTCTTGGTAGCTCCTTGTTGAACAGCAGCCTGTTCTTCCACCTTGATCGTTTCAGGAGTTCCATCAGCTGATATAGTCATTTTTTTATGGATAACCTTAGTGATTTGAGGCATTGATCCTTGGGCAGGAGCCTTGATCACTTTCTCCTGATACGTGCTGATCTCAGGGCCAAATGCAATATGTTGCACACTTGGCAGAGATGGAAGGTCACTTGGAGATCCCTTGAAATACCTTGACCTTTCAGACCATTTCTCCAAGGCCTGATAAATAGCTATCATCACTGCTCTTCTGATAGGATCTTCACTCCTTTTTCTCTTTAGAGGCAATGTATCTTTGATCTTCTTGGCTTCTCTGGCCACTATTCCCCTTGTATAATCATGGAAGACATCTCTTACATGATCAGGGTCCAAAAATTTTGTAATGGAGGAAGTTTGAAAGAAGGATAATACCCATTTTTCTTCATCTTCAAATTCCTTCCAAGCTTTGATTTCAGCAACAGACTTGTTCACTCTGTAGTTCCTCCATTGATTGTATCTAATCTTCTCCTGAACGAACAGAGTAGCATGTTGGAGCTTTTTGTCAAAATTTGCAAGGGCCGCTTCAAACCTTGCAAAGGCTCCAGGGTGCTGATTGACTATGTTTAGTACCCACTTAACAGCGAAAGGACACTTTTCAACCCTTTGGCCTGGGGGGAGGATTTGTCTTGCGTTCATAGACTCCCCGATCTTGATTCCTCCAGCTATTCTTGGTCCATGAGCATCCTGTTTGCTCAGTTCCAAGGCTTTTGCTATATCAGCATCTTCTAAAGCATTCAGCTCTGCTTCAGTCATCTTTCTTTTTCTTTCTTCTTTCTCAGCTTGCAACTTGCTCAGTCTTACTGCTCTGTCAAAATCTTCCTTATCTTTCTTTGCTGCAAGTTCTTCCTCCCTTCTCTTTTTCTCAGCAGCAGAGATTTTGACTTTGATTATTATTTTCCTTTTTGGCTTAATAGCAGCAGATGCAGCATCAGTTGGTTCTGGTGCAACAGCTGAGACAGGAATAGCTGCTTTTGGTTAGTTGATCTGCACTTCAGGATCATCTTGAGGTTTAGCAACCTCAGCTGTTGAAGTTGGCTGTTGACTAGCTGTTGCAGCAGCTGACTCCTTAGCAGCAGTGGCAGTCTCTTTCTCAACTTCAACAGGCCTCTCAGCTGATTGAGGGCCTTCCCTAACTAAATTAGATGACTTAGTAGGAGATGGTTCAAAAACCATTTTCCTCTTGGCAGTTTTCTTGGGAACTACCTTCTCCTGAGCAGGCTTAGATGCTGCAGTGTCCTTCAACTGACTTCTTGTCCTTTTTGCAACATTCTCAGCAGGCATATCTTCAGAAATGGTTCTAGAAGGTGAACCATAAGACATTTCTCTATTTTCTTTGTTGTCTGATTGATGATAGCATCAGCAACAATCTCCTCTTCTGTTCTGTCATTAACAGTTGGCTTAGCTGTTTGAACAGAAGGTTCAGAGATGGTTACTTTCCTTTTCTTACTAACAACCTTCTTTTTAGGCTCTACAGGTGACTCTTCAGCGGCCTTTCTCTTTGTGATTCCTTTCACAGGCTGATAGTAAAACATGGCCTTTGAGTTGTGGATAGGCTTTCCATTCGTCAGTCCACATCCAAGAATAGAGAGCAGGTGACTTAGGAATATCCTGTGATGGGTATTCCCCTTCTTGTGATGATTCGCCAGGATGTACCATACGACAATAGCCCAGTTCACTTCAAACCCATAGTGAACCGCAATCATTGTGTGAAATCTCTTCATTGGAATACTATCCAAGGAAAAGGTGCAGTTTCCAACAATCTTAGCAACCATATCAGCCATACACTGATATTCATCCTCCAGTTGTCTCTTCTTGATATTTCCAGACATGATCTCCCCTTCTTGAGCACAGATGCTCCATAACTCCTGTTCTTTTGGTTCAGCCAAAGTGGACAGGTATGTTCTTCCCTTCAATGACAAATCGTATTTCTCATTCAGCAGCTTAGGAGTGATACATATATCAACTCCTCCAACCTTCGCCTTGATCTCCAGTTTGTTGAAGTCAGTCGCATCTTTAGTTCCATAGAACTCCACAATTTGGTCTTTGTAGACACCATCTATTCATGAGCCTCCATGAAGTCAACCAACGTAGCAGCCTTGAATTTCTCCAAAATCGCCTTCATCAAGTCCGTTCCAGTTTTGTGATACGTATCATAAACAAGATACATACCTTCAGCCTTAGCATCTTGCGATTGAGTCATGATGACTGATCTGAAAGAGATTAGTAGAGCGAGAGTAGATTTGCAGTAGAGTGAGAGCAAAAATTCTCTTTGAATGCCTTAGAAATTTTTGAGGGTGCGTAAAAGATTAGTGAGCTGATCAGATCTGAATTTAAAGAGGTGAGAGCGTCAGTTTCCGTGTTTCACGCGAACCGTTAGATCAGTTATCTGTCAGTTTTGATCTTGGGGCGCTATTTATGCGATTCAAATTTCAAAAAGCATTAAATGACTGGTGGGAATGCGAACCGCCTCAGTTGATATATAAAAGCGTGTTTTAAATACAACGTTTTTAAGTAACAACACTTTATATAATTAATTAGACGAGTAAGCTAATATTTATCTGATCAGACGTGTGTTCTGAAAACAGGTATTACTAGTGAAAGCCAATAACTAGTAATCTTCCTTTGCTGTTTGTCAATCCAGCGAGATAATTAATATTCAATCTTCAAGAATTAAGAACTTCTCTGATGAAAACTTAACTTCAACTAACTTTTATCAACAAATTTCATCTTTTAATCAGAAGTACCGCTAGTCTTACACGTTCCCCCTGACTTTAAGAATCCATAAGTTAACTAGTCTGTTGAGAGTTAACCTTGAAGACTATAAGATGAGTAAGCTGATAAGTTCCAGTCTTCTAATGAGTTCCCCCTCAGCTTATGCATCTAAATTTAGTAGACCTAGTTCAGCTCTTAAAGTTGAAAACCTTGCATCACTTAGTGGTTTGGTGAATATATCAGCGATCTGATTGTTAGTATGAACATACTCTATTATAACATTTCCTTTTTCCATATGATCTCTGATGAAGTGATGTTTGATCTCAATATGCTTAGTTCTTGAATGACTTGTAGTGTTATGAGTAAGAGAGATTGCGCTTGTATTGTCACAGTAGATTGGTATTCCACTGATCTTAATGTTGTAATCTTCTAGTTGATGCTTCAACCATAGTATATGTGCACAACATGCTCCAGCAGCTATGTACTCAGCTTCAGCAGTAGATATGGATACTGAAGTCTGTTTCTTACTCATCCATGAGATCAGACGACTACCCAAGAATTGACAGGCACCTGTTATACTCTTTCTATCAATCTTGCAGCCAGCAAGGCCAGAATCTGAATATTCTATCAGCTCAAATCCAGATTCCCTAGGGTACCATAATCCTAGTTCTTGAGTGCCTTTAAGGTATCTAAGTATCCTTTTGGCAGCCAGGAGATGAGATTCCTTAGGATTTGATTGATATCTCGCACAAACCCCAACAGAGTACATGATATCAGGTCTGCTAGCTGTTAGATATAACAGTGACCCTATAATGCCTCTGTACTTGGTTATATCTACTGATTTGCCATCTTCATTTTCATCCAAACGAAGTCCAGTAGACATAGGAACACTAACAATAGAGCTAGTTTCCATACCAAATTTCTTAAACAGATATTTTGTGTATTTAGCTTGGTTGATGAATATTCCATCAGGCAACTGTCTAACTTGCAAAGCAAGGAAATAATTAAGTTCACGCATCATGCTCATTTCAAACTTGTTCTGCATCAGCTTGGAGAACTTATCACACATATGTTGATTTGTTGAACCAAAAATAATATTGTCTACATATATTTGCACAAGTAATATATGATTCTCCCATTCAACAGTAAACAAGGTCTTGTCAACTTTACCTTTTCGAAATCCTTTGATTAAAAGAAAATCAGATAAAGTGTCATACCATGCTCTTGGAGCCTGTTTCAGTCCATTGAGGGCTTTCTTTAGACGATTATACCTTGTCTTCTTCTTGATAAACTTCAAATCTAGGAGGTTGTTCAACATATACCTTTTCTTGCAATTCTCCATTGAGAAAAGCAGATTTCACATCCATCTGATAGACTGTGAAATTCTTATGAGCAGCATAGGCAAGAAACAGTCTGATTGCTTCTAATCTTGTTACTGGTGCAAATGTTTCATCAAAGTCAATGCCTTCTTCTTGGCAGTAACCCTTGGCAACTAATCTTGCTTTATTTCTGGTGACAATACCGTCTTCATTCATTTTATTCCTGAAAACCAACTTAGTGACAATTACCCTATGATGACTTGGTCTAGGAACTAAGTACCAGACTTCATTCCTTTCAAATTGATTTAGCTCTTATTACATAGCTTCAATCCAGTTTGAATCACTAAGAGCTTCTTCAATCTGTTTGGGCTCTATTTGAGATAGGAAAACAAACATTGCATCATTTGCAGCAGCTCTCCTTGTCTTTACTATATCCAAAGGATCACCAATCACTAATTCAGGTGGGTGATTCTTGAGCCATCTGAGATCAGGTTGCAGATCTGAATGTTGTCCTCTGTTTTGATCTTGCAACACTACTGTTGGAGTTTCAGTAGTAGTCTGTTGAACATGAGTTGTCTGTTGAACACTCTCTGGTCTGTCAGCTGTTTGCAACTCGTCTGTTAGACAATCAGCAGAGTGATTTTGAGCAGCATTTGAGTTAGCAGCTGAGTTGAGATCAGGTAGTATGATGGGTATATATTCTTCATTTATTTCAACACTCAATTTTTGAAAATCAGTAGACAAATTTTGATTAGTACTTTGATTCTTTTCAGAAGATTGACTTGGTTCATCAAATACTACATGAATAGATTCTTCTACAAGTAAAATTATTTTGTTAAAGACTCTATAAGCTTTACTAACTGTAGAGTATCCTACAAAAACAGCTTCACCAGCCTTTTCTGCAAAGGCAGTAAGGTTATTCTTCCCACTGTTTAAAACAAAGCATTTACAACCAAAAATTCTAAAGTAATGAATGTTTGGCTTTCTGTTGTTCCAAATTTCATATGGAGTCTTGTTTTGATGTTTGTTGATCATGCATCTGTTTTGGATAAAGCATGCTGTGTTTGTGGCTTCTGCCCAGAATCTTTGGGGCAGCTTTGCTTCAGCTATCATAGTTCTGGTAGCTTCCTTTAGAGTTCTGTTTCTCCTTTCAGCAACTCCATTTTGTTGAGGGGTTCTGGCAGCAGAGTACTCATAGCTGATGCCTCTGATATTACAATACTCTTCAGCAGTTGAGTTTGTAAATTTAGTCCCTCTATCTGATCTGATCTTTAGTATCTTCATGTTCTTTTCATTCTGGATCAGCTCCATCAGATTTGTAAGATGCGCCTTGGTTTCACTTTTCTTCTTCATGAAAATCACCCAAGTGTATCTTGAGAAATCATCCACAACAGCTAGGCAGTACTTCTTTCCACCATTGCTGATTGGATCAATAGGTCCAAATAAGTCCATATGTAGTAGCTCCAAAATCCTTTCAGAAGATTGGTGATTTTTGCTCTTGAAAGATGACTTGATTTGTTTACCCTTCTGACAGGCGTCACAGAGCTTATCTTTGCTCATGATTGTTTTGGGAATTCCTTCTACCAGATCATTCTTGATTAGTCTGTTTACGGTCTTGAAATTCACATGATTCATTCTTTTGTGCCACAGCCAACTAACTTCATTTGGAATTGATGCCACCAAACAAACGTTTGAATTCTTGTCAACGGAATTCCAGTCCACTGTCTAGACATTTCCTTGTCGTCTTCCATATAAGATGATCTTCTTTGTACCAATCTGTTCAACATAGCACTTATCTAAAGAGAAGATAACTGAAAATCCCTTGTCACAAAATTGACTTATGCTCAGCAAATTGTATTTAAGGCCTTTAACATAGGAGACGTCGGATATCTCAATGTTTCCTTTGATTAATCTTCCACTTGCTACAATCTTGCCTTCTTTGCTGTCTCCAAAAGTTACTTTAGGACCATCCACATCAACAACATCAGTCAGCTCATGTATGCTTCCACACATGTGTCTTGAACATCCACTGTCCAAGTACCAGATTTTCTCTACTTTACTCCTACTCCTAATCCTAACCTACAAAACAAAATAAAATTGTTTTAGGTACCCTTATTGAGAGGGTCCTGGAGGATTAGTTCCACCCTTGACAACCCAAGATGTTGAAGTCTTAGGCTTCTTAGGCTTCTGAGATTTGACAGGAGCATGAACAGGTATATCTTCATCATATTCATCAGATTTGTTGCGTTGATAATCAATATGATAAGGATGATGTTCATAAGCAGAATAAGATGCATGATAGGCAGGGTATGCATGCATTGGATGAGCAGGATAAGGTGCATAGTAAGTTGGAAATTGAGGTGCATGATACATAGGAGGATATGCAGCAGGTTGTACATAATACGATTCATTTTCATACCAAGCATTTTGATTTTTCTTGTTCTTATGCTTCTTTGGTTTGCTAGATGATTGCTCATTAACAGACACTTAGTCTTGCTACTAGTCTGATTAGTTTTATCTTTATCAACAGACTTCCTAGGACTCTGCTGTTTAGTATTACCAGTCTGTTTTCCTAAACTAGGCTCTTTGCTCTTTTTAGCCTTAGGAGCTTTCTTCTCCTTTAATTCTTTCTCAGGTGAAGCAGGCTTAGTTGTCTGAACATACAATATGACCTTACTGTTGTCAGTTGATATAAATTTTTCAGTATGGTTCAGTTCTAACTTGTCCTGTTCTAAAGACATCCTCTGTTTACTAGACACGTGAGTGGATGCAACAGATGATTTATCATGAGACTTAAAAATATTTTCAAGTTCCGTGATTTTACCCTTATAGACTTCACATTCAGCTTTCTGAGATTCATTTTCTTGCTCAAGCAGTTTATATTTAGCTGATTCTTTTGGGTCTTCAGCCTTAAGTTTCAGTGAACTGTTTTTCTCTCTTAGCAGTATCATCTCTTCCTTAAGCTTAGCAAATGAGTCAGCAATACTAGTATTATTGACCATCATTTTCTCAAATGAATTAAACAATTCATTTTCAAGAGGAGTTACCTCATCCTCAGAGTCATCAGATTCCTTAGCCATCAGGCAGATAAGAGCAGAGTTCTCATCTTTAGTAGACTCTTCTTCAGAGGTGTCTGAGTCTGAATCAGATGAGTAGATAGCAGCCAGCTTCTCTGCTTCACCTATCATCACCTTGCCTTTCTGATGCTTTTTTTCCTTTCTGATTCTCTTTTCTTCTTCAGTGTAACACATCTCTATCTGATGAAATGTCCCAATTTCCTGCAATTGTAACACATTAGTTTGGATTTATAAGCATCTTTATCTTGAGAAGAAGAAGTAGGGTTAGAAGTAGAAGCATTGTTGTATTTGTTCTTCATTTTTCTTTTATAGAACTTCTTGAAATTATTCATCAGCAATGCAACGTCTCCAGCAGTGTACTGGTTTTTGTTGAGTAGTGTGGCTTCATCAGATGAGTCCACTTCTTTGCTTTTGTGTGCTGTTCTTCTTGGATTTTCAGCAGTAGCCGGGGCAGCTGTGGGGCCTGAAGTTGAGGTTTCTTCAACACCCATTCTTGGCAGTTTATACTCGTATGCCTTGAGTACTGAGAACAGCTCGGTAAGAGAGATCTTTCCCAAATCTCTTGACTCTTCCATGGCTGTCACCTTCATGTTGAACTTTGGAGGCAGACCCTTTAGCACTCTGACGGTTATCTCCTTTTCAGTGAAGGTTTATCCTAGCTTGAGAACTTCATTCAGCGTCCTTGTAAACCTTGTATCCATCTGATCAATGGTTTCCTCAGACTTTATCTTGAAGTTATCTAGCTTTTCCAGAGCAACACTCAGCTGATGCTCTTTTATGGCTTCGTTTCCTTCACTCATGTCACGAACCTTGTCCCACATCTCTTTTGCAGTCTTGCAATGCTTGAATTTATCAAATTTGTCGTTGTCCAGGACTTTGGTCATGATGAAACGGCCAACTTTATCCAGATTGAACAACTTGATCTCTTCAGCTGTCATCTCTGATAGATCTTTTTCCACCACTATAACTACTTCATCAACCTTTATACTCTTGGTGAATTTGAATGAACCTTTTGTGATACATGTATACATGTTGTCATTGTAAGCAGCTACGAAGATCTCCATCCTGATCTTCCAGTCCTCGAAACTCATACCGCAAATGTGGGGAACATGGCTGATACAATCCATTTTCAAAAAGTTTTGAATTTTCAAAAATATGCTCTTTTGAAAAAGTTTAAAAACCTTTGAAAAACACTTGGATCAAGCTCGTTGATCAGCCAGCTGATTCTAATGAACCACCCGCTTTGATACCACTTGTTGGTCCCAAGTGGTCAGATGAGGTCTAGAGAGGGAGGGTGGTGAATAGACCTCTGAAAATTTTTAGACTTTAAAACTTTTCAGTCGTCTGTCAGCAGACTAAGCTGATATAGATCAGTAAGCTGACTAAGCTGATCGTGAACGAATCTTGAGCAACACAGTTGACCACTTCTCTTATCACTACTTAGCTGATTTCAGCAAAACTCAGCTTTAAAAACAGAATACTTGCAGCAGATATTTATAAGTGTTTTTCACAAGTAAACTTAGTCTTTGAAAGATTTTATCCCCAGTTTTAACAAACTCCTTTTGGAAATCTTCCAACAGTTTTCTAAAGTGTTTTATGCAATTTGAAGATATGCAAGAAAATAATGCAAAGTAAAACACAAAGAATTTTTATAGTGGTTATATGGATAAAAATCCTTTAGTCCACTTTTCCAAGTCACTTAGATATTGGGTTATACTATAATCACTTAGATTACAATACACTCTACTTACGCCAAAACAACAAATGAAGAGGCTGTAAGCTCACAATAGGAAATCACTAAGAAGACCTATCCTCTGAAGTTAGATCACTCACTAATATGGATCTACACTTCTCACAACACTCCTTTTACAGTTTTTCACTTAGAAAAAATGATTTATCTTGAACTTCAACTCAGTTATGTCAACAAATGACTTCACCAGGTGAGTGAGCTGTTCTTGAGACTTAGAGAGATTTTGCTTCGGAAATTTTCTCAGAGTTTGTGTTTTTTGTCTTCTCTCTCAAGCTCGCGAACTATTTATACTTCAGGTTTGAAAAATGTCCGTTGAAGAAAGACAAGATTCAAATTCCTCGAGTACTGGTCCTTAATTTCTGCGAACGGCTCTCTGTACTGCTACAGTACTGTCAACAGTACTTTTTGTCAGCAGCATTAAATGCACCAAGCTGATACGAGGTTTTTCTTCAATCATTTGCCATTAATACCCTCAGTCTTCAGCATTTATTACTCCAAGTGCATTTATTACCGTTGGAGAGACTTCCTGATCATCTTCACTTGGCTGATAAAAATCACTAGTCTGATGATGAACTGAGCTGATCCCAAACTTGAACAAATTTGATTTGAGTCGGCTGATTTTCACCAAACTGATTTCTTCCTTCAGCAGCAGATCAGTAGTCTTCTGGACCAAACTGAATTTTGACTTTGACTGATTTATCTTTGAGGTTGATCAAAATTTTTCCAAGGAATTTTACTAAGCATTCCTTACTTAGCTGATTAAGATGTTTTGGAAATCATCAAAACCTCCTTTTAACTTCTAAATTTCTTGTCTTCTGATCTTCATCTTCATCCAACAGATTATTTAATTTTTGTAAGATTATTAGCTGTTAATCTTTCAATAATTTAGTTGATCTGATTTGCATGATGTTTGATCGATTTCTATATAAAATATATATGATATGCATCCTTTTTTTTTTCCCAATATAGTGGGTTTTTTTTTTTAGATTTAAATTTTATTTTTAAGCTTGGCTATGTTGAGGATCTAATTGGCTGTTTCTTTATGCTTTTATGAGCTGACTTGCTCGATGTAATTTTGCTTTTATTAGTAATATTAAATTTTTTTATTCCAATATACTGTATTAATTTTATTTATTGTTTTAGGTAATAATTTGTATACCACTGTTTGCAAGATATTTTTGTGTTTTCAATTTGGGGAAGAAACGAATAGTTAACAAAATTGTTATTAAATAGTTGACCAAGGGCATATGTTGTTTTCCGACTTAGATCAAATATTTTGTCTTCGACAAAGACCATTATTGTTTTGTGTACTTACATCTATTAGGTTCTCTTCGATCAAGATACCACCATCTATATCAACGTTTAATAACAAATGTTAAGTAGCCCATTGAATAGTAACAAAATATTTAGATATTTGTAAGCGTCATATCATTCTTGCCGATTTTATTTGTTCACCAAGAAGATATGTTGTTTTCCGACTTAAACGAAATATTTTGTCAACGACTAAGACCATTATTGTTTTGTGTATTTACATCTATTAGGTTCTCTTCGATCAAGATACCACCATGTACTTCAACGGTTAATAACCAATGTTAAGTGGCCGATTGAATAGCGACTAAATATTTACATATTAGTAAGCGTCATATCATCCTTGCTGTTCAGCTTAATTATATTTAGATGTATCAATTCTATATATGCGTCAAGAAAAGTAAGAAAAAAATTTATAAAAAAAAAATTACGGATACAATAGATGCAATGTACCCAAAGATTAACACCATATAGAATTAATATATATAAATATAATTAATTCAGACAGGAATGATGATATGACATTTACAAATATCTAAATTTTTTTTCACTATTCAATGGGCCACTTAACATTGGTAATTAAACGTTTAAGTAGTTGGTCGAAGACAAAAAAATTGAGCTGGTCGGAAAACAACATATGGTCTTGATGAAGAAACACTCTTATCCGAAGAGAAGGATTTCGCTGCACATCAATAAACTATATAATAACAATCAACTCAAATATAACGAGCAAAAGTGATGAGTAATAAAACGCATAATTAAAGTAATAATTTAGGTGACGAGCAATAAACCGCATATATATTGCAATGTATGTTTAATATGTTTTGAAAAAATTACTGCAAGTATCTATAAAATAAAATTATTATTTATATATATTTAGGTAGTGCGTATCCTGATATATTATAATCTACTTTGATATTATAAGATCGTTAATAGCTGATTTACTTCTTTATCAAAGTTTTATTTGACATAATATAAGGACTATATAATAGTACAATTTTGTATGATTTTAGCAATACTATCACATTTTCAATAGATAAATACAGTCCCAATGGAATAGTTATAGAACCAAATATAGATTTTGGTTACTTTAAAAGTTTACTTAATTGCTTAAAATAAAATAACTATTTCAAGCTTAATAATCATAATAAATTCTTAAACATTGATTTATTTAAACATAAATATTGTATCATTGTTTTCTGGTAACAAAAAAACCATTACATTATATATTACTAATAATAACAATAAACCTAAATTTGTTAATAATAATAATAATAAACCTAAATCCTTTAAAAAAGCTAAAAAATAAATACCTCACTTAATTGCAGCAAGCATAAAAATATCTTTCTACACAATATTCTTGGTAAAGTCTACACATCCTTGCATTTTTTAGTCCGGATGAATAAGAATATTCACTGAATTTGATGTTTTGGCACGAGATATTCCAACATAGAACCTACCATTTAAAAACACCGGCTCTCGTAAATATATACCTACAAAATCAAGAGTCTAACCCTGAGCTTTATTGATGGTCATAGCAAAACATGATCTTATAGGAAACTGACGCCTCTTGAAAGGAATTGGACACAATGCTTTATCAAAAGATTCTAAAGGAATTCGAGGAAGAAAGACGTGATGACCCTTGAAATCACCGGTACTCATTTCAGCACCAATAAAATTATTTCCCAATTGTTTACAGATCAAACGCGTGCCATTGCACAAACCTTGAACTGAGTTTAAATTTCTCAATAACATGATCGGGCAATTCTTTTCCAACTTCAAAATATGTGGAGGAAGTCCACTAGCTGATACAGTCGTTAGATAATCATCGTACTCAACCTATTGTAAAGCATCATTAGTTCTATTAAAACTAACATACTCCTTTGTCTCGCCTGGAAATCTATCCATCAAAAGATCGTTCAGTTCAACATCACAATCATTCTTAGGCGTTAACAGAGCTCTTCCAACTAACAAATGCGGATCTATTACAAAAGCATCGAAGGAAGGATAGACCCATCTAATAAGTTCATCCAGAGAACTATTGATATCAACAAATGGTACTAACATGTGAGATGGTATTCGGATATTTTCATCATATATATACGGGATATCCCCATTACCCACATGCAATAAAAAAATTAGTAAATAAAGGATCCTCTCTAGCTCGCATATTCTCATGTAAATGCAACTTCTCAACATCCTTCCAAAGAGAATAACTTACAACTAGCATCAATTAATGCTTCTCTAGATCGTCTTACTATTATAGGAAGTGTCTGACGGAAATCACCAGCAAACAAAACAATTTTACCACCAAATGGCTTTGAGCCATCACATATATCAGACAGAGTGAAATTCAGCGACTCTACAGAATATCGATTTGCCATTGAAGCCTCATCCCAGATAATTAATTTCACCTCGTAAATCATCTTAGCAAGAGAGCTTTGTTTGCTTATTTTACTATTTGATTTATCCTCTGCATCAAATGGAAGTTTAAACCGTGAATGTGCAGTACGTCCTCCGGGTAACAGAGATGCAGCAACGCCAGAACATGCCACTGCAAAAGCAATATCGCCAGTTGAACGGACAAATGGAAGTAAAGCTCGATAAAGAAAAGTTTTTCCAGTCCCTCCTGGACCATCCAAGAAGAAAGACCAATGTCCACTACTAACAATCCTAAGAGTTATCTTGTCATACACAACTTGTTGCCCGACATTCAAATGATCAATAAACATCATATCCTCATCTGAAATTTTTATTGAACATTCATGCATATAGTCTTTGCTATACTTATCAAGATGAACCGATGATCCCCGCACAAACTTAATAGGAAAATCATATATGCACTTATCCATTGACATAAGAACTGCATCAACAGCAGAAACAGTCTTGCGGAGCACATCAAAAGCTGAACATACTTCAGATAATGCAGGATAATATTTGTCCCACAATTTCTGAGTATCGCCAGTAATTCCATACACAAGTATCATATAAAACAACGATCTCAAACAATACGGCATCTCAAACAGAGCAGCTTCGGATAAACACTATCGACATACTCATCAGACTCTAACAAGCCTCTATGAACACAAGCCTCTCTAAATGTACTATATTGATGCCCTGCAACCATCTTCAAATCTTTAAAGAACGTTGGACACCAAATATTAACTAAGAGCAAGCGCAAAAAATACAGTTCACCCTCGAATGGACTGACTGTACACAACTGGCCAACTACTGTTTGACGTTTACGCTGCTTCCACTTCCTGTCTGATAGAAATAGTGTCCGGCAAGCCAACTGTATGGCTATCATTTAATGTAATAAATGAAGGAACTATTCAATTTTGATTAATAAATGTACTTTATTATATGGTCAACTTTATCTTATGTAATAATTATCTACGCATAAGGATAGAAGTCCTTAGATCACAAGGCTATGGGATAACCCGTTGATTGATCTCCAAGGCCGTGATCTAGAACATATTCAAGAGTCGTAGAATTCAATTGAGATAGAACATCATTGGATTCGGTTAGACTCTAACTAATGTGTATACTCCGATGAACTGGAGAACGCTGGGGTCCACGAGCGTGACTGGGATAGTCGATAAACATAAGTGGGTGACTTGCTGGGATGGCAAGTATACTGAATACCCCAATTAGGAAATAACTCGTCATGGGAGCAGTAGTCGCATATCGGGGTTGAAGTTATCTCAATTTACGATAATATACGCGGAACGATCCCTAATACTTGAGGTGATAGGGTTTATCTGGTGCGAGAACGTCTATACTTAGATATGAGTTCCGACCGACTAGAGATTACCAGAAAGTCTCTGAGGATTCTCGTTGGGTATAGGGGAACTCGTATGCAGGTTCATATCATCAACAAAGGATCCATTGGCCCGACTTGATAGGTTTGGAATTTCTCCTATGATTTCTGTGAGAAATTAAATCTGGTAAAATCCTTGGCCAAGGTGTCTGACGACTTTATGAAAGTAGCTCATAAAGATTAAGTCAAAGAGAATCATTTTGAGATCAGAATGCATAAGGTCAAGACGAAAGAAAAGGGAACCGATGAAAAGTCCATGCCCTTAAGTCTCGACTGGGAGATCGATCGATGGAAAGATTATGGTCGTATATGGAAATTATAAATGATTAAAGGTTCACTGAATTAATTCACCAGTGATTGGGCTCTATGGGCTTGTGGCCAGACATCGACCGTGGAGTGTGGGAGAATTATCAAATTGGCAGGGGTGCTAATTTTGGAATGATCAGTCGACAGAGTGTTTGATTGATTTAGAGTATTTAATAATCGAGTAATTAAATAAATATTTAATTATTACCCACGGTCAATTATGTGATGAACCTCCGGGGGCATACACAATACACATGAAGCGAAAGCGAGGAAAAGAAGAACGAATAGGTTGACTGGATCGACTGGGTCGATTGAGTTGATTGGGTCGACCCAATTGGAGCGAAAGTGATCCGATTGGAATTGGATCAAGACTGTAAATTAAATTGAAATTTGATTCGTTAGTTTATTAATTAAATTAAAATTTAATTCGTGAGTTAGTTAATTAAATTGAATTTAATTAATTATGGGAATATTTTATTAAATAGGCTTAGAGTCTAATTTAATTTAATGAGAGAAAAATAAATTAATTGGGCTATTTAATTGGAAAATTAAATAATGACCCAATTAATTAATCAAGTATGTTCCATGAATTAATTAGAAGCCTTGGTTTTCCAATTAAAAGGGTCATGGCCCATGTAAGAGAGTTAGAAGTCTTAGAGTCCTAATCCTAGGAGGATTGAGATAATGAGATACCTATAAATAGGAGACTTGATGTCATATCTCATACACATAACTAAAGAGCCAAAAAGCCTAAATCAAGGAAAACTCTCTCTCCCTCCCTCTCCTAAAATCAGCCGAACTCCCTCTTCCTTTTGGAAGAATTTATCGTTTTCGATTTTTGCTCCTAAGTCGTTCTCTAACCCTAGATCTTAATATATCTTATGTTCTAGCCGATTAGGATGTATTAATTTTCGTGATATTGTGGTGTATCAACTCGTAGAGGCGCAACATGTGGGGCGCTCAGTCTAGCTTGGTATCGAACCAACCGAAGGGAGAAAGACGACCTTTTCGCTGACAGCAGGGTTTTGCAAGGAGACAGGTATAACTTAGAACTAAGTTATTTATGTCGTTATTATATTCATATATATACAACCAGTTTAGTATCCTGACAAGATTCCGTAAGAGGCCCTAAAAATTATTAAATTCCGCTGCCCGTAGGGCTGTCTATCTTTCCGAATTCCAACAGTGGTATCAGAGCCAACTCTGGCTTTGTATATATATGAATTTGCAAATTCTATGTTTTAAATCATATGTTTGATTTATGTATAGCTAGTTCTTTAACTAAGTATGTTTTAGAACGTAGATCTGTTTAACTTAGAGTTAAAAGAAAAAAAATTTGATTCGAATTTTTATTTTGGATTAGGATTTAATTAATTGGATCTGTTTTAATTAAATCAAGAAGTAATCGAAACAAAAAAAAATATATCTTTGATCAACCGCGGTGGCACGCCGCGGCTAGGCGGCCACCGCGAGCTGCTACACGCAACAGTGCGTGAATAGCGCACTGCCTGCACGTGCAGCGCAGGCAACTGCCTACGAGCAGTCTGCCACGTGTTGGCAACGCGCGGCAGCACGCTGCCACGCGCTGTTATGCGCGACAGCAGCCGCTGCGTACGGCTCACGCGTGGCCTTCGTGGCCACGTGGGTCCGATTGGCCACTGTGTGGCTGATTTGGTTGATCTCAAATTGATCTACTTTGGAAAGTTTGTAAATCTTGGAGATTTGTGGGATTAGGAAACTTGGAGTTTTGGATAAGGTAGGAATCTTGGACGATTTGGGAACTACCTTAGTTATCTAATCTAGTCAAAATAGGATTATTTGAGAATCTTAGAGATTTGAAAATTGGGAAATTTAGAGTTTTGGATAAGATAGGAATTTTGGAAGATTTGTAACTATCTTAATTAACCAACTTAATCAAGATAAGAATTGTAAATTTCTTAGAACTCAAGTAAGAGTTAATTAATCTTAGAGATTAATTGTTAATTCAAAATTAATTAACTTGGAAATTTTTTGTGAATTAAAATTAAAGGAGCCGATAAATTTATATTTTTGCCCTTATGTGAATTTATGCATGTTCTTGAGTGAATATGTGGATTGATCGATTTTGCCCCTAAGCCCTGTGTTGTTTTTGATTTATTTATTTTATGGGTTGTAATTAATTGGGCCTGATTGGTGCCCCTTGCTTGCGCGATTAAATGTAATAGAATATGACCATTTTGTAAGTTAGACTTAGTTTAGGCTTGGAGCCGAGAAGACCTCATGAAGACTCGGAGATCCACATGGAGGCCCAATTCAATACATGGAGGCTCAATCAAGGAGGATATTACAAGAAGGCCCATGCATGTATGGGTTTGAAAATTGTAATAGTTAGGACATTTAATTTCCACCCTAGACTGACCAATTGATCCATCGCATGGCTCGTGATGGATCGCATAGGATGGGCAATCAATCAATCATATCCTGCTAGGTGATGTATGTTTACTTTTATTCTTTGATGTATGTCTTGCATGCTTAGAATAGATAACGTAAACAAGATAAAGCATAATCTGATGAGACATCGCTCAAGAAAATTTAATAAAACCTCCAATTGAACTTTAAAACTCAATTATAATATTAAATCGAATAACGGGCGCATAAAAATAGTGTATATGGTCTGAGCCTATCCAATTACTAGGTCTTAGGCATATTATACGAATATATCTCGATGTCTCACGAGTCGTGGGTCGAGCTATAGGAAGATGATATGTCTATTGCCTCGATGCACAGTTTAGTGCCAAAGGAGGGGATAACAAGGTTCTAGGCGCTGTCTCACGAGTTGTGGGGCATCTAAAATTGAATTATTTCTCTCCACGAGTATTGGACATGATTTAATGCTAGTAAGTATGGATGTCTCACGAGTCGTGGGTCCATAACGAAAAACGAGGCTAAATGAACTCAAGGATTAGCTGCGATATGGTTAACCGACGACGATGTCGACCACCAAGTGGATCAAATAGTATGGCCAACGAGTCGTGGGTACTAGGAGATTGCATTTGGGCCTTGAGCCCGCTAGGATATTTTAAATTCCCGAAACTTATGTGGGGGCATAAGATTTTGATTAAAATAGTGGGAGTAATTTACAAATAAAACCCATGTTTGTAAATTGTGCATTTTAAATTAATCTTTCGCGTATTTATTTCTTCTATATTCTTTTTATAGATATGATGTTATAAGAGCTTAGAGCACTTAGAGATTTATCCATCTCATCACTTGAACGTAATATTTTAACTGGACCAAACCTGCACTTATGGTCGCACCACTTTTGAATGGACTTTTTGAAGCTGAGAACATTTCATATGTTTTGTTTGTACCTTCACCAGTTGATATTTCACATGATGTTCCCGATGAGCTTCGTAAAAGCATCACCAAATGGAAATTGGATGATAGCTTAGCTCGTGATTACATGTTGGAATATATGTCACTTGATATGCGGTTACAGCATGAGCATATGGTATCCGCGAAAGAGATTCTCTCGAATCTCAAATTCCTTTATGGGATTAGAGATGGTCGTCGCAGATTCGCGATAACGAGAGAACTCTTGCAAGCAAGAAAGAGAAGAGAAACTCATGTCGGAATCCACGTACACAAGATGATTCGACTTCTGACTGAACTCGATGATATGGGTGTCGTGATGGACAATGATTTTCGTGTGGATATTATCCTGCAATCTCTTCCTAGATCATATTGCGGTTTCATCGCGGACTTGAATCTCCAAAGGCGAGAGATCACTGTGCACGTCCTGCGACAAATGCTCGAGGAACATTAGGCTTCTTTTGGAAAGAAAACGAGGGTTGGTGAAAAGACTGGGCGGCGATCAAAGTCAAAGCAAATGGAAACTCGAGCTCCTTACTGCACGAGGTCAAGGGAGAGGATCAAGTTCGAGTTCTTGGAGAGCTCGACAGGTATATTCCTTTTTGAAGTTAATTGTCAATTAACTGTGCATCTCGGGTGTTAGACACTACTTGTGGTTCTCATCTTTGTAATGATTTACAGGTGATGGAAGCAACAAGGCCACTTAGGCCTGGGGATTGGATCCTGCGATTTGGCAATGGAGCTAGAGCTGCTGCCGAGGCCATAGGCAAAGTGGAGTTAGATTTAGGTGGTAATAAATTAGTCCTTAGGAACGTTCTTTTATGTACCTGGTTTGGTGAAAAACATTATTTTTATTTATGTTTTGTATAATGAAGGTTCTAATTTTGTTATTAATAAAGGTTTCTTTTCGTTATTCATGAATGAATTTGTTTTTCATTGGCACTTTGAAAGATGGACTATATACCATAGCACCACCTAAGTTGGTTATGAACGTACAACAAAACAAAAGAAAACAAGATAATGAAATATCTGCCCAATTATGGCACGCTCGACTTGGACATATATCCAAGTCAAGGATTCAAAAGTTAGCATCATCTAGCGCGCTTGAAATCAAGCACATTGATGAAATGCCAACATGTGAAACATGTCTAAAGGGTAAATGGCTAAGCTGCCATTTAAGGGAAACCCTGAGCGAACCAAACAAACATTGGACTTAATTCATACTGACGTATGTGGACCACTAAGAAAAAGTGCCCGAGGGGGCTATGATTACTTCATTACCTTCACTGACGACTATAGTCGTTATGGGTATGTGTTCTTGTTAAAACACAAGTCTGAAGCCTTTGAGCGATTCAAAGAATTCAAGATGGAAGTAGAGAATCCACTTGGTCATACGATAAAGGCTCTTCGTTCAGACCGAGGTGGAGAATTTCTTAGTAACAAATTTCTGAATTATCTTGTAGAGCATGAAATACTATCGTAGTGGACTCCTCCTGCTACAAAATAGCAGAGAGAAGGAATTGAACCTTGTTGGACATGGTTCGATCCATGATGAATGCCACTGACCTTCCTCTTTCATTTTGCGGACATGCCCTCCTCACGGCAACAAAGATTCTGAATATGGTACCTTCTAAATCTGTACAAAAGACACCATACGAATTATGGTTTGGTAAGGCACTCTCATACGCATTCATGCGCATAAGGGGATCTCCCGCTTACGTCAAAAAGCTAGTGGGAGATAAATTGGAGACTAAATCCACTTTGTGCAAATTCGTGAGGTATCCAGAAAACTCGATAGGATACGAGTTCTATGATCCTACGAGACAAACTACGTTTATCTCAAGGAACGCACACTTCTTGGAGAAGGATTTCTTGTTGGACAAGAAGGAACACAACATAGAATTGGATGAGGTCACTGAAGCTGAAAAGGCCGAAGAGGTCGATCAAGCCAACCCATCACCACAGGCAGTGGGAGAACAAGAGCATGAAAGTGCACCAGTAAGTACACCAATACTTCGTAGGTCAGAAAGACAACGTAGAGAACCCGAGAGGTACTACGGTCTGCTGCACGAGACTGGACAGTCTCTAACCGACCCAAGGAGTTACGATGAAGCTGTGTTGGACATAGATTCGAGAAAGTGGCGCAAAGCCATGAAATCCGAATTGGACTCCATGCACTCAAACAAGGTCTGGACCTTGGTAAATCCACCAGTGGGAGTGACTCCCGTGGGTTGCAAGTGGGTTTATAAGCGAAAGCTGGGAGTGAACGGAGAGGTAATAACCTACAAGGCGTGACTAGTGGAAAAATGTTACACTCAAAGACCAGGCATCGACTTTGAGGAAACCTTCTCGCCCGTCGCAATGCCTAAATCCATTCGAATCTTGCTGGCGATAACTGTGTGGTATAACTACGAGATATGACAGATGGATGTAAAGACCGCCTTCCTCAATGGAGACATTGATAAGGAGATCTACATGGAGCAACCAAAAGTATATGCATCCAAAGTAGATGAGCACAAGGTGTGCAAACTCCAGAGGTCCATTTATGGACTGAAGCAAGCTTCTCGAAGTTGGAACATCTGTTGCGATGAAATAATCCAAACATTTGGATTCATCTAAAACGTGTTCGAACCTAGCATGTACAAGAAGATCAGTGGGAGTACAGTTGAATTTTTTGTGCTTTACGTTGATGACATCCTTCTCATTGGAAACAATGTAAAGGTGTTGTCCGAAACGAAAGCATGGTTTTCTACACAATTCTCGATGAAGGATTTGGGAGAAGCATCCTTGGTACTGGGTATAAGGATTTGCCGAGATAGATCAAAAGGACTGTTGGGCCTCTCCCAATCACAGTACATATCTAAAATACTGAAGAGATTATGTATGGAAGAATCCAAGAGGGGATTACTTCCAATGAGACATGGAATTGCACTCTCTAAGTCTATGGACCCAAAGACGCCTGAAGAGAGAAGCAATATGTCTCAAATATCATATGCCTCCGCTATTGGAAGCATAATGTATGGTATGTTATGTAATAGACCAGACGTGGTGTACGCATTAAGCGTAACGAGTCGCTAGCAGTCTGATCCAGGAGAGCAGCACTGGACAGCCATAAAGGCAATTCAAAAGTACCTGAGAAGGACTAAGGAAATGTTCTTGGTATACAGTGGAAGAGAATTGAAATTGGAAGGCTTTACAGATTCGAGCTTCCAATGTGATGTAGACAATTTCAAGTCAACATCTGGATACATATTTCGCCTCAATAATGGTGCGGTGAGCTGGAAAAGCTCCAAGCAAGATACCACCGCAGATTCAACCATGGAAGCAGAGTACATTGCCGCGTGTGAAGCAGCAAAGAAAGGTGTTTGGATGAAAAACTTCATTCAAGAATTGGATGTGATACCTAGCATTGCTGAGCCCATTACTATCTTCTGCGATAATAATGGAGCAATAGCGTAAGCAAAGAAGTCGAGATCTCATCAGAAATTCAAGCACGTATTGAGACGATACCATTTGATAAGAGATATCATTGGTAGAGGAGACATAAAGATGGAACGTGTCGACTCCGAAGAAAATTCCGCGGACCCGCTAACGAAGCCGCTGCCTCAAAAGGTTTTCGAGAAACATCTGCAAAAGATGGGACTCAAGAACATAGGAAGTTGGCTTTAGGACAAGTGGGAGCTGGCAAGCCAACTGTATGGCTGTCATTTATTGTATTAAATGAAGGAACTATTCAATTCAGATTAATAAATGCATTTTATTATATGGTCAATTTAATCTTATTTAATAATTATCTACGCATAAGGATATAAGTCCTTAGTTCACAGGTCTATGGGACAACCAGTGGACTGATCTCTAAGGCCGTGATCTAGAACATATTCAAGAGTCGTAGAATCTAATCGAGATATGACATTGTTGGATTCGGTTAGACTCTCACTAATGTGTGTACTCCGATTAACTGGAAAACGCTGGGGTCCACGAGCGTGACTGGGATAGTTAATACACATAAGTGGGTGAATTAATGGGATCGCAAGTGCACTGAATACCCCAATGAGGAAATAACTCACCATGGAAGCGGTAGTCGCATATCGGGGTTGAAGTTATTCCAATTTACAATAGTATACGAGGGACGATCCCTAATACTTGAGGTGATAGGGTTTATCTGGTGCGAGAACATATATACTTAGATGTGAGTTTCGACCGACTTGAGATTACGAGAAAGTCTTTGAGGATTCACATTGGGTATAGAGGGTGTTGGTCCCAAGTGGTCAGATGAGGTCTAGAGGGGGGGTGAATAGACCTCTGAAACTTTTAATCAAATTTTAACTTTAAAACTTTTACTTAACCGTAAGCAGACTAAGCTGTTACAGAGCAGTAAGCTGAAGAAGCTGATCGCGAACAAATCTTTGAACAGCTTGGTTGACCACTAATCTGATAGCCACTTAGCTGATTTAGTCAAAATCAGTTTTAATACCAGAATACTTGCAGCGGATATTATAAGTGTTTTTCACAAGCAAACTTGGTAAATTGAAAGATTTTATCCCCAGTTTTATCAAACTCCTTAAAAAAAATCTTTTCAGACAGTTTTATCAAAGTGTTTTTATGTAAACTGATAATATGCAAGTAAAAATGCAAAGTAAAAACACAAGGATTTTTATAGTGGTTATATGGATGTAAATCATTTAGTCCACTCTTCCAAGTCACACAGATCTTGGGTTATACTATAATCACAAAGTTTACAGTATTCTCTGCTTGCGTCGAACAACAAATGAAACGACCACAAGTGCGCAATAGGAAATCACAAAGAAGACCTATTCTACAGAGACTTATCACTCACAAAGACGGATAAGAACTCCTCACAACACTCTCTTTTACACAGATTCACTCAGAAAATGTATTCGTTTAGCTTCAACAAGCTTCTGTCAACAAATGACTTCAGCAGGTGAGTGAGCTGTTCTTGAGCTTCTTGAGACTTAGAAAATATTCTGCTTCGTAAATAATCTCTCAGATGTTGTGTTCTTCTTTTCTCTTCGTCTCTTCAGCTATTTATACTCACAGATTCAAAAAGTGTCCGTTGAAGGGAGACACAGTTTGAATTTCTTGGTTTCTGGTCCTTAATCTCCGCGAACGGCTCTCTGCACAGTGACAGTACTGCAGACTGTACTTTCTGTCAGGCAGCATTTAATGCACCGAGCTGATATGAGGTATTTCTTCAATCATTTGCCATTAATATCCTCGGACTTCAGCATTTACTACTCCAGGGGCATTTATTGTCGTTGGGACGACTTCCTGATCCTTTCCACCTGGCTGATGAGAACACAGGTTTGATGACTGAACAGAACTGATCCCAAACTTGAACAAATCTGATTTGAGTCGGCTGATCTTCACCAGTCTAATTTATTTCCATCAGCAGATCAGTAGTCTTCTGGACCTTGAATATTTGACCCTTCTGATTTGTCTTCTTACTTGGTCAAAATTCTTCTAAGGGTTTTAACTAAGTTTTCTATACTTAGCTGATCTTGATGTATTTTGGAAATCATCAAAACCTCCATTAACTCTTTTAACTTCAGTACACTCTATCTTCATCTTCATCTAACAATTTCCCCCTTTTTGATGATGACAAAACTTCAGCTAAGTACCTCTTACCTATACTAAAGTTTTAGTCTCAAAATTTCTGAGATAGAAATGTATGTTGGAGTAAAAATTTGAACTTTTATAAATGATTTGAAAAGATTACAAGTTACAAGTTTTTCAGATGAGATAACTAAAAGGAAAATAAAGTAAACTGATTACAATGAATAATATATTCTAATCATCGGCTTCTTCACTTCCTTCAACTGCCTCATAATATTCATACTCTGATTCATCATCATCATCATCTTCATCAATTTCATCATCAGCAAGTAGATTTGCCTTGGCAGCTTCCATCTTCTGTTTGATTTCTTGTTCACGTTTCAGCTCCTTTTCTGCTTCATCAATCCCTTCTCTTCAAACGCTCTGTGTTCTTGTACTTGGTGAATGGTTCCAGTTGCTCTTCAGGAGTGTCTGTAGTTGCAGCCAATTCTTTATCAGACTTGACTGGTCCTTCAGGTTCTTCTTCAGCAGCTTCCTTGCCATCAACCTTTCCATCTTCTTCAGCAGCATCAGTTTCCTTGGTTTCAGCTTCTCCATTTCCTTCAGCCTTTTCTTCAAGTGCTTGGTTCTCTGGCTCTTTTGGTTATTCTTTAGCAGCAGCAGAGTCTTCAACAGCAGCTTGAACGGTTGTCTCTTCCATTTTCTCTTCCCCCTTTTTGTCATCATCAGGGTTAACAGGAGGGTTGATTCCAACAACTTGGATCTTGGCAGCAGCACACAAGGTCTTGATGTTCTGGTTCATTAAGTATTGGCTTGAGTTGACTTTAGGCAGTGGGAAGTTTTCTATGACATCCTTAACCATTTTTGCAGTCTCTTTCTGCATTTGCTTCATCTGTAGTCTGTTCCTCTCTTCCATTTCCTTCAAGGAATTTTCAAGCATCATTTGGAAGGCTTCCATCAGTGATGAGTGCATATCAGCTGTTGGAATAGGAGTTGATGCAGTTTGATCTTCTTCCTGTTGAACAGGAGTGTCTTTCAGATCAGCTTCTTCTTCAGGCTTTTCCTTAGCAGTCCACTCAATGGCTAAGGGCTCTTTTGCAGCAGCAGTCTGATCTGTGACATCTTCAAAGATCTTATTAACAATTGTGCCATCATCAGTGAAAACAGTAGTCTGGCGGATTCTCCTTACAACAGACAGACTATTTGCAGCAGATGTCTTCACTTTAGGCAACTCTTGATAATCTTTTATCTCTTTGCCAAATGTGATCTGCTATATACTAGGCATAGCAGGCAGATCACTTGGAGAACCTGGTTCATATCTTGATCTTTTAGTCCATTTCTCCAAGGCAGTATGAACAGCAATTTGCACAGCCCGTTTGATGAGATCATCTTGCCTTCTTCTTTTGGCTGGCAAAGCATTAGAGATGGTCTTGGCTTCTGCAGTGGCATATTCTTGTGCATATTTGTGCATCACATCTCTGACATAATCAGGATCCAGTACTTTAGTGATTGAAGAAGTTTGCAACCAGCTGAGGACCCACTTCTCCTCATCAGCAAACTCTCTCCAGCTCTGGATTTCTTCAACAGACTTGTTCATCCTAAAACCTCTCCATCTGATGTATCTTTCCTTTTCTTGGATGAATAAAGTTTTACGCTGCAGCTTCTGATCAATATCAGCCAAGGCAGCATCAAATCTGTTGAAAACAGCAGGGTCAGTATTGACAATATCAAAGGCTTTGCTAACTTCAAACCTTTTATTCTCAGGTATTTCACTAGCAGGCATTTTCTTCTTTGCGTTCATTGATTCTCCAATCTTAATGCCACCAGCTACGTTAAGACCATGATAATCTTTCTTGCTGAGCTCAAGCACAAGTGCTAATTCTGCATCTTCAGCAGCTTTGCGTTCAGCCTCAGACTTTTTTCTTCTTTGTTCTTCTTTTTCAGCCTCGATCTTGCTAAGTTCAATAACCCTTTGCTCTTCTTGATCATCCCTCTTCCTCTGCTCTGCTTCTTCCCTCTTTCTTTTATCAGCAGCAGACACTTTCTTCCTTTTGATGACAATCTTTCTCTTCCCTTTCTTCTTGTCAGCTATCTGTACTTCTTAGGTAGCAGAAGGTTCAGGAACAGCAGATGCAAGTGGTGCAACTGCAACAGGAATGATGATCTGCACTTCAGGATCATCATGAGGTTTGGCAACCTCAGCTGTTGGTGCGGTTGAAGTAGTCTGTGGAGCATTTTGATCAGCAACAACAGACTCTTCTTCAGCTCCAGCAGGCCTCTTTGCTGATTGAGGACTTTGTCTGACTGAGTCTGAGGGCTTAGCAGGAGATGGTTCAAAAACCACTTTCCTCTTAGCAGACTTCTTTGTAGCAGGCTTCTCTTTGACAGGTTTGGAAGCAACAGTGTCTCTCAACTGGCTTCTAGTCCTCTTTGCTACTTTGTCAGCAGACATTTCTTCTGACACTGTTCTTGATGGAGAATCAACTGATATCTCCAAAACTTCATCAGTAACCTTCTTTATGGCAGCGTCAGCAACATCTTGCTTTTTCTTGTCTGTTCTGGCTTGAACAGCAGGCTTTGCTGTTTGAACAGACTTCCTTTGCCTCTTTGCAGGAACCTTGTCCTTAGGTTCCTCAGCTTCTTCCTCTTCATCATTTTTCCTCTTAGTTACTCCCTTAACAGCTTGATATGTAGCCATAGCTTTGGCATTGTGAATCTCCTTTCCATGGGTCATTCCACATTCCAGCTGATAAAACAGGTAACTCAGAGTAATCATGTGATTGGTTTGCTTCTTCTGGTGAAAGTGCGCCAGAATATACCAGATCACAACAGACTAGTTCACCTCATAGCCGTAGTAAATGACCATCATTATGCAGTAGCGTTTCATGGTGACACTGTCTAGAGATAAGGTACAATTCTCTATCAGCTTTGAGACCATACTAGCCATGCGCATATTCATTCTTCAGTTGTTTTTTCTTTATGTTGCCAGACATGACTTCTCCTTCCTTGGCACAGATTGCCCAGAACTCATGGATCTTGTCTTCTGCCATAGAAGACACATCAGTTCTTCCCTGATTTGACAGTCCAAATTTTTCGTGCAACAGAGCAGGAGTGATGACGACTGCTTTTCCTCCGACAGTAGCTTGGATTTCTCATTTTTCAAAATCAACAACGTCCTTAGCATTGTAGTACTCCATTATTTGATCCTTCCAGACCATTTCTTCATGAGATTCCATGAACTTCACAAGTGTTGCAGCCTTGAACTTCTCCAAGATTTCTTTCATTACAGGGGTGCCAGAATGGTGATATGTATCATAAACTAGATACATACCTTCAGTTTTAGCTTCTTGTTGATGAGTCATTTTGATTATGTGGAAGATTAGAGAAAATACAAGAAATTTTGCAGAATTGAAAGCAAGAATTTCCCACAAATGCGTTTGAATATTTTTGGGTGCGTAAAGAATCACAAAGCTGATCAGATCTGAATTTATAGAGGTTAGGGTATTTCGGTTTCCGTGATATACGCTAACTGTTAGATACATTTTGTGTCAGTTCTGATCGTGGGGCGTCAGTTAAGCGGTTCAAAATTAAAAAAGCATTAAATGTCAGGAGGGAATGCGAACCTCCTTAGTATACTTGTAAAAGCACGTTTTTTAATAATACGTTTTTAACACAACAGAGCTTTTACATAGTTGATCAGACGAGTAAAATAACTACTTATCTGATAGGACTAGTGTTCTGATGACAGACCGTCATCAGTGAAAGCCAATAACTGATAACCTTCCTCGGCTGTTTGTCCATCCAGCTAGATAATTAATCTTCAGTCTTCAAATTTTAGATCTTCTGATGAAAACGTAATTTCAACTAACTTTCATCAACATATTTCATCTTTTAATCAGAAGTACCGCTAGTCTTACACGTTCCCCCTGAGTTTAAGAATCCATAAGTTAACTAGTCTGTTGAGAGTTAATCTTGAAGATAATAAGATGAGTAAGCTGATGAACTTCAGTCTTCTGTTGAGTTCCCCCTCAGCTTATGCATCCAACTTTAGTAGACCTAGTTCAGCTCTTAAAGTCGAAAACCTTGCATCACTTAGAGGTTTTGTGAAGATGTCAGCGATCTGATTATCAGTATGAACTTTTTCTATTATGACATTTCCTTTTTCCACATGATCTCTTATGAAGTGATGTTTGATCTCTATATGTTTAGTCCTTGAATGACTTGTAGTGTTTTGAGAAGAGAGATTGCACTTGTATTGTCAGAGTAGATAGGTATTCCATTGATTCTAACGTTGTAATCTTCTAGTTGATGCTTCAACCAAAGTATTTGTGCACAGCAAGCTCCAGCAGCTATGTACTCAGCTTCAGCAGTAGATATGTATACTGAAGTCTGTTTCTTACTCATCCATGAGATCAGGCGACTACCTAAAAATTGACAGGCACCTGTTGTGCTCCTATCAATTTTGCAGCCAGCAAGGTCAGAATCTGAATAACCAATAAGTTCAAATCCAGATTCTCTAGGATACCATAATCCCAAATCTTGAGTGCCTTTAAGGTATTTGAGTATTCTTTTGGCAGCTAGGAGATGAGACTCCTTAGGATTTGATTGATATCTCGCACAAACCCCAACATAGTACATGATATCAGTTCTGCTAGCTGTTAAGTATAACAGTGACCCAATAATTCCACTGTATTTGGTAATGTCCACTGATTTGCCATCTTCATCTTTATCCAAACGAAGTCCAGTAGACATTGGAACATTAACAGTTGAGCTAGTTTCCATACCAAATTTCTTAAACAGATCCTTTGTGTATTTTGCTTGGTTGATGAATATTCCATCAGGCAACTGTCTTAGTTGCAAACCAAGAAAATAGTTAAGTTCTCCCATCATGCTCATTTCAAACTTGTTATGCATCAGCTTTGAGAACTTATCACACATCTGTGATTTGTCGAACCGAAAATAATATCGTCCACATATACTTGCACAAGCAATATATGATCTTCCCATTCGATAGTGAACAGGGTCTTGTCTACCTTACCTTTACGAAATCCTTTAATTAAAAGAAAATCAGATAGGGTATCATACCATGCTCTTGGAGCCTGTTTCAGTCCATAGAGGGCTTTCTTCAAACGATACACCTTGTCTCCTTCATTATAAGCTTCAAATCCAGGAGGTTGTTCAACATACACTTCTTCTTGCAATTCTCCATTGAGAAAAGATGATTTCACATCCATTTGATAGACTGTGAAATTTTTGTGAGCATCATAAGCAAGAAAGAGTCTGATTGCCTCTAGTCTTGCTATTGGTGCAAAAGTTTCATCAAAGTCAATACCTTCTTCTTGGCAATAACCCTTGGCAGCTAATCTTGCTTTGTTTCTGGTGACAACACCATCTTCATTCATTTTATTCCTGAATACCCATTTAGTGACAATTACCCTTTGATGACTTGGTCTAGGAACTAAGTACCAGACTTCATTCCTTTCAAATTGATTCAGCTCTTCTTGCATAGCTTCAATCCAATTTGAATCATTAAGAGCTTCTTCAATCTGTTTAGGCTCTATTTGAGATAGGAAGCTGACGAACATTGCATCACTTGCAGCAACTCTCCTTGTCTTTACTCTATCCAAAGGATCACCAATCACCAACTCTGGTGGGTGATTCTTGAGCCATCTAAGATCAGGTTGCAAATCAGAATGTTGTCCTTTGTTTTGATCTTGCAATACTACTGTCGGAGTTCCAGTAGCAGTCTGTTGAACAGCAGTTGTCTGTTGAACAGTCTCTGGTCTGTCAGCTGTTTGCAACTCTTTTGTTAGACAATCAACAGTGTGATTTTAAACATCACTTGAGTTAGCAGCTGAGTTGAGATCAGGTAGTATGATAGGTATATACTCTTCATTTCTTTCAACACTCAATTTCTGAAAATCGGTAGACAAATTTTGATCAGTACTTTGATTCTTTTCAGAAGATTGATTAGGTTCATCAAATACTACATGAATGGATTCTTCTACAAGTAAAGTTCTTTTGTTAAAGACTCTATAAGCTTTACTAACAGTAGAATATCCTACAAATACTGCTTCATTAGCCTTCTCTGCTAAAGTAGTAAGGTGATTTTTCCCATTGTTTAAAACAAAGCATTTACAACCAAAAATTCTAAAGTAATGAATGTTTGGCTTCCTGTTGTTCCAATCTTCATATGGAGTCTTGTTTTGGTGTTTGTTGATCATGCATCTGTTTTGGGTAAAGCATGCTGTATTTGTTGCTTCTGCCCAAAATCTTTGAGGCAGCTTTGCTTCAGCTATCATCGTTCTGATAGCTTCTTTCAGAGTTCTGTTTCTCCTTTCAGCAACTCCGTTCTATTAAGGGGTTCTGGCAGCAGAATATTCATGACTGATTCCTCTGGCATTACAATACTCTTCAACAGTAGAGTTTGTAAGTTCAGTCCCTCTATTTGATATGATCTTCAATATCTTCGTACTCTTCATATTCTGGATCAGTTCCATCAGATTTGTAAGATGCTCCTTGGATTTACTTTTCTTCTTCATGAAAATCACCCAAGTGTATCTTGAATAGTCATCCACAACAGCTAGGCAGTACTTCTTTCCACCATTGCTGATTGGATCAATGGGTCTAAATAAGTCCATATGTAGCAGCTCCAAGATCCTTCCAGATGATAGGTGCTTCTTGCTTTTGAATGATGACTTGATTTGTTTACCCTTCTGACAGGCATCACAGAGCTTATCTTTGCTTATGACTGTTTTTGGAATTCCTTCTACCAGATTATTTTTGATAAGTCTGTTGATGGTCTTGAAATTCACATGATTCATTCTTTTGTGCCACAGCCAACTGACTTCACTTGGTGTTGATGCCACCAAACAAATACTTGAACTCTTGTCAACAGAATTCCAGTCCACTGTGTCGACATTTCCTTGTCGTCTTCCAGATAAAACTACATTCTTTGTACCAATCTGTTCAACATAGCACTTATATGTTGAGAAGATGACTGGATATCCTTTGTCACAAAATTGACTTATGCTTTGCAAATTGTATTTGAGGCCTTTAACATAAGAGACGTCAGATATCTCAATGTTGCCTTTTATCAGCTTTCCACTTGCTACAATCTTGCCTTCCTTGCTGTCTCCAAAAGTAACTTTCGGATCATCCACAACAACAGCATCAGTCAGCTCATGTGTGTTTCCACACATGTATCTTGAACAACCACTGTCCAAGTACCAAATCTTCTCTACTTTACTCCTACTCCTAATCCTAACCTACAAGACAAAATAAAAATTGTTCTAGGTACCCTTATAGAGAGGGTCCTGAAGGATTAGTTCCACCTTTGACAACCCAAAATGTTGAAGTCTTAGGCTTTTGATTTTTGGCAGGAGCATGAACAGTTCATGATCGGAAAAGTAATTTGATAAATTGGGTCAAATTCGATCGACTCCATTAACAACCGCGAGACAGATGTCATGTAAATTTTATACTCACCTTCAGGCTTAATTTTTCTTCCTCTTTCCGTTTTTTTCTTTTATTTTTTTATTTTCTTTATTGATGGGCCAAAATGAAAAAGAAAATAGACTAAAAAAGAAAAACCATTATTGGTCAACTGAGTCTAGACTTTTCTTCTCGTATTCTTTTACTATTTATAATTTCAACTCAGAGTACATAAATGAAAAAATCAGTATCTGAAACCTAAAATAAATAAAAAAAACCTAATATCCTCTCTTCCGAAAACCACTGCGATTAAGTATGGATCCTCAGCCAGAACCAGTTAGCTACATATGTGGAGGTACTTAATGGCTTTCCTTTATTCATAATTACGTTTACATGTTTCGTACAAATCAAAATTGAATTGGGGATTTTGCAGATTGCGGGCAAGACAACACGCTGAAAGCAGGGGATGTGATTCAGTGCCGTGAGTGCGGATATCGTATCCTCTACAAGAAACGTACCCGCAGAAGTAATTTATTTCTTCATGATTTTAAATTGATTTTACTTTTTGTACAGAATATCAACCCTAATTGCTCTTAGTTGTGTTTTTATATTGAAGCAGTTGTATGTCGGGCTCATAATATGTTAATTAATGTTTCTTGAATGAGATAAATAATTACTGCCTCCTAATGAATTCTTATTATAATTGAAACTTAATGGGAAAATTCTTGCCAAAACCTGACTTGTTTAAACCTTTCCAATCGCAAAGCAAGTGTATTGCACTTGGTTTGTGATTAATGAATCTTCTTTGTGGGTTATCAAATCCCAGACCAAGTGTGTTGCACTTGCCATATGAAAGTTTTAGGTTAGGCCAATTTGGGCAAGAACTATCTTTTAGTTCTTTGGATTCCTAGAATTTTGCGAATATTTAAGGTTATGTCATTTCACTTGCATTCTTTATTATATATTTTGTTCATATACATAGCCTTAGAAACTAAGTGGCCTAGTATCTAAATATGTAATTACAACAAGATATGATTACTAACTATTTTAAGCTGAAAATAAGAGTTCTAAGTTGGATTTGGAGGCAAAAGATAGTAAAGAAAGTGAGGAATATTGTTTGATATATATCACACTTAAATGTTATGAGCAACAATTGCGGCGTTTGATTTTACTTAGATTCTAAGGGAAAAAGATTGTCGCCTTTTTGTCTCTTTCCTATCTATTTCTGTTTTCCAGCATGTACTTCTGTGATTCCACATTGTTTACACTGGAAGCAACTCATTATTGTTTTCCAATCTGCCTCAACCCCACACCTTCGTAACTACAGAAACAGCAAACACGAACCCTACTTTAGTAAAATCACTGTCGTTACTTAAGTATTTTCCTACGTGTTCTTTTCACTGATTCAAATTCAAATTTAGATATTTCCTAATGATCTGGGCAGCGTATACAGTTTTGGTCATAACCATAGATTATACTAATTTTAAAGGTATATTTTTGCCTCATTGTGAATGCCTATAAAGGCTTCTAAATTCTAAAGAGGAACTCTTCATGATGACATCGATAGTTCTTTTAACAGATTGCTCCAAATAAGTGAGGAAATGGTATAACCATTTATAAACTATTCTTCCCTCAAAACTTTTATTACCAACTATGGTCAAAATTTGGTTTGAATCCTCGAAGACAAAAATGAACACTTAGTACGTATTTGAATTTTCTTGATTTGAAGAACCAATTAACTAAGTGATTTTATTTCCTGATTGAAGAGTATGCAGTGTTGTTGATTGTCATGTGCATTGTTGATGGCCATTTTTAATCTGTCCTCTGCAGTTGTCCAGTATGAAGCTCGTTAGAAAACCACTTCAAGAAAGATCTGATAGAGCATCATCAAGTGTTCTCCCATTTTACAACTGCATAATATCGTGTAATGATCTACAAGCTACTTCTGGGAACTATTGTTAATATGTGGACGTTCATTGTGTTCTAGTATTCTACATGTCTGTCATGTGAATTATTTTGGCTTTGTAAACATGGAAGTTGTACCATGAAAATGTTTTCTACGTTGTTGTAGTATATTTTTTGTTAAGCTAAATTTTCCCTTTGGTCTCTCCAACTCTCTCTAACATTCATTCTAGTCCCTCAACTATTAATGACATCACTTTGGCCCCTCATAACTATTCATCTTTTTCAATTGTACCATGTCGTGTTTTTTTTTAGTATATTTCTATCAATAGACCATTAACAACGCGCCTCATATTTATTAACGCACGTTGTCCCTTTCAATTATTTTTATAATATGAAGACATTAGCAGGGAAAATTCAAGACATTTTGCTTATGCCCCCCACCCTCCGCCTCCCCCCTCATATTTATTATTATATTATGGAACTATTTTGAAGTTAATAATTTGGTGCAACTGAAACATAAACTAACTGAAGGGGGCAATGTGGTGCAATTGATTATTGATGGGGCAAAGTGAGCATCCCAGATAGTTGGAGAGGCAAATTGGAATTTAACTTTTTGGTATCTACAATTACTTGTCTTGGCAGTTGACATGATTTAAAAATCGAAACTGAAGAAAAAATAATTTGTAAGATAATCACATACGCATTTGGTGAAGTTACAAGTTCACCTGCTCGGTTAAAAAAATTAAACAAAATTGGATGAAGACTTTATAACTAGTATTACTTTCCTTAAAATCAAGATAATGGAGTAGCCATCGGGCATTTCTCCAACTGGATGATCAATAATTTATAAGACTTGCTCTAGCAGTAAGGGTGGAGGTTCAAATTTCATTTGGAACTTGGATGGAAGCATTTTCACGAGTTTGTCTAAGGGTCATTCGTGGTCAAGACCCCTTTCTGCGGAGAATGTACAGCAGTACATGGTGGGATCCCGAAGATTGATTTACAACCTTTAGGGTTCTAGGACAAAGGTTCTGAGGGTCCATGATTAGTCTAGTGTAAGCTTGGACACCTAGGTATAAAAAAAAAATAAGATAATGGATCGAGTAGCCCCTTAATCGAACTATTAATGCTATTATTATTTTTTAAACACTTTTAGCAAATTTTGGAGAGGTGGTTTTGAAAATTTATCTTCTATGTAGGCAATAATGGAGTATATGCTATATTACGATAATATAATTTGTCTCATTTTTATATGGGAAGGAAAATATTTGACCTTCTTGTTTCGGTCAAACATGATTTAGCTACCTTCCTTTTATTGGTGTGATGAAACATGAACATTAGTGTGGAAATAACTAAGTTTTCATCATTGAGCTAAGTATTAAACCGTGTTTAGTAAATATTAATTAGTGCCAGATTACAATGGATAATGACAGTTCAAACAAAAGGATCTTCTAAACAGAAGTTTTAATATTTTTTTGTATATCGCTATCGTAGGTATGTAATATGTCAAATCTTGTAAAATCTTAGTTAAATTCACCTAGAAAATAACTGTATTCATTTTCAAATAATCGTTCGTAAGCACACAGGTAATACATTATTGAGTTGTCAAATAAATCATAATTTCGAATGACATTCCATAAAAACCCGAATCTCATTTAAGTTGTTGGAATATAATTACCATGTATAATTATATTCCATTTTCCCTGTATCTATATAATCTGCAGAGTGTACACTCTTACATTCACATATTTCTCTCTTTCTCTCTCAACTCTAAACTGCATTTTGTTCTCTTTTTCAAAAGCTTTATTATTTACATAGTCCATTTGTCTTTGAATTAGTCGGTGACCATTCAAGGTAAGTCGAGCGATGTACCTATTGTCTTCTAGTATATCAAAGCATTTCTCATATATATATATATATATATATGTATGTAAGTTGATGTATATATATATATGTATAAAATATATATCTATACATCAACTTATATATATATATATATTTTATACATATATATATATACATCAACTTACATACATATATATATATATATATATATATATATATATATACGAATTGACACTGTAAATAAATGTATACACATACACATTCGAATACACTTGCACGTGCACACAGCCACACACTCATGTGCTTATTATGGATACGTTTCCTTATTTATTTGTGCGTCTGTGAATTTGACTTTTGTTTATTCTAATTATATCTTATCTTGTTTTCTTTTTCTCTATTTTTTACTGTGTAGCTATCAGTTTCTATTAGTTTTATCAAAGAACAAAATGTCATCACTAAGATCAACTAGATCGAAGCAACTTCACGATTTGTATATGTATGTATATTGATATATATACATAAATTTGTATGTATATGTGAGTCTAATTATGTATGTACGTGGACCAATATAAGTAATTTTTTTGTCGATACATAATAATAATAATAATACGTGCATAGAGTATTTGTGATATCTGGTACACTTGCACTTGCACTTGCACTTGTGCGCTCACACACAAATCGAGGAACTTATTATGGATATGTTTGCTTCTTTAATTGTGCGATTGAGAATTTGATTTTATTTGTTCCAATGTGACTTTTAACTAGTCTTCTTTTTACCTTGCAGCTATTAATTTAATTAGCAAGGAATATAATGTCATCATTAGGGTCGTCTATACCGAATCAACTCCCAAACCTCGAGTGGCAAACCATAGTCCACCCCGAAACGAAGAATCTTGAGAACAAGGATTGTGAGAAGGTGAAAGAAGTTGAAGAAAAATACTTAGAAACAACAAAGTCATCATTCATAAAAGAAAATGAGAATATCAAATTATCACAGGACAATAAAGTTATTAATATAGGAGAAAAGGCAACCGACGATAAAACATATAAGAGATGGAATCTAAGGGATCGAAAGTCTATTCGATTACCTAAAAGCGCGAATGAAAAATGGGAGGAGAATGATAAACAACCAACTGTGACTAAAAAGAGTGGCAAAGGAAAGACAATAAAAGAATAAGATGAAAATAAGCCCAAGTTACCTAACTTCACTCTTGCGCTTAAAGTTGAAGAAATTTCAGAAGACATTTTTGCGATGACTGGGAAATTGCTTTCCAAGAAGATGAGGACGAGATCGAAGAATTTTCAAAGAAACATTGATGTAATGGACAATACATATTGCCTTTTATCATATACATGTTATAAATAGCTTTTTATTTGATGTTTAATTTTAAATTTTCTGCAGCTAATTTATCCTGGTGGATCTTTGGAAGTTATAACAGTTCAGAAGTATAAAGTCTCTGAAAATTCTAGAAAGGTATCTATATTTTTTCATAGTTGACATATTTTTGTTCATTATTACATAATACTCGTGATAATAAAAATGAAGTTCTACATTGATGTAACTTGTTATGATTTCAATAATTGTGCTTCTTGCAGGCGAAATACACTTATTAAGAGCGAACAATTGTTGTTCAACGTCGCATTGATTTTCTCATCAAGCTTGAGATTTAGTTTGAATTTGAGTTTATTGTGTACTGAATTGAATTATGGAAATTTATTGCTTCAATAAATTGTTTTTATTTTCAGCCCAAATTAAAGGCTTTAAGAAATTATCTAATTTTTGGATTTGTATGTAAAACTTTTGAGGTAAGAAACATGGAATTTTTGGAATTGGAAAAAGTTGTAATCAAGAAAAAAATGTATGAAAAAGATGTATGATGATGCATGATAAAATGGAAATAAGAACTATTCTTTTTTTTTTTTTAAACCATTTACATTTTATGCGATTGATTCTATAGCCGTTTCCTCTTGTATAAAACATGTTTCCCTTTTAAGCAGAGTTTTATAATATATATAGGTTGTACTATTGTAAGCACATAGGAAAAGTTGTTCTTTTGCAAAATGAAGAATAATAATAATAGAAAATGAATAGAAAGTAGATATAATTTATGCTATTTTTGGTTGGAATAAATGAGTAAAAGATTTCGAGAGATTTAATTTTTTCATACCAAACTTTTTCTTACTTAACACATTTAGTACCAAACATTCAAAAAAGACATATGTAACACCAAAATTGAAGGACCTTTTATATATTTCCTTTCTCTCTCAAATTTTGTGTTATTTATATGGTTGGAAAGCTGTTCACAAGAGATTTTTAATGGTACAAGTTTCAGTTCATGATACGCAATAAATAATCCGCAGAAAATTAAAAATATTTCGGAATATTAATCAAAATTAAATCATATCTCATACAAGCAATCATGCAACAATATTTTTCAAATATGATATAGGCACATAAGCATGCTATGGTAAAAAAATTAAAGCATAATTTTAACCATATCAAAAGTCATTATTAAAGCTCAAACAATTGTAAAAAGACCTTCAATTTTGGAATTAAATATGACTTTTTTGAAGGTTTGATACTAAATTTATATAGTAGGTAAAAATTGGTATGAAAAATACAATTTCCTCAAAATATTTCGTTTGGGTTGTACGGTAAGGTCTTTCGTCATGACCACGAAAATAAGAGTAGTATGTAGTGTAATCAACTAATGAATTATGTAATGTTATTTTGTTTTTGTGTTTGCTTTTGTGTGTGTTTGAAACTGAGACTGAACTAGTTTGAATGGCTGAATGAATTAAATTCTAGTTCAGCCTTTTTTATATATATTTTATTGTTTTTAGCTTTTTGAGTTGAGTTTAAAGAAACTTTTGAAAAATTCACTCGAAAAAGAAAGGAAGATATATGTATCAATGCTAATAATAATGTCTCAACGGGTGTAAAATACGAAGTTTAGATAAATACATAAATACTTTGTAACCAAAAAATGACAAATTAAATTATGTGCATAGTTTTCACGTCAAATATGCACTCGAAAGAAAAAATGTAACTTTTAATTTGAATAGCTATGCAACCCATCTTTCCACCACACTTCAAGGAAGCATACTCATACTTCAAGAAATATTATATTCATTAGATGCCAAAAAAAAAAAAATTAGTTCCTCGAGGATTTTTATCCATTTCGAGGCGTGTCAAATACATTAAGTAGGAACCTTTCCCAAAAGGAATTTAAACCTTGATTCGCTACTTTCTAATTACTAGTCTCTTTCATTAGACTAATCATAACATGCGATGTGGATATAACAAGACAAATATTTTTTTCATTGTCAGCGCGTAAAATATACACATATTTATGTAGTGACGGTTATATGGATGTAAATCATTTAGTCCACTCTTCCAAGTCACACAGATCTTGGGTTATACTATAATCACAAAGTTTACAGTATTCTCTGCTTGCGTCGAACAACAAATGAAACGATCACAAGTGCGCAATAGGAAATCACAAAGAAGACCTATTCTACAGAGATTTATCACTCACAAAGACGGATAAGAACTCCTCACAACACTCTCTTTTACACAGATTCACTCAGAAAATGTATTCGTTTAGCTTCAACAAACTTCTGTTAACAAATGACTTCAGCTGGTGAGTGAGCTGTTCTTGAGCTTCTTGAGACTTAGAAAATATTCTGCTTCGTAAATAATCTCTCTGATGTTGTGTTATTCTTTTCTCTTCGTCTCTTCAGCTATTTATACTCACAGATTCAAAAAGTGTCCGTTGAAGGGAGACACAATTTGAATTTCTTGGTTTCTGGTCCTTAATCTCCGCGAACGGCTCTCTGCACAGTGACAATACTGCAGACTGTACTTTCTGTCAGGCAACATTTAATGCACCGAGCTGATATGAGGTATTTCTTCAATCATTTGCCATTAATATCCTCGGACTTCAGCATTTATTACTCCAGGGGCATTTATTGTCGTTGGGACGACTTCCTGATCCTTTCCACCTGGCTGATGAGAACACATGTCTGATGACTGAACATAACTGATCCCAAACTTGAACAAATCTGATTTGAGTCGGCTGATCTTCACCAGTCTAATTTATTTCCTTCAGTAGATCAGTAGTCTTTTGGACCTTGAATATTTGACCCTTCTGATTTGTCTTCTTACTTGGTCAAAATTCTTCTAAGGGTTTTAACTAAGTTTTCTATACTTAGCTGATCTTGATGTATTTTGGAAATCATCAAAACCTCCCTTAACTCTTTTAACTTCAATACACTCTATCTTCATCTTCATCCAACAATTTCCCCCTTTTTGATGATGACAAAACTTCAGCTAAGTACCTCTTACCTATACTAAAGTTTTAGTCCTCAAAATTTCTGTGATAGAAATGTATGTTGGAGTAAAAATTTGAACTTTTATAAATGATTTGAAAAGATTACAAGTTACAAGTTTTTCAGATGAGATAACTAAAAGGAAAATAAAGTAAACTGATTACAATGAATAATATATTCTAATCATCGGCTTCTTCACTTCCTTCTTCAACTGCCTCATAATATTCATACTCTGATTCATCATCATCATCATCTTCATCAATTTCATCATCAGCAAGTAGATTTGCCTTGGCAGCTTCCATCTTCTGTTTGATTTCTTGTTCACGTTTCAGCTCCTTTTCTGCTTCATCAATCCCTTCTCTTCAAACGCTCTGTGTTCTTGTACTTGGTGAATGGTTCCAGTTGCTCTTCAGGAGTGTCTGTAGTTGCAGCCAATTCTTTATCAGACTTGACTGGTCCTTCAGGTTCTTCTTCAGCAGCTTCCTTGCCATCAACCTTTCCATCTTCTTCAGCAGCATCAGTTTCCTTGGTTTCAGCTTCTCCATTTCCTTCAGCCTTTTCTTCAAGTGCTTGGTTCTCTGGCTCTTTTGGTTATTCTTGAGCAGCAGCAGAGTCTTCAACAGCAGCTTGAACGGTTGTCTCTTCCCTTTTCTCTTTCCCCTTTTTGTCATCATCAGGGTTAACAGGAGGGTTGAGTCCAACAACTTGGATCTTGGCAGCAGCACACAAGGTCTTGATGTTCTGGTTCATTAAGTATTGGCTTGAGTTGAGATGATTTAGAGCAGTAGTGATATTGTCAGCTTGATCATTGATGCAGTCAATGTTGAGTTGCAAGGTAGAGATTTCCTCATCAATTTTGGTGGCAGTTTTGTGAACTTCTTCTACCAACAAATGATTCTTTGTAGTCTCCTCATCATCAACTTTGATGAATGTGTTTGTGAGATGAGCAATACTATCTTCATTTCTCTTCAAAGCAGCATGAAGATGTCCAACATCAGCTTTGACATTTTCAATGCTTCTGTTCATGTCCAAGATACTATGTGTCATCCTCAGAGTATTGTCTTTAGGCAGTGGGAAATTGTCTATGACATCCTTAACCATTTTTGTAGTCTCTTTCTGCATTTGCTTCATCTGTAGTCTGTTCCTCTCTTCCATTTAATTCAAGGAATTTTCAAGCATCATTTGGAAGGCTTCCATCAGTGATGAGTGCATATCAGCTGTTGGAATAGGAGTTGATGCAGTTTGATCTTCTTCCTGTTGAACAGGAGTGTCTTTCAGATCAGCTTATTCTTCAGGCTTTTCCTTAGCAGTCCACTCAATGGCTAAGGGCTCTTTTGCAGCAGCAGTCTGATCTGTGACATCTTCAAAGATCTTATTAACAATTGTGCCATCATCAGTGAAAACAGTAGTCTGGCGGATTCTCCTTACAACAGGCAGACTATTTGCAGCAGATGTCTTCACTTTAGGCAACTCTTGATAATCTTTTATCTCTTTGCCAAATGTGATCTGCTGTATACTAGGCATAGCAGGAAGATCACTTGGAGAACCTGGTTCATATCTTGATCTTTTAGTCCATTTCTCCAAGGCAGTATGAACAACAATTTGCACAGCCCGTTTGATGAGATCATCTTGCCTTCTTCTTTTGGCTGGCAAAGCATTAGAGATGGTCTTGGCTTCTGCAGTGGCATATTCTTGTGCATATTTGTGCATCACATCTCTGACATAATCAGGATCCAGTACTTTAGTGATTGAAGAAGTTTGCAACCAGCTGAGGACCCACTTATCCTCATCAGCAAACTCTCTCCAACTCTGGATTTCTTCAACAGACTTGTTCATCCTAAAATCTCTCCATCTGATGTATCTTTCCTTTTCTTGGATGAATAAAGTTTTACGCTGCAGCTTCTGATCAATATCAGCCAAGGCAGCATCAAATCTGTTGAAAACAGCAGGGTCATTATTGACAATATCAAAGGCTTTGCTAACTTCAAACCTTTTATTTTCAGGTATTTCACTAGCAGGCATTTTCTTCTTTGCGTTCATTGATTCTCCAATCTTAATGCCACCAGCTACGTTAAGACCATGATAATCTTTCTTGCTGAGCTCAAGCACAAGTGCTAATTCTGCATCTTCAGCAGCTTTGCGTTCAGCCTCAGACTTTTTTCTTCTTTGTTCTTCTTTTTAAGCCTCGATCTTGCTAAGTTCAATAACTCTTTGCTCTTCTTGATCATCCCTCTTCCTCTGCTCTGCTTCTTCCCTCTTTCTTTTATCAGCAGCAGACACTTTCTTCCTTTTGATGACAATCTTTCTCTTCCCTTTCTTCTTGTCAGCTATCTGTGCTTCTTGGGTAGCAGAAGGTTCAGGAACAGCAGATGCAAGTGGTGCAACTGCAACAGGAATGATGATCTGCACTTCAGGATCATCATGAGCACTACAAAAAAAAGCATTTTATGTGACGAAATATTTCGTCATTAAACACAAGTTTTTCGTCACGACAGGTTTACGTGACAAATAAATTCGTTGCAAGGTTCGTCACATAGGCCCCGTCAAATAAAGTCTGATGTGACAAAACTCATATTCGTCACGTAAGAGTGCGACGAAATTTTTCTCGTCACAAAAAAATAATGTTTCGCGACGATAGATTTGTCACATATGCTCAGAGAAATTGTCAGCGAAACTGGGTTTCGTCACAACAAAGATGATTTTCACAAAGCTTTGTGTGACGATTTTAGTTGTCGTCTAAAAAACTAGCCTGTTATGACAAATTATTTTGTCACAAAAAATGTTAGCTCGAAATTCTTCACATCTTTTGTGCCAATATATTTTGTCACAAAAAATAGCCTTTATGAGAAACTATTTTGTCACAAAATATATTAATTTAAAATTCTACAAATGCTTATATGACAATATAATTTGTCACTATAAATTTTACCATTAATGAACCTAATAGAAATCAAAATTTACATTTTTCACCTCATTGGTAATTAAATTAAAACAGTAATATTACAAAAACTAAAATTGATTATCAAAATGACAATAACAACCAACTTACATAGTCTTTTAAGTTAAAAAATGAAAATAATATTCATATTCAAGCGTATATCTCACCAACTACTTTAAACAAAATGATAGCACTTGTCAACAACCTACTAAGTTTCACAAAAAGGAATTCAAAAACAAATTTTTGAACCCAAACTTCCAAAACTCAGAACACATGTTAATTTCAATATCTTGAACTTCTAGCATTTGAAGCCTCTAAACATAGCTCCACCACGTTTTTCATTAGCTATCCGAAGTAGCAATAGTATTTTCTGCATGAAGACCACACTTTAATTAGTAAAACACATAACATAGTTAAACAAATTCTACCTTATCCCATTAAGTATATCAAATAGCAAATTATTCATTGAGCTTTCAAAGCCAACAATTCATATCAAATCTAAATAGACGAAAAGATGACTATTGAGTCATATTGTTTATTTAACCCCATATAGAACATTCTCTACCACCAAATTATGCAAATAAAAGATAATTATGTTATCCAAAACCTCATCCATTTATGTCACGAAGTAAGGCTAACTTGGACTTAAATAATTTGAATCCATGACTCACAAAACAATCTATACATATATGAAATAAAGGACTAACTTCATAAAACTTAATAATCAATTAATTAACATGCATGTTAGTGATCAGCCCCAATATCTAAGATTTAATGATTTCCCAAACTCCTTTACACTTGAAGATTAAATCGACAAATAGTATGTATTCTTACCATGTACAATTTGGTGTAGTATTGTTGCCTTGCACCCTTAACCAAAGTTGTTACATTTGTTGCATTTATTCAGCAGAAGAACGGTCAATACTCAACAGCCAGAAGAGAATTATTTCGCCATAGTTCTTATATTGGTTGACCTTTAGGAAAAATCTGATCTTTAAGCCACATGTAAATGGGAACCAGAACATAGTAAGTTGCTGCCATAGCACCAAGAAGAAACCGCATGAAAAATACAACTGGGTTTAAGGGTTTTGATACATCCTCTTCCTCAGGACCAAGCTGCCAAAAAAAAAAATCATATTCAGTGAACTTTTATAAGATTTAGTGATTTACCAATATCAACTAGTAGTGTAAAACCTTCAGTTTAAATACATGAATATCTTTGCTGATTTTCATAAAGGTTCTAAGAAAAGCTAAAGTGGTTGCTAACATGAGAAATCCATAGTTTTTTAGATCAACAAGTGCTTTCTTCTCTTTTAACTCAATTGCCACCTGCAACATACAAGAAAGTCACAAAATAATAACAAGAGAAAAACGGAGACAAGTTGAGAATCCAAAACTATGTAATTCATGCTACATATGTCTAGATAAACTTTTGGAAGTTTAGCAGGTAAAATAAAGCTCCAATATCCAGCAAAAAAGAACGGTAAGTAGCATAACGAGCCTAACCGCTCGCCCATATTAAATAACGGCATTTAATGTAACAATCTTGCAATATACCTTCCAGCAGATAAATATACCTATGGAAAAACAAGAGTAAAAGAAAGTCAATTTAACAAACACCTTACACTCAACAATATACCTTCCAGCAGATATATATCTATCAGCATAAACGGTTTCGAACGGAAGATCCTCAGCATCCCCTTCAATTATTTTACATTCATTCAGTGGCTCCTTCTCCTTAGCTTTTGCAAGTTGATGAGGAGACTTGATCAAGAATTGTAACATTTTTTGCATCCACGTGTTTAACTATCCCTAGAGTAGTGAACCCAGTTCCGCCGCCAACATCCACCACCGTCAGATCCGGACTGTTTAAATCGGCCGGCTCCAAAGCTGAATCGGCCTGGCTATATTCTTCCTTCTCAATTTATGAAATAAAATCACTCAATCGGCCGGGCTATATTCTTCCTTCTCAATTTAGTGAAAGCTCACCTACAAATACAAATGTGAGAATCGTGAAATTAAAAAATAAGCTTAGAAAGGGAGAGTAGAGTGAATTAATTCCAGAATGTACCCAAAAAGTAAACTTAATTTCAATGGGAATCATTTCTTGAGAGAGAAATTTCTTGAGAGATAGAAGACGGCATTTTGGGGAAGAAAACAATTGGAAGTGGAAAGGTCTAGATTTTACTTATCTCAATATAAGATTTAAGGGACAAAATAGTAATTTTGTGATATAACAATGAAAAGGAGGGAAGAAATGAAAAAAAACCGGGAGCTTTTTTTGGGTAATGTAAAATTGAAATTTTCATTAATTGTTTAAAAAAGTTAAATTAAATGAAAATGACCCTTGATCATTATAAAATAATCTGTTCTTGTATATTGTCTACTAACATGTGTTATTAATTATAATTGAGTTAATAGTAATTTGCCACTATAAAAATACATAATATTTAATTTAGCCCGATGTGATTTAAAATAGCGATTTATCCATTATGAAAATTTTAATGAAGCAATTTAATTAGCCCATTCAGTCGGAGAGCGTAACTCGCTTTTCGAAATTGAGAGTTTGCATAAGAAGTATTTTGTAACATATAGAGGTAGATCGCCATATTTATCATAACAAAAGGGGTAAATTATTACATTATCGTAACACAAGAGGTAAAGTGTCACATCTAAAAATGTCAAGGAGGCGGTGTGAAACATATATAAATTAACGGAAGGAGAGGGGTAAAGTGATATTTTTCAAATCACAAAAAGGTAAATTGAACATTATGGTTATCACTTAGGGGGAGGGGTAAATTGCCATTAATTCATTCCTTTAGTAAAAATATTTAATAAATTTGATTCAACTATCATTCTAAAATAAGTGAAAAATAGTATGATATGAAATAAATTAGAATCGAAAATCACATTGTGCATAATTTGAATTGGCCATGCATTGGTATGTTATTTAATGGCGTAGCCGAGAGCTGCAATACATCACTCACTAGTAATTATGTCTTAGTATTACTGTGATACTTACACCGCCTAATATAAATATGAATAAAACTAAGGGAAAATTGTTTTTTTTGGTATCATAGGATAGACTGACTTGCACTTTTGGTACCACTGGATATGAAAATGCAAATTTGGTACCATAGGATAGGTTTTCATTGGAATTTTGGTACCAAGCCCAATTTTTCTACAAAGTTAATGGCAAATTACCCCCTACTAAATGCATAATGTTCAATTTAACCGCTCCTGGTTTAAAAAAGAGCATTTTACCCCCTTGAAATTTTGTAAAAATTTCACATCGCCTCCCTGATATTTTTAAAGGCGGCACTTAATTCACTTTTATTATGATAATGTGATTTTTTACTCATTTTGTTATGATAAATGTGGCAATTTATCCCCCTATGTTAAATAAAATAGTTTGCATGCATACTCTCAATTTCGGCAAGTGAGTTACAATCTCCGACTGAAGGGGGTAAATTGCTTCATTAAAATTTTACAAGGGGTAAACTGATTTTTTTCAAATTATAGAGGGATATATTGAACATTATGCATTTCATAGGGGGTAAATTGCCATTAACTTTGTAGAAAATTGGGTTTGGTACCAAAATTGCGATGAAAACATATCCTATGGTACCAAATTTGCATTTTCGTATCCAATGGTACCAAAAGTGCAAATCACCCTATCCTATGGTACTAAAAAAACAATTTTCCCATAAAAGTAATTAAAACGTACAAATCCATATTAAATGTCTCACCAATTTTTTCACTAACATCGTCAATCGATTTAACCCCTTTTTATATATTAAATCCATTAAATGTTTAAGTGGCCAAAAATAAATGTTTAAATCGATTAAAAAATGATATACTATTAATCAATTAAAATTGGTGCAAATTGCAATATATAATTGATATGATATGCATTTAGCTAAGAAAATTTATATTTTACGTAGTTATTAGAATTCAATTATGTAAAATCTTAATACTTACATGTGCACACCACAGAATTTAAGGTCATAGCTTAAGTGATAATAGTCTAATTCTGTCACATAAATAAAAGGAAAAATTAGAAATGAGGGAATTATTATTCTAGATAACAATTTCTGAATTTAAGAGAATTTAAGAATGGAGTGAAATTTTCGGAGGGAATAAAACAATTTCATGTGACAATAAATATGTTTGTCACATAAGTTGAAGGTTGTGTGACGAAGTCAAACATTGTCGCAAGAAACATCAGTTTATGTGACGAAATACAAATATGTCGCATGAAGTCTTTCGTTTACGTGACATTATGTGTTTTGTCACATAAAATACAATTTTAAGCGGCGAATTAATTTTTGTCGCTTCAAAACTTCGTTTATGTGACAAAATTCACCTTTGTCACATAAAACATAAGTTTATGCGACGAAATGACAAATCGTCACATGAGTTTTATTTTATGTGACGAAAAACACAGTCGTCACGATAGACAAATATCTTGGGACGAATTTCAGATTCGTCACCAAAAAATTGTCACATAAAATGCTTTTTTTTGTAGTGGAGGTTTGGCAACCTCAGCTGTTGGTGCGGTTGAAGTAGTCTGTGGAGCAGTTTGATCAGCAACAACAGACTCTTCTTCAGCTCCAGCAGGCCTCTTAGCTGGACTTTGTCTGACTGAGTCTGAGGGCTTAGCAGGAGATGGTTCAAAAACCACTTTCCTCTTAGCAGACTTCTTTGTAGCAGGCTTCTCTTTGACAGGTTTGGAAGCAGCAGTGTCTCTCAACTGGCTTCTAGTCCTCTTTGCTACTTTGTCAGCAGACATTTCTTCTGACACTGTTCTTGATGGAGAATCAACTGATATCTCCAAAACTTCATCAGTAACCTTCTTTATGGCAGCGTCAGCAGCAGCTTGCTTTTTCTTGTCTGTTCTGGCTTGAACAGCAGGCTTTGCTGTTTGAACAGACTTCCTTTGCCTCTTTGCAGGAACCTTGTCCTTAGGTTCTTCAGCTTCTTCCTCTTCATCATTTTTCCTCTTAGTTACTCCCTTAACAGCTTGATATGTAGCCATAGCTTTGGCATTGTGAATCTCCTTTCCATGGGTCATTCCACATTCCAGCTGATAAAACAGGTAACTCAGAGTAATCATGTGATTGGTTTGCTTCTTCTGGTGAAAGTGCGCCAGAATATACCAGATCACAACAGACTAGTTCACCTCATAGCCGTAGTAAATGACCATCATTATGCAGTAGCGTTTCATGGTGACACTGTCTAGAGATAAGGTACAATTCTCTATCAGCTTTGAGACCATATCAGCCATGCGCATATTAATCCTTCAGTTGTTTCTTCTTTATGTTGCCAGACATGACTTCTCCTTCCTTGGCACAGATTGCCCAGAACTCATGGATCTTGTCTTCTGCCATAGAAGACACATCAGTTCTTCCCTGATTTGACAGTCCAAATTTTTCGTGCAACAGAGCAGGAGTGATGACGACTGCTTTTCCTCCGACAGTAGCTTTGATTTCTCATTTTTCAAAATCAACATCGTCCTTAGCATTGTAGTACTCCATTATTTGATCCTTCCAGACCATTTCTTCATGAGATTCCATGAACTTCACAAGTGTTGCAGCCTTGAACTTCTCCAAGATTTCTTTCATTACAGGGGTGCCAGAATGGTGATATGTATCATAAACTAGATACATACCTTCAGTTTTAGCTTCTTGTTGATGAGTCATTTTGATTATGTGGAAGATTAGAGAAAATACAAGAAATTTTGCAGAATTGAAAGCAAGAATTTCCCACAAATGCGTTTGAATATTTTTGGGTGCGTAAAGAATCACAAAGCTGATCAGATCTGAATTTATAGAGGTTAGGGTATTTCGGTTTCCGTGATATACGCTAACTGTTAGATACATTTTGTGTCAGTTCTGATCGTGGGGCGTCAGTTACGCGGTTCAAAATTTAAAAAGCATTAAATGTCAGGAGGGAATGCGAACCTCCTCAGTATACTTGTAAAAGCACGTTTTTGAATAATACGTTTTTAACACAACAGAGCTTTTACATAGTTGATCAGACGAGTAAATAACTACTTATCTGATAGGACTTGTGTTCTGATGACAGACCGTCATCAGTGAAAGCCAATAACTGATAACCTTCCTCGGCTGTTTGTCCATCCAGCTAGATAATTAATCTTCAGTCTTCAAATTTTAGATCTTCTGATGAAAACGTAATTTCAACTAACTTTCATCAACATATTTCATCTTTTAATCAGAAGTACCGCTAGTCTTACACGTTCCCCCTGAGTTTAAGAATCCATAAGTTAACTAGTCTGTTGAGAGTTAATCTTGAAGATAATAAGATGAGTAAGCTGATGAACTTCAGTCTTCTGTTGAGTTCCCCCTCAGCTTATGCATCCAACTTTAGTAGACCTAGTTCAGCTCTTAAAGTCGAAAACCTTGCATCACTTAGAGGTTTTGTGAAGATGTCAGCGATCTGATTATCAGTATGAACTTTTTCTATTATGACATTTCCTTTTTCCACATGATCTCTTATGAAGTGATGTTTGATCTCTATATGTTTAGTCCTTGAATGACTTGTAATGTTTTGAGAAGAGAGATTGCACTTGTATTGTCAGAGTAGATAGGTATTCCACTGATTCTAACGTTGTAATCTTCTAGTTGATGCTTCAACCAAAGTATTTGTGCACAGCAAGCTCCAGCAGCTATGTACTCAGCTTCAGCAGTAGATATGTATACTGAAGTCTGTTTCTTACTCATCCATGAGATCAGGCGACTACCTAAAAATTGACAGGCACCTATTGTGCTCTTCCTATCAATTTTGCAGCCAGCAAGGTCAGAATCTGAATAACCAATAAGTTCAAATCTAGATTCTCTAGGATACCATAATCCCAAATCTTGAGTGCCTTTAAGGTATTTGAGTATTCTTTTTGCAGCTAGGAGATGAGATTCCTTAGGATTTGATTGATATCTCGCACAAACCCCAACATAGTACATGATATCAGTTCTTCCTCTTCATCATTTTTCCTCTTAGTTACTCCCTTAACAGCTTGATATGTAGCCATAGCTTTGGCATTGTGAATCTCCTTTCCATGGGTCATTCCACATTCTAGCTGATAAAACAGGTAACTCAGAGTAATCATGTGATTGGTTTGCTTCTTCTGGTGAAAGTGCGCCAGAATATACCAGATCACAACAGACTAGTTCACCTCATAGCCGTAGTAAATGACCATCATTATGCAGTAGCGTTTCATGGTGACAGTGTCTAGAGATAAGGTACAATTCTCTATCAGCTTTGAGACCATATCAGCCATGCGCATATTCATCCTTCAGTTGTTTCTTCTTTATGTTGCCAGACATGACTTCTCCTTCCTTGGCACAGATTGCCCAGAACTCATGGATCTTGTCTTCTGCCATAGAAGACACATCAGTTCTTCCTTGATTTGACAGTCCAAATTTTTCGTGCAATAGAGCAGGAGTGATGACGACTGCTTTTCCTCCGACAGTAGCTTGGATTTCTCATTTTTCAAAATCAACAGCGTCCTTAGCATTGTAGTACTCCATTATTTGATCCTTCCAGACCATTTCTTCATGAGATTCCATGAACTTCACAAGTGTTGCAGCCTTGAACTTCTCCAAGATTCCTTTAATTAAAAGAAAATCATATAGGGTATCATACCATGCTCTTGGAGCCTGTTTCAGTCCATAGAGGGCTTTCTTCAAACGATACACCTTGTCTCCTTCATTATAAGCTTCAAATCCAGGAGGTTGTTCAACATACACTTCTTCTTGCAACTCTCCATTGAGAAAAGCTGATTTCACATCCATTTGATAGTCTGTGAAATTTTTGTGAGCATCATAAGCAAGAAAGAGTCTGATTGCCTCTAGTCTTGCTACTGGTGCAAAAGTTTCATCAAAGTCAATACCTTCTTCTTGGCAATAACCCTTGGCAGCTAATCTTGCTTTGTTTCTGGTGACAACACCATCTTCATTCATTTTATTCCTGAATACACATTTAGTGACAATTACCCTTTGATGACTTGGTCTAGGAACTAAGTACCAGACTTCATTCCTTTCAAATTGATTCAGCTCTTCTTGCATAGCTTCAATCCAATTTGAATCATTAAGAGCTTCTTCAATCTGTTTAGGCTCTATTTGAGATAGGAAGCTGACGAACATTGCATCACTTGTAGCAACTCTCCTTGTCTTTACTCTATCCAAAGGACCACCAATCACCAACTCTGGTGGGTGATTCTTGAGCCATCTAAGATCAGGTTGCAAATCTGAATGTTGTCCTTTGTTTTGATCTTGCAATACTACTGTCGGAGTTCCAGTAGCAGTCTGTTGAACAGCAGTTGTCTGTTGAACAGTCTCTGGTCTGTCAGCTGTTTGCAACTCTTTTGTTAGACAATCAGCAGTGTGATTTTAAACAGCACTTGAGTTGGCAGCTGAGTTGAGATCAGGTAGTATAATGGGTATATACTCTTCATTTCTTTCAACACTCAATTTCTGAAAATCAGTAGACAGATTTTGATCAGTACTTTGATTCTTTTCAGAAGATTGATTAAGTTCATCAAATACTACATGAATGGATTCTTCTACAAGTAAAGTTCTTTTGTTAAAGACTCTATAAGCTTTACTAACAGTAGAGTATCCTACAAATACTGCTTCATCAGCCTTCTCTACTAAAGTAGTAAGGTGATTTTTCCCATTGTTTAAAACAAAGCATTTACAACCAAAAATTCTAAAGTAATGAATGTTTGGCTTCCTGTTGTTCCAATCTTCATATGGAGTCTTGTTTTGGTGTTTGTTGATCATGCATCTGTTTTGGGTAAAGCATGCTGTATTTGTTGCTTCTGCCCAAAATCTTTGAGGCAGCTTTGCTTCAGCTATCATCGTTCTGGTAGCTTCTTTCAGAGTTCTGTTTCTCCTTTCAGCAACTCCGTTCTATTAAGGGGTTCAGGCAGCAGAGTATTCGTGACTGATTCCTCTGACATTACAATACTCTTCAATAGTAGAGTTTGTAAGTTCAGTCCCTCTATCTGATATGATCTTCAATATCTTCGTACTCTTCTTATTCTGGATCAGTTCCATCAGATTTGTAAGATGCTCCTTGGATTTACTTTTCTTCTTCATGAAAATCACCCAAGTGTATTTTGAATAGTCATCCACAACAGCTAGGCAGTACTTCTTTCCACCATTGCTGATTGGATCAATGGGTCTAAATAAGTCCATATGTAGCAGCTTCAAGATCCTTCCAGATGATAGGTGCTTCTTGCTTTTGAATGATGACTTGATTTGTTTACCCTTCTGACAGGCATCACAGAGCTTATCTTTGCTTATGACTGTTTTTGGAATTCCTTCTACCAGATTATTTTTGATAAGTCTGTTGATGGTCTTGAAATTCACATGATTCATTCTTTTGTGCCACAGCCAACTGACTTCACTTGGTGTTGATGACACCAAACAAATACTTGAACTCTTGTCAACAGAATTTCAGTCCACTGTGTCGACATTTCCTTGTCGTCTTCCAGATAAAATTACCTTCTTTGTACCAATCTGTTCAACATAGCACTTATCTGTTGAGAAGATGACTGAATATCCTTTGTCACAAAATTGACTTATGCTCAGCAAATTGTATTTGAGGCCTTTAACATAAGAGACGTCAGATATCTCAATGTTGCCTTTTATCAGCTTTCCACTTGCTACAATCTTGCCTTCCTTGCTGTCTCCAAAAGTAACTTTAGGATCATCCATAGCAACAGCTTCAGTCAGCTCATGTATGTTTCCACACATGTATCTTGAACAACCACTGTCCAAGTACCAAATCTTCTCTACTTTACTCCTACTCCTAATCCTAACCTACAAAACAAAATAAAAATTGTTCTAGGTACCCTTATAGAGAGGGTTCTAAAGGATTAGTTCCACCTTTGACAACCCAAGATGTTGAAGTCTTAGGCTTCTTAGGTTTCTGATTTTTGGCAGGAGCATGAACAGTTTCATCTTTATCACGTTTATTAGGTTTTCTATGTTGTTGATAATCATCATAATAAGGATAATGTTCATAAGCAGAATAAGATGCATGATAAGCAGGATATGCATGCATTGGATGAGCAGGATATGGTGCATAGTAAGTTAGAAATTGAGGTGCATGATACATAGGAGGATATGCAGCAGTTTGCACATAATAAGACTCATTTCCATACCAAGCATTTTGATTTTTCTTGTTTTTATGCTTCTTTGGTTTACTAGATGCTTGCTCATTAACATACGACTTAGTTTTACTAGTTTTATTGGTTTTAACCTTATCAGAAGACTTCCTAGTACTCTTCTGTTTGGTTTTACCAGTCTGTTTACCTACACTAGGCTCTTTGATGTTTTTAGCCTTAGAAGTTTTCTTCTCCTTTAACACTTTCTCAGGTGAAGCAGTTTTAGTAGTCTGAACATACAAAATGACCTTACTGTTGTCAGCTAATACAAATTTTTCAGTAAGGTTCTGTTTTAACTTATCCTGTTCTAAAGGTGTCTTCTGTTTACTAGAGATAAGAGTGGATGCAACAGATGACTTTTCATGAGACTCAATTATCTTTTCAAGTTCCATGATTTTACCCTTATGTACTTCATATTCAGCTTTCAGAGATTCATTCTCTTGCTCAAGCAGTTTATACTTAGCTTATTCTTTTGGCTTTTCAGCTTTAAGTTTCAGTGAACTGTTTTGCTCTCTTAGCAATATCATCTCTTCCTTAAGCTTAGTAAATGCTTCAGCAATAGTAGTATTGTTAAGCATCATTTGTTCAAATGAATTAAATAATTCATTATCAAGAGGAGTTACCTCATCGTCCTCAGAGTTATCAGATTACTTGGCCATCAGGCATAGAAGAGCACGACTCTCTTCTTCAGAAGACTCTTCATCAGAAGTGTCTGAGTCTGAATCTGATGAGTAGATAGCAGCCAGCTTCTCAGCTTCCGCTAACAGCACCTTGCCTTTCTGATGCTTTCTTTCTTTTCTGATTCTCTTTTTCTCTTCCGTGTACTTCTCAGCTTTAGGATATGGGCAGTCTCTGATGAAATGACTCAATTTCCTGCAATTGTAACACATCATTTTGGATTTATAAGAATCCTTATCTTGAGAAGAAGAAGTAGGGTTAGAAGTAGAAGCATTGTTGTATTTGTTCTTCATTTTTCTTTTGTGGAACTTCTTGAAGTTGTTCATCAGCAATGCAACGTCTCCAGCTGTGTACTGCTTTTTGTTGAGTATTGTGGCTTCATCAGATGAGTCCACATCTTTTCTTTTGTACGCTGGTCTTCTGGGAATTTCAGCAGCAACCATGGCAGCTGTGAGACTTGAAGTTGAGGTTTCTTCAACACCCATTCTAGGCAGTTTATACTCATACGCCTTGAGTACTGAGAACAGCTCGGTGAGTGAGATCTTTCCTAAATCTCTTGACTCTTCCATAGCTGTTACATTCATGTTGAACTTTGGAAGTAGAGCCTTCAGCACTCTGATGGTTATCTCGTCTGTGAAGGTTTTTCCAAGCTTTAGAACTTCATTCAGTGTCCTTGTAAACCTTGTATCCATCTGGTCAATGGTTTCAGAAGACATCATCTTGAAGTTATCCAGCTTTTCCAGAGCAACACTCAGCTGATGCTCTTTGATGGCGTCGTTTCCTTCGCTCATATCACGAACCTTATCCCACATTTCTTTGGCAGTCTTGCAATGCTTGACTTTGTCAAATCTGTCATTGTCTAGGGCCTTGGTCATGATGAAACGGCCAACTTTATCCAGATTGAACAGCTTGATTTCTTCAGCTGTCATCTCGTGTAAATCTTTCTCCACCACTATATCAACTTCATCAACCTTGATAGTCTTAGTGAATTTGAATGGACCTTTGATGATACATGTGTACATGTTATTATTGTAGGCAGCTAAGAAGATCTCCATTCTTATCTTCCAATCCTCAAAACTCATGATACAATCCATTTTCGAAAAGTTTTTATTTTTAAAAAATATGCTCTTTTGAAAAAGTTTGAAAACCTTTGAAAAACACTAGGATCAAGCTCGTTGATCAGGCAGCTGATTCTAATGAACCACCTGCTTTGATACCACTTGTTGGTCCCAAGTGGTCAGATGACGTCTAGAAGGGGGGGGGGGGGGGGGTGAATAGACCTCTGAAACTTTTAATCAAATTTTAACTTTAAAACTTTTACTTAACCATAAGCAGACTAAGCTATTACAAAGCAGTAAGCTGACGAAGCTGGTCGCGAACAAATCTTTGAACAGCTTGGTTGACCACTAATCTGATAGCCACTTAGCTGATTTAGACAAAATCAGTTTTAATACCAGAATACTTGCAGCGGATATTATAAGTGTTTTTCACAAGCAAACTTGGTAGATTGAAAGATTTTATCCCCAGTTTTATCAAACTCCTTAAAAAAAATCTTTTCAAACAGTTTTATCAAGGTGTTTTTATGCAAACTGAAAATATGCAAGTAAAAATGCAAAGTAAAAACACAAGGATTTTTATAGTGGTTATATGGATGTAAATCCTTTAGTTCACTCTTCCAAGTCACACAGATCTTGGGTTATACTATAATCACAAAGTTTACAGTATACTCTGCTTGCGTCGAACAACAAATGAAACGACCACAAGTGCGCAATAGGAAATCACAAAGAAGACCTATTCTACAGAGACTTATCACTCACAAAGACGGATAAAAACTCCTCACAACACTCTCTTTTACATAGATTCACTAAGAAAATGTATTGGTTTAGCTTCAACAAGCTTCTGTTAACAAATGACTTCAGCAGGTGAGTGAGCTGTTCTTGAGCTTCTTGAGACTTAGAAAATATTCTGCTTCGTAAATAATCTCTCAGATGTTGTGTTCTTCTTTTCTCTTCGTCTTTTCATCTATTTATACTCACATATTCAAAAAGTGTCCGTTGAAGCGAGACAAAGTTTGAATTTCTTGGTTTCTGGTCCTTAATTTCCGCGACCGTCTCTCTGCACAGTGACAGTACTGCAGACTGTACTTTCTGTCAAGCAGCATTTAATGCATCGAGCTGATACGAGGTATTTCTTCAATCATTTGTCATTAATATCCTCGGACTTCAGCATTTATTACTCTAGGGGCATTTATTACCGTTGGGACGACTTCTTGATCCTTTCCACCTGGCTGATGAGAACACAGGTCTGATGACTGAACAGAACTTATCCCAAACTTGAACAAATCTGATTTGAGTCGGCTGATCTTCACCAGTCTGATTTATTTCCTTCAGCAGATCAGTAGTCTTCTAGACCTTGAATATTTGACCCTTCTGATTTGTCTTCTTACTTGGTCAAAATTCTTCTAAGGGTTTTAACTAAGTTTTCTGTACTTAGCTGATCTTGATGTATTTTGAAAATCATCAAAACCTCCCTTAACTCTTTTAACTTCAGTACACTCTATCTTCATCTTCATCCAACAGAGGGACTCGTATGCAGGTTCATATCATCAATAAATGATCCATTGACCCGACTTGATAGGTTGGGAATTTCTCCTATGGATTTCTGTGTGAAATTAATTCTGATAAAATCCTTGGCTAAGGTATCTGACGACTTTATGAAAGTAGCTCATTAATATTAAGTCGAAGAGAAGTATTTCTATATCAGAATGCATAAGGTCAAGACAAGGAAAAGGGGAACCGATGAAAAGTACGTACCCTTAAGTCTCGAGTGGGAGATCGATCGATGGAGAGATTATGTCATATATGGTAATTGTAAATGATTAATTCACTAGTGATTGGGCTCCATGGGCTTGTGGCCAGCTATCGACCGTGGGGTGTGGGAGAATTCCCGAATTGGCAGGGGTGCTAATTTTGGAATTATCAGTTGATAGAGTGTTCGATTGATTTAGAGTATTTAATACTCGAGTAATTAAATAAATATTTAATTATAACACATGGCCAATTATGTGGTGAACCTACGGGGGCATACACAATAAACATGAAGTGAAGCGAGGAAACGAAGAACAACTGGATCGACTGGGTCGACCCAATTGGAGCAGAAGAGATCCGATTGGAGTTGGATCGAAATTATGAATTAAATTGGAATTTAATTTGTGAGTTAATTAATTAAATTAGATTTAATTAATAATATAATTATTTAATTAAATAGGCTTAGAGTCTAATTTAATTAAATGAGAGAGTAATTAATTAATTGGGCCATTTAATTGAGAAATTAAATAAAGCCCCAATTAATTAAATCAGGAATGGGCCATGAATTAATTAGGAGACTTAGTATTCCAATTAAAAGGGTCATGGCCCATGTAGGAGAATTAGAAAACTTAAAGTCCTAGTCCTAGGAAGATTAGGATGATGAGATATCAATATAGATGAAACTATATGTCATATCTCATACACAACACAAGAAGCATAAAAATCTAAGTCTAGCAAAATTATCCCTCCCTCTCTCTCCCCAAATCGGCCGAATCACTTCTCCAATAGAAGTGATTTTTGTTTTTCGATTTTTGCTCCCATCTTGTTCTCTAATTGTAGATCTTGATAAATCCTATGTTCTAGCCGATTAGGATTTATTAAATTTCGTGATATTGTGGTGTATCAACCCGTAGAGGCGCAACAAGTGGGGCGCTCCATCAAGCTTGGGATCGAGTCAACCGAAGGGAGAAACGCAACAACTTTGGTGTCTGCTTGGATTTGCAAGGAGACAGGTATAGCTTAGATCTAAGTAATGACGGTCGTTTTATATTTATATATATATATATATATATATATATATATATATATATATATATATCCAGTTTTGTATCCTGGCAAGATTCTGTAAGAGGCCCTTAAAATTTTTTTATTTTCGCTGCCTGAAGGGCTGTCTATCTTACCGAATCCTAACAGAGCCCTACTGATTACTGGTTCGATCGGTATAACCGGTGTGACTTTATTATTATGTGTGTGTGTATATATATATATATATATATATATATATATATATATATATATATATATATATATATATATATATATATATATATATTATCTAAAATACAATTATAATTAAAAAAATTATCATTCTTTGTCAATATAAATTTTTATTGTTTCATGCAAATAATAAAAATGTCTTAAAATTAAGATGAATGTCAAAAATATAAATCTCAAGTATCCCTCGAAGATCATGATAGAATAGTGTCCTGCAAGCCAACTGTTTTGGCTGCAGTTCATTGAAAGGACCATTCAATTGGATTAATAAATGCATTTTATTATTATATGGTCATCTTTATCTTATGTAATAATTATCTACGCATAAGGATAGAATTCCTTAGATCACAGGGCTATGGGACAACCCGTGGACTAATCTCCAAGGCCGTGATCTAGAACATATTCAAGAGTCGCAGAATCAAATCGAGATAGGACATCGTCGGTTTCGGTTAGGCTCTCACTATTGTGTATACTCCAATGAACTGGAGAACGCTGGGTCCACGAGCGTGACTGGGATAGTCGATACACATAAGTGGGTGGCTTGCTGGGATGGCAAGTGCACTGAATACCCCAATTAGGAAATAACTCACCATGGAAGCGGTAGTCGCATATCGGGGATGAAGTTATTCCAGTTTACAATAGTATACGAGGAATGATCCCTAAATACTTGAGGTGATAGGGTTTATCTGGTGCTAGAACGTCTATACTTTGATGTGAGTTCCAACTGACTGGGGATTACCAGAAGGTCTCTGTGGACTCATGTTGGGTATAGAGGAACTCGTATGCAGGTTCATATCATCAACAAATGATCCATTGACCCGACTTGATAGGTTGGGAAATTCTCCTATGGATTTCTGTGAGAAATTAATTCTGGTAAAATCCTCAGCCGAGGTATCTGACGGCTTTATGTAAGTAGCTAATAAAGATTAAGTCAAAGAGAATTATTTCGAGACCAGAATGCATAAGGTCAAGACAAAAGAAAAAGGGGAACCGATGAAAGACCATACCCTTAAGTCTCGACTGGGAGATTGATCGATGGAGAGATTATGGCGTATATGGTAATTGTAAATGATAAAAGGTTCACTGAATTAATTCACCAGTGATTGGGCTCCATGGGCTTGTGGCCAGACATCGACCGTGGAGTGTGGGAGAATTCCTAAATTGGCAGGGGTGCTAATTTTGGAATGGTCAGTCGACAGAGTGTTCGACTGATTTAAAAGTATTTAATGCTTGAATAATTGAATTAATATTTAATTATAACCCACGGTCAATTATGTGGTGAACCTATGGGGGCATACACAATACACATGAAGCGAAAGCGAAGGAAAATGAAACAACTGGGTCGACCGAATCGACTGGGTCGATTGGGTCGACTGGGTCTGAAAAATCGACTAGGTCGACCCCATTGGAACAAATTGGATCCGATTGGAATTGGATCGAGATTATAAATTAAATTGGAATTTAATTTGTTTGTTAATTAATTAAATTAGATTTAGTTAATTATAGAAAGATTTAATTAGATAGACTTGGAGTCTTATTTAATTAATTGGGAGAGTTGTTAATTAATTGGGCTATTTGATTGGGAGATTAAATAAAGCCTGGTCAAATTAATTAACTGGACCATGAATTAATTAGGAAGACTTAGTCTTCTAATTAAAAGGGCCATGACCCATGTAGGAGACTTGGAGTCCTGGTCCTAGGAGGATTAGGTTAATGAGATACCTATTGTTGGATGAAGATGAAGATGAAGTGCAAAGAAGATAAGAAGATAAGGGAAGGTTTTGATGATTTCCAAAACGTCAAAATCAGCTAAGTATGGAAAGTTTAGTTCCCTTAGAAGAATTTTGAACAAGTATAGAAGACATCAGAAGAGTTCAAAGTTCAAAGCCCAGAAGACTACTGATCTCACGCTGAAACAGCAATCAGAAGGGTAGACATCAACTGACTCAAATCAGATTAGTTCAGTATTTGATCAGCAGATTAATCTATTAGAAGAGTTGCATCGATCAGCAGAGTGGAAGGGATCATGAGATAGTTCAACGGTAATAAATGCACTTGGTGTAATTAATGCTGCAAGAGAAGGGTAGTAATGGCAAATGATTGAAGAATATTCTCGGATCAGCATGGTGCATTTAATGCAGCTACATGAAAGTGCAGCAGAAATAGTACTGTAGCAGGGAGCCGTTCTGAATTGGGCTAAGGCTATGGATTTGAAGTGTGATTTGTTTCAACGGTCATATTTTCAAATCCAAGTATAAATAGAGCTGATTTCGAAGAGAGACATACACAACAACAATTCTGAGATTTCGTTTTTGAAGCAAAAAATTTCTAAGTCTCAAGAAGCTCGAACAGCTCACTCGTCTGGTGGAAGTCATCTGTTGACATAAATCCAGTTGAAGAAAATAGAAGAATACGATCAGAGTGATCTTGTATTTAGCTGAGTGTTGTGCGAAGTTTAAATCCATCTTTGTGAGTGATTTAACTTCAGAGGATAGGCTTTCTTTGTGAATTCCTGTTGCGAGCTTATAGCCTTTTCATTTGTTGTCTAGGTATAAGTGGAGAAATATTGTAAACTGTGTGTTTATAGTATAACCCAGAATCTAAGTGATCTGGAAGAGTGGACTAAAGGATTTTTATCCATATAACCACTATAAAAATTCTTTGTGTTAATTTTGCATTTACGTTTTCTTGCATATTTCTAAATTGCATAAGTTTACACTTTGAATTATTTTGAAAGATTTTAAAGAAGTTTTAAACTGGGGATAAAATCTTTTAAAGGACTTAGTCTACTTGTGAAAAACACTTTCAAACATCCGCTGCAAGTATACTCTTGATAAAACTGTTTTGTTGAAAAACAGCTAAGTAACTGTAAGAAGAGTGGTCATTCTGCTGCTCAAGATTTGTTCACGATCAGCATAGTCATCTTACTGATCTTCATCAGCTTAGTCTGCTGACAGAAGACTGAAAAGTTTTTAAGTCTAAAAATTTTCAGAGGTCTATTCACCCCTCCCCCTCTAGACCTCATCTGACCACTTGGGACCAACAAGTGGTATCAGAGCAGGTGGTTCATTAGAATCAGCTGCCTGATCAACGAGGTTGATCCAAGTTTTTTTCAAAGGTTTTCAAAACTTTTCAAAAGAGTATCTTTTTGAAAAATTAAAACTTTTTGAAAAATGGACTGTATCAGCCATGTTCCCCACATTGCTGGTATGTCTTTTGAAGACTGGAAGATCAGAATGGAGATCTTCTTAGCTGCCTACAATGACAACATGTATACATGTATCATAAAAGGTCCATTCAGATTCACCAAGACGATAAAGATAAATGAAGTTGATACCGTGGTGGAAAAATACCTTCATGAGATGACTCCAGAGGAAATAAAGCTATTTAATCTGGATAAAGTCGGAAGATTTATCATGACTAAAGCCCTGGATAATGATCGGTTTGACAAAGTCAAACATTGCAAGACTGTAAAGGAGATGTGGGATAAAGTCAGAGATATGAGCGAAGGCAATGATGCAATAAAAGAGCATCAGCTCACTGTTGCCTTGGAGAAACTGGATAACTTCAAGATGAAGTCTGGAGAGACCATTGATCAGATGGATACCAGGTTCACCAGAACACTCAGAGTACTAAAGGCTTTACCTCCCAAGTTCAACATGAAAGTAACAGCGATGGAAGAATCAAGAGATCTGGGGAAGATTTCTCTTACAGAGCTGTTATCCGTACTCAAGGCATTCGAGTATAAACTGCCTAGAATGGGAATTGAAGAAACCTCAACTTCAGGTCCCACAGCTGCCCTGGTTGCTGCTGAAAATCCTAGAAGACCAGCACAGAAAAGTAAAGAGGTGGACTCATCTGATGAAGCCACACTACTCAACAAAAAGGAGTATACAGCTGGAGATGTAGCATTGCTGATGAACAATTTCAAGAAGTTCTACAAGAGAAAAATGAAGAACAAATACAACAATGCTTCTACTTCTAAACCTAACACTTCTTCTCAAGATAAAGATGATTACACAGCAAAACTAATGTGTTATAACTGCAGGAAATTTGGGACATTTCATCAAAGACTGTCCTTATCCAAAAGCAGAGAAGTACACTGAAGAAGAGAAGAGAATCAGAAAGGAAAGAAAGCATCAGAGAGGCAAGGCAATGATGGCTGAAGCAGAAAAGCTGACTGCTGTCTACTCATCTGATTCAGATTCAGATACTTTTGATGAAGAGTCGTCTGATGAAGAGAAACCTGCTCTCCTCTGTCTGATGGCCAAGGAATCTGATAACTCTGAGGATGAGGTAACTCCTCTTGATAATGAATTATTTAATTCATTTGAACAAATGATGCTTAACAATACTACTATTGCTGAAGCATATAAAAAGCTTAAGGAAGAGATGATTCTGCTAAAAGAGCAAAATAGTTCACTGAAACTCACAGCTGAAAAGCCAAGAGAATCAGCTGAATATAAACAGCTTGAGCAAGAACATGAATCTCTGAAAGCTGAATGTGAAGTTTATAACGGAAAAATCATGGAACTTGAAAAAGTTATTGAGTCTCATGAGAAATCATCTGTTGCATCCACTCACATGTCTAGTAAACAGAAGATGCCTTTAGAACATGATAAGCAAGAATTGAATCATACTGAGAAATTTATATCTGCTGACAATAGTAAGGTCATTCTGTATGTTCAAACTGCTAGACCTGCTTCACCTGAGAAAGTGGTAAAGGAGAAGAAATCTCCTAAGGCTAAAAAGAGCAAAGAGCCTAGTGTAGGTAAACAGACTAGTAAGACCAAACAGCAGAGTCCTAAGAAGTCTGCTGATAAAGCTAAACTGAATCAGACTAGTGGTAAAACTAAGTCGTCTGTTAATGAGCAAGCTACTAGTAAACCAAAGAAGCATAAGAATAAGAAAAATCAAAATGCTTGGTATGGAAATGAGTCATATTATGTGCAACCTGCTGCATATCCTCCTATGTATCATGCACCTCAATTTCCTAGTTACTATGCACCATATCCTGCTCATCCAATGCATGCATATCCTGCTTATCATGCACCTTACCCTGCTTATGAACATTATTCTTATCATACTGATCAACAACATGACTTATCTGCTAATTATGATAAAAATGAAACTGTTCATGCTCCTGTCAAAACTCAGAAGCCTAAGACATCAACATCTTGGGTTGTCAAATGTGGAACTAATCCTTCAGGACCCTCTCAATAAGGGTACCTAAAACAATTTTATTTTTGTTTTGTAGGTTAGAATTAGGAGTAGGAGTAAAGTAGAGAAGATCTGGTACTTGGACAGTGGTTGTTCAAGGCACATGTGTGGAAGCATACATGAGTTGACTGATGTTGTTGCTGTGGATGGTCCAAAGGTTACTTTTGGAGACAGCAAGGAAGGTATTATTAAAGCTAAAGGAAGACATATCAGAGGGAACATAGAGATATCTGACGTCTCATATGTTAAAGGCCTCAAGTATAATCTGCTGAGCATAAGTCAATTTTGTGACAAAGGATATTCAGTCATCTTCTCAACAGATAAGTGCTACGTTGAACAGATTGGTACAAAGAAGGTAATTTTATCTGAAAGACGACAAGGAAATGTCTACATAGTCGACTGGAATTCTGCTGACAAGAATTCAAACATCTTTTTGGTGGCATCAACACCAAGTGAAGTTAGCTGGCTATGGCACAAAATGATGAATCATTTAAACTTCAAGACCATAAACAGATTGATAAAGAATGATTTGGTAGAAGGGATTCCAAAAACAGTCATGAGCAAAGACAAGCTCTGTGACGCATGTCAGAAAGGGAAACAAATCAAGTCATCATTCAAAAGCAAGAAACACCAATCTTCTGAAAGAATCTTGGAGCTGCTACACATGGACTTATTTGGACCCATTGATCCAGTCAGCAATGGTGGAAAGAAATACTACCTAGTTGTTGTGGATGACTATTCAAGATATACTTGGGTGATATTCATGAAAAAGAAAAGTGAAACCAAGGAACATCTTACTAATCTGATGGAACTGATCCAGAATGAGAAAAGCACAAAGATATTAAAGATCAAATCAGATAGAGGGACAGAGTTCACAAACTCTACTGTTGAAGAGTATTGTAATGTCAAAGGAATACATCATGAGTATTCAGCTGCTAGAACCCCTCAACAGAATGGTGTTGCTGAAAGGAGAAATAGAACACTGAAGGAAGCTGTCAGAACAATGATAGCTGAAGCCAAGCTGCCACAAAGATTTTGGGCAAAAGCAACAAATACAGCCTGCTTTACCCAGAACAGATGCATGATCAACAAAAATCAGAACAAGACTCCATATGAAGTTTGGAACAACAGGAAACCAAACATTCATTATTTTAAGATTTTTGGTTGTAAATGTTTTGTGTTAAATAATGGGAAAAATCACCTTACTGCGTTTGCAGAAAAGGCTGATGAAGCTGTTTTTGTAGGATACTCTAATGTTAGTAAGGCTTATAGAGTTTTTAACAAAAGAACATTACTAATAGAAGAATCCATTCATGTAGTATTTGATGAGCCAAGTCAATCTTCTGAAAAGAATCAAAATATTAATCAAGATCTGTCTACTGATTTACAGAAGTTGAATGTTGGAAAGAATGAAGAATATGTTCCCATCATACTACCTTATCTCAACTCAGCTGCCAACTCAAGTGCTGTTCAAAATCAGATCACTGATTGTCTAACAGACGAGTTACAAACAGCTGACAGACCAGAGACTGTTCAACAAACAACAAATGTTCAACAGACTACTACTGGAACTCCAACAGTAGTGTTGCAAGATCAAAATCAGGGACAACATCCAGACCTGCAACCTGATCTCAGATGGCTCAGGAATCACCCACCAGAGTTAGTGATTGATGATCCTTTGGTTAGAGTGAAAATAAGAAGAGCTGCTGCACAAGATGCTATGTTTGCTAGTTTTCTATCTCAAATAGAGCCTAAACAAATTGAAGAAGCTCTCAATGATTCCTTCTGGATTGAAGCTATGCAAGAAGAGTTGAATCAATTTGAAAGGAATGAAGTCTGGTACTTAGTTCCTAGACCAAATCATCAAAGAGTAATTGGCACTAAATGGGTTTTCAGAAATAAGATGAATGAAGATGGTATTGTTACCAGAAACAAAGCAAGATTAGTGACCAAGGTTTATTGTCAAGAAGAAGGAATTGACTTTGATGAAACATTTCCACCAGTAGCAAGACTTGAAGCAATCAGACTGTTTCTAGCCTATGCTGCTTACAAGAACTTCACTGTCTATCAGATGGATGTGAAGTCTGCATTTCTCAATGGAAAACTGGAAGAAGAAGTATATGTTGAACAACCACCTGGATTTGAAGCTTATCTACAAGAAAACAAGGTGTATCATCTAAAGAAAGCTCTCTATGGACTGAAACAGGCTCCAAGAGCATGGTATGATACCCTATCTGATTTTCTTTTAATTAAAGGATTTCGTAAAGGTAAGGTAGACAAGACCTTGTTCACAATTGAATGGGAAAATCATATATTACTTGTGCAAATATATGTGGACGATATTATTTTTGGTTCAACTAACCAACAGATGTGTGACAAGTTCTCCAAGCTGATGCAGAATAAGTTTGAAATGAGCATGATGGGTGAACTCAATTATTTTCTTGGTTTGCAAGTTAGACAGTTGCCTGATGGAATATTCATCAACCAAGCAAAATACACAAGAGATCTGTTCAAGAAATTTGGTATGGAAACTAGCTCTACTGCTACTGTTCCTATGTCTACTAGTCTTCGTTTGGATAAAGATGAAGATGGCAAATCAGTGGACATAACCAAATACAGAGGCATTATTGTGTCACTGTTATATCTAACAGCTAGCAGACCTGATATCATGTACTCTGTTGGGGTTTGTGCAAGATTTCAATCAAATCCCAAGGAATCTCATCTCTTAGCTGGCAAGAGAATACTGAAGTATATTAAGGGCACTCAAGAATTGGGATTGTGGTATCCTAGAGAATCTGGATTTGAGCTTATTGGATATTCAGATTCAGACCTTGCTGGCTGCAAAATTGATAGGAAAAGCACAACAGGTGCTTGTCAATTTTTGGGTAGTCGTATGATCTCATGGATGAGTAAGAAACAGACTTCAGTATCCATATCTACTGCTGAAGCTGAATATATAGCTGCTGGAGCTTGCTGTGCACAGATACTCTGGTTGAAACATCAACTAGAAGACTACAATATCAAGATCAGTGGAATTCCAATCTACTGTGACAATACAAGTGCAATCTCACTTACTCAGAATACTACAAGTCATTCAAGGACTAAACATATTGAGATCAAGCATCACTTCATTAGAGATCATATGGAAAAAGGAATGTTATGATTGAGTATGTTCATACAGACAATCAGATTGCTGATATTTTCACTAAACCTTTAAGTGAAGTAAGGTTTTCAACTCTAAGAGCTGAACTAGGACTACTAAATTTGGATGCTTAAGCTGAGGGGGAACTTATCAGAAGACTAAAGTTCATCAGCACGGTCATCCATTATTATATTCAAGGATTAACTCTCAACAGACTAGTTAACTTATGAATTCTTAAAGACAGGGGGAACGTGTAAGACTAGCGGTACTTCTGTTCTAAAGATGAAATTCGTTAATGACAGTTAGTTGAAGTTATGTTATCAGAAGATCTGTTCTTAATTCTTGAAGACTGAAGACTATTTTATCTTGCTGGATTGACAAACAGCAGAGGAAGATTACTAGCTATTGGCTTTCTCTAGTAATATCAGATAACATATCACTCGTCTGTCAGATAAGTTAAACTTCTATCTGATACAT
>CM064880.1:31091615-31260905 GCA_003313485.2 Penstemon barbatus
TCTCCTTGTCAGTAAAGGTCTTTCCCAGCTTAAGGACTTCATTCAACGTTCTGGTAAACCTGGTATCCATTTGATCAATGGTCTCTCCAGATTTCATCTTGAAGTTGTCCAGCTTCTCCAAGGCAACACTGAGCTGATGCTCTTTGATGGCGTCGTTTCCTTCACTCATGTCACGAACCTTGTCCCACATTTCCTTTGCAGTTTTGCAATGTTTGACCTTGTCAAACCGATCATTATCCAGGGCTTTGGTCATGATGAAACGGCCAACTTTATCCAGATTGAACAGCTTTATCTCCTCGGCTGTCATCTCTGTCAGATCTTTTTCCACCACCATTTCAGCTTCATCTACTATGATGGTCTTGGTGAATTTGAATGGACCTTTAATGATACATGTGTACATGTTGTCATTATAGGCTGCTAGAAAGATTTCCATTCTAATCTTCCAGTCCTCAAAGGACATACCAGCAATGTGGGGAACATGACTGATACAATCCATTTTTCAAAAAGTTTTGATTTTTCAAAATATGCTCTTTTGAAAAAGTTTGAAAACCTTTGAAAAACACTCGGATCAAGCTCGTTGATCAGGCAGCTGATTCAAATGAACCACCTGCTCTGATACCACTTGTTGGTCCCAAGTGGTCAGAAGAGGTTTAGAGGGGGGGGGGGGGTGAATAAACCTCTTTAAAAATTTTCTTCAAATTTAACTTTAAAACTTTTACTCTTAACTGAACAGACTAAGCTGATCAGATTAGTTAGTTACAGTTCTGTTCGCGAACAAATCTTTGAACAGACTTGTTGACCACTCGTCTGATTATTACTTAGCTGATTTTGCTAAAATCAGTTTTAATACTTAGAGTACTTGCAGCGGATTTTCAAAGTGTTTTTCACAAGTAATCTTAGCAGTTTGAAAAATGTTTCCCCAGTTTTATAAACTCCTTTTTAACTCTTTTTCAAACAGTTAACTTAAATGTGTTTTTATGCAAACATACAATATGCAGATTTAAAAGCAATGTAAAAACACAAGTAATTTTTATAGTGGTTATATGGATTTGAATATCATTTAGTCCACTCTTCCAAGTCACACAGATCTTGGGTTATACTATAATCACAAAGTTTACAGTATACTCTGCTTGCGTCGAACAACAAATGAAACGACCACAAGTTCGCAATAGGAAATCACACAGAAGACCTATTCTCTGAAGTTTGATCACTCACAAAGATGGATCACAACTCCGCACAACACTCTTGTTTACAAAATCACTCAGAAGATGTATTTTTCTTGATTCTTCAACTCTGCTTTCGTCAACAAATGACTCAGCTGATGAGTGAGCTGTTCTTGAGACTTAAAGAATTTTGCTTCGGAAATTTCTCTCAGAAAGTGTGTTGCTTTCTTCTTCTTCGTCTCTTTCAGCTATTTATACTTGAGGATTGAAAAATGTCCGTTGAAGAGAGACAAGATTCAAATTCCTCGAGTACTGGTCCTTAAAATCCGCGAACGGCTCTTTTGCAGTCTGTCCGTACTATGAACAGTACTATCCTGCAGGCAGCATTAAATGCAGCATTAAATGCACCCAGCTGATGCGAAGCAATTCTTCAATCATTTGTCTTTAATAACCTTGTACTTCAGCATTTATTACTCCAAGGGGCATTTATTACCGTTGGGAACACTTCATGATCTTCTTTACTTGGCTGACGAAAGTACATGTCTGATGGCGAACTCGGCTGATCTCAAACTTGAACAAATCTGATTTGAGTCGGCTGATCTTCATCAGTCTGATAACTTTACTTCAGCAGATCAGAAGTCTAGGACCTTGAAACTTTGACTCTTCTGATGTCTTCTTTACTTAGTCAAAATTTCTTCTAAGGGATCATCAGCTAAGTTACTCCATACTTAGCCAATCTTTGAAGTTTTGGAATCCTTCAAAACCTCCCTTTACTAATTGTCTTCAGAGCCTTCATCTTCATCCTTATCCAACACATCTCTTCCTTTCGCCGCTTACTGGTGCGACCAGGAGGCGGCGGCCGCCATTCTTGTGGCACCAGTAAGGGAAAGCTCGTGTGGTGTTTTGAATTCAAAAGATACAACTCTTTCTTGTTCGAGAAGTAGTCTTTAAAGTACAGATCTAGTTGAAGGTGAACAATTTTCAAAGCTACCAGGCCAATAGATTAATGGGCTGGGCTGGGCTGGGCTAGGAGAAAGCACATTTTTTAAACATATTGCCAAGACAAAAATAGAGAGATAATTTCACTTTTCATACCATAATTCAACCTACTTTAGGGATTTGATACCACAACTTTTTCTACCGACACATTTGATACCATAACTCAAATCAACTCGACACATTTGATACTTCCGTCAAATTGGAAACGGAATGGTCACGTGATTGTCACGTGGCCGTTAAAACTTTGCACATTTGATACCATAACTTATGTTAACTGATAATTTTACCCCATAACATTTCAGGTTACCAAAAAAGCCCCACATCTTCAAATTTAGTGACAATTTTAGTCCACATTGTTGCCAAATTTCCAAATTGACTCGAATAAGACCACGTGCTGACCAATTTGGAACTTTACACATTTGATACCATTACTTATGTTGACTGCTAATTTTACTCCACAACATTTCAGGTTACCAAAAAAGCCCCACATCTTCAAATTTAGTGACGATTTTAGTCCACATTGTTGCCAAATTTCCAAATTGACTCGAATAAGACCACGTGCTGACCAATTTAGAACTTTACACATTTGATACCATTACTTATGTTGACTGATAATTTTACCCCATAACATTTCAGGTTACCAAAAAAGCCCCACATCTCCAAATTTAGTGATGATTTTAGTCCACATTGTTGCCGAATTTTCAAATTGACTCGAATAAGACCACGTATTGACCAATTTAGGAAATTTTACTTATTTTATTTAAATAACTAATTTAATTTATAAACAATATTAATAAATTAAATAATACATTAACATAACTATCGCCAAAATTAAGAAAACATATTCTTTTTAAAAATAAAATTTATATAATAGAATTAATCTATTTAATATTTATTAAAATAATAAATTATATAATTAAAAACTATTTAATATTTATTAAAATAGTAAATAATAAATAATTATAATTTATTAAAAAAATCCCCACCCCACCCCACCCAACCCAACCCACCCCTCCCCCTACCCCCGATTTCCAGGCCGACGGCGGCCTGGTCTTCTGTCCCAGGCAACCGCCGGCCTGGGTTCTTCAATCCCAGGCCATTTATTAAAATATTAAATAATAAATAATTATAATTTATTAAAAAATCCCCACCCCACCCCACCCAACCCAACCCACCCCTCCCCCTACCCCCGATTCCTAAGCCGACGGCGGCCTGGGTCTTCTGTCCCAGGCAACCGCCGGCCTGGGACCGAAGATCCCAGGCCGGCAGTGGCCTGGGATTGAAGAACCCAGGCCGGCGGTGGCCTGGGACAGAAGACCCAGGCCGCCGCCGGCCTGGGAATCGCGGGTAGGGGGGAGGGTGGAGAGGTGGTGGGTGGGGTGGGGATTTTTAAAAAAAAAATTAAATTTACTTATTATTTAATATTTTAATATATATTAAATAGTTTTAAATTATATAATTTATTATTTTAATAATATTAAATATATTAATTCTATTAAATAAATTTTATATTTAAAAAGAATATATTTTCTTAATTTTGGTGATATTTATGTTCATGTATTATTTAATTTATTAATATTGTTTATAAATTAAATTAGTTATTTAAATAAAATAAGTAAAATTTTCTAAATGGGTCAGCACGTGTCTTATTCGAGTCAATTTGGAAATTTGGCAACAATGTGGACTAAAATCGTCACTAAATTTGGAGATGTAGGGCTTTTTTGGTAACCTGAAATGTTATGGAGTAAAATTATCAATCAACATAAATAATGGTATCAAATGTGTAAAGTTCTAAATTGGTCAGCACGTGGTCTTATTCGAGTCAATTTGGAAATTTGGCAACAATGTGGACTAAAATTGTCACTAAATTTGGAGATGTGGGGCTTTTTTGGTAACCTGAAATGTTATGGGGTAAAATTACCAGTCAACATAAGTTATGGTATCAAATGTGCAAAGTTTTAACGGACACGTGACAATTCCGTTTCCAATTTGACGAAAATATCAAATGTGTCGAGTTATGGTATCAAATGTGTCGGTAGAAAAAATTGTGGTATCAAATCCCTAAAGTAGGTTGAATTATGGTATGAAAAGTGAAATTCTCTCCAAAAATAGATACAAAGTTTTGCTCTTTAACCAGAAAATTGTATACATAAATATAGAAATGAAGAAGAGTAATAATTGTGGAATTATAGGACAAGTTACACAATACGGAGTGAAGCTTCCTCTACCGTTGAAGGAACCTTCACCCAACGAAGAAGATGAGTTCATTTTGCATTATTTTTTTTTGGGGATTTTTGGAAATTCTTTATTTTTTTAATTGAATTTATAAAAAAAATTAACTCATTTCCAGAAAATAATGAATGACATTAAATATTAAATTCTTAATAAAGTGTAATTCTTTGTAATTAAACTAATTTAATATTTATCGTAAAGAATTATAAATTAGATGTTATTATTTACATAATTAAATAAAGTAATTTAATTTTATATATTAATAATTAAAATTGAATACTACAAATTAAAGAAATTAAGAATACCCCAAACCACCCACCCAAACAGGTCATCGGACGTCCTGGGGAGAAGCTCCAGGCCGTCCGATTGGGATCTCCGGCGTCCGATTGAGGGTAGAGATGGACTTAATGGAATGGATGAAATGGGTTTCGGGTTTTGGGCTTGGGATTTCTTGTTGAGATTATCGGATTGTGGAGATTGTGGAGTGAAGGAAAGGAAGAAGCTTTAAGAGCTTTCCATGGTGGTCAGGTTTCAGAATTTTTTTTCTTTCTTTTAAATAAAAGGTTATATGGGTATTTCACAAAAGAAATAGTAAGGTTATAATCGGTATCTTACATTTTAGTTGGGGTTGTACTTGAGCTTGTTGGAGTTGTACTTTGAACACGTGTCAACATTCAATTGGATTTCAAAGGAATTGTTGGTGACTCACTCTTAAGGGTGAGTCACAATAGACCATCCCATCAAAGAATGGGGACAACCAAAATCCAATATCACACACCTCATATTCTGCACCACCAGCGGTGTTGACATGCCCGGGGCAGACTACCAACTAATCAAGCTCCTCGGACTTCGCCCTTCCGTCAAACGTTGCATGATGTACCATCAGGCTGCTTTGCTGGTGGCGCTGTCCTCCACATGGCCAAAGACTTGGTGGAAAACAATGTTGGAGCGCGTGTTTTGATTGTTTGCTCGGAGATCACAGTTGTAACATTTCGCGGCCCAGCCGAAACTCACTTGGATAATTTAGTGGGCCAGGCGTTGTTTGGCGATGGCGCTGCTGCAGTGATCGTGGGTTCCGAACCGCTAGTTGGAGTGGAGAGGCCGTTGTTTCAAATTGTGTCAGCGGCACAGACGCTTTTGCCTGATAGTCATGGAGCTATAGAAGGTCATCTAAAGGAAGTAGGGCTTACTTTCCACCTTTTAGAAGACGTTCCAGTCCTAATTTCAAAAAATATTGAGAAGTGTTTGAAAGAGGCTTTTGATCCGTTGTGTATTTCAGATTGGAGTTCGATTTTTTGGATAGCACACCCAGGTGGCCCGACAATCCTTAACCAAGTCGAGAGGAAGTTAGGCTTGAAACCCGAAAAGCTTAGGTCCACAAGGCATGTGTTGAGTGAGTATGGAAATATGTCGAGTGCATGTGTGTTGTTTATATTGGACGAGATGCGGAAGTCTTCTGCTAAAGAAGGGATGAGCTCCACTGGTGAGGGGCTCGATTGGGGTGTGCTATTTGGGTTCGGACCCGGCCTCACTGTTGATACGGTGGTTCTACACAGTGTGCCTATTATTTAAAGGATTGTATTTCGTCGAAACTGAACTTGGTGAAGAAAAAGAAATATTATCATATATATGTTGTAAAATAAATTTCTTTACTTCTGGTTCTATGTACGCATTTAAATGTTTAATTCATAGTATCAAATAATGATATGTACTTATGTGTAATAAAATGAGAGTTGCCTATTGTAAAAGCGTATTTAAGAAATTAATTCATAGTGTCAAATAATGATATGTACTTGTGGTATTAAGATGAAAGTTGCTATTGTAAAAGCGTGTTTAAAAATTTAATACATAGTATCAAATAATGATATGTACTTATGTGCATTAACATGATAGTTGCCTATTGTAAAAGCGTAGAAGTGATTTATTTATGCATGCTATGCTTTTAATCATCTCTAGATTATAAAATTTTAGTCCAGAGTATTATCACATGAGACTTGCAGAAAGGAATTGATTCAAATGAAAGAGAAACTATGAACAATACAAATTAGAGCTGACACTATCAATGTTTTTAAAATCGGACCGGAGAGCGAACCGGTGAACCTACTGGTTAGTGGTTTTACTGGTCGAATCGGACGAACCGCTAAAACCAACGAATTAACCGGATCGGACCAGCTTCCGGTTCGCGGTCGAACCGGTCGGACCGGCCGGTCCGGTCATTTGACACTACTAGGAATATGAATAAAGTCAATTTTATAACACTATTTTCTTTTATAATATGAGAAAGAAAAAAAAGGAATTGCAATTTTCATTTTAATTTTTTGTTTATTTTATACATTTGATATCAAACCTTTTAAAAAGATACATTTTATACCCCGACTTTACTGGAAATTCAAAGCATCATCTATTTCTTGCCAGTCGGTGTCGAATTTGGTCTTGAATCCTCCAATGATCGAAGCCGCGGCATGCCCAACTATTTGTTGACAGAAAATCGACCAATGCCTATATATGGAGTGATTACGAAAGCTTTCATCTCCGGGCGATGTCCGATCTCCGATGACTAGCATGTCCATTTCCTAATTACAATGTGGATGTCAAGATACATGTTCTGTCATTCAGCTCAGAATGTTACCACGGAGTTCTATGCACTTGCCATTGCATTGTCGAAACTCGAAAGGGGTCAAGGTGAAGATGGCTCCTTTAGTCTACAAATATTTCCGCCTGAGGGATGGATGGATGCATTGAATCCTAAGGCCATAGTCTTACCGAGTCGATATGGATTCTACCGATGTGGTTAGCTGCTTACTTTATTGTTCTCAGCCATTAGTAGAATTCGATCACTCCCAGGTCTTCAACATTTATTTAACCTCACACCCGTACACTGACGTCTCTTTTCCGGAATATTTACATCGATTTTACTCTGTAATTCACACGAAGAAGTTAACAGTGTTAAAAATTTAACCGTTGACTATTGGCTCATGGTGTGGCTCTTAATTTTGATACTTAAGGGGGATAACTGTTAAATTTTATACTTTAGGGAGTAAGTGTTATAATCTCTATAATTTAGGGGGTAAACTATATTTAACCTACTTTTTTTCAATTTTTGTTTAATTTGGTCAAAATCCTCAAATTAAGAGGCATGTGATCTCCTTCTAGTCAATTTTAAAATTTTGTTGCAATGTGAACTAAAAATTACCAACGAATTTTAAATTGTGAACTAACTTTATCTGCCCGAAATATTAGGGAGTGATAGTGTCAACGATGTTATGACATTAAAATTAAAATTGCAATAATCCCATTTTAAGATTGAGCCACGAGTGTCTCGCGGTACCTGCCCCCTCTATTTTTCTCTCTTCACTATTTTAATGGTCCACATCCCACGTTCACACTACAAGAATTATTGGCTTTAGCGACCAAATTCTTAGCGATGAAATCAAAATGGTCGCTGTACATGTTTCTTCTGCAACCAAAAATCAATTTGTTGCTAAAATCAAGTTTTGTCAATGCTTTTGCAGCCAATAAACAATTGGTTGCTATCAATGGTAGCTGGAAATTTGATATGAGAATAGCAACCAATACTGATGTTTCTAGCAAGCAACGTTATGGTGGCAATACACAAAGATTTTCTGCAACCATTTTAACAACAAAATGGTCGCTCTTTTTATACTCATAGCAACAACTTTCAAATGGTAGCTAAAACTCTACTCATAGCAACAAAATTTGAGATGGTCACTCAAAAAATACTATAGCGACAAGTTTCAACTAGTCGCTAAAATAGAGTTAATTGCAATATACACCTTGTAAATTCCAAAATGTTCAATTTATGTCCCTATGATTTGAAAGATAAAATTTTGCCCTCCTGCAATCTTTTAAAAGTTTCACATCCCCTCCTTGAAATTTTTAAACTATAGAACAAAAAACACAATTTGAAAAAACATAGCCTCTTATTCATGAACTTGTTCATTTTTCACCGAGTTCAAATTAACAATGTCCGGATATGATTAAAAACAATACCCTTAAAAAATATCAATTTAATTTCAAATGACCTCTATTAACACATTTTTCATCAAATTGATTACATTTAGATTGATTTAACATTTTTAATTTCATCATTATTTTAGAATAATTTAATAAATTAATTTAAAAAAAATATTATTAATTTATGATTTAAGATAAAAAAAATGAAAAATGCAATTTGTCTTCCTAATTTAAATTTTTTAATATTTAAATAGTTGTCTTAAGATTTTAAATTGTATTTATTTCGAAAAAAGGCCAATTCGTCTTCCTGTTTTTTTCAATAATATACGTACAAAGCTATTTTAAGCTTTAGTGTAAAAGTAACTGTAACATAATTGATTATTTCCTATTAGGAAAAATTGATTTTTTGGTATCATATGATACATCTACTTGTAATTTTGGTATTATTGGATACGAAAATGCAAATTTAGTATCATAAGATAGGTTTTCATTGCAACTTTGGTACAAAATCCAATATTTTCCCAAAGTTAATGATAATTTAACCCCTATGAAATGTATAATATTCAATTTACCCACATGTGGTTTAAAAAAGAGCCTTTTATGATCAGTAAAAATTTTGTAAATTTTTCACATCGTCTTCCTGATATTTTTATAGGCGGCACTTTATTCACTTTTATTATGATAATGTGACATTTTACCTCTTGTGTTATGATAAATGAGGCAATTTATCCCCTATGTTATAAAATAGTTTGCATGCTTACTCTCAATTTTGGCAAGTGATCTACAATCTCGTGTTGAAGGGGGTAAATTGCTTCATTAAAAATTTGCAGGGGGTAAATTTTTTTTTTCAAATTATAAAGGGATAAATTGAACATTATGCATTTTATAAGGGGTAAATTGCCATTAATTTTATAAAAAAATTGGATTTGGTACCAAAATTGCAATGAAAACCTATGTTATGGTAACCAAAATTGCAATAAATTTACATTTTTGTATTCATACCAAAAGTGAAAGTTAAATCTGTTCTATTGTAAAAAAGCACAATTTTCCCTTTCCTATTATTTTTCTTTGCTTATGTAATTCAAAATAACCATAATTTTTTGTCTGTCTCACCATGTATTAAAAGGTTAAAAATATAATATTTATACGGAATAGTACTTTGCATTATTTCCTATTGTCTTGAGCCCCACTTGTTTACTCATTTCACATATCAAATGCATGTAAGAATTGATAAAAGAAAAAATGGATATGTAAGATAATTATTAGTTTTTGTAAATTTATTCTTCATTAATTATACTAAACTATTTCCCACATGTAGAGTAAATTGCGCTTTTGGTCCTCTTTATGGATTAATTTTTGCACTTTAGTCCTTCTTAAATATTTTGTAGCAGATTGATCCCTCATACCAATGTATCACATTTGTCCTTCTTATAACACATTCTTCCTCTTAATTTTTTTCTAGCAAATTCGTCTCTCTTATCAATGTAGTGTAACACATTAGTCCCTCTTACAAAGTACATCAACTTTTGTCCACTTTAGTATTTTGAATTTGATTAAGTGATGTATTCTTTATTTACCATAAATGGCGAACTAGTAGTTCAATATGATAGATTATTAAAAGTTTAGCTAAGAAATTGTTTATCTCAACTTCTCATAGTTGATGGTGACTTGCATTCTTTATTTACCTTAAATGGCGAACTAGTAGTTCAATATGATAGATTATTAAAAGTTTAGCTAAGAAATTGTTTATACGATTATCATAAATCAACGGGTGTAATATATGACATCCTAGATCGATGTACATTGTACATGACAATCATAGATCAACATGTATTTTGTTTGTACTTCAATGAATTGTCTCAATGCCTAATCTTTCCAATTTTTAAATTAGTGTAATATTAGCTCAAAATGAAAACGATACTCACGAACACTTTGCATTGTTTGCACGGGCTTCACCAGAACAACAAGTATAATGAGAAAATTTCACTTTTGATATCGTAAGTTAGCACTTTAGGGATTCGGTACCAAACTAAAAAAACCTGATACGTTGCATATATAAGTTAACGATCGTTATCACATTTGGTATTTCCGTTAATTATCGTTGTTAATCCCAATTTTGAAGGAAAAGTATGTAACATTGATTCCATAATTAAAGCTCGCTAGAAAAGCTATCCCCACATATATATTTTCGGACCGATAAATTTACCCCACAATTTACGGTGGGGAGTTGGGGTGGGTAGAATAGGGTTTGTATTTTTCATTTTTTAATAATAATGATATATCAAATTTATTAAATAGGATTAATAATATTTATATGATTTTAGAAATGTTTTTCTTTCAAGTTTTATATAAAATCTAATTAGTTAATTTTTTTTTAAATTTAAAAAAATTTAATTATTTGAATAGATATTAAAAAAGTTCTTTTTATATAACTTATAATAATAATGATATTTAAATTTATTTAATAGGATTAATAATATTTATATAATTTTAATATATTATATATAAATCTAAATAGTTTCAAAGATTTCTTTGAAATTTAGAAAACTTGAATTATTTTAATAGATATTAAATAATTTTTTAAATTTATACAATATATTAGAAAATCTAATTAGTTTAATAGATATCAATTTTTGAAATTAGGACTGAAATTGCTTCAAACTTGTAAATTGTGGGTAAATTTATCGGCCCGAAAATATATGAGGCAAACTTTGCCAACGAGCTTTAATTATGGGATCAATATTTACATATTTTCCATGTATTTTCCCAAAAAAATTAGGAATAAACGCCGATAATTGACGGAAGTACCAAATGTGTTAACACGTCGATAACTTGTGGTATGAAATAAGTCAGTATTTTTAGTTTGAAATTGAATCCTTAAACTGAGATTATCTCCGGGTACAATATGCGGCATCCTAGATCAACATATATTATACACGGCTATCCTCCAAATCAACGAGCATTCCGGTAACACTTAACCTGAAACATGCAATGTATACATGACTATTTTCGATCAAGGTGTACTCTGACTGCACTCACCCCATTAACAACACTCTAAATTGTTTAAGTTTTGTACATACATAGAAAACCACTAGTAAGAGTTTCGATAGGACTGTCTATCGGGCCTTATGAGCTGGGCTTTAAGTAGCTCAAACTCAATTAATATCATCGAGGTTCATAGCTATATATAGGCTCAAGCCCGACTCATAAATTTTCTAATTATATTGGCTCATGTAAATTTTTTGGGCTCGATTTATCGGGTTTATATTCGAGTTTGTTATACTAGCAAAAACTACTCCATAAATTAAAAAAAAAAATTAAGCATTTTTTAGACACATGACACTACAACAAAACTGGTTTCATGAACAAATTCTCAGTGACGAAGTTGGATTTGTTGCTATATGGTCGTGTTTCGCTACCAAAAGTCAGGTGGTTGCTCAAGCCTACTTGCATCGATTCTCCTATAACCAACAAACGATCGGTGGTTGTGAATGGTCGTTGAATGTCTGACAAGAACTTAGTGACCATGTTCTGGTTTTATAGCAGGGAATATTATGGTCGCAGTAGCTAAACATCTACTGTGACAATTTTTTATCAGAGAAACTTTTGGATGGTTGCACTCAATCCTAGCTGGATTTCAACGACCAATTACTATGGTTTCTAAGTGTTATTCCGCAACAACGAGGTTAAATTGGTCGCTAAAGTTACATTCATAGCAACAAATTTAAGTTGGCCGCTACTATCTTTGTATTGTCAGTAAATGTAAATCTTCAGCAATGGGTTTGAGATAGTCGCTAAAATTATACACATAGCAACAACTTTAAGATGGTTGCTACTTGCTCTGTTTCATTGGTTGGCAATTACCAATCACCATGGTTGCTAAGTGAGAATGCGTAGTGATAAATTAAGATGGTAGCTAAAATTCTGTTATCAACAACAATTTTAAGGCACTTGGTCTTATGAGTTGGATATGATCAACAATTAATTGGTGTGGTAGCTAAGTATAAAATTCCAACAATGAGATTATGTGATCGTTGAAAATCACAATCGTTTAAAGTTCATATCTTCTCCATGAGTTGGAAATCAACAACCAATTCACTCTCCAAAGCAGTTTCAAATGCGAAATGCAATGAAATCCATCTCAATAACACTAGTCCAGTTGCATCGTGCCAAAATTCCCATGTACACCAAACAACTTCAAACTAAAGCTATCACAGATGACTTCATTAATATCAAGAGATAAAATATCAATAACATTTTCAAACTAAAACGAAACTTATGATACTTTGGAAATAATTAGAGAAATTTAAAATGCAAATTGATCATTATATGCATGTGAAGACTCACATGTTATCATAAAAATCTAACATGCCATTAACTAAGAAAAAACTCATAATCTTAAACTAATAAGGTCTTAAAATTGTCGAGTTCATAAAAAAATTATTAAATTGCACCCCACTGCAAGATAGTATATCTGGATCAACGAAAAAAAAAATTAACTTAACAATCTTGTTTGATTAAAAATATTATATATGCTTTGTCCAATCATGTTCTCTAAGAAATGTAAAAGAGTTGTCATTGTGTTCTTTTGAGCATTTAGCACATCTTTTGCATTTGACAGCTCTTCTTCCAACCGTGCTTGATGATTAGCTGATTCTGAATGTGATGTATTCTCTCCATTTCTTTCTCTTTAGTCCTTTTGACTTGACGTATGCTGAACTCTACCCAAGAACGACAACACAAATTTGCTCCATAGTCATGCGAGTAACATCCTCAGGTAGAGCGTTCTGTTGTTCACGTAATTATTTCATTTTTACCTAGCACCAAAATTCAAACAATACAATTATTTTCGTAATTGATATTACAAAAATAAATCAAAATAATATTTGCACTTACACTTTTATTCTTGACCTTCTCAGCAGCCCATCCATTCTTTTCATTATGATATTCAACTTCATACATGTCTATGTCATCAAGATTATGTTTCATAGAAGTATCAATTATCAGTCTATAATACAATTATGTATTCTTAAACAACGTAAATACTAATACTGACCTTCTCATATTGATGAGCAGCACGGGATTTCGTTCCTAGTTTATGTTTCCACGTCTTTGTTACCCTATTGTTAGATTAGGTCTCCGAATTTTTTTGCATATAAATACTAAATAATAGTTACTTTTGTCGGTATATAAACTAGCATATTTTTCTTAAAATTGAAGTATGACATGATAAAATCTAGTTTTATTATTTTATTAAATCATGTAAAGTGATTACGTATACCTGGAACTCTTCAGTCTCCCAAATTCACATAGGCAGAGCCAATCTTCCTTGCGATCGCCAATTTGTCATAAATTCTCTGCTTTGCTAGTACCACATCACCTACAACTTTGATTGTATTATAGTATTTATGAGCGTTCGAGTGAAAACATGAATAATGCTTTGGAAATGATTTATGTATGCATTCTACAATATGTGGTTTATCCACTTCATAATTTAGCTTGTTCTGTCACGTGTGGAAGATAAAAAATTTCATAAGAAATTGTTTATGTTATTTGAAAAATAAAAAAATAATCATAGTGTAATATAAAACAAATAACACAATTATAGTAAGTTATTTGAAACTATCTCGTCTCATTGGAATCTTTGATCATCCCTCCACTTGCATTGGAGCCTTACGCTTAATCAGAGGCCCAATAAGTGAAGCGTGCTTCAAAGCATGCAATACAACCGGCTTCTTGATTCCATTTGGAATTATGATAGTTGGTTTTACTCTATACTTTTGTGTTTATTTTTTGGTATTCAATCCTATAGTAAGCCCACACTTTTCCTTGACATTTACTGGACCTATGATAACAATATATAAGAAATTGACACCATTAACCGTTTTAAAGGAAAATACTTTGAAATTATTATTTAAATTTTGAAATAAAATTCAAAAATCACCATCGAGTGCATCAGAGGTATCAATAGTTTCCTCTGCAGATTCTGCATACTAAAAGAAGTAGAAAACGAGAAGCCTAGTAAGCATCCTGACAATAATAAGCGAAAACATCTTCGTCAACCATCTTGATGGAACAAAAAGAGTATTTTTTTTGAGTTGCCATATTGGTCAAAACTCAAATTGCGGCATAACTTAGATGTTATGCATATTGAAAAGAATATATGTGACATTATCATTGGGACTATATTTGACATTGATGGTAAATCAAAAGATATCACGAAAGCTCATTTGGATTTGGAGGATATGGGCGTAAGAAGTGAGTTACACTTAAAACCATCCAACAGTGTCAAGGCAAACAAAGAGGTTTGAGTTAAAATTCTAAAACCTCGTCCAGTCTACTCTATCCCGAAAGGAGAGATATGGTTTCTGTGAATTCTTGAAAGCTGTGAAGTTTTTGGATGGGTATGCCGCAAGATCTCTAGACATGTGAACATCAAGGATGGTAAAATATCCGATTAGAAAAGTCACGATTGTCGTGTTTTACTTCAACATTTGCTTCACGTGGGTATGCGAGGTTACCTGCATAAAGATGTTCTTAATGCCATTAGTGAGTTGTCAAGTTTCTTCAGACTACTCTGCTCCAGGACACTCAAATTAAGTGTGCTTAACGATATGGAGAGAAAGATACCCATAATATTGTGTAAGTTGGAAATGATATTACCACCGCTTTCTTTGATGTCATGGCCATCTATCAATTCATTTGGCCCATGAAGCTAAACTTGGAGGACCTATTCATTGTAGATGGATGTATCCTATTGAGATGTAACGATATACTTATATTTCCTTTTATTTATTTTTATATTAATGTTAAATTGCTCATTTTAAATCTGTTTTTTGTTTATCTTTACAAAAACTAAGTATAGGTTTCTCAATAGTCTAAAAGCGATGGTCCGAAACAGAGCTCGTCCAGAAGGTTCAGTCACCGAGGCCTACATTGTCAAAGAGTGCTTGAATTTTTGCTTAATGTATCTCCATGGAATTGAGACAAAATTCAACAGAGTTGAGCGTAATTACGATGATGATAAGCATCCAAATGCAACAATTTCTGTATTTTGAAGTAAAATTCGAATCATTGGAGAAACTGATTATACTCCGTTGACAAATGAACAACACATTGAACTACATTGGTTTGTCTTAAATAATTGTCCAGAGATAGAACCATATTTGAGGTGACCAATGTTTCACCTCCTTTTGTAAATATGTTTAACATCATTTGACACTAATAGACTTTTATTTTTGTTAAGGGAGCATGAAGAAAATCTTAAGCAAGAAAATCATGTAGTTTGGGAGATAAGACAAAAACAAGAGTTTGCCTCATGGTTTCGAGATCGAGTAAGAATTTAAATAGCAATTTTGAATATAATTGATTGAAAATTAACCTTTCATAAGAACATCGCCTTATATCCTTTTGTAGGTCATGAACCTTGAGGGTCGAAATTTGCAACACTTGTATCAAGATATGTTTAGTACGAACCAAGAGCAAATATGATTTTGAAAGTGAGGATATGTTGGTAGCTTGGTGTAGTATAACGACAACTTATATTTTATACCCGTAGAACTTGTAAATTTCTCACTTAGATATTTCTTCGTTGAACCTCTCAACTTTGCACACTTAACCACATAAAGCTGCCGATGAGGTCTTAGCTAAGTGGTTAAGGATGAGGCTCCATGATCATGTTTTCAACTCGATGTTATTAACCGGACTGAACCGGGTTGAACCGGTCCAAAACCACTGAACCGGCGAAATGATTTGAAATGATTCAACCCGATTTTGAATTTCCCTATTTTTTTGATTTTTTAAATTTTCTTAGTGTAAAAAATAAACTATAAATTCTTGAAGAAGGTGGGATTTGAACAATTAACATCTTGCATGAAACATAACTTACCATTTGAGCTACATCCTATTTGAATTTATAAATTATAGAAAACTTGTTGCCAAATTTATCTAGATTAACATTTTACACATTATCAATGAAAATTAATACTCAAATAATATTTTTTATTAGAATTTGTTCTATAAAATATTTATTTCCAATATTATTTTTAGGATAAAGAGTGTCAAATTTTGAAAGTCAAATCGATATATTACGTCAATTTGATTTTGAATATTAAATTTTTATACATAATCATATTTTAAAATTTTGTTAATCTCTTAGTTTGTTGTATTTTTAACTTACACTTTCAAATTTTTATAAAGAAATATAATCATATTATATTTTTATGAGCTTACAAATTAGTATCATATTACCGTTGTGATATAATTTAGATAAATTTATATTGACTTAATTTAAATATATTCTAAGATTTTGTATATTTTTAATCAATTGTATGCATGTTACATATTATTTCAAATTAAATATATTTATTATATCATTACGACGTCATCTGGTCCGACCGGTTCGAACAGTAAAACAAGTGGTCAGTCGGCTCACTAGTTAAATGTCCGGTCCGGTTCTGAAAACATTGATGTTGGAGAAAAGAACATCAAAAGATAAAATTATGAGATGGAAGTCGAACAACAGAGGCTGAAATCTGAAGATTTTTTGCTATATTAAAATACTGAAATCAAAGTGCCAATATATAGGCTTACAATCATAACAAATTAAGAGAAATCAACTCAGCCACTAAACTCACTACTTGACTAACTGAACCTAAAAAATAGACATGACTAACAGATTGACTAAGTCTGACTAAAAATCTGACTTTGAATTATTCTTCAACACTCCCCCTTGATTCAAAGTTACAAACTCCAAGCAAGGATCTAAAGTAGACAAACTTTTTTTTTGACAGAGCCTTGGTTAATATGTCAGCCAACTGCTCATTCGTGCTACAAAACTTCAAGGTTATCTCATCTTTTGTGACCAGATCACGAATGAAATGAGAGCGGATATCAATATGCTTCGTTCTACCATGAAAAACCGGATTTTTTGTCATTGAGTTTGTTGATTCATTATCACAAAATATTTTCGTTGCTTCTCCTTGCCTTTGTTGAAGGTCGCCTAATAATCTCCTTAACCAAATAGCTTGACAAGCAGCAAATGTAGCTGACATATACTCTGCTTCAGATGTCGACAATGCTGTGGTGGCTTGCTTCTTTGAGCTCCAAGTAATTACTCCTAACCCAAGTGTAAATGCATTTGCTGAAACACTTCGTATGTCATCCAGTGAACTTGCCCAATCACTATCTGTGAACCCAACTAATCTGAAATCAGGTGTTTTTGAGTACCAAATCCCATAATCCATAGTTCCAGCAACATAACGTAGAACTCGCTTTGCTGCTCCAAAGTGAATCTTTGAAGGATGTTGCATAAACCTGGAAAGTACACCAACTAAAAATGCAATATCGGGTCTGGTGTGGGTTAGATAAATTAAAGCACCAACTAAGCTTCTAAATCTTTTAACATCAGCCATCTCTGCTCCATCTTCTTGGTTCAATTTTTCATTAGTATTCATAGGTGTTGCTGCAGATTTGCAATTAGACAAACCAAATCTAGTGAGAAGATCCTTGGCATATTTTGTTTGTGAGATAAAAATCCCATCAGCTGCTTGTTGAACTTCAAGGCCAAGGAAATCATGCAACAAACCCACGTCTGACATTTCAAACTCATTCATCATGTGTGATTTGAATTCAGTCACAAGAAAGTTAGAGGAGCTGGTGTAGATGATATCATCAACGTAAAGACAAACAATAATGAAATCATTCTGACCTTCCTTCTTCACGTAGAGAGTCGGCTCATTCTCACTTTTCATAAACCCACGTGTTGGAAATATTTATCGATTTTACTATACCATGACCGTGGGGCCTGCTTTAATCCATACAATGTTTTTTCTCAACTTGTACACCTTCGTTTCTTTGCCTTTAGTTACGAAGCCTTCTGGTTGAGCTACATAAACTTCCTCTTTTAGGTCTCCATTTAAAAATGCCGACTTAACGTCAAATTGATAAATTGGCCATTGAAAATGTGCTGCCAATGCTAGAACAATTCTCACAGTTTCAAAACGAGCTACGGGAGAAAACGTTTCCTCAAAATCAATGCCATGTTGTTGTGCATATCCTTTTGCCACAAGCTGGGCTTTGTGTTTTTGTACACTTCCATCTGCACAAAACTTTGTTTTGAATACCCATTTCAAGCCGATCACATGTTTTCCTTCTGGTAAGTCCATTTCCCACGTTCCATTTTTTTTCAATTGATGTCAATTCTTCCAGCATTGCTCTTTGCCATTCTTCTTTTGTTGTTGCTTCTTCATAAGTAGAAGGAACTGAATCTATAAGAGCAAATTGACAAGCTGCATATATATCTCGTAAGGATCTAAACTTCCTTGGTGGAGTCTCCTCCGAAGATTCTTCAGAAGTCGATGTAGAGTTTGGTGATGCTGCAGCTGAAGAGGTTGAGGATTCTACAGAAGATCCAAGTTGCGAATTTGTAGGAGTTGGCCCTTGATTTTCTTCTCCACCGATTCCATTTGGAATAGAAATCTGATGTTGCACATTTTCATCACTTCCATGCTAATCCCAACTTGCATTTTCATTAAATACTACATCCCTTTTTATTAAAAGCTTGCCACTAAGAGGGTTATATAATCTATATGCTTTGGATTGTGTACAATAACCAACAAAAATACACTTTTCAGATTTTTCATCAAGTTTACGACGAAGTTGAGAATTTACCAAAGCATAAGCAATACATCCAAAAATTCGTAAGTGACTTACAGATGGTTTTGTGCCACCCCAAGCTTCAAACGGAGTTTGATTCATGACAACTTTCGTAGGAGAAATGTTCAATATATAGACTGAAGTTGCACAGCTTCAGCCCAAAATTGATTTGACAACCCTTTTGCTTGTAACAAGTTTCTTGCCATTTCCACAACATTCCGATTATTACGTTCGGCAACACCGTTTTGCTCCGGAGTGTAAGGAATCGTCAATTCTCTATGAATACCATTTTCTTTACAGAACATGTCAAATTGTTTGGACATAAACTCTCCACCTCTATCAGTGCGTAGTGCTTTGATATACGATCCGTGTTGTTTCTCAACCAAAGCTTTGAATTCCCTGAATTTCTCATATGTTTCTGATTTGTATTCCAAAAAATAAAACTCATACGGCTGAAATCATCAGTAAAGAGCAAAAAATAACGACTCCCAGACAATGACTTAGTTTGCATTGGTCCACACAAATCAGCATGTATTACCTCAAGACAATTAGAAGCTCTCCAAGCCTTTCCAACTGGGAATGACTTTCTAGTTTGTTTCCCATAGATACACCCTTCACATAATTCAAGAGAGATAATTTTTGTAATCCGAAAACCATACCTTTTTCACTTAGCAATTTTAGGCCTTTGATGTTTAGATGCCCGTACTTCAAGTGCCATATCTTTTAGTCATCCTTTCCACCAGCAGTAGGAACAAAATTTCTCATATTAGCTACCTCTAACAGGAACATTTTATTTTGAGTCATGTTGATATTGATCATTGTTTGGCCAGATTGCTTGTCTTTAATAACACAGCAGCCATTAGTTGACCAACACTCAATTATATCCCAAATCAGGTACATATTGAACATTATGCTAGAATTTTACTTTACCATGACAAGTTTCAATGCTCACAGTACCTTTTCCTTCAACTTGAATTCCCTTGCCATTTCCAAGCTCCACCTTCATCTTTTGTGTCTCATCAAGCTCCTTGAACATGGATTTTGTGCCTGTCATGTGATTCGAACAACCACTATCTACAAACCACACCACTTGATGTCTTGGTGGTATCAAATTGAGCCATACAAAACTTACCTTCTTCATTTTCTGCTGCATAATTCACTTGTTGGTCTTTGTACCAACAATCAACTTTTATATGACCAACTCCAATCTTGGAATTTCTTTGCCCATCAGAACGATCTCTGCCTCGTCCTCTTCCACGACCGCGACCACGGAATCCTCCTCTTCCACGGCCCCTACTTGATGAATTTTCTGTTTCCCCAGTTCTAGTGTTTGTCCCCTTAACTTGAAATGCCTTCTCTTCACTATTTTCAAGTGATTTATTAATTCTTGACTCATGAGCTTGCAAGGATCCCATTAGTTCAACAAAGGAAAAATCTGATAAATCATTTGATTCCTCTATCGCAGCAACTACGTGATCAAATTTTGGAGTTAGACTTCTTAATACCTTTGCAACAATCGTCTCATCAGATATTTCCTCTTCGTAGGAACGCATTTGACTAACTATTGTTGTGGTTCTTCACAAAAAATCTTGAACGGACTCTCCATTGTTCATGTACAAGGTTTCAAAATCACGTCGAAGTGATTGCAATCTCACCACGATCACTTTTAAACTACCTTGGAACTCCTTCTGCAGAATTGACCAAGCCTGCTTCGATGTGGTTGCCGCTGCGATGCGTGAGAACACACTATCATGTACAGCTTGTTGAATGACTACTAACGCCTTGGCATCTTTCTTTTTGTTGTCCTTAAGTCTGGTTTCTTTATCAGGATCTGTGTATCCGTTCTCGACGAAGTCCCACAAATCTTGAGATTTGAGTAGAGTTCTCATTCTGATACTCCATAATTCATAGCCTTCACCCTTGAAGACTGGAATGAGTGGTTGTGCAGCACTCATTGCATTTCCATTGCTCCCCATGGATTTTTTTTTCAACACTCTACTCGCGTGTTTATTTCTCTACTCACTCAAGAAACCTGGCTCTGATACCAAATTTATTGGAGAAAAGAACATCAAAAGATAAAAATTATGAGATAGAAGTCGAACAACAGAGGCTGAAATCCGAAGACTTTTTGCTATATTAAAATACTGAAATCAAAGTGTCAATACATAGGCTTACAATCATAACAAATTAATAGAAATCAACTTAGCCACTAAACTCACTACTTGACTAACTGAACCTAAGAAATAGGACATGACTAACAAATTGACTAAGTCTGACTAAAAATCTGACTTTGAATTATTCTTCAACAATTGGTTCAATTCCCATTAGTCTAGGTACTTTCTCTTGATTAATACCAGGCTCGTTTCCCGATTTTAGGACGCGTGAGCGGCCGCCTATGGCCACCAATCCAAGAGGGCCTCCAATTTTTTTTTACTATTTTATATATATATATATATATATATATATATATATATATATATATATTTGTCCTTCTTATGGGTAAATTTTGCATTTTCGTCCCTCTTAAATTTTTTGTAGCGGATTGATCCCTCTTATTAATGTAATGAATTACATTCGTCCCTCTTATAACACATTCTTCCTTGTTAAATTCTTTCTAACAAATTCGTCCATCTTATTAATGTAGTGTAACATATTAGTCCCTCTTAAATACAAATTAAACAAATACATAAATTAATTTTTTAATCATTTGAAATAATAAATTTAATTTGATATAGGGCATGTTTGTCTCGCTTTTCCGGAAAAAAAGTTCGTTTTTTCCGAAAAGCGAGACAAACAGGCCCAACTTGTTTCCCAAATTAATTCTACAGTAAAAACTTTCAGAAATTAGTTTGAAAAAACAGCCCATTTTGAAGAAAAAAACCCTACTCTATCTCTACTCTATTTCTCTCTCTCTCTCTCTCAGTCTACTCTATTTCTCTCTCTGCCTGCGGCTATTTCTTTTCTTTTCTTCTCCTCCATATCTCTTTCTTCTTCCATCTTTTTTGTCCTCTTGCAGAATGGGATCCACGGCTTTTCTTTTCTTTCTTTTCTTCCCCTTTTTTCTCTCTTTCTTCTTTCATTTTCTTTTGTCCTCTTGCTGCAAAATAAAGCTGTCTTCTTTTTCGATTGTCACGGACCAATTTTGCCCAATCTTGTTTGTTTACATTTTACAGCCTGTTATCATTCAAAGATTCACAAGAATTGTTACTGTATTATCACGGACTGAACAATTATTGAGTTATTTCACTTCCCCCTTCCCCTTTAAATGCTCTATTTGTGTTTGTATATTTTGTTTGTGTAATTCGCCCCTTGTGTTGCATATGTTTGTGTAATTCGCCCCTCTTTTTTCTCCTAAAAGGTACGGTTCTCGTCTCTTATGTTGTTTTTCATTTTAACCATTTATATATATATATATATATATATATATATATATATATATATATATCTGCATACCTTTATGGCTTTTGATATGGGTAAATTGTGGGGTTTTTTATCCTAAAAGGTACGGTTCATAGTGTTGCATATGCAAATTGTGGGGGTTTTTGATATGGGTAAAGACTTTGTAACCATAGGATAGGAAATAAGTGAAAACAGAGGGTGCTAGTTTTTTCATAAAAACAAAAAAATGATCTTGCTTTAATTGATGATTAAAGAATGAGCTTGCTTTAATTGATTGAAGTTCTTACATTTTTCGAAGAGCTGAAGACAGAAATTCGTAATATTAAGTTGATTGGAAATAAGTGAAAACAGAGGGTGCTAGTTTTTCCATAAAAACAAAAAAAGTTCGGTTGCTTTCACCAAATATTATGCCAAAACTAAAATTGAAGAAAGTTATGGGATGGAGGAGTATATTCTTGGTTCATTTTAATTTCACGTAGGAGTAAATTTTTAGTATTTATATAAAATTGCGGAAATTTTATATAAACTCTTGATGTAGATATGGGAAATTGGGGTTTCTTACACATTCCAGCTGTGTGTTTATTTGTTCTATTCCTTGTAGAATTATGAATTCAGGTAATTTTTTTATTTATTTTTTCTTAAAAAACAAACAAGAATTTTCAGTTAAATAACACGGGGTTAAGTGTGAAAATTGGACATTTAGGAGGTGAAACTGCAAAATTTGAATTTTTTTTGGAGTGAAAACGTGAACTTTCCTAAATTATTGTACATGAGGGTAAATTGCATTTATCCCTAGATTGAGTTGTTTGCTTAACGTGAACTTTCCTGGATGCCACTGCCATGTTTGGGGTTTACTCAACAAGATTGAGTAAGTAAGTCATTCCCCCATGGTCGTATTAGATTTTCATGGTTCTTCTTTATTTTTGTTTCGAAATGCAATTGAACATGATATCACATAATAAGTGAGTCGGTATTTAAGGTGCTCACACCACGTCTATTTAAAATATTTTTGTTACATATGTGTTTGTTTTTATGTTACATGTTCTTTCCTATTTATTAAGTGTGTTTGTTTATATGTTATCCAAGGTTATGATATGTGATATAGTTGAATAGATATGCTATTGTTTCTTATTTGCACAAGATCACATTGTTAAATTAGACTTCGTGTGAGCAACCTTATATTAATTTGATATGCATTAACCTTGGTAAAATTTATTTTCCAATGGTTTATGAAACATATCATACAAGCCCATTATTTTGTTAAAGTGTAGTATTTTTTGATGTAACTTTCATCATCAATGGAGTATAGAAATTTTTACATATTTCTTAAAGTCCCTCGTGTGTTTGAAAGTTAAAGTCGTGTCCATTTTCCAGATGACGTGTGCTTCAATCTCATGATAATAATTGAGTAACAATTATTTATATACCTCACAACTATATATGTATTAATAGAACATCATTGTAATTGCAATTGCAAAAGAATGTTCTCGCTGCCCCCAACCAAGTTAAGTTAATCAGCTGGAAGCTTAATTGGAATTTAATTTGGGATCAACTGGAATCTCCAACGGCATATTATATTTATGTCCAACAACATATTCATAATTTGTTTACAACAAGTTTTCTTGAAGGCAATATAAATATTCAACTCACTCTACAAACTCAAGTTTTCTTCAGTACATTGAGCTTTTTCACCAACATATTCATCCATTGAAGTATTTCATTGTCATGTAGCAAATAACACAACATGAAGTTTCCCTAGTAATTTGCCATATAGATCAAAGTTTAAGGTTAATGATCCGTTCATACATCATTTTAGCGTTCATATATAATCATACTAATAAATTATATCTTAAATTTTGACCCATTAATATATTATTCTAGCTACTAAGTTCCTCATATCTAATTTTTTTCACTAATATATTAATACAAATTCAGATGAATTCGAACACTAGGATTACAAACGCACTAGGGAACACAACACATTCTGGCCATACTAGACTGAGAAGATTTTTGTGAGTCTGATGTAGGGGGAATTTGTAGATGGCCAATTACTTGGAACAACATTTAGTCCAAGTATTTGGGCTGACATATGTCTTGCCTTAAATGGAAGACAACATGGTATGACGTATACCGTTGATCAATGCAAGGGCAAAATGGGGCGTATGAAGTTGATTTGGCGCAAGCTTATAAAGCTGAGGGAGAAAACTGGATTTGGGTATGACACGGCTTCTTGGAAATTCACAGCTAAGCCGGAGAGATGGGATCGATTGGCTTTGGTATATTACTTACCATTATTTGTCAATAATTTCTTTTATACAATTCTATGTAGTTAAATTCATTTAGCAAAATGAATTAAAATACAGGAAGACCCTGAATTATTCAGTTGCAAGGATGTTAAATTGGCCAATATGGACATGTTGACTGAAATGTGGGCCACAAGAGTCGCTACCGGAGCCAATGCAAGACCCTCAACACAGGTGCCGAGGGAAACTTCCCTGGGATCATCTAATCGCGAGGATGGAGGTTCTCCCAGTGTGTCTGGCCCTACTAGTCAGGCTGCTGGACCATCTCGACCAACTTCGATCCGCAAGTCAATGACATCTCGAAGGAGTGGTAGGTCTAGCGGACGCACTGACAAGCTTGATGAGATGGTGGACTCCTTCACATCAGCTAACTCAGAGAAATCACAGCGTCGTACAATGACTAATGCTGAGATTGATCAGGTGTATGATGCCTTGAAGGCCCTTGGTGTTCCGATGACCCATTTTACTGTTGCAATCAATTCCCTCCAAACCCATGAAATGCGATATTTTTTTCTCAAGATGTCCGATCCTGAGAAACTGGCATGGGTCATGGGTCTTCTTTGAGTACTTGGAGTTTGTAGCTACAACGGCTACTGTATTTTAGATTTATCGTACGACTGAACACCTTATTATTCTGTTTGTTTTATTTTGTATTTGGTTATGTACTTGATATTTTGCATTTTTCTACCTATGACTGTACGAGATTATTATGTTTAACCCACTTTTTTTAGTATTTGCATGATTGACTATATGTCATTTTATTATTTTTTCAATCAATATTAAGTATATTATATATATTTCACATTCTTAAATTAATTATTTTCGCTTTCTCAAAAGAAATATATCTAGAAGGGGTCAAACATCAAATCCTCGACGCAATGTACCAGTCAATCCTCAACGCAACGTACCTGTCAACCCTCGAGTTAATAGTCAGGGAGATGAGTCGGATTCCAATTCTAGTGATGATTGAATGGCATCCATAACCGCTATGATGGAAATCTTTCCGAGATATTTTCGCCCACCTATTCCGCGTCATGATTCCCAACAAGAAGGTGCTGATTGGTAGGGGTGTTCAACGAAACCGCTAGACCGCCCCAACCGATCAACCCAACCCAAACCGACCGCAATTTTACGGGTTGAAGGTTTGATGGGTTGGTCTTGGGCATCATGAAAAAAAGACCGCAATTTTCGATCGGGTTTGGTTTTATACTTTTTTAGACCGCATAACCGCATTCGACCGCACCTTATATAAATGATGATGTATATATGTTTTATTTTATTTTATTATTTAATTTAGTCCTAAATTTAAGAAAATAAGAAATATAATATAAGTATATACTTTAATAAATTAGTCGTGTTCCACAACCCAAACCCCAATTATATTAAATAAAACCTACAATCATACGTAAATCTCCAATTTAAGTGTCAAAAAGATAAAAAATAGATCCAAAACTAAAACAAATTAGTTAAAAATTATTCTACGAAAAACAAAAAGTAAATTCATTGGCCATTAACCACCAACACCAAGTTCGAATATAAATATATTTTTCACTTTTGTTTATTCATTGGAACAATTTAATTTTGCTAATTTAGTGTTCGGGTTTGTTTTTAGCTTTCATTAAATTATGTATTCATTGAAAATCATATTTTAATTGATATTTTACATCATCTCCATTATATTATCTATGAAAGTTTACTAAATTTATTAATAAAATCAAAAAATTGTAATTAACTCATCAAATAATAGAAAGACAAGAAAGTTGATAATTGAGACCGCAAAACCCGCCCCAAACCGCCCCAACCCAAATGAACCGCATAGTGCAATCTCAAGACTTGTTGGGTTGAGTTTGGACTAGAGATTTCAAAACCCGCAAATATTGGGTTGGGTATGGGCAAATACAAAACCGCACTAAACCGCACCGCGAACACCCCTACTGATTGGTTTGCCGAGATGACACATGCACATGATGATCGATTCTATGATGCTTTTCTAATGGACAAGTGTTTCTTTCGTCTTCATTCTGAACTATCTACTAGGGGTTTAGTAGATGATCATGATCGGACTCGTGTTGGATCACAAGAAGCATTAGGACTATTTCTTCAAATTGTTGGACTCGACCATAGGTATCAAGACTCTTGTGAGCGTTTCCAACACTCTTCGGAAACAATTTCTAATCAGTTTCATCGTGTGCTGCGTGCCATAAATCACCTCGCACCAGAAATAATTTGCCCTCGGAACATGGAATTGATTCCATCATAAATTATGGAGAATGACAAGTTCTATCCATACTTTCAGGCAAATAACTTAACTTATTCTATTTCGCAATATTTATTAATTTTCAACAAATTATTTTCATTTAAACTTAAAATATTTTGTACTTTTAAAATTTTGTAGGACTGTGTCGGTGTAATTGATGGTACATATATATCCGCAAATGTTCCTTTTGAGGATCAATTACGGTACTACAGCAGGAAGGGCCACCTATTTCAAAATGTGATGGCCATATGTGATTTCGATTGTTGTTTCACGTATGTCTATCCTGGTTGGGAGGGCAGTGCAAATGATGCACGTGTTTTGTTAGATGCTGTCCAAAATGATCCAAAATTTTCCGTTCCACCACCAGGTCATTTACACAAATTAAAAAAATATACTAAATTAAATATAAAAGTATGTATATATATGCGATATGTTCTAAAATATTACAACATCACAAATAAATATTTTTAGGCAAGTATTATCTCGTGGATTCTTGCTATACAAATTTTCGATGGTTCATGTCCCCCTACCGCAGCCAAATGTACCACTTGGAAGAATTTCGTAATCGCGAACCAAATGGAGAACAAGAATTGTTTAACCAGATGCATGCCAAACTTCGTAATGCAATTGAACGGAGCTTTGGTATACTAAAAATGAGATTTCCAATATTGCGCGGTCCAATGCCACAACTTTCTATGACAACGCAAATCGATATTGTAATCGCGTGTTGTGCGATCCACAACTTTATTCGCAAATTTGCCGTGGATGATGAGCTTTTCTGTTACCATGACGATGATCTTGAATTAGAATTGGGATTAACCGGAGAAAGTCGGTTAAATGTGACTAGTGATGAAATATAACTAATCGGAGATATAAGAGATGCAATAGCGGTAGCCACGTGGAATGATTATACCGCTTAGATTTATTTGGATGAATCATTGTCTATTTTAAAGTTGAATGTATAATTTTATTTTGAATTATGATAATATATCGAATACGCACTTTAATTTCAATTGATTAATTTCGCGTAATCTACTTTAGGGAGATTATGTCGTAAATTATAAGAATTAATATTTATTTTATTTTAAATTTATTTATCTTTAAAATCATAAATTATTCTTACTAATAACTGTAACAGAAATGGCACAAAGACAGAGAATCCCCGAAGCAAATGTATCATGGACTATTCGCCATGAGTTTCGCGTGTTTTTTGCGCTTCGAGAGTATATTGCGGCTGGCTTACCGATGACGCGAGCGGCACACGATCAAATTATCGAATATGTCTTCGTATTTATGGGCCCTTTTGACGGAATACCAATACTCAAGTCGTCTGTAAAAACATGTTTTGATGACCTTGTGAATCGTTCTAACATATTTACAAAGTTGGGAAACTATGAAGGCATCATAGAAATAGGTGAGAATGACATGATCGTCCCCTATCATATTCGCCCATCTGCTGCCGCGGTAAGTAACAATATTTTTGTAATTATAATGTTACTATTATAATATGTCGGTATGTATGTAACTTGTGTATTTATTTGCAGGATATTCCTGGATGTGGGCGTTATTTTAGCTCTTCTGAGGACCACTATGAAAGGATGAAAAATGTCATTGGTGGTATTGAGTATAATGACACTGTCGTCATAGAGCTCTCTGAAAGTTTGAACTCGGATCCTCCTGCTCTTCATCGTCGTATCCCGCCAGGAGCAATAATTCATGATGTCTCGAGCCAGACATCATATTCCAACGATGCGCAAACCATATATCAAAACTCGATGCCTGCTTATTCGATTAGTGATGCAGAATCACATATTGGTCCCGTTGACAACTGGGAGCGTGCAGTGTTGTTGACTTGGAGGCGGTTGGCCCGACGTGGAGGAAATAATAGTCATGATTAGAGAAAATTCTTGTATAGACCTGGTCTATGATATTTTCATAGACCTTGTGGTGGTAAATAAGCCACATCATACATTTTGATGATGTCATGCTCTCAAAATGTATGATGTGGCTTATTTACCACCACAAGGTCTATAAAAATCTCATAGACCAGGTCTATGCAAGAATATTCCCATGATTGGTCGGATAACAGATGGGGTCCATTCCCACCTTCGTGGAATTAGTGACATTAATTATAAAATTGCCGTTAATTTTTATTCTGCTCGACAATATGAAGACAACTTAATATGTTATTTTCGTACGTAGATTCATCTGGATATTGTGTAATAACAATTAAATTAATATTTTAAGGATATTGTGTAATTTTTAGCATATTTAATATGTCATTTGAATGAATTCGTCGATGAGATAAAATAATTAAAAAAAATTTATTATAATATTTTTTTAAAAAAAATCAACAAAATGAAAATTAATTTACTTTATTTTTTATTATTTTAGAAAACACAAATAACTAATTATAAAATATTATTTATCACATATATTACATATAATATATACATCAATAAATTAATTATATATAACTAACTGATGTGACATAAATTCTTACACTATGTTACACCTAATTAACTAACTCAAACCTACAAAAAGAACCTACACCTACTTTTTTTCCCAAACAACTCTCCCAAAACCCAAACAAAAAAATTACGTAAATCGATATTATTTCCCAAACCTCTACCACTTTCCCAAACCACTCTCCGAAAGGCCAAACAAACATGCCCATAATGTTTGATTGGTACGTTGTAATCAACATCTCAAAATAAACAAATTCAGTACCAAATATATCAAATTGAACCAAAATCTTACAACTTGAACAATACATAAATTAATTTTTTAGTCATTTGAACCTGTCCTTAAAGTAGAGAAGCACGTGTTGATTTTGAGCACGAGTATCTCGCGGCTGTGCCTACCTCTTTTTTTTTTCTTCCCCGTTTTCCATTTAATGGCCCCACACCATGACGACACACCGTAATCTCTGTATACCTGGCTGTACACTAAAATAGCTCTCATTATTCGAATAGCCAAAACGACGGCGTTTAAACGCAAAAACCCCATTTTCGCACCTAATACCGTTGTCACAAAGTTGAAAAACCTCCATTTTATTTCCATATTTCGATACAAACAAGAAGCTTACAACCTCCAAATTCGTCGGCGATTTCTCCAAAGATTCTCCCAATTTATACTCCCACCTCTTCTCTGTACATCTTGCTTTCTCTCTCTCTCTCTCTATTCACATTCCATAATTCTGCGTCTTTGTTCTAGTTGGTGGCCATGGCACAAGTGGTGGCGACGCGGCTGATTCACGGCTCTTTTGCATCGAACCCTAGCTCTGGATCTCCGCAGAGCCGAGCGGAGAATCTGAGGCCGAGTTTTGGTTTTCCGGCGAAGGTTTTGGGGCAGTCCGAGAAGAAGAGCCGCCGTGGAGCTGTTCACGTCACCGTGCCAATCACGGTTGCAAGATCTACGAGTGTTGAGGCTGAAGTGATTCCGGTGTCTCCTGAAGATGTACACCAGGTCTTCACTTTCGATTTTGTTGTACTAAAGTGTTAATTTATGCATGTTGGTGATTAATTTATTGAAGCGTGATGAATTCTAGAGTGTATTCATTTAACTGTCAAATCTTATTATCGGAATTGTAGCAACGAAAATATAGACAGATAGCTTAGTTAAGATTGTGTAGTGTAGTAGCTAATCAATTTTAAGTAATGCAATTAATATATTTACTTACACCGGAAATTTTGAGTTTCGTATAGCAATGTGTATGGTGATCTTGAACGACTATTTTAGACTTTCGTACAAAGAAGAAATTACTCTTGCTACTTGCTTGTCGTGAGGGAGAGTGGCTAACCACTTAATGAGCTAAATTTAATTGCTTTCAAGCCTTTGAGAATAAATGTTTATCCCTGTATGATGCCGGATAACTTGGTTAAATCAGACTTTAAGTTTTTAATGGCTTTGGAATGTGTTTCGTTGAGGGAGTACAGGAAAATGTACTAGATATTCTCTTTTCAATGGTACAATTTAATTTGGCCGAATATAGTGTAATATATTGAAAATGATTTTCTAATTTAAGCTGGCCACTGTTAATGCTGTGTCCTACCTTCTTTGTAAGTTTTGAACATCTGATTGCTGAAGAAACATGACTTGGAAGAAAGAATTTTACTTTAGTCTAATAGCGTTCGTCTTACTTTTCCTCTTAACCAGGCAGCAGAGAAAAATCAGTATCTACAGGGGATTCCACAACTCGGCGACACGTCAGTGGGCATGTGGTCTAAGCCTACAGTCAGGCGTAAGACAAAGATTGTTTGCACAATTGGCCCCTCAACCAACACCAAGGAAATGATATGGAAGCTGGCAGAGGCTGGAATGAATGTTGCTCGTCTTAATATGTCTCACGGAGATCATGCATCTCACCAGAAAGTCATTGATTTGGTCAAGGAATATAATGCCCAAGTGAAAGAAAATGTTATTGCCATCATGCTTGATACCAAGGCAAGTTATTAGCTTTTTGACCTGCACTGTGGTAGGCATTGAGTGGAAAAATGTTTTATTACAGCTTCAGTCAAGTTGGTTGCTGTTTTGGCATTTCTTTGTTAGAAACTATTGCTGGGTAAAGGAAATCTGATATCATAATGGCGTACATTTTTAAAGTTGCTTTTGCTTTAAAGACTGTGTCTAGAAGTGATGATATCGTAGTAGCTTGTTTGTTTGTTCTTTCCCCTTTTTTTCTTGGACATTGGATTCAGCTATTCAAGTCCATTGGCACATCACTCTCAGTACGGTTTGTAAAATTATAGCATGGAAGTATAAAATCATGAAAAAGGATATCTAGAAGTAATACTTTTTGAGAGCACCCAAAGTCTATCCTTTAGTTGCCAGTAAGTTCATTTATATGTACCGTGTTCTTACAGTGTGTTTTCTGCTGACAGGGTCCTGAAGTTAGGAGTGGTGATTTACCTCAACCAATTACATTGACACCTGGTCAAGAGTTTACTTTCACAATTCGAAGAGGAGTTGGCGCAGCAGACTCTGTCAGTGTCAATTATGATGATTTTGTTAATGATATAGAAGTGGGGGACATGCTCCTTGTTGATGGTATGATACTGTGAATTCCTGAAGTGTTTTTGGTTGTCACTGGTTTAAATAGTAATATGCCAATTGTCATCCAGATGGAAATATGATAATGGTGCTCTTGCATGTTTTCCGATCTTTTTTTTTTTCAATTATATGCCAGGTCATATGGCTTCGCTCTGTTTGTGTTTTTTATCTCTCTCTTTTAAAAAACTTGAATGTTTTGATAGCTTGGATTTGAACGTAAAGGCAAAAGTGGCATTTTCCTTCTCATGAGATGTTGTTTCGCCTTTTCCCCGTTTACTTGTCCTTTTGGGGATGGACTGGGGGTTTGGGGGGGGCGACTATTTATGTTTAATGTGAACATGTATGCAAAATTGTAGAGCATTATGGTGTGGAGCGCACAGATTCGAAAGTGGAGACTATTATTTCAGAATCATTTGCAGAAAAATCATGATGCTGCTATTGTTTTCCAGGTTCTTGGCAAGTTAACTCCATGTGATATGTCTAATGGGCAATTTATCTCCCTGTGATATGGGGGAAAAAAAGGCAATTTACCTCCCTATGAAATTAAATAATGAACTATTTACCTCCCTGTGAAATTAAATAATGAGCAATTTACCTCCCTGTGATATGTGATATGAAATAATGAGCAATTTACCTCCTTGCTACTGGAGGTGTTGCACACACACACTATAATGCGACTGATACTTCATTTTCATGTAATAAATGACCAATTTAACCTTACCTTTGACAACATATTCACCTCACTTTACCCCCCTGTGATATGCGTAAAATAGGCAATTTACCTTCTTGTGATATGCGTAAATGGGCACTTTAACTCCATGTGATATTGCATAATGGGCATTTTATCCCCTTGTAAAAATATAAAAATCAAGAGGGAAGCAATGTGCTTCTTTATAAATACACGGGGAGGTATTTCGCCCTTTTATTTATCACAGGAAGTTAAACTGCCCATTTAGAATAACACAGGGATTAGTTTGCTATTCACTCTTATTTTGCAGCTGTTATTGACTACCACTTGACTATGCAGGTGGTATGATGTCATTTTTAGTAAAATCTAAGACGGAAGATTCCGTGAAATGTGAAGTTGTTGATGGAGGAGAGCTTAAATCTCGACGACATCTTAATGTTCGAGGAAAAAGCGCAACACTTCCATCCATTACCGGTCAGCTCATCGATCCTATTACATTGCTAATTCTTGTTCTCATGCTCAATATCCATGTTATATATGCATACCTTTAACTTTTGCTTTAACTGCTAGTTACTGTTTATTTCTTTCGTCACTTACGTTTGGTGACAAATGAAATGACTTTTGCTGCTAACATGAAACAGAGAAAGACTGGGATGACATTAAATTTGGCGTGGATAACAAAGTTGACTTCTATGCTGTTTCATTTGTCAAGGATGCGGCTGTGGTCCATGAACTGAAGAATTATCTGAAAGGTAACTATCAAATTTATATGATTATCCCTCTGTCCCTAAATCTGTACTCATATTTCCTTTTTGGGATGTTACAAAACAAGACTTTCATTCCTAAAATGAATTTATTTTTCTCAAAACTATCCTCTTACATAAATTAATGATTTGATACCATTAATTCTTAATCACTACTTTTAAGGGAATAAATGTAAAAATACCTTATAATTTTGCTTTTAGCTCTTACCTAAAACTCCAGGACAAAACCAGAAGGAACAAAATATAAAGGATGGAAAGAGTATATATTACAAGGTTTAATTGTGTGATTAAAACTATTAATGCTCCATTTTTTTACTTTGAATATCTTTTTCTCCCTGCAGACGCTGGCACAGACATTCACGTCATCGTGAAAATAGAAAGTGCGGATTCCATACCAAATTTGCATTCGATCATAACTGCATCTGATGGGGTAAAACATCAACTAAATCTTTTAGTTGAATGAAAACTGTAATTATACTCCAATCTAGTTGACTTTATGGAAACATATAACACGAAGTTGGCCCTAGCATTGTCCTGCAAGTTCCAGTTAATTCATGACCATATGTAATGTACTGTCAGCTGGTCCATTTATCTTCTAACATGCTGTTATAACTCTTTAATGAAGAATATATATGCAAGTCCCACTGGTATGACAAGGACTATGTTTTGAGCCTCATGAAACTACTAGAACAACAAAATGTTAGGGCTGCATTTGGTTGGACCCTATACTACTGCCGAGCTCCTTCATATCATACAACTTTAACACTTAATGGCTTTATTTATTGCTTTGTCAGGCTATGGTTGCCAGAGGGGATCTTGGTGCAGAGTTGCCAGTAGAAGAGGTTCCTTTGTTGCAGGTATTCTCATGAGATTTCATTAATGAATCATTAATGTATTTTCTCTTCCTTCTTTGCTAATCTATAGGGAAGGGGATATGTATTGCTTTTTCTTTTTTGGGTTTATTTTTGATAATAATTTGGGGGGTTCCAAGTCCACGAAATTTATCACAAAAAGCAATTTATCATAAAATGTAGGAAGAAATTATCCTGCTATGTCGAAGTATGGGGAAAGCAGTCATAGTGGCAACAAATATGCTAGAAAGTATGATAGTACATCCCACTCCTACACGAGCAGAGGTAGCAGATATTGCCATCGCTGTCAAAGAGGGTGCCGATGCAGTTATGCTTTCCGGAGAAACTGCTCATGGGAAGTAAGTAGCTTTTACTTTTATTGAAATATAAGACCATTCTTCTTGCTACATATATTGTGTGCATCAATCACATACATGATTGAAATGCTCTCTAAGAAAAAATAATTGACTTAGTTTCACTCCCATGATAGGTTTCCTCTAAAAGCTGTCAAGGTCATGCACACGGTCTCTTTGCGGACTGAAGCTACTATAGTTGGTGCAGAAACTCCACCAAATCTGGGCCAAGCTTTCAAGGTTAAGATAGTTTTTTCTTGACATTTTATAGGTTGTCTTATCTACATATGTTGATGAATTTACGCCACATTGAAGTTGTAATTTACTGATTATTCTTCTTTTCTTCAGAATCATCATACGAGCGAAATGTTTGCTTTCCATGCAACAATGATGTCTAACACACTTGGAACTTCAATTATCGTCTTCACTAGATCTGGGTTCATGGCTGTTCTACTGAGTCATTATCGACCATCTGGCACCATTTTTGCTTTCACGAATGAGTGAGTTTGAATTACATTATATATGCAACTGTTTCTTCGAGAGAAAAATTCAACATTTTCTATAATCAAGTAAACATTCAGAACTGAAACATTAATAGAAACAATATCACGAATATTTTCCATCTCAGTCTTTTGACAGGTCTGCAACTCATTAATTAACTTGTATTGTGTGATTGTGTAACAGTAAGAGAATACAGCAGAGATTGGCTTTGTATCAGGGGGTTTGCCCCATATACATAGAGTTCTCAGCTGATGCCGAGGAAACATTTGCCAGTTCACTGGCCTTGCTACAGGTGAAGTATCATCCACACCTAGTTTTTAATCATTAAGGCTATGTTTGGTTCTTGGATTTCAGTGGGAAAACACCAAGGAAAATTTTTTCTTTTATATCCAATGACGCAATGTTGAGCTTCATTTCTTGTTCATTTGCATTTTACTTATAATCTACTCACTCAAATCCATAAACCAAACATAACCCGTATTTTATGCTTTAGTTTATTTGCAAATAAAGAAAGAAACAAAAATTGATGGTTAATGCACTCATATTTCACATTGACCTCTTCTAGGGAATCATACTAATAATCCATTATGCAGTTATAGATACATTATTTAGTATTGATGTGAAAACACTTTAAACGACCATCCTCGTATTTGTTCGGTGATCCTAATGGATTTCATGTTCGCAAATTTTATAAGATCTATTTATACGTCTGTATTTCGTAAAGTTTATAAGATATGCTATTTAGACATCAGAGAAAGAAAAAGTATGAACCTATATTCATCTAAATGTAGTAAAGATATTCGATCTTTGTTCTGACTCCGAGTTTGTTCGAATTTATAGAAGCAAGGAATGGTGAAAGAAGGAGAACAGGTTGCTCTAGTTCAAAGTGGTAGACAACCAATCTGGCGATCCCAATCCACCCATAATATTCAGGTCAGGATAGTATAGATGTGAAAGGGGTTTTGAAATAAATGCTCGCGCGTAAACTTAGAAGATTTGGTTAAGGCACAGTCGATTCCTGGATGCTTCCTTTTGTACAGTACCAAAGTCTGTTTGTTCTTCAATAAGTTCTTCGATTTTCTTTTCCCTCTCCAATGTTCAACCTTTTTTCCTGTTTCATCAATGTCACCGGGTGTCTTTGATCATGTAATGAATTTGTTAACTTAAAGAATGTTACAAGTTCTCAGTTGTGTATCGTATTACCCTCGTCTTCATTGAGCCTAGATGTAAGATTAGGACTGTAATTGTAAGATCTTTATTTTGTACTACTATTCAATTTCCAAATGCCAGTGTTTCTCTCGTTACTTCGCTCTCTCTGTTTCTTTCCTTTTTTATGAGATAATGTCAATTTACCCTGTGCCAATTTATGAGCTAATGTTTAATTTAACCCATTGTGATTTGAAAAGGAGTATTTTACTCCCTTTGAAAATTTTAAAGAAGGAATTTATCTCATTTAGTCGAAAAGTGTTACTTGTCGAAATTGAAAATGAACATGAAAAATGTAACATATAAAAATGTCAGAAAGGTGGTGTGAAATTTTTGTAAGAATACAATAGGGTAAAGTACTTTTTTTTTAAATTACGTGAAGGAAAATTGAATATTATGAATATCTATTAACTCCTTTGTTGAATTATTCCATTAAATATTTAGCTGCCGCGCATTCCTAAAACTTAAAAGGCCCATATACTGTGGTATGTTTGACTAGTTTTAAGTCCACTCGTCAAAATGCAGGAAATTTTAGCACAATATTGGTTCAATCACATTTAAGTTATGAGTTAATGTATTTATCTTATGTGAAATGCATTGTGATTTGAAATGAAACACTTTACTCACTTGAAAATTTTAAAGAAGCAATTTATCTCATTTAGTCGGAGAGAGTAACTCATTTGTTGAAATTCAAGAGTGAGCATGAAAAATAATTTGTAACATAGTAAGGATAAAGTGCAATATTTATCATAATAGGGGGATAAATTGCCACATTAATTATAATTTATAACATAGAGGGATAGAGTGTCACATATAAGAGAGATTGTTTTGTCAATACCTATTTTTTAAAGTTTAAAAATACTATGGACGGTGTGAAACTTTTATAAGATTACATTGAAGTAAAGTGGGATCTTTTTTTTTCAATTTACAGGGAAGAAGCAAATCACAAGGGGTTAACTGCCATTAATTCTTTAAGTTATTGTTTTCGACAAATGCGATATATTTTTCTTGTAATTCAGAAAAGGCTTAAAAAGAATACTAATTAGTCACAAGTAACTATATTTACCTTACATTTGATAATTATGACCCTATTGAACTTTATATAATATTTTTTCTACCCCATAAGGTGACGTAGGAATATACAAGTGATATTTGTTTAGATCAGGTATTTCATAGACCATGAACAAATTTACTGTATTCACCAAATATATGTGCAAAATTTTGTGCACGATCTGGTTTGTGGAAAACCGGATTTAGGCAAGAATTTTCCGGAGCATACGACTACATATTAACACATCGTATGGGCAAATCACATTGTTAGTGACAGTGTTCCTTTGAATTTTCCAACTTGACCAAATAAAATTAAGCCATGAATTTGGAAAAATATTAGATTTAGAAATAATGGAATATACTTGATTTCACTTTTCCTACGAAAATATTCTTTGTTCTCGATTTTGAAAATTAAAAAATTAAAAAATCTTACATCAATAATTGAATTGTCCGCATGGACAGCTCAACTGGTCTCAGGGGTGGAAGTTGGAACAAGTGACCAAGGATCGAACCTCACCAGCGGCAGTGTGGGAGCAACCTCTCAAAAAAATGAGGGGGGCTCCTTGTGCGCAGTGAGTACTGGTCCCAGCCTCTGTTGCCGGTTGAGTCACCATGATTTACCTCCTCTCACAATCCCGTCGGACAGGGGGTGAGGGGCGCCCGAGGTGAGCGATTTCACCTTTTGGAACAAAAAATTAAAAAATCTTACATCAATAATTGAATTAAGATCCCATCAGAAAAAGGGCAAAAAAATTGTGACAACTGAAAAATGTTGCTCATCTTTTTGGCCCCATCTAAAAGTAAAACGCAAGTAGTGGAGGAAAATCTTTTTGTGACAACTGAATAATTCCATTTCTCTAGCACAATTCCACTTCAATTTTTCCCTGAAAAAAGCATCAAAATAAAAGATATTTTAATGCTTCTAATGATTGGCTTAGTAGTGGAGGAAAATCTTGTTATTGTGTGGTCACCATTTCAAATTATAGCTACTCCCGATTTTGGTGTTATATTATTTGATTAGTTGTCATGTTAGATTAGATTAATAAATAACGATGAACATGATTTTTTTTTTTAATAAAATATTTCAAAGAAAACATATGTTTAAATCATATTTCTGGCCCCTCAAGTCTAAAGTGTTTTACATTTATATTTCTTTTGTTAAAAAACTTACACTTAAGTTCATCTTATATAAAATCTGTTACACCTATAACCCTAGTATCAAAAATTACATGACTTGCACATGGTTGTATTTTCGCAGACACATTTTATATAAGAGGTACTTAAGTGTAATTTTTTTTGACAAGAAGGATATAATTATAAAATACTTTATACTTGAAGGACCATAAATGTGATCTAGCCAAAACATTTTTTTATTATTTTTTAAATAATTAGCCAAAACATTTATCATTCGCACATTTTTTAAAAGCAAATGATAAGGCCAATAACTCCTTTTTTCGGAAACTATATATCATTTCAATGGGAAATTTGAATATCATCATAAAAACTTCAACCAAATAATTATATAATTCACCAAAGTTGTGATTGTTCAATTAAGTTGCCATGGCCATTTGATTGAATTTTCTTAAGTCTTTTGAGAGACAGATATAATTTTTTAATGGTTTGTCTATTTAATCTTTTTTCTGCTTGTCTAATCTTACATGAGTGTGACACAGATCTTTTGAGAAGTAACACAATTGTCGAAAAAGCAGAAATTTTGTATGTTGATATTTTACAAGATACGAAAGCTTTAAAATCCAAACAAAAATGGCCAAAGTTTTTTGTCCGAGTGTTAACTCTACAAAATAGAGTTAATTTCTATGTATTTTTGCGGGGAATGACATGAATTTCTGGAGATCTTAGATCGTTTTCACTAGGTTTAACTTGGTTTTTCTCGTTGGTGAGTCACGTATTCATTTTGGTATTTTCTTGTGAATTTTTCAGATTTTTCTCTTGATTTTTGGATGTGCAAACAGAAGGCTCTTCGCTGGGGGCGGAAAACCTCTCCGCTGGAGCGAAATCACAAAGCAGACCTCCGTTGGGGCGAACTAATTTTCCGCTGGGGCGAAAGCTGTCCGCGAATTCTTACTTTTAGTGTCCTAGTTTCACTTGGAAACTTATTGATAAGTGGAGGAAGAGAGAGAAAAGACATTTTTTGAACACTTTTTGACAAGAGAAGAGACGAAGAAGAAGAAAATATCATTGAGTAGCGTGGAACAACATCGGAGAAGACAATTCTTGAAGATTGGAAAAACAGATCTACTTCTCTTTTCTCATCTTTTGCAATTTCTTTTCTCTTTTGTGTTCTTGTAATCATGACTTTGATGATTCTTGAGTTTATTTCCATTTTAGCTATGAACTAAATTTAGTTTTCTAGGATTACAATGGATTTCTTTGTTTAAATTGATTGTTATTTATTTTTCCTTATTCTATTTTATTGAGATCTATTGTTTACCCATTCTTGTGCTTAAATTTCATTAGTCTGGCCAACTATTGTTTAACAAATCTAATTGAATCGGGAGAGGAAATTAGGTTTTAGGTTAAAGATTGGGTAACCTTTGTACGAATTGCACCCACATCGAATTGGGTAATTTGTTTAGCAATTAAGATAGGAATATACTTAATTGCCTTAGGTAGTCATAATTAGGGCCTGTTCTTGACTCGATTTGGCCTAACTTCATTGGCATAGGAATATAGCTCTTTGATTAGGTTAGATTAGTTTTACAATATTCTGGAAAGAAATTGTAAAAACTTAAGTGCCCTAGACTAGCAATAAATCTTAATTAAAATAGAATTGTTGGGAAAATAAAAGCAATTAGTTTAACATTGAAGGAAATTGTAATCCTAGGCTTTAATCAACATAGTTAATCTTGTCGGTTTATAATTTAGTTTTACTTTCATTGTTGCTTAGTTATAATAATCACAAAGATTCGTTTAATTTGGATAAGAAAAAGAGTGATCTTTAGTAATTAGTTGTTTAGTTCATTAATTCCCTGTGGAGACGATACTCTACTTATCATTATATTACTTGCTGCGATTGCGTATACTTGCGTTTATAAATCCTGCATCAAGTTTTTGGCGCCGTTGCCGGGGAATTATCTGCGCTATTTAGCTAATATTAATATCAATCGTTCTTTTCTTAGATCAAATTTTTATTTGTTTTCTCTTTCTTTATTTTCAGGACATTTATTCTTTGTATGCGCAGCGATCGAAATAAAGAACTTATTCCATTAGATCTTGAAATCGAGCGCACAATTCGAAGATTAAAAAGGCTGAAAATAAATTCAGAGTCTCAAGGTCACACTATGGGTGAACAACTCGATGAAGAAGCAGCAGCTGCTGCTTATCGCTCTATCAGAGATTATGCAGTCCCTCATGTTGAAGGACTTAGATCGAGTATTGCTAGGCCAACTGTCGAGGCCAATAATTTTGAGATCAAGCCAGCAGTCATACATATGCTTGAGTCGAAACAATTCTTCGGGCATGCACATGAGGATCCGAACAAACACTTGAAACTATTTTTGAGGATGTGTGATACATTCAAATTCAATGGAGTATCATCAGATGCTGTCAGACTGAGATTGTTCCCATTCTCTTTGACTGGGAAGGCTGCAGATTGGTTAGAAGCTCTGCCAGATGAGTCTATTACAACGTGGAATCAGTTAGTGGATAAATTTCTAGCTAAGTTTTTTCCACCTGCAAAAACTGCTCGGATGAGGAATGACATCACTGATTTTCTGCAACATAAAGATGAAACTTTAGATGAAGCCTGGGAGAGGTTTAAGGATATGCTAAAAAAGTGTCCTCACCATCAGATTCCAGATTGGTTACAAATTCAATCTTTTTATAATGGGCTTACAGATAACATAAAAGGAAACCTCGATGCTGCAGCAAATGGTGCTCTTGGGGGAAAATCTCCTGAGGAAGCCAGAAATATTATTGAGGAAATGGCATCAAATATTCAACAGTGGTCATCAAGACGCACGGAGCAGAACAAAGTAGCCGGAGTTGTAGATGTTGACGCTATTGCTTCTCTAACATCTCAATTGGCAGCTCTCACAAAGAAACTTGATGAGAATTGTAATAGAAACAATGTTCAGAGAATATATGCCACGTGTGACATTTGTGGAGATAATCACACGGTTGCATACTGTCCTGAGAATCCGGAGTCTGTCAATTTCGTGGGAAATTCTAACCGCCAGAGGAACAACCCTTATTCCAACACATATAATCCGGGATGGAGAAATCACCCTAATTTCTCATGGGGTGGTAATCAATCAAACATTCAAGCCCAAGGACCAATTGCACCTCCGGGTTTTCAACAAGCTCATGCACCAACACAAGTACAAAAACCATCTACAGAAGAATTATTGCTCCAATACATGCAGAAGACAGATGCCATAATGCAGAAGACAGATGCCATAATGCAGAACCAGAACGTCGTAATTCAAAATCAGAACGCTTCTATTCGTGCTTTGGAGACTCAGATTGGCCAATTGGCTAATAGTCTTAATGCTCGACCTCATGGAACTTTGCCTGCAGACACGGAGACAAACCCAAGAAATGATAACATGCAGCACTGTAAAGCTATAACTCTCAGAAGTGGAAAGGAGATTGAGGGTAATACCAGAAAGCTTGAGAAAGAAGAAGTGAAGCCACCGAGTGAATCAATAGAGAGTGAGCAAAATAATGGAGATGATGTGGAAAAGAAATCCAAAGAATATGAAGCAAAACATGAGAAACCGAAAGTTCAAGAATATCCACCACCTCCATTCCCCCAGAGACTACAAAAACAAAAGTTGGATAAACAGTTTCAAAAATTTCTTGATATCTTCAAGAAGTTATCAATCAACATTCCCTTTGTTGAAGCCCTTGAACAGATGCCGAGCTATGCAAAATTCATGAAAGACATCTTATCAAGGAAAAGAAGATTGAGAGATTATGAAACTGTAGCACTTACTGAAGAGTGCAGCGCGCTTATTCAAAGAAAGCTTCCACAAAAATTGAAAGATCCAGGAAGTTTCACTATTCCGTGCACGATTGGAAATCAGTTGATCAATAGGGCATTATGCGATTTAGGTGCAAGTGTAAATTTGATGCCATTGTCGATCTTTAGAAAGCTTGGTTTGGGGGAAGCAATGCCCACTTCTGTTACGTTGCAAATGGCGGATCGAACTCTTAGTTATCCGAGAGGAGTAATAGAAGACATCTTGGTTAAAGTGGATAAATTTATATTCCCGGCAGACTTCATAGTTCTGGATATGGAAGAAGATCGAGATATGCCAATCATACTTGGAAGACCTTTTCTAGCTACCGGTCGAGCCTTGATTGATGTTGAAAAAGGAGAACTCAAGATGAGAGTTCAAGATCAAGAAGTAACCTTCAATATTTATTCATCGTTGAAGCACCATTAGAAAAAGGAAGATTGTTTCTCAATCAAGGTGGTAAAAGATATTATTTCTGATACATTTCTACATAATCATCCTCATGATTTGTTTAAAACTCCATTAATTTCAAAAGAGGATGAAAAAGGTGACAACTTGGTCGATTTTGTGAGAACTCTTGATCTTAGACCAACCTTGAAAAGTGAGGTGGCGAAAAGCCCGGTAAAGTCTGCAAATGCTAAGAAGTCGTTAATTGAAGAACCCCCAGATTTAGAGCTTAAACAGTTTGGGGAAGTAAAAAATGAAAGAATCTTTTTCCATCATCTGTGGCCTAATGGTGGTGATTTCAATGAAGAGAAGACTCATGCAAAAAGGGTTGGCAATAAGTCTAAAAGACATGAAAAACAACTTTTACATGTCAATAAACTGGAAGAAATTAGGCCACCAGAAAATGGAAGTGTCATGCTTTACAAGAAGAAAATTAAGAAGATACACGATGAAAAGATCGTCCGTCGAGAATTTGAGCCTGGACAACGGGTGTTATTGTATAACCCTCGCCTTAAGCTATTTCCAGGAAAACTCAAATCAAGGTGGTCTGGTCCATTTCTTGTTACGGAAGTTTTTCCCCATGGAGTCGTGGAAGTACAAGATGAACAAAGTGGGAGAACTTTCAAGGTTAATGGACAAAGACTAAAGAACTATTTGGGGGGCAACATTGATCGGCAAATTGCCACCATTACCGTGGGCGATCCTAAATAAGAAGGACATAGTCAAGCCATGACTATAACTAAGGCGCTTGTTGGGAGGCAACCCAAGTAGTAAAAAAAAAAAAAAAAAAAAAAAAAAAAAAAAAAAAAAAAAAAATTTCCAGAACATGATCTGCCCCCACGAAATAATGTATCGCCCCATCGAAAAATGATGGACCAAATTTTGAATGAATTTTCAGAACATTCTCCGCTGGGGCGGAAAATAACACCGCCCCCGCAAAAAAAAAAAAAAACTACTTCAGTAATGTTGAGCATTTTCCAGAATGGCTTTCGCCCCCGCACAAAAATACTCCGCCCCAGCAAAAGTCTCAAACCATAATTTCATAAAATGCCAAACACCTCTCCTCTTCAAACACTTTCCCCTACTTTTCCTTTAGCACTGTCGTGCCGCCGCTACGTCAACCGTCGTCGCTGTTCCATTCGCCACCAAGAGGAGATACATGACAAAGAATGAAATCAAGCTGAAATCAGGGACGTTCTTTTGTTACTTTATTTCATTTTTGTCTTCAGATTTATTCTTTTATCTCTTATCTTCGTCAATTTCATCATTGAGGACAATGCATTTCTTAAGTTTGGGGGTGATTGCATTTACGTCGTGCATGCTTGGTCGATTTTGATCAAATTTTTTAAATTTTATGTGTTGTTAATTGTTTTTCCTGCAAAAATTCAGAGCACGAATGCATAATCGAGGATTTAGGATGAAGTTAGTGAAGTATAGTCTAGAATAGAGCTTAAGAAATTTTATCTTGCCTACCCGATCTCTAGATTCGAGGGTTAGAAAACTTAGAATCTAAGTGATAGTTTTGCCTAAGTCTGGGGATAAGGATGACTTTAATAAGAACCGAATGAAGCAAAGCACTGAAAAGCTTTAAGTTCAATTAAAAGAAAATAACCTCACTTGTACGAGACCTGAAAAATCTCGTCGCTTGAGACTTATACTTGTACTCCTCTAACTTGACTGCGATAAGATGAACGACGTATGGGTGCATTGACTTACTTATTCTGCACTCCTCTATGTTGACTGCTTCTTTAGAACAGGTTATGAGTGCGAGTGGTGCTAAATATACTTGAGTTATGCTAAATAATAAAAAAAAATGCTAAGTGAAAGTTCAAACTTAAAGGACTCCATAAATTCGACTGAAAGCATTGTTAGAACTTAGTGACGAGTTTAATAACCTGAGAAAATAGAGAATAAGCTTGGCAATTTAAGAATTCATGCAATTAGGCTCAATGATTTTGAAGCTATAGTGATCTGGGTGATTCCGACATTCTCATATTATGTATACACACACACACGCAGGAATAACATGATACAATGCATAACGTTTTGAAAGTGATGGTTACTAGTCTGACTGGGAATGCATGAGTGTAAATGTTTGAGTTGTTGTCCTTTGTTTTGGTCGTGTCCAAATCTTGTGGTCATTTTTTTTTGTCTTTTGCTCGGGACTAGCAAAATAGTAAGTTTGGGGGTGTGTTAACTCTACAAAATAGAGTTAATTTCTATGTATTTTTGCGGGGAATGACATGAATTTCTGGAGATCTTAGATCGTTTTCACTAGGTTTAACTTGGTTTTTCTCGTTGGTGAGTCACGTATTCATTTTGGTATTTTCTTGTGAATTTTTCAGATTTTTCTCTTGATTTTTGGATGTGCAAACAGAAGGCTCTTCGCTGGGGCGGAAAACCTCTCCGCTGGAGCGAAATCACAAAGCAGACCTCCGTTGGGGCGAACTAATTTTCCGCTGGGGCGAAAGCTGTCCGCGAATTCTTACTTTTAGTGTCCTAGTTTCACTTGGAAACTTATTGATAAGTGGAGGAAGAGAGAGAAAAGACATTTTTTGAACACTTTTTGACAAGAGAAGAGACGAAGAAGAAAAAAAAATATCATTGAGAAGCGTGGAACAACATCGGAGAAGACAATTCTTGAAGATTGGAAAAACAGATCTACTTCTCTTTTCTCATCTTTTGCAATTTCTTTTCTCTTTTGTGTTCTTGTAATCATGACTTTGATGATTCTTGAGTTTATTTCCATTTTAGCTATGAACTAAATTTAGTTTTCTAGGATTACAATGGATTTCTTTGTTTAAATTGATTGTTATTTATTTTTCCTTATTCTATTTTATTGAGATCTATTGTTTACCCATTCTTGTGCTTAAATTTCATTAGTCTGGCCAACTATTTTTTAACAAATCTAATTGAATCGGGAGAGGAAATTAGGTTTTGGGTTAAAGATTGGGTAACCTTTGTACGAATTGCACCCACATCGAATTGGGTAATTTGTTTAGCAATTAAGATAGGAATATACTTAATTGCCTTAGGTAGTCATAATTAGGGCCTGTTCTTGACTCGATTTGGCCTAACTTCATTGGCATAGGAATATAGCTCTTTGATTAGGTTAGATTAGTTTTACAATATTCTGGAAAGAAATTGTAAAAACTTAAGTGACCTAGACTAGCAATAAATCTTAATTAAAATAGAATTGTTGGGAAAATAAAAGCAATTAGTTTAACATTGAAGGAAATTGTAATCCTAGGCTTTAATCAACATAGTTAATCTTGTCGGTTTATAATTTAGTTTTACTTTCATTGTTGCTTAGTTATAATAATCACAAAGATTCGTTTAATTTGGATAAGAAAAAGAGTGATCTTTAGTAATTAGTTGTTTAGTTCATTAATTCCCTGTGGAGACGATACTCTACTTATCATTATATTACTTGCTGCGATTGCGTATACTTGCGTTTATAAATCCTGCATCACCGAGCAATTCTCCATTATTTTATAATTTTTTTTTCAGACTTATTGCATTAAAAATTCTATTCGAATCTATTTCAATTACTAACAATGAACAAGCTAATTAATAACCAATATTGGTAATAATCTAGAGAAATACCACATTATTTTATAAAATTAACTTCAACAAAATCTCCATTCATCTTAACTATTGATTATACGTCTAGCAGTGTAGGGTGTACTTCGAGTAGACTATATATAGTTTAACATTTATTTTAGGGAAATTTACATAGACACTCCCTGGCTATTACCCTAATTACAGGTTTTTACCCTCTTGTTTCAAATATTACACAGACACCCCCTCGACCAAAACTATATTACAAGGATACCCCCTAAATAATTACAATTGTCTATTTTTCAAAATCAAGTTGTGGCTTTTGTTCCTCTCATCAAGACGAGTTCATAGACATCAACCTTGTCAAATTTCATTGAATAATTTGGGAGAAATGGCGACCCGAGTTTGAAATTTTGGATCTAGGATTCTTCGCGAACCAAACTTTGAACAACGATTTATCTCAAATTACTTGATAAAATTTGACGAGGTTGGTATCTATTTTTTCCTCTCATCAAGACGAGTTCATAGACATCAACCTTGTCAAATTTCATTGAGTAATTTGATAGAAATCATTGTTCAAAATTAAGGAACTTAAAGATTTTTCTTGACTTTGAACATTGATTTCTCCCAAATTACTCGATGAAAAGTGATAAGGTTGGTGTCTATCAACTCGTGTTGATGAGAGGAAAAAAAAGATACCAACCTTGTCAAATTTTATCGAGTAATTTGAGAGAAATCATTGTTCAAAGTTTGGTTCACGAAGAACCTTAGATCCGAAATTTCAACGGTCGCCATTTCTCCCAAATTACTCGATGAAATTTGACAAGATTGGTGTCCATGACCTCGTCTTGATGAGAGGAACAAAAGATACAACTTAATTTTGGCAAATAGACAATTGTAATTTTTGAGGGGGTAGCAGGGGGTGTCCTTGTAATATAGTTTTGGTCAAGAGGGGTGTCTTTGTAATATTTGAAACAGGAGGGTAAAATCTTGTAATTAGGATCATAGTCAGGGGGTGTCTATGTAAATTTCCTATATTTTTCTAATAGATCTTTTAACATTAACGTCCTATATATATTTAGGGTACGAAGTAGAAACACTTCCAAATGAGTTTTACTTTTTAATGTCAGTTGGACTAATGAATTTTGGGAGATCTGAATTATAAAATAGGATAAATTACAGGTACCCCTGAGGTAATGCCTAATTACAAAAATTTCTTTCATGTACATGTTGGGTATCATAAAAATCTCCTTCATGTTTGTCACATTTTTTCAATTAAGCATTGCCTCTAAAATGTTTCAGTTCTGCCCTTGAGGGTTATTTGTAATGTTTATAATATCTTATTAATTTTAAAAATTGGGAGTCAATTATTATATCTTATAAATTATAAAAATAATAATCATATATTTTTACTACCAAATTAATTGATATAATTTATAACTGCCCATAAATTTCAATCAATATTGCAATTTCTTTTACATATTTATTACTAATTTAATTTCTATAATAATAAATTAAATACAATTTATAATTATAAACTCATGTTTACAATAATTAAATAAATAAATGAATTTATAATACAACATATACTTTATTAAATTGAAATATTTGATATATAATACAATATAAATTATTAAATTTAGTATAAAATCATTTAACTAAATATGTGAACAATTTGTTCATTTTTATAAAATATTATTATTGAAATTTTATTTAATTTGTTATTATAGAATTTAAATTGTTAATAAATATGTACATAAATTTTTTTCTAATTTTTCAATATTTATTGAAAATTATGGACAATTATAAAATTTATCAATTATTTTGATAGTAAATATATAATTATCACTTTTATAATTTATAAAAGATAACTATTATCATCCAAATTTTAATATTAATTTAAGATATTAAACATTACAATAATACTTAGAGGTAAAATTGGAACATTTTTGGACAATAGATTAATTGTAAGGAGTGTGACTAATCTTAGAGAAATTTTTATAATACTCAATACATGAGGGAGATTTTTATAATTACACTTTCTCTCGGAATATCAATAATTTATCCTATAAAATATTGAATAATTATCACGTGAATTTTATTTAGGAGATTCATAAATACACAGTCCAGATCAAAGTCAACTTGGTCCAGAATGGTTGTACTACTTTCTGAAATCTGAAGTGCATCCACTTCCAATTCGCACTATCAAAGCTGCAATTGTAAGAAATGGCACAAGTGCTTGTCCTTTATATTCATTTTATATGATTATACCTATCTATTTCGTGTATATATATTTGGAATTATTGATATTTATGGGATAAATTTTCAAATATGAATATTTTTTTTATTGCGAGTATTCAAATGAGTCTGAATCATGGATAAAAAAAAAATTTCATCGAAAACATAAAAAAAAATTCGTTTTTTAATCAAGGAAGGAAAACAAGATGTAATTTCGAAACTATTTATTTGCTTGAGACTCTCTTATTTTTCTTAATTTAGTGATTCTTTTTACAATTTTTCGTTAGTGTTTCCAAATTATTTCCGAAAAGTCTCGAATTTTTTTCAATATTTGACTTACCGAAACTTGCACTCGAAACAAAAATTTGATCCGTGATTTGAATTTAGGTCTGATTTAGAATAGAATTGAGAGTTAACTTACTTTAGTCGGTGCATGCAAAATAGACAATGTTATAACGAGGTTTGCCCCCTTCCCTTCCGATGCTTAGGCCATCTCCAATGGAGAGGGCTAGTCCCGGGGCTCTGGAGCCCCAAGCCAGCCCTACACCACCCCCACCCCTTAGCCCTGCTTGGTCGTCTCCAATGGCAGGGTTCCGAAATGGAATTAATTCCATTTTCAACACTTGCCCACTCTCACCTATACTTTTAGCATTAATTTTGTTTTTAATATTAATATTAATAATAGTAATAATTATTGGTACTTGTAATTAAATTATTAATTATATTAAAATATTAAAATTAAAGAGAGTAAATAATTAAGTAACTTAAAATTAATTTTATTTTTAACTAATTCCGTATTTTTTTTAAATTATAGCCACCACCAATATTGTAGTTAAATGATTAAATTTTTAATTACAATAAAAGATATTAAAATAAAATGGCCTATTTATTTATTAATCATTTGTCCATAAATAAATTTAATTACAATTATAAATTATTAATGATTTTAATTTTCAAAAAATTACTTTTATTATATTAAATAATCAAAAGAAAAATTGGTGACTACATATATTTATTAAATATGTACAATAAATATACTAACACATTTTATTAAATAATTCAATTCTACAAATTCAATTTAATTAGGAGGAAATTTTAATTTTATTAAAAATTACTTTAAATAATTAATCATACTATATACTATATCTATAAGTATATCATAATTATTTAAAGTAACACATTAATTATGTATAGTATTTAGATAAGTGTATCATAATTATTTAAAGTAACACATTAATTATGATATAGTATATCTATGAGTATACATAATTATTTAAAGTAACACAATAATTATGATATAGTATATCTATAAGTATACATAATTAATTAAAGTAAAACAATAATTATGATACGATATATCTATAAGTATACATAATTATTTAAATAACACATTAATCATACTATATAACAATTAAAAGAAATTAAAAAAAAAACGAAAGGAAGGGGCGCGTGTGCCCAGCCCACGCGACCCCAGGGCTAGGCGCAGGGTTTCGCCGAGCTCTGCGTCCAGCCCGTTCCGCCCCTCCAGCCGCCCCGCCCACATTGGAGAAGAGTTCTCTTCCGCCCCGCCCAAGGCCCTCTCCATTGGAGATGGCCTTACAATAGATTCAATTGAGTAAGACGTGTTTCCTGAATTCGAATAATGCATGAATTATAAAATGTACCTTGTTTTAGGTTTATAGCATGTAAGCAATGTTTAAAAAATCGGATTGGACATTGAACCGATAGCCTTACTAGTTACTGATTAGATGGGGTTAACCGTTTCAACTACTGGTTCAACCGGTGTGACGTCATTAAAAAAAATATTTTAATTTAAGTTTTAATGTATGTAATCAACTATTTAAAAAATATATATTATCCATTTTTTCAAGTTTATTTCCATAAACTAAATGTTTATCTCATGACCAATTATTTTCCTACAAATTTTGAGTTGAGTTGAGAATGAATGATAGCAACAAAATTACAAGTATGATAACATGATATCAATGTAATAATTCAAATTATAACAAACACCATATCAAGAATAATGAATTTATTACTAATCACTTATGAAAAAGAGAAAATATTGATGAATTTTGTCATCGAATTATATAAAAAAAACTGAAATTACTTTGAAGTTTGATAAAAAAAAATGAATTTTCTAATGAAAATTGATGATCAAATATATTTATATAACTATTATATAAAATATTTTTTGTTTCTTGTTGAATTTGTATAATTCCAACTGAAAAATAGAAGAACAGATGTAAGAGTATTGTTGAATTTAAAGGCCGCGGAAGAGAAGCAAAAATCCGAAGCGTAAACTTTTTTTTTTTTTTATAAGCGAACCAGTGGTTCAATCGGTTCACTGGTTCATTGATTTTATTGGTTTTTTTCGGTTCGAACTAGTCAGAAACAAAGCTGGTTTTGAAGGGTTAATAGGATCGAATTGACAGCCAATTATCGGTTAAATTGGTCGAACCGGGCGGTCCAATTTTTTAAACACTGCACATAAGGGTTGATCGAATTTTTTCCTTAAATTCAAGCTTGTTGGATTTCTTCCTTATCAGTAATTACTTGCTAGTTCGATTAGGATTTTCTTCTAGATTGAGTATACTCCCTCGTCTTTTTTTTATTTGTCGTTTTGGAGGATTGCACATGAATTAAAAAAATATCATAAATAATCACTATTTGAAGCAAAAATTTCAAAAAACCCTTTTAATCAAATAATCTTAGCATTAATTAGAATTAGTTACACGTATTAGTAAAAAGGGTAAAATTGATTAAAAAAAACATTAATTTTACATTGAAATCTTAAAACGACAAATAAAAAGAAATAATTTTTTTTTGCCAAAGTGACAAATTAAAAAAACGAAAGGAGTATTTTCCTAGACAATTTTTCATACGGTTATAAGTATTCACTTATTAGGGAACTTATTTTTCCCAAACACTCTTCTTAATTCTTCTTCTAAAAAAGTAAAAAACTTCTTTGAGAGAAATTTCTCCTTTATTCCGTGAATTAATCCTTGATGGGGTTTCTTCTTCGAAATTGTACCTTTTTTTAGCTCAGGTAATGATGAGTGTGTTTTCGGTAGGTTATTATATTACGGTCAATATTCAGGTGTCAAGTCAAACACTGCTCGCCAATGTGAGGATTAGCAGGTCAGTCAAGTCTTTCCACTATTTGTAAGAGGGGGTCTTAACCTATAATAAAAGAGAACTACGTTAGGTTAATGCCGATGGTGACCTGGCGATAACCCTCTGATGCTTAAGTAAGCATCGAGACGAGAGAGGTGAGATCGAAATAGGTAGTTATTGTTGAGAGAGTGCGTACCTGTTATCTCATTTATGAGGGGTATTTATAGTTTTACATTTCAATCACCGGATCAGGTTGTGACAAGACGTCTAAGCTTGGATATGGATCGTGACAAGACGTCTAAATTCATATATGGATCCTTTTATTTGGTTCGACCCGACCATGAGCGGGCCAGTAGAATAGTTAGTGGATGTCGATTGACATGTCGATTACGGCAGGGTCATGTCAGTTTTGTCAGGGGGTCGGCAAGACACTTGAAGTGTTCATTCGATTAGGTCCTTACCTGCCACGTGTCCTTGGTAGTTCTATCTTATAATAAATGTTTGAGTGCCACGTCAGGTAACGAATATTTGGTACATCAGAATATGGTTGTATTTGGATCTAGTTTGTCTTGGTTTGGTTTCACTTAAATCTGGTCAAACCCCATCAAGTAAAGACTTTGAAGAGGTCTCAGTTAGCGAAACTGCAAGTTTCAGACAAATCGAAACTTACACAATCCCACTTGAGACCTATAAAGCCATTGATTTGATATCTATGATATATTTTTTACACATAAAGTTATTGATTTAACAAATTAAACACATAATAGGTCTAAGAAGTTCAATAATTTAAGCACCCTAAAATGTCAAAAAATTTGACTCGATCGATTCCTGTAGTAAATGAAGTAATTTTTTTGGGACAGAGAAAATAATTTTGAATGCATAAAAAATCATATTATCCAACAAATTTAACGAAATTTTGACATATTTGATTTGACGCATCCCTAAGGCCATTACAATCGGCCCTCTTAAATTTTGAATTCTTATATTTAAATTTAAATTTAAGAGGTGTACAATATTATACATTTCCACTTTTTATTATACACTCCAACAACTAGCTTATATAATAAGATTCTACTTTTAAACAAAATGTTATTTCACTCCAACATCTAGGATATATTTTAATAATTTTTTAATATATATAAGAATAAAATGCTATTATTTCGAGAAAATAGTAATGATTTAAACTAAATTCCATTAATTTAAATTAAATATTTTGTGAAAGTAATGTAAAATTAAAATATTATTACTTAAAAAAAATATGAATTACTATTTTAAAATAGTTTTTACTTTCTACGGGAAAAGTAAATAAGCTGCAAAATGAGCTTTTATCATTTAATTTTGACCTCTTATATTTAAGTGACCAAACTTATAAATTTTTGTGGGTCTTGAAATATAAGGGGCTTTTTTGTTTGGTGTTTGGGAGAGTAGTTTGAGAGAGTAGTGGAGGTTTGTGAAATAATCTTGATTTGCGTAATATTGTTTGTTTGAGTTTTGAGAGAGTGGTTTGAGAAATAAAGTAGGTGTAAGTTTTTTTTTGGAAAAGTTAAATTGTAGGTATAAGATGTGTAAGACTTTATGTCAAATCATGTTTGTTGTGAGATAAATTGTGTAAGAGATATGTTACTTTATGTCAAATCATAGTAGAGTTTGTATAGATTTTGTTTAGAGATAAGAAAATAGTTGTTTGTTTGGATTTTGAGAGAGTAGTTTGAGAAAAATTGAGAGATACAAATTTTATTTCAGAAAAAAGAAAACATGTTTGTTTGGTATTTTCAAACACAAATTTTTTTTGAAAAATGTCAAACAAACAGGCCTAAGATTTTTCTAGAAACTCAATTTTTTTGACAAAATTTATATATTTTCTTATAATTTGAGTTATATATTATTACTTCGACGTGATTTAAGTAAATTAGTCTGGCACGAAAATAGAGGACTTAGTCCGATGTCCAATCCTGAAAATATGTTCATATGTTGATTTTGATAAATGATCAATGGAGCTGAGAATATAAAAAAAAAAAGCTACTTTCTCGAGCCTCAATAATTATTGATACAATTTTATATTTCCTATCACATGATGTGAAATCGTACCTAAGTTATTAAATTCAGGTCGATCGATTGCATGCACCAAACTGAAATATATTTATCGACTATGAATTTTGAAGTATTTTAATACTAAACGTTGACCGAAGTCCGAATATGCACAGCAGCTGGAATCTTTGAAATTAGGAAAAGGATTTAGCGTCAATTATTTATCCCAAATAAATTTCATAATATTTAATTTATCCTTTATAATTTGGAAAAGAGTAGTTTATCTCTTTCAAAATTTAAAAGGAGTAATTTATCTCTTTCATTCAGAGAGTGTAACTCATTTGTCGAAATTGAGAGTGAATATAAAAAATATTTTCGTAACATAAAGAGGTAAATTGTCACGTTTAACATAAAATAATAGATAAATTGCCATATTTATTATAATACAATGAGATAAACTGTCACATTATTATAAAATGAAGGTGAAAGAAAAATAAAATATCATATATAAAAATATCAGAAAGACGATGTAATTTTTTTTATAAAATTAAAGGAGAAAACCATAAGAAGATATACTGAACATTATAAATATTGAAAAGGATATATTGCCATTAACTATTAAGAAAACTAAAATAGAGGTCACAATTGCCATTTACACCAAAGAAAGAGACGTGTAGCTTTAAGTCGTTATCTTTGATTACCCACTTACCAATATAATATAAAGGTAACTATGACCTTTTTTCCACTTTATACAAAAACAAACAAATTAGGAAATGCAAAAAAAGAAAATAAAAATAAATAAATAAATAAATAAAGAGATTACCCAGAGATCAAATTTTGGAAAAGAGTGACCGTGAGAGGACTTGGTCGGGTTAAATGGCCTGATAATTTTTGAAAAATATAAAAATAATTTAGGTTTTAGAAGCAATACTTGTTATTTTATTGATATTAGGCAGTCAAGATTTAAAAGCATCTAAATGTATCTCCTTCTTAATTACTAATATTCGGTGGCAGTTCGCAACTACTTAAAAAACTACATGTTCAGCTTGTAAGATTTAAAAAAAGGTGTTTAAAACGAAATAGGAGTATCTTGATATTTTATATGTATTTTCTCACTTTTTACCTTACCAAGTTGAGCTCAAGTCGAGTTTTAAAATTATCAAAAGATAATAATGTTCAAGTTTATTTGATTTGAGTGACGAGTCGAGCTTAAATGAACTTTTATCGAACGAGCTCGAATCGAGTATGAAATAGTTTAATTTGATTTTCAACCCTACTAACAACTTATTTATAATACTACATGAAAATCAAAGACATCTTAAAAGATTCTTCAATATTTAAAAACACTATAAAAATTAAAAATTCAAACTAAATACTTACAAACATAGATTCGTATAATAATTAGATTCTCTAATCAATAATAAAGTTGGAGGACACAGCTGACATTTTTAGGATAATATTCTTTTAAGATTTTGAAAAGGCACAAATCTTTCTGTACTGCCAACGCTTGGATTGTGTTCTTTGCATATATAATATTTTTTGGCTTCAATAATGATGTATACGTCAATCATGCAACTCTAAGACCAATTAATATATAGACTGAGCTAATGTGGAGAATCTCTCTTACGAGGCTCTATAATAAGTAATTGTTATATGTCAATTACTTATTAAATTGTTATATGACAATTACTTATTAGTGGTACACAAGTATAATACACTAATAGTGGTATAGAGGATCACCGCTCTTACAATAATGCAGGTTCGAATTTCGTGTGATACAAATTTTTATTTAAATATATTGTGGGATTTGTGCTGGGACAGGGCCGGTCCAAGGGTTTTGGGGGCCTTAGGCAAAATAAAAAAATGGGGCCCTTATGTAATAATTTTTTTACGTAAACTTTATTTTTCTTGCTTTTTTAGAACGCAAAAATATTTATTAAATCTTCATATTCTGATTCTTCTATCATATTTTCTTCTATAGACAAAATAGTAAAATTACTTAATATTTCTTGTGTCATTGTCGAACGTAAACATGTTTTTATTAATTTTAATAATTTGAAAAAACTTGTTTAAGCATATGCACCTTTTACAAGTATATTTGGATAAGAATTTTCTACTAGACATAATGACTTAAAAATAATCACACAGTACTAATGAAATTATAATTAAACAACAAAAATAAATAAATAAATATAATTTTGCCAAGAAACAATAGAACCTAAAAATTAATGAGTCGTAAGCCAACAAAAGCAAGATCAACACAATGAGCTTATCAACAAATTTATTTTATTTGCTAATTGATATGCCTGCAATAATATAATAAATATTACCCGTCAATTTATTAACTAAATAAACAACATAAAGAAAAACTAAATGCAATAGAAAAAAACAGTACAAACCGCTGTTGTATGCTTTTAAATATCTTTGTAGAAAAAATTATCCCGACAATTCCTAATTAAAATTGTCCAAAACTAATTATAAACTAGAAGGGAAAAAGATTGCTATTTCAATTTTAGGCACAATAGCAAAACAGTAAGAAAGAGAAGATGAAAATGAAAAGAATATTGTTGAAGAAGATAATGATTAATGAACATAGGAAGGCTGAAGGCATTAGACATGAAGCATGTTTATACAAAAATTATGGTTTGATATAATGAATTTTTTCTTGTGGATTGCGCTGAATTAATGGAGAAGAATGTCGGTGCCTTGGTGAAGACCGAAGACATTTTATCTTCTTAGTAGAAAAAAATTGTGAACTAAACATTGCTACGCCTCTCTACTATATATATATATATATATATATTAATATAATGTAGTGTATTGTGGGTAGGGTTGTTCACGGTTCGGATAACCGTCCGAACCAAACCGAACCGAAATTAGTTCGGTGAAAACCGAACCGAACCAAAGCTATTCGGTTCGGTTTTCGGTTTGGAGATTTGACCTAATTCGGTTTTCGGTTCGATTCGGTTATTTTGTTCGGTTAACCGAACCGAACCGAAAACCGAAATTTTGGTTCAAATAGTTAAAATTTTTTGTTCGGTTTTGTGGACTTCAAAATTCTTTAATTTTATGTCTATGGATATGAATTTTATTTGTTTAATTTATGTCAATTGAGGATTATTAAATGTTAGTTTTTGTAGTTGAATTGTAAAATTCCTTAATTTTATGCCTATGATATGGATTTTAGTTGTTTAATTCATGTCATTTGATGATAATTAGATGTTAACCACTTAACTATTTAGTTCTAAGTAATGTTTAATAATGTTAGCATTATGGTTACCTATTAATTTGATATTTTTTATGATAAATAATTTATTATATGATTATATAATTTTAATAAATTTTTTATAATATAAAATTTCGGTTAAACCGAAACAAAACCGAACCGAACCGAATTTTTTCTGTTAAAACCGAAAACCGAATTAGGATGTTCGGTTCGGTTTTCGGTTCTAAAAAATCAAGAACCAAAATTTCGGTTCGGTTCGGTTCGGTTTTCACCGAATGAACAGCCCTAATTGTGGGGATAAAGATTTTGGGCCTAATTATTTAAAAAAAAATAGAAATTGGGCTTTGGGCCACTAATAACTAGCAGGGGGAAGGGGCCCTAGGCAAGCACCAGAGCTGCCTATGGGTTGGGCCGACACTGTGCTGGGGTTAGTATCATATTGACTCTCTCTCTCTCTCTCTCTCTCTCTCAGAACTCTGTCATCGTGTGCATCCCTTGATTTAAATCTATCCTCAAGGTGACTCTGACATAGGAGGGAGGTTTTTTTTTCGAGGTTAACTTTTTATAAAAATTAATATACTAACATAGTGATTTCTCTGTCCCTATTTTTTATCCTTTCACTTTTTGAGCGAAATTTTAGGTAAAAGTTAAAAAGATGAATTTTTAAATATTTTTACATAGATGTCCTTAAAAGTAGTGATTGAAAGTTAGTGGTGTCAAATTATTTTATGTGAGAGAATACTTTTAATAAAAATAATTCAATTTATAGAAAAAAATATTATTTTAAGATATAAAAAAATATCAGTAAAAATATAGGAAGAAAGGAAGTGGAAAATTTATCCAATAATATTAGACAGAAACGGCTCAAGATCCTCTGTACCATTTTTAGTGTATCACTCTTGTGTATCACTAATAACTAATTGCCACATGTACATGTGATAACTAAAATAATTGTCAAATATACATGTGGCAATTAGTTATTAGTGATACACAAGTGTGGTACACTAAAAGTGGTACAGAGGATCTACACTCGACAGAAACACTCGAAAAGATTTCATTTAAAAGTGGTACAGACGATCCTCCAAAAAAACCACGCAACACAAAGCAATAATTGTGGTATAGAGGATCTGAAGCAAATAATAATTTTCGCAAGTGAACATCGAAAAGGACTTCTGCCACTTGTCATCCCACTACAGACGTCATTAATGACGACGTTTATGTTCCAAAAAATATCTCTCCCAAATTTTCACGGATCAACATTTTTGTACTTTCTGAAATGCCAAATAAATACTTTTTTTGATTTCATTTATTTTACTCTTTTGGTATAGTTGTCAATTTGACTAATTTTATAAAATTATAATAAATAATTTAATTAATAAGTTGATAATATTATATGACATCTTGTATATTAATATTTACAAGATTTAATACAAAAAAATATAAATTATTTAACATGATAAGTCACTTAAAAGATTGAAAAGTTTTACAACGTATTGTAGCAAATCAAGCAAAATAAATGAGACGGAGTAAGTATTATTTTTTGCTTTGAGAAATAAATTTATCATTTCTTAATTCACAATAAATTTCATCATATTTTTTTTTTTTTGTTATCTTATAAAAATTACACAAGTATACTTTGATTAAAAATGAAGTAAAATATTTACTAGACAACTAACCTCGCGTAACAAACATGATTATGAATGAAATAACTTTTCTCTTATACTAACTTTTTTCTTTGCATAATCTCTAAAATAAACTTACAAAATTTAATTTCTGAAAGCACTTTCGCAAAATTCAAACAAATAATATTATGAAAATCGAGATATTTTAAAAAAAATTCAATTTATTTATGAAACTAATCTCAGAAATGCCAGACAAACAAAACCTTTATGTTTAAATATTAATGCGTAAAACCTTTATGTTTAAATATTAGTGCGTAAAACCTTCTTGTGTAATCAAAATAGGCGAAAGATACGTCCCAAAATAATTTTGATTTAGAGTTTTGGTCTCAATCTATATCATCTCACCATATTTCATCCTGTAATTTAATTAAAATAAATTAATATCGTCCCACCGCTAAATATATGACGGCTACCGTTATGTGCCATGTTGACAACACACCTGTCTTTACATAGCAAAATTTGGCATGAAAAATAGTATAAGATTGCAGAATTCGTCTCAAACTAATTAAAATTTTGAATTTTTGTCCAAACAATATCAACTCGTCGAATAATATTAAATTACAGTACAAAATTCGATGAGGTGATATAATTTGAGTCAAAAAATTAAAATCAATAATTAATTTGGGATGGATTTTGCAATTTTAGCCTCAAAATATTTGGACACTAATCATTTTGCCGGTAAATTGTGAACTTCAATAGTTTTTTAGGGTGTATTTTATATTACGCGTGAATTGTAAATTTCGTCCTTTTATGGCTCAATATTTACAGTTTCATTCTCTATAATTTTTTTTAGCAGATGTATCCCTCTTATCAATGTATTGTTTCACTTGTAACTTTTTTGATAATCACTCGACGGAGAGAGTCTCACGTGCCTTGCACGTGCTTGACTTTGAGAGCATTGTCGCTCCATTTTTTATGACACAATAGAAGTAGTTCACATTGGTCCCTCTTAAATATGTATTTTAACATCAAAAGTCCCTTTACAATTTTAAAATGGATTATTGCATGTTTATACCCAAAACTATGAATTGAACAATTTGACTAAATTAAAAAACAAGGGGTGCTAGTTGTTGAATTTTTCTTAATTTGAAGTGCTAAGTGCTAATTTTGTGTTTTTGATCCCTTTACAATTTTAAAATGGATTATTGCATGTTTATACCCAAACTATGAATTGAACAATTTGACTAAATTAAAAAACAATGGGTGCTAGTTGTTGAATTTTTCTTAGTTTGAAGTGCTAAGTGCTACTTTTGTGTTTAGGGGATTCAAAGTGCTAATTTGACCTCTTAATTATATATAATATGTTCTTTCTAAATGGAGGTTATGCATACAAAACAACCCTGGCTTTTAAATTTTAATTCAATAAATTTGTTGATATTTCATATTTCTTTATTATATGATTTAATTGTTTTTGATACAATATATATGTTGATTTCATATTTCTCTTAAATGGTTTCAATTTCGTAATTTTTTTTCTATATCACAAAATAAATGTATTACACTTACGATGTACATACTTTAAGAGCAAAATTCGATTTAAAATAGAATTTCTTGTATGTATATATATGCCACTTTGGTCTATGATCATAAATTCACCGAACCCCATTACCTCTGAAAAAGCCACTCTCTCGTTATTGGCAACAATTCAAGACCTATGGGCTCTGTTTGGTTAGTTTTTCTACCTCAAATTTCTCCTTCATTAACTGTTCATTCTTTTTCTTGATTTATTCTTCTTCTTCCAGAATTTATATATTTATCTTTGAAAATTAATATAACAATATTTATTTTCTTTCTTTGATACTTGGTATCTTCCTCGTTGTTTGTCAACGTCTTCTGCTCTCTTCTAACTCTGCATATTTCACTCATGGATTAAAATTTCGTTTCGAGTGTATATTTTGGTCAGCCAAATATTCGAAACTTTTCGAAAATATTTCGAAAACACTAAAGAAAAATTATAATAAAAGTTACTAAATTTAGATAAATAATAGAGTTTAAGACAAATAAATAGTTTCAGAATTACATCTTATTTTCGTTTCGCTTGATTAAAAAAGGGAATCTTTTCGATGTTTTCGAAGGATAAGATGAAAATTTTAATACATGATTGCACTAAGCTGTGTTGCTGAGACGTTGAAGTGCTCTGTGTCTTCATATACATTATATATATACATTATATATATATACATTATATATATATATATATATATATATATATATATATATATATATATACATTATATATATATATATATAGTTAATGGCAATTTACCTCCCTATGATATTTATACTTTTCAATTTACCGTCCTTTGATTTGAAAAAAAAAAAAGCATTTTACCTTCCTAATTTTATAAAAGTTGCACACTGCCTCCCTGATATTTTATATGTGGCACTTTACCCCTTGTGTTATGATAATGTGGCAGTTATCCCCATGTATTATGATAAATATGACAATTTATCCCCTATGTTACGATAAATATGATAATTTACCCCCCTATGTTACAAAATACTTTTCATGCTCAATCTCAATTACAACAAGTGGGTCATTCTCCGACTAAAGGGGTAGATTGCTTCTTCAAAATTTTCATAGGAGATAAATTGTTCTTTTCCAAAATACTAGGTAAATTAAACATTATGCATTTGATAATTTGATAATGTATATGTATATAATAAGTTCTCTACCTTTTTCACATAGAAACACACAATGATACGTGTACTGACTTATTTACTTACATTGTTGCAAGTCTTGGTCTTCTAATTTTAGTTCTGTGTTTGTCTAAATTGATATATGTTTCTATTAAAAGGTATTACTGTTACACCTACCCTTGTTGCTGTAATTTATCAAAAAAAATTGTTGTTGTCTTTTTTTTTTTTTTTTTTTTTTTAAGTAAACTGTGTTATTGCAACCATGCATTAAAATTTCATTTTCTTGGTATCTTTCAAAACTTTTCGGGAAACATGTAAAGAAATTATAGATTGAATAAACATGTTGAAAGATCGGAGAAACTACTCTCTATTCTCTATTTTCGTTTCGATTAAAAATAGAAGAAAAATTATCAATAGAAATGTATATATCGAAATTTTAGTCCATGGTTGTGACTTGTGACAACGAACTATTTGCAATTTGCCTTCCTAAAATATGCTTAATGGGCATTTGGGTCGCTTTGAACCACAATTAAATAATTTAAATAAATTTTTTTTTTCTCTTTTGGCATCATACAAAGAGGATGATTTGCAGCTTTGATACTAAGGCATATTGGAAAGTACATTTTATACCATAATATAACATATGATTGCGCATTTCATTTCACCGTAAATTATTTTGGCCACGTGCATTATAAACAGTCGTTGACTGGGGATTTTGGACGGAAAAGTCACTTTTTATCACAAACAATACGTGTTTAAAAAGCTAAGGGAGACAGTGAACCTCTTTTCCTTTCTTTTTTTTTTTTTTGATAACTCAGTTGTCCAAGCTTACACTAGACTAATCCTGGAGCCTCAGAACCCTTGCCTTAGAACCCCGAAGGATGTAAATCGCGACTTTAGCTATTTCTTTTTTATAAAGAATGTTATGGCTATTTTTTTTTTGACAAGGGGGCAACTTTTCTATTTCAAATATCACGTGGAGGTAAACTGCTATTAATCCTTGTGACAACTGCATGTATTAATATAATAGGCTTGTGAATGAGTGTACAGGGGTAACGAATTGAATATACTGAAATGTTCATTAATTAATAAGGTTGTTCATGGTTTGGTTAACCGGCTGAACCGGATCAAATCAAAGCTATTCGGTTCAGTTCGGTTTTTGTTCACTTAACCGAGTTGATAAGAAACCGAAGTATGAGCTTCAAATCCTTTAGTTTTTATGTCTACGGATATAGAATGTAGAATTTTTAGTTGTTTAATTTATGATTTGAGGATTGTTAAATGTTAACTATTTAGTTCATGTAATGTTTAATGATGTTTAGTGATGTTTTTTTGTGATAAATGTTCTAGTATTTGATCATATAAATTTTTATAAATTACATATTAAATTTCGGTTAAGAAACCAAACCAGACCGAATCGTAATTTTTAGGTTAAAACCAAAAGCCAAATTAAGATGTTCGATTTGGTTTTTGGTTTTAAAAATCAAGAACCGAAATTTCGGTTCGGTTTTTGACCAGCTCGACATTAATATTTCAATCTAACTGTTTGTCATGTGAATTTTAATGAAAATCAGATAGTCTAACTGTTTGTCATGTGAATTTTAATGAAAATCAGATAGATGACATAACATTTATCTGTCAAGATTGTAAGAAATACTCACCAGATCTCCTTAAAATCATCGACTGTTCAATGTAAATGAGGATTATTCAGGCACGTTATCATATATAGCTCTACTTGCTTTGTTTTACTTATTTTTGTTAAAATAACATGGCTTCTTGACGATTTTCTTGCCAATTAACTTGTTAAATTAACTTTTTGTTACATGAAATTCAGAAGCTGAAAAGGTGTAGAATACTTGGAGGAGACATGAAGAATCTTTGGACCATATTTTGCGGAGAATCCGATTGTTCAGACATCCATAAGACCACTTGTGAATCTAACATGATCTTTTTAACACATCCTTCTTCTTGTCTAAACCATGTTTTAATAATTTGTTTTGATGTCCTGCTCCTAATCATGTTCTTGTTTACTATATTTTCCAAGACATCATTAAAATCCTCAAAGAACATCTCAAGTTTGCGGCTAGTGTCATCGATTTACAATGGTTTAGTTGCATTGATTTATGTCTCATTTGGGATTTGGATTTTGGAAGAGAAGTTGAGAAAAACTCGAGATATTGCACCTCTGCATTGGTGGATTTTGTTCGTGTTTCATGGATTGTTATGGTTGTTACTAGGATTGACCGTAAGTCTTAAGGGACATCGTTTTTCAAGTACCCTGATGAGGATTTTATCAGTTTTCGTGTTCCTCTTTGCTGGAATTACTTGCGGTTTCTCACTTTTTACCAATGTTTTTAAAACCGGACCGGACAGTGAACCGGTGAGCCAACTGGTTAGTGGTTTTACTGGTCGAACCGGTCGGACCACTGGTCGAACCGGATGACGTAATAATAATGTAATAAATATATTTAATTTTAAAGTATATGTAATATGCATAAAATTTAAACATTATCATACAATTGATTAAAAATATAAAAAAATTTATAATATTCTACAATTAAATCATATAATATTTATCTAACTTATATCATAACGGTAATATGGTACTAATTTGTAAGCTCATATAAATATAATATGAATATATTTCTTTTTAAAAATTTAAAAGTGTAAGTTAAAAATACAACAAACTAAGATATTCATAAATTTTAAAATATGGTTATGTATAAAAGTCTAATATTCAAAGTCAAATTTGCATATTATATCGATTTGACTATTTATCCTAAAAAGAATATTGAAAAGAATATTTTATAGAATAAATTTTAATAAAAAACTATTATTTGAGTATTTAATTTTCATTCATAATGTGTGAAATATTTATTTAAGTTAATTATCTAATTTATAAATAAATTTGGCTACAAGTTTCTATAATTTATAAATTTTAATTTGTACTAAAATTTCAAAAAAAATGGTGTAGCTTAAATGGTAAGGAAGTCATGTTTCATCCTAGAGGTTAGGTGTTCAAATCCCACCTTGTACAAGAATTTCTAATTTATTTTTAATATTAAAAAAATCAAAAAAAAAAAAAAAAAGAAGGGAAAATCAGAACCGGGTTGAACCGGTCCATACCGGTTCGCCGGTTCACCGGTTTTGGACCGGTTCAACCCGGTCCAAACTGGTTTTTGGAGTTGCTGGTTTTAAGGGGTAAACCGGACCGGACCGACCTCCGGTTCGCGGTCGAACCGGTCGGACCGGCCGGTCCGGTCCGGTTTTAATAACATTGCTTTTTACTGCAATTCTTGGAAATGAGATGTCGGTTAAGATAGTTTTGGACGTAATTTCCTTTGTAGGGTCGTGTTTATTGTTATTATGTACTTACAAAGGTTATAGATACGAAAACGAGAAAAACGATATCTATGAACCTTTGTTGCGTGAAGAAACATATTCTTCTTCTTATGGTATTGTGACTCCATTTGCAAAAGCAAGCTTTTGGAGTAAGTTTACATTTTGGTGGTTGAATCCATTAATGAAAAAGGGAAGAGAGAAAACCCTTGAAGATAAAGATGTACCTATGTTAAGAGAGGATGAACGAGCTGAGTCGTGCTACTTACTATATATGGAAACATTAAGGAAACTTTCTAGACCATCGATTTTAAAGACCATTCTATTATGCCATTGGAAAGAAATTATCGTGTCAGGGCTATTTGCGGTAATTAAGGTAGTTACTATCTCGGCCGGTCCTCTGCTACTCAAAGCTTTCATTAACGTTTCTGAAGGAAACGAAAGTTTTAGATACGAAAGATACGTATTGGTTGGTGCCCTTTTTGTGATAAAGATTCTTGAATCTATATCTCAAAGACAATGGTACTTTCGCGCAAGACTAATTGGTCTTAAAGTGAGGTCTTTACTTACCGCGGCTATATACAAGAAGCAACTTAGATTATCAAATGCTGCTAAGTTGATTCATTCGAGTGGTGAGATAATGAGCTATGTTACCGTAGATGCTTATAGAATCGGAGAATTTCCTTTTTGGTTTCATCAAATTTGGACAACAAGTCTTCAACTTTGTTTAGCTATTGTCATTCTCTTCCAAGCCGTTGGGGTTGCTACAATTGCGTCTATGGTTGTAATTATTATTACGGTTCTTGGTAATACCCCACTTGCGAAATTGCAACATAAGTTTCAAACGAAGCTTATGGTGGCACAAGATGAAAGATTGAAGGCTATGAGCGAGGCACTTGTGAACATGAAAGTGTTGAAATTATACGCATGGGAAAGTCATTTTAAACATGTGATTGAGAACTTGAGGAGAATCGAAGAGAAATGGCTTTCGGCTGTTCAACTGCGGAAAGCGTATAATTCGTTTCTATTTTGGTGTTCTCCTGTGTTAGTCTCTGCTGTTACATTTGGAGCTTGTTATGTACTTGGAGTGCCTTTAACTTCTAGCAATGTTTTCACGTTTATAGCGACTTTACGGTTGGTTCAGGACCCTGTTAGGACTATTCCTGATGTTATTGGAGTGTTTATTCAAGCTAATGTCGCGTTTACGCGTATTGTGAAGTTTTTAGAAGCACCTGAACTTGAAAATGGTAGGGTGATATCGAATGTAGATGATATAAATCGTGTTATTTCGTTTGAGTCGGCCGATTTGTCGTGGGATGAGACTTCGTTGAAGCCCACTCTTTGTAAAATCAATTTGGAAATCAAACCCGGTGAAAAGATTGCGATTTGTGGAGAGGTGGGTTCGGGGAAGTCGACCCTTTTGGCTGCGGTTCTTGGAGAAGTTCCAATAACTAAAGGAAATGTGAGTTTTCTTAAATGTCTTATTATTTGAGTAAAGTTGCATTTTTCGTCCCATAGAATTAGACATTCAGCTTTACCATTGTCCACACGTTATAAAATTGCACTTTTGGTCCCAATTTAATTGAAAAAGTCTCAAATTGTTTGTCCATGCCCTCTTTCCGTCTTTTTCTTTTTTACACATTTGATCACGTAGAACAATATAATATTTGAACTTTTGGCCCATTGGACATCTCTGTCTTGCACTTTTTTGTCCCATATTGGCCGAAAAGGGGTGACAGGATCAAAAACGCAAAATATTTTATAAAACTGATATCAAAAGAGCAATTTTATTTGTAAAATGCAAGACCAAAAGTGTTAAGTGACCAGTCACGTGGGGCTAAAAATTTCGCCCTACAATCATTGATAGATAACAATCATGATATTGTTCTTACACTCGTCTAATATATTTTACAGGTCAAAGTTCATGGAACGATTGCATACGTCTCTCAATCAGCATGGATTCAGACAGGAAGTATACGAGAAAACATCCTCTTCGGTTCCTCCTTAAACAACGAGAAATATCAAGATACATTGGAGAGATGTTCATTAGTAAAAGATCTTGAGCTATTACCATATGGAGATCTAACTGAGATCGGAGAAAGAGGAGTTAATCTTAGTGGTGGCCAGAAGCAACGAATTCAACTTGCGCGTGCTCTGTATAAAGATGCTGATATTTATCTCTTAGATGATCCTTTTAGTGCCGTTGATGCTCACACTGCCACAAGCTTGTTCAATGTTAGTCCTTTTTGTACTGAGCTAATATTCAATTTATCATTTCTGGATTTGAAAAAGAGCATTTTACCCTTTGAAAATTTTTAAAGAAGTAATTTACCTCCTTCAGTCGGAGAGTGTAACTTACTTGTCGAAATTGAGAGTGAGCATGTAAAGTGTAGTTATTACATTTGGGTTTGGGGGGGGGGGGGGGGGTTGTCATATTTATCTTAACATAGGGATGAATTGCAACATTTCTCATAATATAGGGGTATAAATTGTCATATTATCATAACATAAAGGGTAAAATGTTACATATAAAAATATTAGATAGACGGTGTGAAAATTTTGTAAGATTAAATGGAGTAACATGCTATTTTTTAAATCATTTAGGTAAACTGAACATTATTAATATTATATGGAATAAAATTCCATTAACTTTTTTTTTAGTAGATGATTTAAATAATCGTAAGTTACAATGTAGTTTGAAATCTTGACAGGAATATGTAATGGGAGCGCTTAAAGGAAAGACGGTCTTACTCGTGACCCATCAAGTCGATTTTCTTCCTGCGTTTGATTCCGTTTTGGTGAGATCATTTCACTTACATTTTTTTTTTTTATTTTTTTTTTGTGTTTTGAATTGAACTTTGTTTGAAACTTGAATTTTAGGGCAAAAATGCATTTTTAATCCTTCAACTTTTAATGAGTAGCAATTTTGGAAGCAATTTCAGTACTTTAACTTTTCAATGTTTGCAATTCTTGGACAATTGACTTAAGTTTTGTCCTTGAACTTTTTAGTATTTACAATTTTAAGATATTTAGCCGTAATTTTGATCCTTTAAAGGATCAGGATCAAGATTGCAGTCAAATATTCTAAAATTGCAAACACGAAAATATTGAAGGATCAAAATTGCTTACCAAATAAAACATTATCCCAAAATTATTAACTAGTAAAAGTTAATGCATTTTTAGTGAGTAAGTCGACCCATTTTATGTCGGTTTAACTTACAAAAGGGAATCAACAAAATGAGTGAAAATGTAAAAATATCCCCTTGCTTTGCCTAATTAGCAAAACAACCCGTATGTTATATATATCACCGAAAATCCACCTATGCTATTTTCATTAGTGAAAAACCTCCTCCCAAATTGAAGTGTACATATTTTGCAGAAAAAATAACTATTATACCCCCACCAAAAAATGCAGAAACAACCCTACTCACCTAAAAAATTTACAATAATTTTATTTTGAAAATTAACAATAACCTCCCTATAGATTTATGAAGGAAATTCAAATGTGGTTCTTCGCTAATAAAAACGAATACAAGGTGTTTTTTGCTAATAAAAATAACACAGAGAGATATTTACCTATTAGACAAAGCACGGGGGGTGTTTTTGCATTTAGCTCTCAATAAAATTTCTAAATATGCCTCCTCTTTGAAAAGTTACTATCAGATGGGGAAATTTTGCATGCTGCTTCTTATCCTGAGCTACTTGCCACAAGTCAAGAATTTCAAGACCTTGTCAATGCACACAAAGAGACCGCCGGCTCGGAGAGGCTTTCGGAGGTAACACCTCCGAAAAGACACAAACCTTCTTCAATAGAGATACACAAGACTTACGGAGCCAATAAAATCGAGACATCTGGCAGAGATCAATTGATCAAGAAAGAAGAACGAGAAGTCGGGGACACCGGATTTAAACCATATATTCTCTACTTGAAACAAAACAAAGGCTTCTTCATTTTCTCCATAGCTGCTTTATGTCACCTTACATTTGTTCTTGGTTCAATACTACAAAACTCTTGGATGGCTGCTTATGTTGATGATCCAAATGTCACCACATTGAGATTGATTGTCGTTTATTTGATTATTGGAGTGGTTTGTTCGATGTTTTTACTTATGAGGACTCTGTCGACTGTTGTTATGGGTATGCAAGCTTCTAGGGCTTTGTTTTCGGGGTTATTGGTTTCTTTGTTTCGTGCACCAATGTCGTTTTATGACTCAACGCCTTTGGGACGAATACTTAGTCGGGTAAATGTGATCATAATTTGAAATACTTCTTTTTACAATTTATATACGAGCTTACTATTATAACTATGAAATTACTTAATATGTGTGCAGGTATCGTCTGATTTGAGTATTGTTGATTTAGACGTTCCATTCAACTTGGTTTTTATGGTTGGATCAACTACGAACTGTTATTCTAGCATTGTTGTATTAGCCATGGTCACATGGCAAGTTTTGTTCGCGTCCATACCGATGGTTTTTCTGGCTATTCGCTTGCAGGTAATCGACTCTAGTGTAAGAAGGCAAAATTGTAATTTTAGTCCCACGGAATTGGACCATCATTCTTTACTAAATTGCACTTTTGACTACAATTTTCAATCTTTCTGACTATCCGCTTGCACGAAATTGACATTCGATTTATAAAGTATTTTTAGTCCTAGGGGAATTGGACACTCGCAATTTACAAAATTTCACTTTTGGTTACAATTTTCAAAATATTTTGGCTTTAGATCCTGTCGCCCCCTTTTCCTTCAAATTTAAACTTTAGAAGTCAAGACCCACAGGATAGTCGCTGATTTGCACTATTGGTCCCATAACATTATTGATTTTGCACGGATGGTTCCAAATTGGTTGGAAAGAGGCTATAAGACCTATAGTACAAAATATTTCAAAAAATTAGGATCGAAAGTGCAAATGAACTCTATTGTTCGTCATATTTTTTTGTTGATTTTGGACTACTATATCTATTGAGAGAATTGCATTTTTGGTACCGTGCTTTAGGTCAATTTTCACATTTGGTACACATAAAGTGGTGTACCAAAAATGAAAATTGATCTAAAGCGCGGTACCAATAGTGCAATTCTCTCTGTATCTAATATAAATTTCCACATCGACAGAAATACTACTACTCCTCTGCTAAAGAGTTGATGCGGATCAATGGAACTACAAAATCTTTTATAGCAAACCATCTAGCTGAATCTGTAGCTGGAGTCATTACAATAAGAGCATTTAAAGAAGAAGATCGTTTTTTTGCGAAGAATCTTGAATTAATTGACACAAATGGAAGTCCTTATTTCCACTATTTTTCAGCAAATGAATGGTTGATACAAAGACTAGAAACTTTTAGTGCAATCATTCTTGCCTTTGCCGGCCTCTGTATGGTTTTACTACCTCCCGGAACTTTTAGCTCCGGTACGTCTAATCATATTTTCCGCTGTTAACTAGAAACATTATAGATAAAATTGCATTTAAAGTTCCAAGGACTGCACACTCAACACTTTTGCTCTCGTATTTTACAAAAATGTCTTACAGTTTTAGAAGTTTTGCACTTTTGGTCCCATAGTTTGGGGTAACACCATCATATGGGACCAAAAACGCAACGTACAAACTATCATATATTACTAGAAAAGCAAACATAAAAAGTGAGCAAGAGCGCAAAATATAACAAGAAAATGGGAATGATTTTGTGAAGTGTGGAACAAATTGTGTTGATTGATCCAATTTTGTGGGACTAAATATGCAACTTTGCCAAGATTTTTACATCTTGCTAACCCCACCATTATTTGTTGTTTTAGGATTCATCGGAATGGCTCTGTCATACGGTCTCTCGCTAAACATGTCGTTTGTGTTCTCGATTAACTTACAGTGCATGTTAGCAAACTATATTATTTCAGTAGAAAGACTTGACCAGTACATGCACATTTCAAGTGAGGCACCCGAAGTGATAGAAGAGAATCGTCCCCCGATCGACTGGCCAACTGAGGGCAAAGTAGAGATTCAAGACTTAAAGGTATACCACTCTTGAATTAGTTCTCCCTTCAGTAAAGGGGCAATATTGCAGTTTTAGTCCCGCAAGATTAATTGGAGCCTCAAGACTACTTTCTGTGCGTTCTGGATAAAATTGTACTTTTGGTCCCTACCTTTTTTCTTTTTGAGTTTCTGGTCCAATAGATTAGTATTTGTTATGATCTTTTGGTCCTAAGTACTATCTCAGTTTTGCCCTTTTTGTCCCAATTTGATTGAAAAGGACAATAGAACCAAATTTGCACAATATTTAAATAAGGAGGACCAAAGTGGAATTTAATAAATGTGGGAACAAGGGTACTGATGATCCAGTTCTTTGGGACTAAAAATGCATTTTTTTCCCAAAAGTATCATGCACTAAATAGTGTTATAAATGCTAAACAGATTAAGTATAGACCGGATGCACCACTCGTATTACGTGGGATTAGTTGCACGTTTGAAGGAGGACATAAGATCGGCATCGTTGGTCGAACTGGTAGTGGCAAGACTACTCTCATTGGCGCCTTGTTTCGTTTGGTAGAGCCCGTAGGAGGAAGGATTATAGTAGACGGGATTAACATATCAAGAATCGGACTTCACGATTTGAGGTCTCGTTTCGGAATTATACCTCAAGATCCTACTCTTTTCACTGGAACAGTGAGGTACAATTTGGATCCATTGAGTCAATACACTGACCAGAAAATATGGGAGGTAAACAAAAATTTCAATAAAAATTTAATATTTGATATTATCCCAAGTAATTATATTCTTAGATCGATGTCTTGGACTGAAATGCAAAAATATCCCTATGATTTGTTTAAATTAGCAAAAAAACCTATGTCATTTTTTAATTGGAAAAAAAACCCATCCTATGTCGGAATACACATTTTACAGGAAAAAATAACAATTATACCCTCACAAAGTAAATGCAAAACCCCCCCTTAAAACCTAAAAAACCATCAATAATCCCCCTGTTAATTTTGAAAATTGACAATAACCCCCTTTTCACTTGAAGTTTTTTTTTAGTCAATTAGGCAGAGCAAATGGGGTATTTTTTCATTTAGCCCAAATGTATTAATTGTAATAAAAGTCTATCTAACATGTTTTTGATGAAATCTAAAAGGTTCTTGGAAAGTGTCAGCTAAAAGAGTCTGTTGAGGAGAAAGCAAAGGGATTAGACTCTGCAGTTGTGGAAGATGGATCAAATTGGAGCATGGGACAGAGACAATTGTTTTGTTTAGGACGAGCTTTATTAAGGAAAAGCAAGATCTTGGTTCTTGATGAAGCAACTGCTTCTATTGACAATGCAACAGACATGATTTTGCAGAAAACTATAAGGCAAGAATTTGCAGATTGTACTGTGATTACAGTGGCTCATAGAATACCAACTGTCATGGACTGTACAAATGTTCTAGCCATAAGTGACGGTGAGTATATGAAATTTAAGTTTTTTTTCGTTTTATATTTCTATTAATAAAGTATTATAAACTTTTGGGGAGTTTTCGATCTTTTTCGAACTTTTTTGAGAAATATTTGAAAAAAATCGTAAATTAAATAAATATGTTCGAGTAGAAAAAATTACGTAATAATTCGATTCTATCGATATATGAAAATTTTGATCCATGTTTGCATCAAGAATTTGAGTGAAATGCATAAAAATTCTCAGATTTAGCAAAACCTGCACGAAACTCCCCCTGTTATTTCTATATCATAAAACCCCTTTTTAGTCTATTTTATTTTTCTCCTTCCGTCCATTTTTTTATGAGCCTGGATTTCTCGGGCTACATGTGATTTAAATTGTGGTGTAGTTTACCATTTAATAATTTTAAAGTAGGAGGGTTTTCGTGCAATAAAATATAAAGGGGTGGATTTTAGGCAAAAAGAAAATAGTAGAGGGGGTTTTATGCATTTTACCTAAAGGTAGAAAATGAAATTCACAATCTAAATCAATGGTGTTAGTAACTAATCAAATTTGTGACAAGGGCTAATGTAACGGAAAAGAATTTTAGAATAAAAGAAACTGAATAATGGCGGGCGATATTTGTGCATGTTTTGCTTAGCATAAAGGATTTTGTATTTTGCTCGATTTATGAAAAAAAAAACAAAAATTATTAACTTGTATTTGATAAACAGGAAAACTGGTGGAATATGATGAACCAATGAAGCTAATGAAAAGAGAAGATTCATTGTTTGGGCAACTCGTCAAGGAATATTGGTCTCACAATGAACCAAAATGCAATTTCCAGTTCTAACATGGACTAATTGGCATTTTGTACTTTCAAATACAACAATCTTTGATGAAGTAATTGAGATTTGCCCCTTAATTATAATAGCCTGCAGTTCGCCAAAGAAAGTACAATTCGAGGGTGCAATGTTTTAACATATATAAAAACAATATTTTTTTAGGTGCAAAATGTCAACTACTCTCTTCGCGTAAAAGTTTATGACTTTTTCTAAGTGAAGGTGTTTTTGTTTTTTTTCCCATTTTGATGCCAACAAGTCTAATAAAGAATGAAGTGATGAACGTTCGAATTTGGAGCTTATACGCTCGGACTGTTTGAGGAAGCTCTAGAAAATATCTCGCCATTAAGGTTTGAGAAATTAAATCTCAAATACGATTTACAGGAATTCGTCCTATAAAGTTGAGCAAATCTTGAGGATTAAATTAAAGACACTTTTGAAGCTAACATATTAGGTTAGAGCTTGCCAGTTTCGGTTAAGCTCTTGCTTTAAAACTAGAGAAATGTCAAATGCAAGATTGGAGTACAAAAGCACTGCGAGAAAGTATTTTCCGCTCGTTGTTTAGCTTTTGAATATGAATGAGTAAAACGCTACTTAAAAAAAATAAAATTTCTTGCATAAAATGATAAAACATTGAATTTCATTTTTGTTCGTTCTCATTTTCCTTACCAGTTGATCACTCGCTGAAATCCAAGAACAAAACATAGCCTTGATGCATATAGGAGTTCTCAAATTTGCAGTGATCCATCCCTTGAGCACAGAATTTCGAATTTGATAAAACTAGTGACCTCCGAGTTAGGTTTCCAAATGCACTTCGAAGTTGTAACTGACGAGTCTAATGGTGGAGAATCTCCCATTAGGTTTCGTTCCGACCTATTAAATGGTACAAACGAAGAACAACTTGCATGGTAGCTTGAGCAATTTGCATTGTAAAACGGCCTTTCATTCTTTGGAAATTTGATAATGGTTCCATAGGTAGCTGAAATCATCCCTTTTAAGCAAATTGTAGCTTCTATTGCATATTCAATAAAAAATATATTGTCTAACAACAAGAATTACCAATTAAAAGGCGGAATTTCTAATTTTCCAGCCTCTATGGGGAAAATGCAAGTTACTCCTCTATGTTATGTTAAACCTGCAAGAAACTACCCTGTAAAATTTTTATTGCGTCAAACTTCCCTGTGTCTTCAAAAACCCCTGCAAAAAACCACCCAATTTGTAAAATATAGGTCGTTTTGGATCGATAAATTTCAAGAAATAATTTTTAAAATATATCACGTGAAGTTATAGGGACCAACTTGAAGTATTTTAAAAATGATTTCTTGAAATATGTCGATCCAAAACGACCTGTTTTTTATAAATGGGGTGTTCTTTGCAAGGTTTTTGAAAACACAAGTTTAGCGCAATAAAAATTTTACAAGATAGTTTCTTGCAAATTTAGCACAACACAGTGAAGTATTTTGCATTTACCCCGCCTCTCTGCAAAATTTATACCTTTCTTTAAACTGTGTAACAATGATTAATTTGTTTCACGTCGAGGCCTTTTTCTTTGATAATGGACTCAATGTATACCTTGACTGTGTGCACTTCTTGTAGCCTACAAATTTTAACAACAAAGAAACAAAAACTAATTTTATTTCCAGTTTTACTCGAAGTAGTTGATTAAAACCTTAAAATGTAGGTGGAAATCCAAAATACCCCCTTATGTTATGTTAAAAATGCAAGAAACTACACTGTTAGATTTTTATTGCTCCAGATTTCCTTGTGCTTTCAGAAACCCTACAAAAAATACCTAATTTGTAAAAAATATGTCGCTTTGGATCGATTTATTTCAAGAAACCATTTTTAAAATATACCAACTTGAAGTATTTTAAAAATGATTTCTTGAAATATGTCAAATCCAAAACGAACTATTTTTTACAAATTGGGTGATTTTTGCAGGATTTTTTTGTTGAAAGCAGAAGAAAGTTTAGCGCAATAAAAATTTTACTAGGTAGTTTCTTACAGGTTTAACATAACACAGGGGAGTATTTTACATTTACCATTAACAAGTGTATACCTTGCTATCTCAGCTCTTCTTTTGGCTTCTTCTGCAATTTGAGAAAGTCGATGAATTTCCTTCTTGGGTTCAAGTGTAGTAATGGTTAATTGATTCCACGTTAGTAGCCTACAAATTTTAACAAAAAAAAGAAAAAAAACAATATTTATTTCCAGTTTTGCTCCAAAGAAGAATTGATTAAAACCTTAACAAGTGTATATATACCTTTTTCATTCTCAGCTCTTCTTTTGGCCTCTTCTGCAATTTTTTTGAAGCTGTACGCCTCTCTAAAAAGTTCAGAGCCATACAAAGTTCTCCGATCATTAGTCCAATTAGGTTCTCTTTCCTCTTTGCCATTTTCTTTCTTGGAGGAGAAACCACTCTATTTATTCACATTTATTAATTAAAAAGGGAAATTTGCCTTTTTCTTTGTTACTATAGGATAGGCCAACTTGCAACTTTGGTACCATTGTATACGAAAATACAAATTTGATATCACGTTATATGTTTTCATTGCAACATTGGTACTAAAATCAATTTTTTTCCAAAGTTAATGATAATTTACCCTCTATGAAATGTATAATGTTCAATTCATCCCCTTATGTTTAAAAGAGCACTTTATCTCCTATACTTTTATGAAAGTTTCACACAGTCTCTCTAACATTTTTATAGGTGACACTTAATCCCTTTTATTATGATAATGTGGAATTTTACCCTCGTGTGTTATGATAAATGTGACAATTTATCCCCTTATATTACGAAATATTTTCACGTCTACTCTCAATTTCGGCAATTGAGTTACACTCTCCAGCAGAAAAGGGATAAATTGCTTTATTAATTTCTTTTACAGGGGGTAAATTGATTTTTTTCAAATTAAGGGGATAAATTGAACATTATATATTTCATAGGGGATAAATTGCCATTAATTTTGGAGAAAAATGGGTTCGGTACCAAAATTGCAATGAAAACCTATCCTATAGTACCAAAATTGCATTTTCATATATAATGGTACCAAATACCAAAATTGCATTTTCATATATAATGGTACCAAAGTTGCAAGTTTGCATATCCTATGGTACCAAAAATACAATTTTTTCAATTAAAAAACTACGAGAAAAGACAAAATTTGAAGAAAATAAGGTATTGTTCATTTATGCAAACATAAATTTCAAGAAATCTTACAAAGATAGAGAGGCCTTTCCACATATTTCTTCTCTTTGTTGGCGCCTTTCCAATCTGTTTTCCTTTTCTTACACTTTCTACAAGTTTGCGCTGAACTGTTTCAGGGTGCATTGGAGATGGAGTTGGAGTTGGTCTTGAAGTGAGATATTCAATGTCATAATGACAACTTGAACTTAAACTAAACTCCAAATCCATTGATCTGGTGCTCGGGCTCCGTGAAGAAGCGAGAAATAGTGCTCGGATCTGTTCTGTGTTCATTACAGCTTCTACTAGCTTCTCCCAGTTGTCATAATACCTATTCATCTTGACCTGAGATTCAGGTTCAAAGAAGCACACATTATAGAAAATTTAACAGGTTCTTGAAATAAATGATACTCTTATTGATCAAGGATATTATATTATTGTAACAGAGAAAATGATAAACTTTGATTGCTTACTAATCAAAAATAGGAGGAAGAAAATAATATTTAGAGAGGGACCCCAAAAGTACTAATTGAAGAATAGGTTTACATGGTGGGGTCAGTGTAGTTGAAGAAGAACAGTACCTAAATAGTTATGAGGACTGACTTAAGCAATATATTTATACTTTAAATCGACGTCGACATATATTGAAGTTGATTTTTTACATTAGATTACGTGTAGGTTGTATACATTTTACTTAAAACTTAACATGTGGAATTTAGAAAAGGGCGGCGAAGAGATTCCAACACAGGACCATATTGAATAACCAATTCATCTAAAAGCTTAAGCTAAAAGATTAAGTGTTCATTTTACTAATATCCTCAAATGTTTTCAGGACTACAAACATTTTACCTCTCTTCTTAGGTGGCCACAAAACTTATGTAGAAGTCGAAGTACTCATTTGTAGAGAATCCCAGCTCGGCCATATTATAGGCACTGCTTAGATATCCCAACGACTTAAGTCCTCTTCCCTCATTGCAACTTCCTTCTTGGTGGACAAACCACTCCTACAGGTACCATTTGACAAAGTGATTGCGATAGACAAAGTACAAGAAGAAAACCAGAAAATGAGATCTCACATATAACAAGATTTCATCATGGATCATATGATGCAATGAAATAAAAGTAGTAATGAGAGCACAAACCAAATGTCCAGCAAAATAGCAGCAAAAAAGACAGATACACAGAATGGATTGCATTATGCACTCATTTAGTAGTTCGAGGGGGGAGGAACTAAGATAACAAATGTATTTAACAAGAAAGACAACAATTGAATTAACTTACGACCAGAAAAAGTGAAGAGTCAGAAACTCCTGCTACTAAATTCTATTCATGAATGTACTTCCAAGCTTTGTGGATTCCACTGATAGTGTCGGCTTAGACAATAGATCTTCCAATCTTGTACTAATCCCACTAATTTCCTCCAATATCTTGACTACTTCAGCCATTTTAGGTCTATGCTCCGGAGATATAGCAACACAATGCATAGCTATTTGCAACAATCGCAACATTCCCTCTTTGTTTTCATATGCGAGAAGCTTTGTATCAAGCACTTCTGTACCCCAATCCTCCTCACGAATAATAGACTGAATCCAGGTTACTACTGAGACAACCTCGCCATCAACAGTGGTTATTTGAGATGTCTTACCAGAGACAAGTTCAATTAGCACTACCCCAAAGCTATAGACATCAGAAGCTTGGGAGAGTTTATTGGTGTGTGTGACTTCAGGGGCACGATACCTAACAGCTTGCTTAGCAGGCACTATTATTTGACTCGTCAGCATTGCCAAGCCAACATCGGTAACACATCCAAACTGTTGTCGATTGAGGAAAATGTTTGAGGCTTTTATATTGCCGTGCACAACCTCAGGTTCGCCTCGTGCGTGGATGTAAGCAATCCCTCTTGCTGCACCCACTGCAACTCTTAGTCGCTCCTCCCAGTCCAAAGAGCTCCTATAAATACCGTGTAATACACTTTCAAGAACATAGTAATCATACACAAGGATTTGTTCATCCGTTGAGTAGAAATATGCTTTCAGTTTACCAATATTCTCATGCCTCAAACTTCCAATGAGCTCAATGCACTGCTGAAATTCTTTATGTATCAAGTTTGGTATCTTCAATCTCTTCACTAAAAATGAAATTCCATTATCTAATATTGCCTTATATGAAGTACCAAATGTTCCCTTCCCAAGCAACGCGACAGAGGACCCCAACAATTCAACAAGGTCATGTACATGATCAAGATCATCAAAAAATACTAGTTTGTTATTCTCGTTTACAGCAATGGAAGTGTAATTCCCTGTATTCATTCTGTTAATATCCTGAATTGTCTTCAGGACTATAGACATTTTAGGTCTGTTTTTTGGTTCTTTTGCCACACACCTTATTCCTATTTGCAACATATTCACCATCTGGTCCTGTATAGCAGGATTCTTCAATAGATCTACATCAAATACTTTAGAAATCCACTCCTTACGCTTTACAGAATTAAACCACATTACTAGATCAAAATTCAAGTGACTGCCGGTGGCAGGCCTAGGTGACTTTCTAGTGAGAAGCTCAAGCAGCAAAATCCCAAAGTTATAGACATCGGATGATTGAGAGATATTCTCAGTTTTATTGACTTCTGGTGCATGGTATCGTGATATCATGTTTGTTAAGCCATACTCAGACACACAGCCATAGTGTTGTGAATCAAGAAAAATGTTTGAAGCTTGTATGCTTCCGTGCACAAGCTTGGCACCAGATTGTGTATGAATATGAGCAATACCTCTTGCTGCACCCAAGGCAATTCTTTTTCGTGTTTCCCAATCTAAGTTAGCACGATTTTCAAAACTTCTTCCTAGATAAAAGAGAAAAATGGTTAAATTTCAATCACATTTCACATATATATCCTATGATGCACCGATACGGACACGGCGACACAAACATGTAACAGACCAACTCCAAGGCAATCCCGACAAGGGCTTCTCAGGACGAGCATACTAGATAAAAAAAAAAAAAAAAAACAAGGACTGCAACTAAGATGAGGGTAAAATTGAGCTCTAGCCTCTAAGTAAGTTACTGCTAATGCATATGATAAACACACACTTGGGCTAATTCATTACATCAGTAATAATATGTTGATTACCAATAGAACAGTAACATTGAAAATAATAAATCAAAAGGTACAAAAAATGTAATTTTTCCTTTCAATTATAAAGCTTATATAGTGTTTGCAGTCACAAAATTTAACATGGATCTTCAACATACCATGAAGTAGTGCATGCACGCTTCCTTTGTTGAAATGATCATACAACACGAGTTTTTCATCTTTTGAATAAAAGTAAGCCCTCAGTTCAACCACATTTTCATGCCTAATATTTTGAACAAGCTCCATATGTCTCTTGAACTCTGCTTCCGATATACTCACCAACTTGAGTTGCTTAACCACAACTGTGATCCCATTATCCATATCAACCTTGTATGTAATCCCAACTGTTCCTTTCCCAATAATCTCAGCAGATGAGCACAATAAGTCTTTAAAGTCAAAAACAGGGGTTGAATCTGAAACAAAAACCAGCTTAGGCTGCACCCGGTATGGAAACGAACTTGAGAAGCTAGACGAATCGTGGAGGGGAGAATCCAAATATCGAAAATTGGATGAAGTGGAACTGGAGGCTTCAGATCGGAGGCTAGGGCTCCTCGAGTCTTCATGAAAAAGTTGCCAGAGTTGCTCTTTACGAAGAACAGCAGCCACCAGCCTCTCCCAGTTGTCGTAATTCCGAGACATCTTCTTCCTCTGAGTTTTGGGTTCCAAGGAAATTTAAATCCTATAACATGGGAGAAACTTGATTGAGAGATCAAATGTAGTAATAAAATTGGAAATAAGCCTTAATTATATTCCTTTTTGTCTTTTTACATTTTAATTTTTTTTTTAAATTTTATATTTTTTTTCTCTCAAACTGCACTCTTCAATTATTCAACCTCATCACCAAACCCCAACCCCCTGCCTTACTCCTACTTCACATACATCAAATAAATTTCAATTACTTCACATACATCAAATAAATTTCAATTACTTCACATACATCAAATAAATTTCAATTACTAATAAGAAGTTAAAATATCTACAATCATATTATTAACTTTCAATGAACAAAAGGAGCGATAAACTACCGACAACAATTTGAAATCGAAATTGAAATTGAAATTGAAACTGAAACTGAAACTCACCACAAGAGCCGAGCTCGCACCGTCGTTCTTCCCTAATTCTCCTCTTCTCGCTGTTCTTCCATCCTTGAAAAAATTCCTCTCAATTTCTCTATCTCTGTCGTGAAATAATCTTCAGAGAATGCAATTTTGAATGTGCTGAGGGGCTGAGGGCACTCTAACGAGAGTTACCAATTCTGAAAAATACAACATTGGGGAGGTCATTTGACCGAATTACTCGAGTACCTAATACGTTTACTAGTGGAATATGCAGTATAAAATAGAACAATTGAATGCATTATTAAAGGGTTCTTATCAATTGGAAATATAACTATTTAATATTTTCTTCTCAATTAAAAAAAAAAAAATATACACTTAAATATTTCTTTAATTTCTTAAAAATATAAAACTAGACAAACTCGGGTTCGTCTAAAATGAGATTTTGATGGATGTAGAGCACATGAGATATAATTTATCTTGGTGACACGTGTTCCTTTAAAATTAAGTTAAAATAATTTATTTTCTACAAGACCAATTTACCCTTTTTAATTAATGAAATTCAACAACACCCCTAGTCTGGACTAACTAAAAAAAGTTTCATGTTATTCTTATTAGCAAAAAAAAACATATCATTACCAAAAAAATATCCCTCTCAATACGAAATGACAATTTTACCCATCAAAGGATGAAAAAACATCCCCTTAACTTAAAAAGTTACCAATAACCCCTCGTAGCTTTAAAATTTTACAATAAACCCACTATTTTTTTTTTTTAAATTGACAAAAACTTCCGTATGATTTATGAAATCCAATTTAGAAATTTGACAAAAATATTATTCCTCAAAGTTACCTATTCGGCATTTAACCCATATGTACAAATTAAGCACTTTACCAATAATTTTATTCAATTTTCGTTCGACGAAAAATATGCCACTCACATGAATTTTCAAAGTTAGTCACAACACTTCTTACAAGTCCAACTATTTCGCTCGTGTAATGATCTGTTTTCAGATGGGGAAGGGTTGGGCGGTGGTTATGGTGCCGGAGGTGAAGAGAGAGGAATTGGTGGCGGCAATAATTGCATTACTCCTTCCCAAATTTTACCTTTTTAGGTATTTTTTGCCCAATTACAAATATCCCCTGAAGAGATAAAAATGGTGACTTAAACGGGCACATGCTTGACGGGTGACTTTTTTCATCCAAAAACTAAGGCCGAATGAAATGTGAAAAAAGTTGTCCAACTTTTTGTATGAAATGTGTTTGAAAAATAAAGTAGGCAAAAGTTTGGTATGGAAAGTGTAATTCCCTCGTTTATTTTCTGGGAAAGAGATCTGAAATTATTTAGAGATTAGAATTTTTTTTTTTAAACTCATTAATTAAAGGGTTAATATGTAATTCAACATATGTTTATTTTTCAAATTGTCCGATGCCATGTCATCATTGGACAATTTGACCATAAATTGTGATTCGGATTTATTTTTAATTTTTTGAATGGTTGAGATGAGGTATCTCATACACTTATGTTCTATAAATTCTTATTTTAGAAAGACCAAACAAACTCTTCATTGATCTGATTTAAAATAATTTATCTCTTACTCTACTCGCAAGGGCGGATGGAGAGAGGGACAAGGGGGGTCTATAGCCCCCCTCAATTTTTTTTTTTTTTTTTGGGTTTTAGTATAGTTCTAGTTAAAAAAAAATAGTTCCAAAAAATTGGCACAATAAGCAATTCTCTAGCTCAAATAAAAAAATTAATTTAAATAAGAAATTAGTCCAATTAATTCAACCTAATATTATCTAACTCTACCCAAGCCTCAATTAAAGCTCAAATTTTTTTCTAACTTCCAACATCTTCAATCCAAACAACTTCTCTTTTTTCGAGCTCTTCCTATCCCAATCAACTTGAAAATTATATTAAGATATTCGATCAAGTGATGAAATTTTTAGCTTGAAATAGACCGGTGATCTTGCTAAGGAGATGGTTGCAACTAAAAGGCATGTTGCATTCTCGTTTGTTTACAAACTTGTGATATTAACGCTTATTCTACCTGTTGCAACTGCACAAGTAAGGAGAATTTTTCGGCTATGAAGATGGTAAAGAATCAACTTAGTAACCGAATGGGCATATTTAGTTGTATTTCAAACGACGCTATCATGTACCGATTTAAAAAATAAGAAATCGTCATGGTCAATTATTAATGTAAACATGCAGATTTTGGGTTCTTTTAAGACTATAACTGGACAACATGTGTAATTAAATTATCTCGTAGGCGTTATTTTTGTCAAACTCCACCTCCCCATTTTTGTATTGCATCTATATTTTCTCGTGCATAATACATGTTTTATGTTTGATTGATTTTTTTGTACTATTTAGCCCCCATGACCGAAAATTCTGGATCCGCCCATGTCTACTCGCTCATATAAATTTTTTGATTTGATATAACATATAATTTGCCCTACATTTTTCCTTTCCCTAATCTCCAGGAAAAAAACCTATAATTTTTTTAAAAAATTAAACTTACAATTCATTTCACCTCTAAAAACTTTAACTAAAGTTTTTCTAAATACATAAAAAAAAAATTATAAGATCATCTAAAAAAAATCCCCAAATTTGTAAACCTATTTTCAAAACCTAAACAAACACGCCCTAAGAATTCTACATGATTAAGTGTGCGACTACCATCCAAAAAATGAAAAGGAAAAAAAAAGCTATTTAGGTTTTTTATGCTTTTATAGAAAAAACTGATTTTGGACATTCAACATTTTATCAACTTATAAAATTGTACATTTGATCTATAACTTTATAAAATATTTTGCACTTTCGGTCCTAGACGTTACGAAATTGCATATTTTGTAATATTTCTTAAAACATTTACAAATTTTAGTGTTATAAAACATTTACAAATTTGCCATTTTTATCTCATAAAACTGTTCCATCATGCACTTTTGGTCCCAAACTTATGGCTGAGGTAATGCTTAATTACCAAAATTTCTTTTATGTACGTGTTGGGTATCATAAAAATATCCTTCATGTTTGTCACCTTCTTACAATTAATCATTGCCTCTAAAATGTTTCAATTTTTCCCTTGAGGGTTATTTGTAATGTCTATAATATCTTATTAATTTTAAAAATTGGGAGTTAATTATTATATCTTATAAATTATAAAAATAATAATCATATATCTTTACTACCAAATTAATTGATATAATTTATAACTGCCCATAAATTTAAATCAATATTGCGATTTCTTTTACATATTTATTACTAATTTAATTTCTATAATAATACATTAAATAAAATTTATAATTATAAACTCATATTTACAATAAGTAAATAAATAAATGAATTTATAATACAATATAAACTTTATTAAATTGAAATATTTGATATATAATACAATATAAATTTAGTATAAAAAAATAAATTCATTTAACAAAATATATAAACAATTTGTTCATTTTTATAAAATATTATTACTAAAATTTTATTTAATTTTGTATTATAGAATTTAAATTGTTAATAAATATGTAAATAATTGTTTTTTAATTTTTCAATATTTATTGAAAATTATGGGCAATTATAAAATTTATCAATTATTTTGGTAGTAAATATATAATTATCACTTTTATAATTTATAAGATATAACTATTAACATCCAAATTTTAATATTAATTATAAGATATTAAACATTATAATAATACTCAGAGGTAAAATTGGAACATTTTTGGGCAATGAATTAATGGTAAGAATGTGAGAGACAAATCTTAGGGGAATTTTTATAATATCCAATACATGAAGGAGATTTTTATAATTATACTTTATCTCAAGGTTATCCGTAATTTACCCTATAAAATCTTGAATAATTATCACGTGAATTTTATTTAGGAGATTTATAAATACGCACTCCAGATCTAAGTCAACTTGGTCCCATTTTTTTCTCCTATATAGCTTTTTATACAAATTTATTTTCCAATATGACTCAAACTGAAAACTATTTCTCTAAATGTACTTTTAGGTAAAATCGCTATTGGGAACATCGATTTTAAGCTAAAATCGAGACAGTCAATATCGATTTATTAGTCATCTTCGATAATTAAAATTTTTTTTTGATAAAAATTGATATTAGTAACATCGATTCTAATAAATTATATTAATTAGCCACTAATTAATCCAGGGAAAGAATTAGCGATTCTTCAGAAGAATCGCTATTAGCAATATCGATTCTTTCCCTGGATTAATTAGTGATTAACATATTATCCAAAACAATCAACATATTATCTATAACATATCAACCTATTATTCGTGTATTTGCGACGCGTTTGTCCTTCCTTCCCACAAGTAGAACAATGAATCACCTGTTTGTCGGTTTGGAAATCCATTTCATTGCGAACGTACCTTTATTTTGGTCGACCTTTTTCCCGTTCAAGTAGGACATAGTTTCATAGATATTATTGTAACTGAGATAATATTGCTGAGACATTTTTATGTATTGAACTTATTTAAGTTTACATTTTGATGGTTAATTGATGATTATGTTTTTGGTTTGTTCTTGATTATTTTAGATAATATGTTGATTGTTTTGGATAATATGTTGATTATTTTAGATTATATATTAATCACTAATTAATTCAGGGAAAGAATCGCTATTGCTAATAATCGCTATTAGTAATAGCGATTCTTTCCCTGAATTAATTAGTGGATAATTAATATAATTAAATTAATAAGAATCGATGTTACTTATATCGATTTTTATTAAATTTATTTTTTTTTAATTATCGAACATGACTAATAAATCGATATTGACTATCTCGATTTTAACTTAAAATCGATGTTGTCAATAACGATTTTACCTAAAATGTACATTTAGGAAAATATTTTTTTAGTTTGAGTCATATTGGAAATAATTTTTTACAAAAGCCTATATAGGAAAAAAACTCTCCGAATGGTTGTACTACTTTCTGAAATCTGAAGTGCATCCACTTCCAATTCGCACTATCAAAGCTGCAATTGTAAGAAATGGCACAAGTGCTTGTCCTTTATATTCATTTTATATGATTATACCTATCTATTTCGTGTATATATATTTGGAATTATTGATATTTATGGGATAAAATTTCAAATATAATTTTTATTTTAATTGCGAGTATTCAAATGAGTCTGAATCATGGATAAACAAAAAATTTCCATCGAAAACATAAAAAAAAATTCATTTTTTAATCAAGGAACCAAAACAAGATGTAATTTCGAAACTATTTATTTGTCTGAGATTCTCTTATTTTTTTAAATTTAGTGATTCTTTTACAATTTTTCGTTAATGTTCCCTAAATATTTCCGAAAAGTCTCGAAAATTTTGCAATATTTGACTTGCCAAAACTTGCACTAGAAACAATTTTTTTATCCATGATCTGAATTTAGGTCTGATTTAGAACGGAATTGAGAGTTAACGAGGTTTGCCCCTTCCGATGCTTACAATAGATTAAATTGAGCAAGACATGTTTCTTGAATTCGAATAATGCATGAATTATAAAATGTACCTTGTTTTAGGTTTATAGCATATAAGCAATGTTTTAAAAATCGGATCGGACATTGAACCGGTAGTCTTACTGGTTACTGAGTAGATGGGGTTAACCGTTTCAACCACTGGTTCAACCGGTGTGACATCACTAGCAGACCTGATATCATGTACTCTGTTGGGGTTTGTGCGAGATATCAATCAAATCCTAAAGAATCTCATCTCTTAGCTGCCAAAAGAATACTCAAATATCTTAAAGGCAATGAAGAATTGGAATTGTGGTATCCTAGGGAATCTGGATTTGAGCTTATTGGATATTCAGATTCTGACCTTGCTGGCTGTAAGATTGACAGGAAAAGCACAACAGGTGCCTGTCAGTTCTTAGGTAGTCGTCTGATCTCTTGGATGAGTAAGAAACAAACTTCAGTATCCATATCTACTGCTGAAGCTGAATACGTAGCTGCTGGAGCTTGCTGTGCACATATATTATGGTTGAAGCATCAACTAGAAGATTACAACATCAAAATCAGTGGAATACCTATCTACTGTGACAATACAAGTGCAATCAGTCTTACTCAAAACACTACAAGTCATTCAAGGACTAAACATATTGTGATCAAACACCACTTCATCAGAGATCATGTGGAGAAAGAAAATGTCATGATAGAATATGTTTTCACTGAAAATCAGATTGCTGGCATCTTCACAAAACTTCTAAGTGAGACAAGGTTTTCAACTCTAAGAGTTGAACTAGGTCTACGAAAATTGGAGGCATAAGTTGAGGGGGAACTCAACAGAAGACTGAAGTTCATCAGCTTACACATCATATTATCTTCAAGGTTAACTCTCAACAGACTAGTTAACTTATGGATTCTTAAAGTCAGGGGGAACGTGTAAGACTAGCAGTACTTCTGATTAAAAGATGAAATTTGTTGATGAAAGTTAGTTGAAGTTATGTTTTCACCAGAAGATCAAAGCTTGAAGACTGGCGATTAATTATCTAGTTGGGTTGACAAACAGCCGAGAAAGATTATCAGTTATTGGCTTTCACTGATAACAGCCTGTCATCAGGACACTAGTTCATCAGATAAGTACTTTAGTTACTCGTCTGATCAGTTAAGTAAAAGCTGTGTATGTTAAAAACGTTTTATTTGAAACACGCTTTTACAAGTATACTAAGGCGGTTCACATTCCCGCCTGTCATTTAATGTTTTTTGAATTTTGAATCGCGTAACTGACACCCGCACGATCAGAACTGACACAAACGTATCTAACAGTTAACGTGTATCACGAAAACCGAAAAACCCTAACTTTATAAATCCAGATCTGATCAGACTTGTGACTCTTTACGCACTCAAATATTTTCAAAAGCATTCTGAGAATTTTTGCCTTCATTTTCTGCAAAATCCTTTCTCGTTCATTAATCTTTTCAGAATCAAAGATGAATCCTCAACAAGAAGCCAAGGCTGAAGGCATGTACCTTGTGTATGATGCTTATCATCAGTCCGACACCCCTGTCATGAAAGAAATCCTGGAAAGATTCAAAGCTGCTACGCTGGTTAAATTCATGGAATCGCATGCGGAGATGGTTTGGAAGGACCAGGTGATGGAGTACTACAACACTGATAAGGCTGTTGATTTTGACAAAAAGGAAATCAAGGCCACCATTAACGGAACTTCAATCGCCATCACTCCTGCTCTGCTGCACGAGCAGTTTGGACTTTCAAATCAAGGGAGACAGGATGTTACCACCTTAACAGAAGACAAACTCCATGAGTTCTGGGCTATCTGTGCCTAGAAAAATGAGGTAATGTTTGGAAACTTGAAGAAAAACCAGTTGAAGGACGCGTTTCAGCGTATGGCTGACATGGTGTCAAAGCTGATAGAGAACTGCACTTTTTCTCTGGATGCAATCACCATGAAGAGGTACTGCATTATGGTTGCTGTTTACTATGGAATTGAAGTAAATTGGTCGGTGGTGATCTGGTACATCTTGGCCAATTTCCATCTGAAGAAGCAATCAAATCACAGGATAACCTTAAGTTACATGTTTCACAATTTGGGTTGTGGAATGACCAATGGGAAGGAAATCAACAGTTCAAAGGCAATGTCCAGTTATCAGGCTGTAAGAGGAGGAAAGAAAAGGAAAAATGAAAATGAGGATGAAGAAGAAGCTGAGGAGCCTAAGGACAAGGTTCCTGCTAAAAGGCAAAAGAAGACTGTTCAAACAGCAAAGCCTGCTGTTCAAGCCAGAACAGACAAGAAAAAGCAATCTACTGCTATTGCTGTCATCAAGAAGGTTACTGATGAAGTGCTGGAGATATCTGCTGATTCTCCATCAAGAACAGTATCAGAAGAAGCACCTGCTGATAAAGTGGCAAAGAGGACTAGAAGCCAGTTGAGAGATACTGCTGCTTCTAAACCTGTTCAAGAGAAGCCTGCCACAAGAAAGTCTGCTAAGAGGAAAGTGGTCTTTGAACCCTCTCCTGCTAAGCCTTTAGACTTAGTCAGAGAAAGTCTTCATTCAGCAGAGAGGCCTGCTGGAGCTGAAGAAGAGTCTGCCAAGGAGAACAAGAGGCTGATCAAACTGCCCAACAGACCACTTCAACATCACCAACAGCTGAGGTTGATCAACCTCATGATGATCCAGACGTGCAGATCATCAATCCAATAGCAGCTGCACCACTTGCATCTGTTGAACCTGCTCCTGAACCTGCCCCTGCTTATAACAAGAAAAATAATTATCAAAAGGAAGAAAGTATTAACAGCTGATAAGAAAAAGAGAGTAGAGGCAGAGCAAAGAAAAAGAGACGACCAAGAAGAACAAAAAGTTCTTGAGCTCAGTAAGAAGGAAGCTGAAAAAGAAGAACAGAGAAGAAAGATGTTTGAGGCAGAACGGAAAGCTGTTGATGATGCTGAATTAGCTCTGGTTATTGAAATCAGCAAAACTGATGCTCATGGTCCTGTTGTTTCTGGAGGCATAAAGATTGGTGAATCTTCACAGGCCAAGAAGAAGATGCCTGCTGGCATGGTTCAACCAAAGAAGAAGTTTGAAGTAAGAAGAGCATTTGAAATTATAAACTCAGACTCTTCTGTTTTCAACAGGTTTGAAAAAGCACTGGCCTATTTTGACAAGAAACTGATGCTTAAAACCTTGTTCACTCATGAGAAGAAAAGATACATCAAATGGAGAGAATATAGAGTGAACAAATCTGTTGAAGAGATCCAAAGCTGGGGAGAGTTTGCTAGTGAGGAAAAGTGGGTCCTTGATTGGCTGCAGACTTCTTCCATCACCAAAGCATTGGATCCAGACTTTGTTAGAGATAGAATGCACAAGTATGCACATGAGTTTGCTGCTGAAGAAGCAAAGATTATTTCTAACTCTCTGCCAGCCAAGAAACGAAATCATGATGATCCTATAAAGAGAGCTGTGCAAATTGCTACTCTGGCAGCCTTGGAGAACTGGGCTGCAAGATCATGATATGCACAAGGTTCTCCAAGTGATCTGCCCTCTATGCCTGGTGTACAACAGATCACCTTTGGCAAAGAAGTAAAAAGTTATCAAGAATTGCCTAAAGTGAAGAAGACTGTTCCTAATAGCCTGCCTGTTGTAAGGATGATTCGTCAGACAACAGTCTTCACTGATGATGGCAAGATTGTTAACAAGATCTTTGAAGATGTCGCAGATCAGCCTGATGCTGCTAAAGAGCCTTTGGCTATTGAGTGGACTGATAAAGAAAAGGCTAAGGACGAAGCTGATATGAGAGACACTCCTGTTGAACAGGAAGAAGATCAACCTGCATCACCTCAAATTCCAACAGCTGATATGCTCTCATTGCTGATGGGAGCCTTCCAATTGATGATGGATAATTCATTAAGGGAAATGGAAGGGAGGAACAAACTGCATTTGGAGAAAATGCAGAAAGATATGGAAGAAAAGAACAGGCTGCAGTTGGAACAGATGCAGAAGAACACTGCGATAATGGTGAAAGATGCCATTGACAACTTTCCTCTACCTGAGGATAATACTCTAAGGATGACACAAAGTGTCTTGGATATGAACAGGAACATTGAAGATGTCAAAGCTGACATGAATCATCTTCTTACTGCTCTGAAAAGAAGTGAAGACACCATTGCTCGTCTAACAGAAACCTTCATCAAAGTCAGTGAAGAGGAGAAAGCAACAAATGTGGCATTATTGAAAGACGTGCATATAGCTGGAGATGTTATTCACGAGGAACTTGCCACTATGCAACTCAACGTTGACTATCTGAATGATCATAATGGTATCATCACCACCACTCTCAATCATCTCACTGCAAGCCATGATTTGGTAAATCAGAACATCAAGGCCTTGTGTGCTGCCCTGAAGATTCAGCCTGTTGCACTCAACCCTCCTATCAACCCTGATGATGACAAAAGGGGGGAAGAGAAAAGGGAAGAGCCAACTCTTCAAGCTGCTGATAACAGTCAAGTACTTGAAGAAAAAACTGAGGAAGCTGCTGCTGCTGAAAACAAGGAGACTGATGATAAAGTAGATGAAGAGGCTGCTGCTGAAGAAACTGGAAAAGCTGATGACAATGAAAAGTCTGAAGAAGAATCCAAGGAACAAGCCAAATCAGAGTCATTTACCAAGTACAAGGATGAAAAGAGGGTAAAGAGAAGGATGGAGGAGGTAGAAAAAGAGCTAAAAATCAAAGAAAAGATGGAAGCTGCCAAATTCAATCTAGTCATAGATGATGCTGCTGATGAAGAAGATGAAGAAGATGATGATGAAGAATCTTCTTATGAGTATTATGAGGAAGTTGAAGGAGAAAGTGAAGAAGCTGATGACTAGAATAGATCAATCCTTTGTAATCAGTTTTCTTTATTTTCTATCAGACATCTTATCTGATCAGACTTGCACTTGTAATGAATTTCAATATCATCAATAAAAGTTCAAGTTCTGTTTCCAACATACTTTTTCTATCTTAGAAAATTTTGAGGATCAAAACTTTAGTATAGGTAAACAGGTACCAAGCTGAAGTTTTGTCATCATAAAAAGGGGGAAATTGTTGGATAAAGATGAAGATAAGAGTGCACTGAAGTTAGAAGAATTAAGGGAGGTTTTGATGATTTCCAAAACTCATCAAGACCAGCTAAGTAAAGAAAACTTAGTTTTAAAATCCTGTAAAAGAATTTTGACCAAGTAAGAAGACAAATCAGAAGGGTCATATATTCAAGGTCCAGAAGACTACTGATCTGCTGAAGGGAAGAAATCAGACTGGTGTAAATCAGCCGACTCAAATAAGATTTGTTCAAGTTTGAGATCAGCTTTGTTCATCATCAGACTTGTACTCTCATCAGCCAAGTGGAAAGATCAAGAAGTCGTCCCAACGGTAATAAATGCCACTGGAGTAATAAATGCTGAAGTCTGAGGCTATTAATGGAAAATGATTGAAGAAAGACTTCGTATCAGCTCGGTGCATTTAATGCTGCCTGACAGAAAGTACAGTCTGCAGTACTGTCACTGTGCAGAGAGTCGTTCGCGGAAATTAAGGACCAGAAATCGAGAAATTTGAATTGTGTCTCTCTTCAACGGACATAATTCAAAGAGTGAGTATAAATAGCTGAAAGAGACGAAGAGAAAAAAAGAACAACACAACATCTGAGAGATTGAATTCGAAGCAAAATATTTTCTAAGTCTCAAAGCTCAAGAACAGCTCACTCGTCTGCTGAAGTCATTTGTTGACAGAAGCCGTTGAAGTTCAAAGATTATACATTTTCTGAGTGAATCTGTAAAAGAGAGTGTTGTGAGGAGTAGATATCCATCTTTGTGAGTGATATTACTTCGGAGAGTAGGAATTTCTTTGTGATTTCCTATTGCGAACTTGTGGCTTATCATTTGTTGTAAAGCACAAGCAGAGTGTACTAACTACTTTGTGTTCTTAGTATAACCCAAGATCTGTGTGTGACTTGGAAGAGCGGACTAAAGGATATTTATATCCATATAACCACTATAAAAATCATTGTGTTTTTACATTGCTTTTTATTTGCATACTTTCAGACTTGCATAAAACACATTACAAAACTGTTTGAAAAAGGTTTAAAGGAGTTTATAAAAACTGGGTATAAAACTTTCAAACTACTAAGTATACTTGTGAAAAATACTTTAAAAATCCGCTGCAAGTATTCTGGTATTAAAACTGATTTTGACTAAAATCAGCCAAGTGACTATCAGACTAGTGGTCAACAAAGCTGTTCAAAGATTTGTTCGCGATCAGCCTTGTAAGCTTACTGTTATGTAACAGCTTAGTCTGCTTACGGTTGAGCAACAATTTAAAGTTAAAAAATTGTTTAAAATTTTCAGAGGTCTATTCACCCCCCCTCTAGACCTCATCTGACCACTTGGGACCAACACCTAGTTTGTTTTTTGATGTAGTAGGTAACCTCATAGGCTACTAAGACATTGTCGGTAATCTGCCTACTAGGAACGAACGCGGATGAGATTCAGAAATCAAGGAGTTCATTAAAGGCTTAAGGCGATTGGCTATTGTTTTGGAGGCGATCTTGTACATTATGTTACAAAGGCTAATAGGACGGATTGAGTCATAACTTCAGGATTTTGGCATTTTGGGATAAGGGCAATGTTCGTAAAATTGCAAGACTCATCAAGAACGCCATTATTAAGAAAATCAAGCACCTAATTAGTGACATCACTACTAATAAGAGGCCAATATTTATGAAAAAACAAAGGGGGAAAGCCATCAGGGCCAGGGGATTTGAGAAGATACATAGATAAGAGTGCTTGATATACCTCGTTTGCGGTGTAAGGCTGAAGAAGGTACTGATTATCTTCATAACTCACCCTCGATCCGATAGCACTTAGTACCAAGTTTAGCTCTTCCTCCGACGGGCGACTCGAAGTGAAAATAGATTTGAAGTAATCAACAATAACTCTTTCAATTTCAGATTCATTCTGACACCAAGATCCATCATCTTTTTTAATGTCATTGATGTGGTTTTTCTTTTTCCGACCTGATGCCCGACTTTGAAAATATCTAGTGTTGCGGTCTCCCTCCCTCATCCAATGAGCCTTGGTTCTCTGCTACCACATTTTCTCCTCTTTATCCAAAATCTTAACTATTGATTATACGTCTAGCAGTGTAGGTTGTACTTCGAGTAGACTATATATAGTTTAACATATATTTTTCTAATAGATCTTTTTAACATTAACATCCTATATATATTTAGGGTACGAAGTAGAAACACTTCCAAATGAGTTTTACATTTTAATGTCAGTTGGACTAATGAATTCCGGGAGATCTTAATTATAAAATAGGATAAATTACAGTTACTCCTGAGGTAATGCCTAATTATAAAAATTTCTTTCATGTTTGGGTATCTTAAAAATTTCCTTCATGTTTGTCACCTTTTTACAATTAATCATTGCCTCTAAATTGTTTCAATTTTTCCCATGAAGATTATTTGTAATGTCTATAATATCTTATTAATTTAAAATTGGGAGTCAATTATTATATCTTATAAATTATAAAATGATAATCATATATTTTTTTACCAAAATAAATGACATAATTTATAATTGCTTATAAATTTCAATCAATATTGCAATGTCTTTTACATATTTATTACCAATTTAATTTCTATAATAACAAATTAAATAAATTTATAATTATAAATTATTTACATTAATTAAATATTTTATTTATAATAAAATATAAATTTTATTAAATTTAATATAAAAATAAATCCATTAACTAAATATGTAAACAATTTGTTCATATTTATAAAATATTATTACTCTAATTCTATTTTGTTATAGAATTTAAATTGTTAATAAATATGTAAATAATTTTTTTTTAATTTCTCGATATTTATTGAAATTTATGGACAATACTAACATTTATCAATTATTTTGATAGTAAATATATACTAATCACTTTTATAATTTATAAAATTTAACAATTAACATCCAATTTTTTAACATTAATTATAAGATATTAAACATTATAGTAGTACTCAGAAGTAAAATTGAAATATTTTTTGGCAATAGATTAATTGTAAAAATATGACAATTCTTAAGGGAAATTTTGTAATACCCAATATATAAAAGATATTTTTACAATTAGACCGAATTAAGGGGTATCCGTAATTTATCCTATAAAATATTGAATAATTATCGCGTGAACTGTATTTAGGATATTCATAAATACACAGTCCAGATCTAAGTCAACTTGGCCCAGAATGGTTGTAAGAAATGGCACAAGTGCTTGTCCTTTATATGCATTTTATATGATTATACCTATCTATTTCGTGTATATATGTTTGTAATTATCGATATTTATGGGATAAAATTTCAAATATAAATTATTTTTTTATTGCGAGTATTCAAATGAGTCTGAATCATGGATAAAAAAAAATTCGTCGAAAACATAAAAAAAATTTCATTTTTTAATCAAGCGAATGAAAACATGATGTAATTTCGAATCTATTTATTTGCCTGAGATTCTCTTATTTGTCTTAATTTAGTAATTCTTTTTACTATTTTCCTTTGTGTTTCCGAAATATTTTCGAAAAGCCTCGAAAAGTTTTCAATATTTGACATACAGAAACTTGTACTCGAAACGAAATTTTGATCCATTATCTGAGTTTAGGTCTAATTTAGAATAGAATTGAGAGTTAACTTATTTTAGTCGGTGCATGCAAAATAGACAATGTTATAACGAGGTTTGCCCATTCCGATGCTTACAATAGATTCAATTGAGTAAGACTTGTTTCTTGAATTCGAATAATGCATGAATTATAAAATGTACCTAGTTTTAGGTTTATAGCATATAAGCAATGTTTTAAAAACCGGATCGGATATTGAACCGTAGTCTTACTGGTTACTGATTAAATAGGGTTAGCTATTACAACCGGTGTGACGTCATTAAAAAAATATTTTAATTTAAGTTTTAATATATGTAATCAACTATTTAAAAAATATATATTATTCATTTTTTTCAAGTTTATTTCTATAAACTAAATATTTATCTCATGACCAATTATTTTCCTACAAATTTTGAGTTGAGTTGAGAATGAATGATAGTTTAATAACCCCATACTATTTTCGTATAATATGCTAATATAATTTTCATACATGTTATTATAAGTTATGTATTAATATGTTTAGAGATTTAATTTAATTAGGAATCTAACTAATGAGTAAACTTATAGAAAACATAGGGGCAATATTGCAATTATATATATAAAGCACCACGTGAGTTTAAACTTTAAAGTAACATGGGAGAATTATTAAAATTAGGTCTTTGTGGTTTATCCTGATAGTGTGCGGCCGAAGGTTAGTACTCTTTCGCTTTCCTTGTTTAAGTAATTATAATATGTTCTAATGTTCCGGGATTGATGAGATGAGATACCTGTTTATTTCACTTAGTCTTACAATTAAAAGAAGGTTTTGGGGGCAATTGCATCTCACGGTTCCCAATTAAAGGTACACAAATTCTTGTTGTATGTAAATGATCTAATAACTTAGTAATTAATTGTTGGAAGCTCTATTATTTAATTAATGGAAAATTCTAGGGTGACGTCACGTCACATGACGAAAGTTATAACCAATAGAATAATGACACATCATTAATAAGTTACCTACTTATCAGGTTACTAACAGGTCATAATACTATTACTATAAGTAATTATACTATATTATTATTTGACCACATTCATTGTATATAATCACATCAATAGTAAATTACAAATTAATAAATTATTATAAAATTAATAAATAATTCTGTAAATAATATTTTTATAATAAATGATATGAGACCGTACTAAGTATGTGCAGTCAGTACTATATTATTTGAGTCTATACTACTAGATGTGAGACATATACCATGTATTGTGAAAAATTATTAAAAAATTGGTTAGTACTAATGCTAATACTATGGACCATATTAAGTATGTGAAGTCAATACTATTACATGTGAGACATTATACTATGTAATGTGAAGAATTATACATAATGTGATGATAATACTACATAATGTGGTTAATTACTACTAGTACGGGACCGTACTAAGTATATGGAGTCATTACTATATTATGTGAGTCCATACTACTAGATGTGAGACATATATCATGTAATGTGAAAAATTATCAGAAAATTGGTCGGTACTAATGCTAATACTATATAATGTGATTAATTACTACTAATATGAGACCGTACTAAGTATGTGGAGTCAATATTATTACATGTGAGACATTGTACTATGTAATGTGAATAATTATATAAAATTATTAGTACTAATGATAATACTCCATAATGTGGCTAATTACTACTAATATGGGACCGTACTAAGTATGTGAAGTCAGTACTATGTTATATGAGTCTATACTACTACATGTGAGACATATAACATGTAATGTGAAAAATTATCGGAAAATTGGTCAGTACTAATGCTAATACTATATAATGTGACTAATTACTACTAATATAAGACCGTACTAAATATGTGGAGTCAATACTATTACACGTGAGACAATATACTATGTAATGTGAATAATTATTTACAATGATTAGTACTAATGATAATCCTCCATAATGTGGCTAATTAATACTAATATGATACCGTACTAAATATGTGGAGTCAGTACTAAGTTATGTGGGTCTATACTACTACATGTGAGACATATACCATGTATGTGAAAAATTATCAGAAAATTGGTCAGTACTAATGTTAATACTATATAATGTGACTAATTACTACTAATATGAGACCGTACTGCATGTGAAGTCAATATTATTACATGTGAGACATTATACTATGTAATGTGAGAAATTATATACGATATTTAGTACTAATGATAATACTCCATAATGTGTCTAATTACTACTAGTATGGGACCGTACTAAGTATGTGGAGTCAGTACCATGCTATGTGAGTCTATACTACTACATGTGAGACATAGACCATGTAATATGAAAAATTAACATAAAATTGGTCAGTATTATTGTTAATACTATATAATGTGACTGATTACTACTAATATGAGACCGTAATGTGACTGATTACTACTAATATGAGACCGTACTGTGTATGTGAAGTCAATATTATTACATGTGAGACATTATACTATGTAATGTGATGAATTATATACAATATTTAGCACTAATGATAATACTCCATAATGTGTCTAATTACTAATAATATGGGACCGTACTAAGTATGTGGAGTCAGTACTATGTTATTTGAAACTATACGTGAGACATATACCATGTAATATGAAAAATTATCAGAAAATTGGTCAGTACTAATGCTAATACTATATAATTAGACTAATTACTACCAATATGAGACCGTATTAAGTATGTGGACTCAATACTATTACATGTGAGACAGTATACTATGTAATGTGAATAATTATATAAAATGATTAGTATTAATGATAATCATCCATAATGTGGCTAATTACTACTAATATGAGACCGTACTAAATATGTGGAGTCAGTACTATGTTATATGAGTCTATACTACTACATGTGAGACATATACCATGTAATGTGAAAAATTATCAGAAAATTAGTCAGTATTAATGTTAATACTATATAATATGACTAATTACTATTAATATGAGACCGTACTGTATGTGAAGTCAATACTATTACATGTGAGACATTATACTATTTAATGTGAGAAATTATATACGATATTTAGTACTAATGATAATACTCCATAATGTGGCTAATTACTACTAATATGGGACCGTACTAAATATGTGGAGTCAATACTATGTTATGTGAGTCTATACTACTACATGGGAGACATATACCATGTAATGTGAAAAATTATCAGAAAAGTGGTCAGTACTAATGTTAATACTATATAATGTGACTAATTACTAATATGCATGGATCAAAATTTCCATCTTTTCCATCGAAAACATCGAAAAGTTTCCATTTTTGAGTCAGGCGAAACGAAAACAAGATGTAGTTCCGAAACTTTTTATTTGCCTTAAACTCTGTTATTTTCCTAAATTTAGTAACTTTTTTTACAAATTTTCCTCAGTGTTTCCGAAACATTTCCGAATAGTCTCGAAAAGTTTCCAATATTTGACTGACCGAAACATACATTTGAACCGAATTTTGATCCATGCTAATATGAGACTGTACTATATGTGAAGTCAATACTATTACATGTGAGATATTATACTATGTAATGTGAGAAATTATATACGATATTTAGTACTAATGATAATACTCCATAATGTGTCTAATTACTACTAATATGGGACCGTACTAAGTATGTGGAGTCAGTACTATGTTATATGAGTCTATACTACTACATGTGAGATATATACCATGTAATATGAAAAATTATTAGAAAATTGGTCAGTATTAATGTTAATACTATATAATGTGACTAATTACTACTAATATGAGACCTTACTGTGTTTGTGAAGTCAATACTTTTACATGTTAGACATTATACTATAATGTGAGAAATTATATACAATATTTAGTACTAATGATAATACTCCATAATGTGTATAATTACTAATAATATGGGACTGTACTAAGTATGTGGAGTCAGTACTATGTTATGTGAGTCTATACTACTACATGTGAGACATATACCATGTAATATGAAAAATTATCAGAAAATTGGTCAGTTAATGTTAATACTTTATAATGTGACTAATTACTACTAATATGAGACCGTACTGTGTATGTGAAGTCAATACTATTACATGTGAGACATTATACTATGTAATGTGAGGAATTATATACAATATTTAGTAATAATGATAATACTTCATAATGTGTCTAATTACTACTAATATGGGACCGTACTAAGTATGTAGAGTCAGTACTATGTTATGTGAGTCTATACTACTACATGTGAGAAATATACCATGTATTGTGAATAATTATCATAAATGAACTATAAATCTCTTTTCTATCAAACACTTCACTTCTTCTAGGAACATTAGCTAAACTACAAAACTTATTAAATGAATTCACGCAAAAAATTCAACCTCAACTTTATAAAATGAATTTATTTGTTTAAAGACAAAAATGCCCCCATCATTTGTTTAAATCCAAACAAATCCCCTGTATTATTTTATGCAGACATAATGCCGTAACATGAAGGCATTAAAACAAGTCATTCAATCAACTATTCTCCTAATTCCCACTCTGCTCATTGCACATGACTTTTGCAATATCACCATCTCTTAAATTTCTATGCGAGTATAGAAATATAACATAATCTTGGTTCAATAAATCGTGGCTGTGCTCTTTCACAAAGTTAGCCACGGTATACATTTGTCTTTTCTTGTCATATGAAATGCGAAATTGTGCTTTGCAACCACATCTTGTTAATGCCTTAGGCTCTCTCTTTGGTTCTTCTCTCTTAATTGATTTATGGTCTCGGTACCCATTCTTGCTACACACCCATTCTTTTGCAGTGACTAATTCTCCTGTTCTTCTTACGTCTCTTTTTTGAATGCTGAAACCAATACTTTTAGCTTATGCATTGTAAAAAGTTTCTGCATCTTCCACACAATCAAATGTCATCTGCATGACCTTTTCCATATTCATATCATCAACACATGGCATGGAATCATTTTCATTCAAAGTTTCTTCATCATTTTTGTCTGACCATTCCTCGTCACAGCTAGAACTTTTTGAAAAGTTTGCACTCGGATCAGCATTCAAATCTACACCCAATTTCCTTTTTCTACGTTTTTCTATGTTCGACTCCTCCATGTAATGTAAGAGCTTACAAGTGAAATAATTTCTGAATTGAATGCAAGAAATTATCAATATTACTTCATGGATATCGATATGTGCACATGCAAACAGGTAAAGCAAACACGTCTTGAAATTGAATCGGAGAATGAGAAGCAAGCAAGTGCAATTAAATCAACCAATAAAATATTGATATATATTGGAATGAGAAGCAAGCAGGTTCAATTAAATCAACCGATAAAATAATGATATCTATTGAAATACAATGATCACAAGCACACAGGTGAAGCAAACTCGTTAAAATAAATGAAACTGAATTATGAAATGAAAAACAAGGAGGTGAAACTAATTCTAACTATAAAATAATGCAATCTATAGATAAAAGATGAACGGGAAGCACATAGATGAGATTAAATCATCCATTATTAGTAAAACGAAGTCTATAAGCTGAATTTTATTTGATACACGATGCCTACTTTTCAAAAAATAGAATTTACAAACTATACAATCCCAAACAATTACATGTAAATTCTAAGGTTAAAATATTACATGTAAATTCTAGGAATGAAAACTCATACAACCCCAAATAATTTTCTTAAAGAACCCAACAACAGGGGTTAAATATAAATACTAGTAACACAAAAAGATAAAAGATTGGAGTTAATAAAAGAGAAATAGAAGCAAGAAATACCTAAATTCAGCAAGAATAAAACTTCGTGCCAAGTGGGCATGTCAATTCAGTCACACAATGGCAGCGGAGGACATAGGCAAACGCAAATTTCTTCCGATGGTAGGCGAACGCGAACAGGAGCGATGAGGGTTACGGGATTGGTTTGGGGAGAATTACCAATTTTCGGAGATAGAGATTGTATACCGTTCGAGAATTCTAGAATCAATTCGTATCTCCTTTATGAAGGTTGTGAATCTCACAATTTTTGGGAAGAAGATTTGTGATTTAATTTGTGGAAGGCGATGGGAGAGAGTGGAGAGATTAGGAGTAGTGATATGTGAATTAGGAGAGAGATTGTGTTAGATACTAAAAACTTAATTAACCGGTTATACAAGTCACCAATTGTTAATTTAATTTTTATTTATTTTAAATTAAAAAATATTTATGGCTGTGATTATATAGTTTGAATCTAATGGTCTAAAATAAACTAACATCACATGACGTGACGGCACCCTAGAATCCCCCTTAATTGATATTAGACTCACTGGCCGAAGTGCAAATTCATTAATGGCTAATGTGGGCTTACATAGGAATTGGGTTTAAATATTGATCAATTGCAACTATATAGCACTAATTGGGCAGATGTTTTAGACTCAGTTTTCAGTGTCCCTAGTTATTTAAAATTTTTGATTTTGATAACTTATATTGTGTATATTACGTAGATTTTAGGGATCAAGCTTATTCGAGTTTTTGTGGTGCTTGAAGTAGTGTGACGTTATTTTATTTGAGGTAAGGGGTTTTTGGCACTTTTTACTCTTATCCATTGTGAATACTATGCTTAAGATTATTATCTTGAAATATCATTGTCCTTAAGTTAATTACTTTTTATTAAAACAGATTTTTCGGGACAATGTTTTTCAGATCAAGTGTGCAAATTGACGTTGTTTCATCGATCATGTATTTGAACTATTTGAGCCATTGTTTGGTTACATGGAGATAACACATTTATGTCTTATGTGATCTCTCAAATTTGTCTATGAATTGTTTGGGCCCCTTCGGGGGATTCTCGGCTTAGGAGCTAGTTCCGTCCATTGTATTTTATTGAATTTTGAGCTTGGTTATCCGTACGAACCAGTTCGACCATTTGTATTTGTATTTGATATGTCGACGCCCTTGTCACGGGATTAATGGTGGCCATAGTGTTAATTTGTGAGCTGAAATAAGTGGTTGTCTCCTGCGTATTCGATTCATGAAAATGTCACATTGTCTGTATGCATTATTATTGATTATTGATATTTGCATGGATTTGACAGAGGTGCCTTAAATTTCTTATTGAGTGAGCAACTCACCCCTTGCTTGATATCGTGCAGATCGTTAGACAACCTGAAGTTGGAAGGTGTTGTTCTCAGAATTTAAGCAGTGATAGGAACCCACTAATTATTTATGCCTTGTTATTTTCTCTTAGAGTTTTAGGCGTTCTCACTTTGAGACTTTGTTGGTTGGGACTGATTCCAATTGTTCTTGATGGACATTTTTAGATATTTTATTTCACCAGTTCGAACATATCCTTGAGAAATTATTCTCGTTTTATTTTGTTGTTATATTTAGAATTGAGTTTAAATTCGAAGGCTTCACGTTGGCATGATCGTAATGACGATGCGGCCATCACGCCGATAAAGTAATATAAATATAAATATTGGGGTGTGACAACTTGGTATCAAAGCCAGGTTCATGGTGTTATCCACGAGGCTGGACTCAGGCTTTTGAGCATATGGTTTACTGCTAATTTGATTTGGTCTTATGGCTAATAAAGATAAAACTTTCAGATTATATTGATGGCTCGTGGTAGAGGCAGAGGTCGTGGTCGTGGTCGAGGTCGCAGGCATGCCCAGAGTGGAAGTAGCAATAATGTACCTGCCCATGAAACAGAAGACCAACAAATCTCCCAACCATCACTACCAAATCCCGCTGAAACAGAAGACCAACAAAATATCCTGTAACGGCCAGAAACCGGCACCTGCTTGCTAAGACATAAATAAATAATAAATAACCTTAATAAATTTCCAATAACTGCAGTTCAGAGCTCTAATAATCTATTACAATAGGATGGTTCTCCCAATTAACTTATTACTTTAAAACTTTCATTACAAACCAGACCTTCACCTGACAACATCTAGAAACTCTATGGTCGACGCCGAACCGAAAACCCTTAGTCTCATGTGGTCCATCTTGTCCTTCAATGAGATTCTGAAAGAGTAATAATTTGAAAGCGTAAGTTGTTAAAACAACTTAGTGAGGCCAGTGCAGGTGTGAAATTGAGTTTTATACAGAAAACGATTTAGAAATCCATGTACTGCCTATTAACTTACAAAGTAATTGATATTTAAGATTAGTATAGCAGATACACAAATATCACAGATGATATCACAATCAATTACCCGTCAAAACGGGATAAACAACTCCTCCGCCTCAAAAGGATACAGAAAGATCAGGATGTGATCAATAGTTAGTACTCCGGTTAGATAAGGGCTGAGGCGCTACCCGTCCCTTTAAGTGGCCTTGACATGTCGTTGCCGAATAATTTGAATCACTCCCCAAGAGGCTCTAATCCCTGGTTTTGTGAGTCCGGTCAATGGCAGAGCTCTGGTAATCCTGTAGCCCCCAGCTAACCAGAATTTTCCAGAGAATACCATCAACCGAGAGCAGATGAGCGCGCAAATAATCATGTACAAGCAATTGGTACTTAGGTGAGATAAAGTACTACACCTTGGTACCATTCATTAATATGAGGTGAGATAAAGTACTACACCCCATTATTCAACCAATATCATATGATTCGAGAAATGCAGACAAGTATAGAGTTATTAGTTCTACTATGAAGAAGTAGTACATGCTGCAAGATCGGGCTATTCGTTCCATTATGAATATGCATTACATACTACGAGCATAGCAGATAGTTATCAACATATATATAGCAACTATGGTCATTTCAAAGGAGAAATGCATATATATGATATGATTTTCTCAGTTTTAAAAACGTTTTATTGAGGCGCTCACCTTTTTCAGGCTCGAGATGCTTATCCCTAGTAGAAAGTTGACCAATTGACCTGCTATCGCTTTCACCAACTAGACTCATTAAAGGAATGAAATCGCTTCAAATCCTTCCATGTCTTGACTCTATAGTCAATCGATCACATACCGACTAATCTCAAATTATCTACAACAAGTGTTTCAGTAATATCAATAACCATCTATGTTTGATTATTTTTAATATTACATTACAGACTTGATTTATGTTCAATAGTGAAACTTTAACCATTTTAATATTGAATGAATTATTTAAGTACCATCTCCCAAGTAATATAAATCCACATCCAGTAGGTAATAGTTTAATCCTCGTAACAAGGATCAATGTTTTAATTTATTCAAGTTATGTGTAGCTAATTAACTATACAGTAGACTAAGAGTCCATTAGCATTTGATTAGCCCAGTGACTTATTTATTTGTTTCCCATGGTAATTAATAACTGAACCCAAACATAATTAAGTTGAGCCCAAAAGCAAAACTGAATTAAGAATTGATTAACCAATATTTAGTTAGTACAAAACATTCCTTTACAATTTTCTTATTTTAGAAATTACTATGATCCCATCTTTTAGAATTAGCAGATATTTGACTTCAACATCTTAATTATGATTTAATTTAATTATAGGTTCATGTCATGTTACTATTCATTATTTACTTTTAAATCATTGATTCCAATTATACAGTCTACTTATATATTCTATATTTTTCTTTTGTTTATAGTTTCACTAGTTAAGCTATCCTTTTATTTACTTAACCATAATATGAATTGATTTGCATAACCTAAATATCTAATTATTGAGTTCAACGATTAAGGCTTGTAGGCATCATCTAAGTTTAGGTCCAATTCCTTCATTAACAAACCCAATTCTAAAATATTTAAATTAAATATAGTTCATTGAATCAGATTTATAATCTTAGTCCAAGTGAAATATAATTCTTATAGCCAAAGGACAATTAAATAGCTAAATCAATACAAACCATTAAATTGGCTAATTGCAACACGACCCAACTTAACTCACCTTCAACCCATTCTCCCATCGTTTCATTCATCTCCATCACTGATCCTCCTCCTTTGTAATTTATTGCAAATCGTGTGGATTAATGTAACAATTTATGTTTTGTGATGATATGTATATGACTGCAAGATATTATATATTAGCATAGGTGTAATAATAAGGATATCATGGATATACTTGCTTAAGGTGAGGGTTAGTGTCATTCTTTTATTTTCTACATTATTGATAATAATTCACGTGTCCTTGAGTTATTACTCACCTTTTTTCTTTATTTCTTTTCATGCAAGATTTACTCATTATCTTTCACTATGTTTGCAATTGTGTATATTTTAAAGTACTAATTTGGAATAATCCTTTAAGGCAAGTACGTGCCATCTTGGTTTTCATTAGACCAATTCTCTTATTGCAATTATTTTCCTTCTCAACCAATATTACTATATAAGTCCGTAAAGTATATAATATATATGGATATAGGTACTGAAATATTGTTAGGTAGGAAAACTACAATTCCAGAATAAGTCCCCGACTTTTAGTAATTAAACATTAACCCCAAAGCTTTAGTTATACAATCTATAGCCCATAATTAATTTAGTTGACTTCTTTAACTTTTATATATGATCGTTAAAGTCCACTATATTTCTTAAAACAATCACTTTAGTCCTCTACTATGATTAGACACTCCAATTTATTTTTAATGTTATTGTAATAAAATGTTGAAGTAGTTTGGTACCGTACTATATATATATGCAGATAGATAAGCTTACAACTAATATTAATATCAAACCACAAATTTCATATTAGGTCCATAATTTTATTTTGACATTCATATTACCCTTATCTATTAATGATCTATTCAATTCCTAAATGAATTTAATGAGTCTCATTTTCTTTCTACAAAACATTCAAGTCCTATAAGTCCCATTCCAAACCTAATAAATTAAGTTTCCTATTTAAATTAAAACTTAATTACGAATTCATTTTTGCATTTATATAAAATTATGGGGTATTACATTCACCCCTCCTTCAAAGAATTTGGCCCCCAAATTCCTCTCACTTATTTGGTCAGGTTACGATAAGAATTGATAGAAGAAATAGTAATAGTAAGGATACAAAATAAACCATGGTTTAGAATAATATGGTTGAAGAAGTTATCAGGTCAATAGATAGACTAAGGTATGTTTAAAGGTTTATAATAAACAAGAATGAGTAATATCTGCTCGAAGGTGAGCAAGGAGAGAATCATATATAAGAGTTGGGAGACTAAGATATGGAATATGCAAATTCTCTAGTTTCTAAAAAGGTTGACTAAATGTGAACAGATTAACCATGTGAAATTCAGATCGAGTGTCCTAAAACTAGTCGTTCAAAGAATATATAAATGGAAAGTAATTGACATTATGTATGTCAATAGGGTCATGTCAAATTTTATGAATTCGTATGAATCTTATAAGAGCTCTGGTGTAAGATGACTAGATTTAGATTTTAACACAAGAAAGTCCAAGTAGAACGACATATAAAGTTCTGAATAAAGAAATAGGTCTAGCCATTTCTAGCTTGAAATTAATGTGTTGCAGAAGATCCTATTAATAGAGTTGAATTAGCATAATAGTGAAAGTGATTGAAAGAAGTGAAATTATAGATTTCTAAGTGGTATAAGAGTAGGATGAAAGTAAGACACTAAATATACTCTAGACAAGGTTTAATCAGAAGTTTCGATCTAACACTATAACTTTACAACTTGTAAGTTGCGATAGGTATTTTACCAAGGATCACAGGTTTCGAATCACGTGTGTTTGAGATTTGGTTAAACTTGTAACAATTTGGAAAGGTAAGGGAAAAGTATGAAAGGTATGGTCATAGTAAAGAAGGACGTGTTACAGAAACATGACTTTATGGATGTGAAAGTTAAGAGAATTTATTCAACTATCTCTCAAATTCAAATATTATAAACATTCGCTTAACTCATTAAAGAAAAATTTTTTTTGCTACCTTTAACTTACCCCGATGTTTTCTTGTCACTTTCAATAGGACACCTAAGTCTTTCTCACTTTCTCGATTGACTATCCTCAAATTCATCATAGCAAGACAATGAGTAGACCAACTCACCGAATATTTTAATCCTAGTTGGCGAACGAATTTCATAGCGCAACATTCTATATTGAGTGGTATGTATAAAGCATTTTATGATTATCTAATTGATGCTCCATAATCTATTGTTGTCATTGAAATAAATTTCCAATGATTAGATCGTAATTTGAGAAGTTCGATTCTCCCTGATTACAACTCTATCGTTATGTGAAGTTGGCACCAACTTTTGCTTCCATCATCTTCTTCTCATAAATTTGTCGTTGACTCTATCCTTGTAGACACGAAGATACAAGATTTTTATTTCATAGTTCGATTATCCAAGATTGTAATCAAGCATAGCGTCATTCTAGTAACACATACGAGTTGACTAATTGTTCGATTATTCTAGTAGAAACACAAATTATTATAATAGTTTACTATAGTTCGAGTTAAGTATAACTTCTAAGAGCTAATCGAGTTAAACGTAGGCTTAAGAATCACTATAATCTAAGTCCATCACAACCAGGTCATTATCTTAGTGTACAAGGAACTTAGAAAAGTTTGGATTCAATTCCGCTCAGGAAGTATTAAAGATGAGTATGGGAAACCAAGAGAGAAGCAGTCATTTGGAGCAATCCAAGATGAATTGATAGATATTGGAAAAGATCTTACAACTACTTAGTTGTTCTAAAAAGAAACCAAGATTTCAACAATCTTGTTGAATAGAAAATGGAAAGATAGGATTCTAACTTGCCTAATTTGTTACAGGTCTAGACCAATTCCCAGGTTAAACCTTTCTATTACAAACTTACCCTGTCGGAAAACATCTATCTTAGTACCATAATTGTAATGATTCACATGTTGGTCGCGCGCCCCAATAGTGATTCACGACAATTAGGTACTAAGGGTTCCTATGACTCGATTGAAAATCTTAAGGGTTTTATAAAATTTCTTTGGTATAACCACCCACAGTCAAAAAAACCTATCCTGACATAGCACTAACACAACTTAATGCTCTGATACCACCTGTAACAGCCCGAAACCGGCACCTGCTTGCTAAGACATAAATAAATAATAAAATAACCTTAATAAATTTCCAATAACTGCAGTTCAGAGCTCTAATAATCTATTACAATAGGATGGTTCTCCCAATTAACTTATTACTTTAAAACTTTCATTACAAACCAGACCTTCACCTGACAACATCTAGAAACTCTATGGTCGACGCCCAACCGAAAACCCTTAGTCTCATGTGGTCCATCTTGTCCTTCAATGAGATTCTGAAAGAGTAATAATTTGAAAGCGTAAGTTGTAAAAACAACTTAGTGAGGCCAGTGCAGGTGTGAAATTGAGTTTTATACAGAAAACGATTTAGAAATCCATGTACTGCCTACTAACTTACAAAGTAATTGATATTTAAGATTAGTATAGCAGATACACAAATATCACAGATGATATCACAATCAATTACCCGTCAAAACGGGATAAACAACTCCTCCGCCTCAAAAGGATACAGAAAGATCAGGATGTGATCAATAGTTAGTACTCCGGTTAGATAAGGGCTGAGGTACTACCCGTCCCTTTAAGTGGCCTTGACATGTCGTTGCCGAATAATTTGAATCACTCCCCAAGGGGCTCTAATCCCTGGTTTTGTGAGTCCGGTCAATGGCAGAGCTCTGGTAATCCTGTAGCCCCCAGCTACCCAGAATTTTCCAGAGAATACCATCAACCGAGAGCAGATGAGCGCGCAAATAATCATGTACAAGCAATTGGTACTTAGGTGAGATAAAGTACTACACCTTGGTACCATTCATTAATATGAGGTGAGATAAAGTACTACACCCCATTATTCAACCAATATCATATGATTCGAGAAATGCAGACAAGTATAGAGTTATCAGTTCTACTATGAAGAAGTAGTACATCCTGCAAGATCGGGCTATTCGTTCCATTATGAATATGCATTACATACTACGAGCATAGCAGATAGTTATCAACATATATATAGCAACTATGGTCATTTCAAATGAGAAATGCATATATATGATATGATTTTCTCAGTTTTAAAAACGTTTTATTGAGGCGCTCACCTTTTTCAGGCTCGAGATGCTTATCCCTAGTAGAAAGTTGACCTCTTGACCTGCTATCGCTTTCACCAACTAGACTCATTATAGGAATGAAATCGCTTCAAATCCTTCCATGTCTTGACTCTATAGTCAATCGATCACATACCGACTAATCTCAAATTATCTACAACAAGTGTTTCAGTAATATCAATAACCATCTATGTTTGATTATTTTTAATAGGGTAAATACCACTTTTGGTCCCTCTTATCATTAACTTTTTACAGAGTGGTCCCTTTTATGTTTTTTTTCCCACTCTAGTCACTACTATGAATTATTTGTTTCACTTTAGTCCCTACTATGAATTATGTGTTTCACTTTAGTCCTTATCAGGTGGTTCCGATAACGCGTAACATACATATGATTATTTTTTAGGGCATTTTCGTCCGTTCACTATTGAGACTATTTGAGATATTGTTTAATCGGTGAGCAATTTTGGTGTTTGAAAAAGATTTTAGGAAAAAACTTTAGTTTGGAACGAAATGTACGATTAAGTTCGATTGGAATGAAAGTTTAGTTTGGAAATTTAGTTTTTTTTTTAAATAATTGGAAAGACGAAAATATCCATGTTAGTTTACTTGAAATGACAAAATTGCCCTCATGAGCATATCACATGTTATCGGAATCACATTGGACCACTTGATAAGGACTAAAGTGAAACAAATAATCCATAGTAGGGACTAAAGTGGGAAAAAAAACATAAGAGGGACCACTCTGTAAAAAGTTAATGATAAGAGGGACCAAAAGTGGTGTTTACCCTTTTTAATATTACATTACAGACTTGATTTATGTTCAATAGTGAAACTTTAACCATTTTAATATTGAATGAATTATTTAAGTACCATCTCCCAAGTAATATAAATCCACATCCAGTAGGTAATAGTTTAATCCTCGTAACAAGGATCAATGTTTTAATTTATTCAAGTTATGTGTAGCTAATTAACTATACAGTAGACTAAGAGTCCATTAGCATTTGATTAGCCCAGTGACTTATTTATTTGTTTCCCATGGTAATTAATAACTGAACCCAAACATAATTAAGTTGAGCCCAAAAGCAAAACTGAATTAAGAATTGATTAACCAATATTTAGTTTGTACAAAACATTCCTTTACAATTTTCTTATTTTAGAAATTACTATGATCCCATCTTTTAGAATTAGCAGATATTTGACTTCAACATCTTAACTATGATTTAATTTAATTATAGGTTCATGTCATGTTACTATTCATTATTTACTTTTAAATCATTGATTCCAATTATACAGTCTACTTATATATTCTATATTTTTCTTTTGTTTATAGTTTCACTAGTTAAGCTATCCTTTTATTTACTTAACCATAATATGAATTGATTTGCATAACCTAAATATCTAATTATTGAGTTCAACGATTAAGGCTTGTAGGCATCATCTAAGTTTAGGTCCAATTCCTTCATTAACAAACCCAATTCTAAAATATTTAAATTAAATATAGTTCATTGAATCAGATTTATAATCTTAGTCCAAGTGAAATATAATTCTTATAGCCAAAGGACAATTAAATAGCTAAATCAATACAAACCATTAAATTGGCTAATCTATTGCAACAACAACAACAACCTCGTCAACCACCACCACAAATTTCTTACTTTTAACGTTTTAGAATACTCAACTTTTCATCATTTGAGGGAGGTGCAGACCCTATTGCAGCCAAGAAATGGATTAACAATATCGAAGAAACATTTACTGCTTTGGAATACCCCGTAGAAGTTGGACTCAATGTCACCTTGCCATTTTTAATCGGTAACGCCAAATATTGGTGGGACTCAGTGAAAGTTGCTTATGTCGACCCAAATAATCCATTATCTTGGGAAGATTTCAAGAAGTTGTTTCTCGATCACTACTTTCCTCGTGCTATCAGGATTGCAAAGGAAAATGAATACATTAACTTTAAAGAAGTTGGAAACATGTCTGTGTTGGAGGCTGCAAACAAATTCAATGAACTTGGACGATTTTTGTCCTATTTACATGAAGTCCGAAGAAAGTAGGGTGAATAGATTCTATCAGGTATTGAGGAAGGATATTCAGGTTCGTGTTTCCTCTCACATGGATACCACTTTTCGTGACCTGTTGGAGCGAGCTCTTAGAGTTGAGGCAGATTTGAAGAGTTATGAGCAAAACAATGGAGATCGCAAGAGGCCTAGAATAGGAGGAGTTCCAACATCCAGATACAATGATTCAAGCACGCAATCAAATGGGAATAACGAAGGTGGTGTAAAGCTCATAGCTAAATAATGTACCCACTGCAATAAAAGGCATTCGGGTGAGTGTTTCTGGAAGACGGGGGCGTGCTTTCAGTGTGGGGAAATTGGACATAGAGTGAGGGACTGCCCAAAGAAAAAGACAATGGGGACGCGGGTAGGAAGCCAAGTTGAACCAAAGAAGGGTACTGGGAGACTGTTTGCACTGACGGAGGAGGATGCAAACGCAAAAGGATGATGTGGTCACAGGTACTATATCTATTAATTTGTTTAATGCCCGTGTGATGTTTGATTCTGGGGTTTCCCATTCGTTTATCTCTCGAAAATTTGCTATATCATTAAATCTTAAATTCGATAAACTAGAAGAGCCAATGTATGTCTCCTCGCCTCTGAAAAAGATTCTTATTGCTAATAATGTTTATAGAAAGTATAAGATTCGTATAGGTGAAGAAATTTTGGGAGCAAACTTAGTGGAGTTAGATATGAGTGACTTTGATATTATTTTTGGGATGGACTGGTTAGCAGTTCATCAAGCTCAAATTGATTGTTTTGGAAAAAGAATTATTTTCCATCTCCCAGGACGATCAGAATTCTCCTTTCAAGGTAAGAAAATTGTTATTTGACACAAGTCTCCCCTTCCCATCATATCAATTTTGAAAGCTCAAAGGTGCCTAAGAAAATGGTGTAGTGCATTCCTGGCTTATGTAGTTGACACTAAGATAATTGAGGCCAAAATTAAAAGATATCCCTATCGTGCAAGAATTTCCTGATGTATTTCCTGAGGACTTATCAGAGCTACCACCAGATCGAGAAATTGAGTTCGAGATTAATATTGCACCAGACTTTGGTCCTATATCAAAGCCACCTTATAGGATGGCTCCTGCTGAATTACGCGAGCTAAAGACACAACTTCAGGAGTTACTAGATAAAGGCTACATTCGTCCAAGTGTCTCCCCGTGGGGAGCACCTGTATTATTTGTGAAGAAGAAGGATGGGAGTCTTCGCTAATGCATCGATTACCGGGAGTTGAATAAGATCTCCGTGAAAAATAAGTATCCGCTTCCTCGAATAGATGACCTTTTTGACCAGTTACAAGGAGCTCGAGTTTTCTCTAAGATCGATCTTCGGTCCAGCTACCATCAATTGAAAATCAAGGCAGAAGATAGCATTTTGAACCAGATATGGTAATTATGAGTTTTTGGTTCTGGCGTTTGGGCTAACAAATGCCCCAGTTGTTTTCATGGCATTGATGAATAAGATTTTTCAAGAATACTTGGACAGATTTGTTTTCATTTTCATTGATGACATCCTGGTGTACTCTAAGAATGAAGAAGAGCATGCAGAACACTTAAGGATAGTACTACAAACTTTACGAAAAGAACAATTTTTTGCAAAACTATGCAATTGCAAATTTTGGCTTGAAAGGGTGTCGTTCTTGGGACATGTAGTATCAGAGGAAGGAATTTCCGTGGACCCCTCAAAGACTGAAGCTATAGTGAATTGGTCTAGCCCAACTAATGTCACTGAAGTTAGAAGTTTTCTTGGACTTGCTGGTTATTATAGAAAGTTTGTGGAAGGATTTTCCCAGATATCCATCCCCATGACCCGTTTAACTAAGAAAGGTGCAAAGTTTGACTGGTCCCCAGAATGTGAGCATAATTTTACAGATTTGAAGCAATGATTGGTGTCTGCACCAGTGCTAACGTTACCTAACTGAGTCGATGGCTTTACAATATTCAGTGATGCTTCATTGACTGGCCTGGGATGCGTCTTAATGCAAAATGGTAAAGTTATTGCTTACGCGTCTCGTCAATTAAATTCATATGAACGTAACTACCCCACTCACGATTTGGAACTAGCAGCAGTAGTCTTCGCATTAAATATTTGGCGCCATTACTTATTTGGGGTTACTTGTAAAATATATACTGATCATAAGAGTCTCACATATTTATTTACGCAAAAGGAATTGAATATGAGACAACGAAAGTGGTTAGAGTTGCTGAAGGATTTCGATGTCACTATTAACTATCACCCACGAAAAGCAAATGTGGTTGCTGATGCACTTAGTAGGAAGACAACAAATATGGCTGGTCTACTAACCGCGCAACGAAATATCACAAGACTTAGAAGAGTTGGAGGTTGAAGTGGTGGTTGGTGTTTCTCATAACACGATGGCTACTTTGATTGCACAACCTACACTAATCGACCGCATCAAAGAAGCCCAATTGAGGGATCCAGAATTGTGCAAGATTAGTGAAGAGGTGAAAATGGGACAAAACTCCGCGTTTCGACTACATAAAGATGGTTCGTTGAGATTCGGAAGTTGAGTATGTGTTCCATCTGATTTAAGTTTAAGGGAGGAGATTTTAAGTGAGGCGCATAGATCTCGATTTACCATGCTCCCAGGTAGCACCAAAATGTACAGGGACATGAGGGAACATTTTTGGTGGAAATGTATGAAGCCACATATAACCGAGTTCGTGGATAAATGCATGACATGTCAGCAAGTTAAAGCGGAACAACAAAGAATAGGTGGTAAACTTCAAAACTTGGAAATACCCGAGTGGAAGTGGGAACACATAACCATGGATTTTGTTTCTGGGTTACCTCATACCCCTAAGAAACAACATGATTCTGTATGGGTTATTGTCGATAGACTCACCAAATCGGCTCATTTTTTACCTGCCAAAAAGAAAACTCCACTTAATGAATTAGCCTCATTATATGTTAATAGTATTGTTTGCCTTCATGGCATCCCTGTGAGTATAGTCTCTGACCGAGACCCTAGGTTTGTTTCTCAATTTTTGAAAAGCCTTCAGGGCGCCCTTGAAACTCAATTGAAGTTTAGTACCACTTATCATCCTCAAACGGATGGTCAATCAGAGAGAACTATTGAGATTGATGAGGGGTACTTTGGAATCTTTATTGTGGGAGCTCATGCTGGATTGAAGACCCTGAATCCGACCCTGAGCTCATGCTGGATCAAAGACCCTAAAATCTTACCCTGAGCTCATGATGGATTGAAGACCCTGAATCCAACCCTGAGCTCATGCTGGGTTGAAGACCCTGAATCCGACCCTGAGCTCATGCTGGATCAAAGACCCTAAAATCCGACCCTGAAGGTATAATTTTGATCCCGAAGCTTTGAAATCCAATTAGCTCAGTCCGATCGCTAGCAGAGGGGCTCATGGTCGAATTTACCATTGGGCTAACCCCAGGCCCAGACCCTTGGGCCTAGAAATATACCCCTGTGGATGGTTCACCTAGCACACCTCCTCAACCATAAATACCACTCGCATTTATGAAGCAAAGGGGATTTTTTGGGCTACTCCATGATCGAAGCCATCTGCTTGGATTTCCACATGAGTTAAATTAGATCACCTTGGTTGTATGTATTTAGCCTCTAGCTTGTACGACATCCTATAATGCTCAAATAGGACCCCCATTACTTGTAATCTGTACACCTCATGATCAAAATATACTTTATTGATCTTCTATCTCATATCATAGTGTATTTTGCATGCTCTACTTTCTTATTTTGATCGTCAACGAAAAACGGTAAGATCAATTGGCGCCCACCGAGGGGCCTTATTTGGGTGTTAGATCGAAATATGCCTACTAGGATGCAATTCACGTACAATCAAGTTAATCTTCTCATGCAGGAGGAGCTCAAATTCTCATATCTTCAAGATCGAATTATTTGATCTCCAAGATCAAATTATCAGGTCTCCAAGATCAAATTCTTGGATCTACAAGATCAAATTCTCATATCCTCAGGATCAAATTCTTATATCTCCAAGATCAAATTCTCATATCTCCAAGATCGAATTATTAGATCTCCAAGATCAAATTATCAGGTCTCCAAGATCAAATTCTTGGATCTACAAGATCAAATTCTCATATCCTCAGGATCAAATTTTTGGATCTCCAAGATCTAATTCTCATATCCTTAGGATCAAATTCTTGGATCTCCAAGATTAAATTCTCATATCTCCAAGATCGAATTATTAGATCTCCAAGATTAAATTATCAGGTCTCCAAGATCAAATTCTTGGATCTACAAGATCAAATTCTCATATCCTCAGGATCAAATTCTCATATCCTCAGGATCAAATTCTTGGATCTCCAAGATCAAATTCTCATATCTCCTAGATTGAATTATTAGATCTCCAAGATCAAATTATCAGGTCTCCAAGATAAAATTCTTGGATCTACAATATCAAATTCTCATATCCTCAGGATCAAATTCTTATATCTTCAAGATCAAATTCTCATACCAAGATAGAATTATTAGATCTACAAGATCAAATTATCAGGTCTCCAAGATCAAATTTTTGGATCTACAAGATCAAATTCTCATATCCCTAGGATCAAATTCTTATATCTTCAAGATCAATTTCTCATACCAAGATAGAATTATTAGATCTACAAGATCAAATTATCAGGTCTCCAAGATCAAATTTTTGGATCTACAAGATCAAATTCTCATATCCTAAGGATCAAATTCTTATATCTCCAAGATCAAATTCTCATATCTCCAAGATCGAATTATTAGATCTCCAAGATCAAATTATCAGGTCTCCAAGATCAAATTCTTGGATCTACAAGATCAAATTCTCATATCCTCAGGATCAAATTCTTATCTCCAAGATCAAATTCTCATATCTCCAAGATCGAATTATTAGATCTCCAAGATCAAATTATCAGGTTTCCAAGATCAAATTCTTGGATCTACAAGATCAAATTCTCATATCCTCAGGATCAAATTATTAGATCTCCAATATCAAATTATCAGGTCTCCAAGATCAAATTCTTGGATCTACAAGATCAAATTCTCATATCCTCAGGATCAAATTCTTAGATCTCCAAGATCAAATTCTCATATCTCCAAGATCGAATTATTAGATCTCCAAGATCAAATTATCAGGTCTCCAAGACCAAATTCTCATATCCTCAGGATCAAATTCTTATATCTCCAAGATCAAATTCTCATATCTCCAAGATCGAATTATTAGATCTCCAAGATCAAATTATCCGGTCTCCAAGATCAAATTCTTGGATCTACAAGATCAAATTCTCATATCTCCATGATCGAATTATTAGATCTCCAAGATCAAATTATCAGGTCTCCAAGATCAAATTCTCATATCTTCAGGATCAAATTCTCATATCTCTAAGATCGAATTCTTAGATCTTGAAGATCAAATTCTACGATAAAAATTGACTAAGGGTGAAAGCCGTTGCTATGCCCCTTAGATTGAATTTATTATGGGTGAAAGTTGTTGCTAAGACCTTTGAAGATCAAATTCTACGATAAAAAATGACTAAGGGTGAAAGCCGTTGCTATGCCCCTTTGATCAAATTTATTATGGGTGAAAGATGTTGCTAAGACCATTGAAGATCAAGATTCTACGATAAAAAATGAAACATGTGAAAGTTGTTGCTAAGACCCTTGAAGATCATAAGATTTAATCGAATTACGTCATTCCAATATCTCTACAGTATTGTTCGGATAGAAGAACTACACTATTTGATTTAAGTTGGAAGCTATGTTCAATGGTCAAAAATGAATCAGTGAGATCGAAATACATTATTTTTCAAGGAAGAGAAAATGTTGATCATTTAAACACCAATCACGATCAAGCTTGATAACTCTCACGTTCAAGTTCGGAAATTTTGATCTTACTATTTTCCGATGATAAAAAGATCACAGGTTATTCCTCTTCGGGTTAATCTATTCAAAGATAAGCTAAAAGCATACAATGGTCAGAGATTAAAATTTCATGATCAAATTTGAGATCATACTACATTCTAGATCCTACTATAGTGTAGATCCTATGAAATTTTCGGCATAATCTTCGAGCCTCCCCTGATCAGCCCTAAGCTCGATTGTAAGATGATTGGCGCTGGTCAAGTTTTCTTCCAACTGAATCGGAAACGTTGTTCGAGCTGCTGGAATTTTCTTCGTCAGAGCCTTTCTTTCAGGGTTTTTGATGAATTCGACCGATAAGCTCCGATATAGGGTTTGGATTCTTTTGTGAATAAATATTCAATGGTCAACGTATATATAGTGTTAAAAAGCTTCACTTACGCTCGAGAAGTGGGGGAGTATTGATGAAGGGTACTTTGGATCTTCTATCTTAGAAGACAAATCTGATCAGGAAAATGGAAAAGCTTCACTTACGCTCGAGAAGTGGGGGAGTATTGATGAAGGGTACTTTGGATCCTCTATCTTAGAAGACAAATCTGATCAGGAAAATGGAAAATCCGACCCTGAAGGCGTAATTTTGATCATGAATTATATGTCATGTCTGATCAAACATTGGAAAATCCGACCCCGAATGCTTAATTCCGATCCCTAATACATTTTGGATTTTCTAAGATATGCACTCTTTTTTCCTGGTTCGGTTTTTATCCCACTGGGTTTTTCCGAGCCAGGTTTTTAACGAGGCATATCCGAAACACTAAATAGCGATCCTCAAGAATTTTCTACTTCTCCGAGCTTCAGCTTCACTTTACGCTCGAGAAGTGGGGGAGTATTGATGAGGGGTACTTTGGAATCTTTATTGTGGGAGCTCATGCTGGATTGAAGACCCTGAATCCGACCCTGAGCTCATGCGGGATCAAAGACCCTAAAATCCGACCCTGAGCTCATGCTGGATTGAAGACCCTGAATCCGACCCTGAGCTCATGCTGGATCAAAGACCCTAAAATCCGACCCTGAAGGCATAATTTTGATCCCGAAGCTTTGAACTCCAATTAGCTCAGTCCGATCGCCAGCAGAGGGGCTCATGGTCGAATTTACCATTGGGCCAACCCCAGGCCCAGGCCCTTGGGCCAAGAAATATACCCTTGTGGATGGTTCACCTAGCACACCGCCTCAACTATAAATACAACTCGCATTTATGAAGCAAAGGGGATTTTTTGGGCTGCTTCATGATCGAAGCCATCTGCTCGGATTTCCACATGAGTTAAATTAGATCACCTTGGTTGTATGTATTTAGCCTCTAGCTTGTACGGCATCCTATAATGCTCAAATAGGACCCCCATTACTTGTAATATGTACACCCCATGATCAAAATATACTTTATTGATCTTCTATCTCATATCATAGTGTATTTTGCATGCTCTACTTTCTTATTTTGATCGTCAACGAAAAACGGTAAGATCAGAGACTTTGGAAGATATGTTAAGAGCTAGCATAATGGGCTTTAAAGGTAGTTGGGACCAGTACTTAAAATTGGCATAGTTTGTTTATAACAATAGCTACCAAGCCAGCATTGGAATGGCGCCATATGAAGCTCTATATGGAAGGAAATGTAGATCTCATGTACATTGGGATGACATAGGAGAAAAAAGACTGTTGGGGCCTGAATTGGTGCATAAGCCTATAGAAAAGATCCCATTGATAAAGAAGAGTCCTAGAAGGGGCTCAAAGCAGACAAAAAAGTTGGGCAGACTTGAAGATGCGACACATAGAGTTTAAGGAAGGTGACCATGTTCACTTGAAAATCTCTCCAAAAAGGGGTGTAGTGAGATTTGGGAAACGTGTCAAGTTGAGTCCTCGTTCTGTAGGACCTTTCGAGATCCTTGAAAAAGTAGGAGAAGTGGCTTATAGACTAGCTTTGCCACCTGAACTATCCAAAGTTCACAATATTTTTCACGTATCATTATTGAGAAAGTATGTTCCTGATCCCAACCATATTTTGATATACGAGTGTTGGTCCCAAGTGGTCAAATGAGGTCTAGAGGGGGGGGGAGGGGGGAGGGGTGAATAGACCTCTGAAAATTTTTAGACTTAAAAACTTTTCACTTGACTGTTAGCAGACTAAGCTGATCGTAAACAGTAAGCTGACTAAGCTGATCGCACACAAAGTTTGAGCATCAGAGTTGACCACTTTTTAGATAAGTATTTAGCTGATTTCAACAAAATCAATTTTAATTCAGATTACTTGCAGTCTTTTAAAGATTTTATCCCCAGTTTTAAAACTCCTTTTAAAATCTTTAAACAGTTTGGTTCAAATGTAAGCTTATGCAAGTTTAAAGTATGCAAGAAAACTTATGCAAAATGAACACAAGAATTTTTATAGTGGTTATATGGATTTAAATCCTTTAGTCCACTCTTCCAAGTCACTTAGATCTTGGGTTATACTATAATCACACAGATTACAATACACTCTGCTTGCGCCGAACAACAAATGAACTGGCCACAAGTGCGTTACAGGAAATCACACAGAAATCCTATATTACAAAGCTTTATCACTCACAAAGATGTATAACAGCTTCTCACAACACTCTTCTTACAGATTCACTCATAAATTGATTTATCTTTTAACTTCAACTCAGCTTTAGTTAACAAATAACTTCAGCAGATGAGTGAGTTGATCTTGAGCTTTTGAGACTTAGAAGATTTTGCTTCGCGGAATAATCTCAATTGTTGGGTTGTATCTTCTTCTCTCAAACTCTTGAACTATTTATACTCTCACTTTTGAAAAATGTCCGTTGAAGAGAGACAAGATTCAAATCCTCGAGTACTGGTCCTTAAACTCTGCAAACGGCTCTCTGCGACTACTAAAGTACAATCTGATGTACTTTCTGTTAGCTGCATTTAATGCACCGAGCTGATACGAGGATTTCTTCAATCATTTGCCAAAAATACCCTCCTTCTTCAGCATTTATTACTCCAAGTGCATTTATTACCGTTGAGGAGACTTCCTGATCTTCTTCACTTAGCTGATTAAGATCTCTCGTCTAATGAGGTACTGAGCTGATCTCATCTTGAACAAATCTGATTTGAGTTGGCTGATTTTCACCAAACTGATTTCTTCCTTCAGCAGATCAGTAGTCTTCTGGACCAGATGGAATTTTGACTTGTCTGATATGTCTTTTAAGTTGGTCAAAATTCTTCTAAGGGATTTTACTAAGTATTCCTTACTTAGCTGGTTATGATGTTTTGGAAATCATCAAAACCTCCCTCTAACTTCTAACTTTCTTGTCCTTCAATCTTCATCTTCATCCAAAAATTTCTCCTTTTTTGCTGATGACAAAACTTCAGCCAAGTACATGTACCTAAACTAAAGTTTTAATCCTCAAGAATTTCTGAGATAGAAATATTCTGGAGTAAAAACTTGAACTTTTATTAATGATTGAAATTTCAGTACAAGTTACAAGTTTTTCATATGAGATTACAAGAAATAAAGTAAACCGATACAAGACATATAAGCCTAATAATCTGATTTATCAGTGACTTCTTCTTCAGCTTTTTCATACTCTTCTTCTTAATCATCATCAATGCTTTCATTTTCTTCATCATTAACATCATCAGGCAGAAGGTTTTTCTTGGCAGCTTACATCTTCATTTGGCGGTCTGCTTCTTCAATCCTTCTCTTGATGCGTTCCAGATTCTTGTACTTCACATATGGATCAAGTTGCTCTTCTGGTGTATACTTGGATGCAGCAATCTCCTTATCAGATTTTGCTGGTTCCTTGGCTTCTTTTTCAGCAGCTTCTTCTCCATCAGCTTTATTTTCTTAAACAGCATCAGCTTTCTTTTCTTCAACAACTTCAGCTTCATTTTCAAGTACAGGCTATGTTCTTCAGCAGGTTTTTCTTGTTTAGCAGCAGAGTTCTTTTGTTCAGGTACTTGAACAGTTGCTGTAACAGTTGTTGTAGCTGACTTCTCTTTCCCCTTTTTGTCATCATCAGTGGGGTTGAGTTCAACAGCTGATATGTTGACATAGTGCATAGTCTTCTGATGTTCTGATCCACAATGTCAAGTTGAGCAGTATGATGATTCAAGGTAGATCTGACTGAGCCAGCCTGGTCATTGAGATAGTCCATATTCAGCTGAAGTGTAGAGACTTCATCATGGACTTTTGTAGCAGTTGATTCTATCTCCTTAACAAAAAGGAAGTTCTTCTCCGTTTCTGCATCTAAGACCTGTGCGAAAGATCTAGTCAGACCAGCAATGCCTGATTCATTTCTTTGAAGAGCTTCGTGAAGGTGATTTACATCACCCTTAACGTCCTCAACATTCCTGTTCAAGCTCATCAGACTTTGAGTCAGCATTAAGGAGTTATCAGGCGGCAATGGGAAGTTGCCAATGGCGTCTCTGATCATTCTTATGTTCTCTTCTTGCATCTGTCTCATCATCAGCCTATTTCGCTCTTCCATTTCCCTAAGGGAATGTTCTAACAACATCTGAAAGGATTCCATTAGAGATGAGTGTTTGTCAGCTGTTGGAATGGAAGATGAGGCTGGTGGATCTTCATGGTGGATTGGAAAATCTGCCAGAATGTATTCAGCTTCATTCGGAACAGGTTCTGCAACATCTTGAACAGCATCATGTTGGACAACAGCTTGTTCTTCATTTTGAACAGGTTCTGCAGCATCTGAACAACTTCATGTTGAACAACATCTTGTTCTTCCACCTTGACTGTTTCAGGAGTTTCATCTTCTGATATTACTGTCGTCTGATGGATGACTCTTGTAGCTGGAGGCATAGATGCTTGGGTAGGTGCCTTAACTACTTTCTTCTCCTGAAACGTACTAACCTCGGGACCAAATGTAATATGTTGTACACTTGGTAAAGTGAGAAGGTCACTTGGGGATCCTTGAAAATATCTGGACCTTTCAGACCACTTCTCTAAGGCAGTGTAGACAGCAATCTGCACAGCTCTCTTGATGGGATCTTCACTTCTTCTCCTTTAGCTGGAAGTGCATTCTTGATCTTCTCTGCTTCACTGACCACAATCCCCCTTGTGTAGCCGTGGAAAACATCCCTTTCATGGTCAGGATCCAAAGCCTTGGTGATTGAAGAAATCTGCAACCAACTTAATACCCACTTCTCTTCATCAGCAAACTCTTTCCAAGACTTGATCTCTTCAACATATTTGTTGACTCTATAATTCCTCCATTTATTGTATCTAATCTTTTCCTGGAGAAACAGAGTCCTCTGTTGCAGCTGCTTATCAAAATCTGCAAGGGCAGCTTCAAATCTGTTAAAAACAGCAGGGTGAGAATTTACAATGTTTAAGGCCCATTTAACAGCAAATGGACACTTCTCAACCCTTTGGCCAGGAGGAAAAATCTGTCTGGCATTCATAGATTCTCCTATCTTGATTCCTCCAGCTCTCCTTGGACCATGAGCATCCTGTTTGCTAAGCTTAAGAGCCTTAGCCATATCAGCATCCTCCAGTGCTTTCAGCTCAGCTTCAGTTAGCTGTTTTCTCTGAGCAGCCTTCTGAGCTTCTATCTTACTTAACTCAACTGCTCTTTTGAAGTCTTCATCGTCCTTCTTCATCTGCGCTGCTTCCTCCCTTCTCTTTTTCTCCACAGCAGACACTTTTTTCTTTACAATTCTTTTTCTTTTGGGTTTGGCAGATGTCTGAGCTGGTACAGCAGCAGCAGCAGTTGGGTTCTGGTGCAGCAGTTGAATTTGGGGCAATTGCAATTGGTTCGATGATCTGCACATCTGGATCATCTTGAGGTTGGGCAACCTCAGCTATTGGAGTAACTTGAACAATTTGTTGAGTAGCTGTTGCAGCAGCTGACTCCTTTGCAGTAGACTCTTGTTCAGCTCCAGCAAGCCTCTCTGCTGATTGAGGACTTTCCCTAACTAAGTCAGATAACTTAGTAGGTGATGACACAAAAGTCATTCTTTTTCTGGCAGTGGTCTTTGTGTGGACCACTTTTTCTTGGACTGGCTTTGATGTTGCTGAGTCTCTCAGGTGACTCCTTGTCCTGGCAGCAACATTCTCAACTGGTCTCTCAGCAGAAATGGTTCTTAATGGTGAACCATAAGCCATATCTTCAATTTCTTTTGCTGTCAGAACTATAATAGCATCAGCAAAATGTTCCTCGTCTGTTCTGGCTCAGCTCTTTGAGCAGAAGGCTTAGACGCAATCACTTTTCTCTTCTTTTCAGCAGCTTTCTTCTTCAGTGCTTCAGCTGCTTTTCTCTTAGGCTGCTCCGCAACAGTCTGATAGGCGGGCATAGCCTTGGCCTGATGAATGACCTTGCCATTGGTCATTCCGCAATGAAGGCTCGTGAACAAATGACTGAGGAATATCCTATGATAGGTATTCCCCTTCTTGATATGATCAGCCAGTATGTACCAGACGTGTAACGCCCCAACTAATATTACTTAATTAATATTTACATATAAACTTAGGAAATTTACATAAGTTGATTTTACAAAATATAGGTTAATAGTAGTTATTTTACATATTTATGAGCTTCAAAATTCTAGTTTAACGCCGACGAAAATCCTCCTGTCTTCTATGCTATCCGAAAATCTGAAAATAAATAAAACAGATTGCATAAGTTGACTTGCAATGTAGTGAGGTGGGTGTGCGTGATTCAAATAATTTCAAAGAAAAGAGCAACGAATGTCAAATAAATTAAACAAAACAAGTATTAATGTACAATATAAAAGGATACGTCTCGGTGTCTGTATACTTCCAAAGCTTGCTCCCCCAAACACATCTTATGATATTCCCCCATACACACCTTATGCATGACTAGTCAGTGCATCCAAAAACGACTTCATATATCCGAGAGACCCCGTTCTTTCGAATATACGAGCCAGGCCAGGGGCTCATGATCGAGTTAATAGCCCATGCTATTCAACTTAATCACATAACCGCACAAGCCAAATGGGCCCAAAACAACAGCAAATAAAATTAACATAATCAACTTTTTATCCTGGTGAGATAAAGTACTACACCCGGATAATTATTAACATAGAATTATTTCAATAGAAATCAACAAATATCACATTTTCACATTCCAAACTTAATTTGCAAAATCAGTCCTATTTAATCATACGTCAATTACCATGCATCAAACCACCAAAATTTACATGTAATAGCATTTTCGTACCATTTTAATTATAGATGGACATTTTATACCAACCTTTTTAAAAGTTATGAAATTATCAACTACTTAATTAAAGTTTATCAAAGGAGTAATTTGAGTTGTTGAAATATTCTAAAATTTTAAAAGAATGATTAATACACTTAATGAATATAACTAAATTTTAACGCACTTAAATAACGATGAGTCGAGATGAACTCCTCGTTATTTAAACATCCACGCTCACCTTTTTCACCGGGAATTCGAATTATCAAAAGCTTCACTTACTCCAAACGGTCACCTATTACATGATAAAATTCAACGATTAAATGCGGTAAAAGATTCGAAACAACATAATTCGAAGATGAAACGGAACGAACTCCCAAAATATATCAACTCGTGGGTGGCCCGACGTCGCCAGGCCACCTTCAAAGGCTGCCGGAACAGCAGCATTTTGCTACTGTTCATGGCAGCATACTGCTGCTAGCAAATGAGGAAATGCCGCTGTTCTCAGTGGCCATTTTTGCTTCTGCTGGCGGCAGTAATGGCTGCCGAGAATAGCAGCGGTGGTGCTGAGATGTTCTGGCAATATACTCCCTTTCTCCCCACTCAATTACTTTCACTATCTCCCCAAGTATCCTATTTCCTCAACTCTTTTCTCACAATTTCTTTCTTCTCTTACCTTCTTTTCCTTCCAATTTTTCTTGTAACTTGCTCTCTCTCTCTCTCTCTCACGTACACTTGCTAGAGTCAGGATATCTTATGCTATTCAAGTTCAAGTAGAGGAAGTATTTATAGAGGTGTTTAGCCGATAAAAAATTTCCAAGATTGCATACATGTGGAAGTTTGCATGGATCCACTAAATACAATTAGAAAGAAAGATTATAAACAAGTGTCCATGAGTTGTCTTCATTAGAATTAAGAACATTGTTAATTTAGGGCAAAATTGCAAAAAGACCCCTGGATTTTCGAAGTTTTCATTTTTTACCCCAAAATATCAAGAATTGTACAATCAGGTCCCAATTTAATTTTCAACACTTTATTTAATTTTTAAGGCTTTGGGTTAAAATTTTAAAGTTTTAAAAGCAAAAATTTGGGGTTTTTACAATCTCCCCTCCCTTAAATGAATTTAGTCCCCAAATTCGAACCTGAAATTTGGAATAGTTCTGGATAATGTTTACGCATTTCCTCCTCTAGCTCCCATGTAGCTTCTTCGATGGCGTGACTTTTCCATAATAATTTTACCAAAGGTATCTTTCGATTTCGAAGTTTTTGAAATTTTCGATCTAGCACACGCACGGGTCTTTCTTCATAAGTCAAATCTTCATGAAGTTGTAGTTGACGATAATCGAGTACATGAGAAGGATCAGGATGGTATTTCTTCAGAAGAGATACGTGAAAAACATCGTGAACTCTTCCCAAGTTTGGAGGTAAGTCAACTTTGTAGGCAACAACCCCAGCCCTTTCTAGGATTTCAAATGGTCCGACATATCGTGGACTAAGTTTTCCTCCTTTTCCATGTTTTATCAATCCTTTCTTTGGCGAGACTTTAAGGAAAACTTCATCTCCGACCTCAAACTCCAGAGATTTTCTTCGACGATCTGCGTAGCTCTTTTGTCTGCTCTGGGCGGCTAGCATTCGTTTTCTGACGGTCTGAATAACTTTCTCTGCTTCTTGGAGTAGATCTAAATTGACTTGAGTGGTCACAAATGATCGTACTTGGCGTTCACCTAGGTCCCAGTGAATCGGGGATCTACATTTTCTCCCGTATAAGGCTTCAAATGGGGCCATCTGAATAGATTCTTGATAACTGTTGTTATATGTGAACTCCACCATCGGCAGATGTCTGTCCCAACTGCCCTTGAAGTCTAGAACGCAAGCACGAAGCATATCTTCAAGCGTCTGGATGGTTCGTTCAGACTGGCCATCAATTTAAGGGTGAGCGGTAGTGCTGAATTGTAACTGAGTTCCAAGAGCTTCCTGAAGTTTTCTCCATAAGCGTGATAGAAACCTCGGGTCTCGATCAGATATGATATCTTTTGGTACGCTATGCAAGCGGATGATCTCATCTTTATATAGTTCTGCCAGCTTATCCACTGGAAAGTTGATGCTGATAGGTATGAAATGAGCCACTTTAGTTAGTCGATCGATGATGACCCAAACTGCATCGTGTTTGAGTTGGCTCCGCGGTAGGCTGGTGGCGAAATCCATGGTTATTGATTCCCACTTCCATTGTGGTATCGACAAAGGTTGAAGCAAACCTGATGGTCTTTGATGTTCAGCTTTTATTTGTTGGCATACTAGGCATCGTGAGATGTACTCAGCGATTTCTCGTTTCATATTAGGCCACCAAAAGTGTTGCTTTAGATCTTGATACATTTAGGTACCTCCAGGATGGATGTTGTATCAATCGGTGAGCTTCTCCGAGGATTCGTTCTTTTAAGATGTGGATCTTGGGAACACATAGCCTTGTTTTGAATCTTAGTGTTCCAGTAGTATCTGTATGAAATGGTGAATCTGGTTTTTCAAGTAACGTCTGCTTTAACTTATGAATATCTTTGTCGTCATGTTGAGTTGCAAAGATCTCTTGAAAAATGCTAGGCTGGATTTGCAATCCATTAAAAAGTATGCCCATGCGTACATCCTCGGGTCTCCATTCGCATGCTTCTTCCAACATTTCCCATTCTTTTGACATAAGATGTGATACTTTAACTTTGCGGCTTAAAGCATCAGCAACTACGTTTGCCTTCCCGGGGTGATATTGTATTGTGCAATCATAGTCGTCCAGGAACTCCATCCATCTTCTTTGGCGCATGTTTAATTCTTTTTGGGAGAACAAGTATTTCAAGCTTTTGTGATGAGTGAAGATCACAAACGATACTCCGTAGAGATAGTGTCTCCATTTTCCTAATGCGAAGATCACTGCTGCTAATTCAAGATCATGCGTGGGGTAATTATTTCCGTACGATCTCAATTTACGAGATGCATAAGCGATGACCTTCCCATGCTGCATTAGTACACATCCTAAGCCTTCTTTTGATGCATCGGTGTAAACCATGAAGTTCTCTGTCCCTTCAGGTAAGGCTAACACCGATGATGTCGTTAATCTTTTCTTGAGTTCCGTGTAAAAACAATATACTTTTTTTAGGTGCAAAATGTCAACTACTCTCTTCACGAGTTTATGGCTTTCTAAGTGATTTTTTTTTTTTTTTTTTCCATTTTGATGCCAACAAGTCTAAGAAAGTCTAGGAATGAAGTGATGAATGTTCGAATTTGGAGCTTATCCGCTCGGACTGTTTGAGGAAGCTCAAGAAAATAGCTCGCCATTAAGGTTTGAGAAATTAAAGCTCAAGGGACTGCGAGAAAGTCTTTTCCGCTCGTTGTTTAGCTTTTGAATATGAATGAGCAAAATGCTAAAAAAAAAAAAATTCTTGCATAAAATGATAAAACATTGAACTTAAGTTTTTTTCGTTCTCATTTTCCTTACCAGTTCATTCGCTGAAATCCAAGAACAAAACATAGCCTTGATGCAGATAGGAGTTCTCAAATTTGCGGTGATCGATCCATCCCTTGAGCATGATAAAACTAGTGACCTCCGAGTTAGGTTTCCAAATGCACTTTGAAGTTGTAACTGACGAGTCTAATGGTGGAGAATCTCCCATTAGGTTACGTTCGGACCTCTAATGGTACAAACGATGGACAACTTGCATGGTATCTTGAGCAATTTGCATTGTAAAACGGCCTTTCATTCTTTACAAATTTGGATAATGGTTACATAGGTAGCTGAAATCATCCCTTTTAAGCAAATTGTAGCTTCTATTGCATATTCAAAAAAAATATATTGTCTAACAACAAGAATTACCAATTAAAGGCGAAATTTCTAATTTTCCAGTCTCTCTGGAAAAATGCAAGTTATTCTCTTGTGTTATGCTAAACCTGCAAGAAACTACCCTATGAAATTTTTATTGCGTCAAATTCTTTGTTTTTCAAAAATCTCTGCAACAAACACCAAATTTGTAAAGTATAGGTCGTTTTGGATCGATAATTTCAAGAAATAATTTTTTGAAAATATATCACGTGAAGTTATAGGGACCAACTTGAAGTATTTTAGAAATGATTTCTCGAAATATGTCGATCCAAAACGACCTATTTTTTTACAAATTGGTTGTTCTTTGCAAGGTTTTGGAAAACAGAAGGAAGTTTAGCGCAATAAAAATTTCACAAGGTTGTTTCTTGCAGATTTAACATAACATGGGGAAGTATTTTACATTTACCCCGACCGTTCTTTAAACTGTGTAACAATGATTAATTTGTTTCACGTCGAGGCCTTTTTCTTTGATAATGGACTCAATGTGTCCCTTGAGTGTGTGCACTTCTTGTAGCCTACAAATTTTAACAGCAAAGAAACAAAAACTAATTTATTTCCAGTTTTACTCGAAGTAGTTGATTAAAACCTTAACAAGTAGGTGAAAATCCAAAATTCTCCGTTATGTTAAACATGCAAGAAACTTCACCGTTAAATTTTTATTGTTCCAAATTTCCTTGTGCTTTCAAAAACTCTGCAAAAAAACCTATTTGTGAGAAATATGTCGTTTTGGATCGATTTATTTTAAGAAATCATTTTTAAAATGCACCACCTTGAAGTATTTTAAAAATGATTTCTTGAAATATGTCGATCCAAAAAGAACTATTTTTCGCAAATTGGGTATTTTTGCAGGATTTTTTTGAAAGTAGAAAAAAGTTTGACGCAATAAAAATTTTACTAGGTAGTTTCTTACAAGTTTAATATAACCCTGGGGAGTATTTTACATTTACCACTAACAAATGTATACCTTGCTATCTCAGCTCTTCTTTTGGCCTCTTCTGCAATTTGAGAAAGTCGATGAATTTCCTTCTTCGGTTCAAGTGTAGTAATGGTTAATTGATTCCACGTTCGTAGCCTACAAATTTTAACACAAAAAAAAAAAAAGAACAATATTTATTTCCAGGTTTGCTCCAAAGAAGAATTGATTAAAACCTTAACAAGTGTATATATACCTTGCAATCTCAGCTCTTCTTTTGGCCTCTTCTGCAATTTTTCTGAAGCTGTACGCCTCTCTGAAAAGTTCGGAGCCATATAAAGTTCTCCGATCATTAGTCCAATTAGGTTCTCTTTCTTCTTTGCCATTTTCTTTCTTGGAGGAGAAACCACTCTGTTTATTCACATGTATTAATTCAAAAGAGAAATTTGCTTTTTTTTTTTTTTTTTACTATAGGATATGCCAACTTGCAACTTTGGTACCATTTGATACGAAAATGCAAATTTGATATTACACAATATGTTTTCATTGCAACTAATTTTTTTTCAAAGTTAATGATATTTTATCCCCTATGAAATGCATAATGTTCAATTTACGCTCTTATGATTTAAATAAGAGCATTTTATCTCTTGCACTTTTATGAAAGTTTCACATAGCCTCTCTTGCATTTTTATAGGAGGCACTTTATCTCCTTTTATTATGATAATGTGGAATTTTTTCCACATGTGTTATGATAAATATGACAATTTATCCCCCTATATTACGAAATATTTTCATGTCTACTCTCAATTTCGGCAATTGAATTACACTCTCCAGCTGAAAAGTGATAAATTGCTTTATTTATTACAGGGGTAGATTGATTTTTCCAAATTAAGGGGGATAAATTGAACATTATATATTTTATAGGGGTAAATTGCCATTATTATGGAGAAAAATGGATGTGGAACCAAAAATGCAATGAAAATCTATCCAATGATATCAGATTTGCATTTTCGTATTCAATGATAACAAATTTGCAAGTTGGTCTATCCTTTGGTACCAAAAATGCAATTTTTTAATTGAAAAACTACGAGAAAAGACAAAATTTGAAGAAATAAGGTATTGTTCATTTCTGCAAGAATAAATTTCAAGAAATCTTACAAAGATAGAGAGGCCTTTCAACATATTTCTTCTCTTTGTTGTCATCTTTCCAGTCTGTTTTCCTTTTCTTACACTTTCTACAAGTTTGTGCTGAACTGTTTCAGGGTGCATTGGAGATGGAGTTGGAGTTGGTCTTGAACTGAGATATTCAATGTCATAATGAGAACTTGAACTTAAACTAAACTCCGGATCCATTGATCTGGTGCTCGGGCTCCTTGAAGAATCGAGAAATAGTGCTCGGATTTGTTCTCGTTTTATAACAGCTTCTACTAGCTTCTCCCAGTTGTCATAATACCTATTCATCTTGGCCTGAGATTTAGGATCAAAGAAGCACACTTTACAGAAAATTTAAAAGGTTCTTGAAATAAATGATACTCTTATTGATCAAGGATATAATATTATTGTTAGGGAGAAAATGATAAACTTTGATTGCCTACTAATCAAAAATAGGAGGAAGAAAATAATATTTTGAGAGGGACCCCAAAAATACTAATTGAAAAAGAGAATCCTGATTGAAGAATAGGTTTACATGGTGGGGTCAGTGTAGTGGAAGAAGAACAGTACCTAAATGGTTAAGAGGACTGACTTAAGCAATATATATATATATATATATATATATATATATATCCAACATATATTGAAGTTGATTTTTTACATTAGATTACGTGTAGGTTGTATACATTTTACTTAAACCTGACATGTGGAATTTAGAAAAGGGCGGCGAAGAGATTCTAACACAAGACCTTCTTTTGACCTGAGCTCTGATACCATATTGAATAACCAATTGATCTAAAAGCTTAAGCTACGGTCTCTTCTTAGGTGGCCACAAACCTTATGTAGAAGTCGAAGTTCTCATTTGCGGAGAATCCCAACTCGGCTATGTTATAGGCACTGCTTAGATATCCCAACAACTTAAGTCCTCTTCCCTCATTGCGACTTCCTTCTTGATGGACAGACCACTCCTACAGGTACCATTTGACAAAGTGATTGCGATAGACAAAGTACAAGAGGAAAACCAGAATATGAGATCTCACATATAACAAAATTTCATCATGCATCATATGATGCAATGAAATAAAAGTAGTACTGAGAGCACAAACCAAATGTCAAGCAAAATAGCAGCAAAAAAGACAGATACACAGAATGGATTGCATTATGCACTCATTTAGTAGTTCGAGGGGGGAGGAGCTAAGATAACAAATGTATTAACAAGAAAGACAACAATTGAATTAACTTAGACCAGAAAAAGTGAAAAGTCAGAAACTCCTGCTACTGAATTCTATTCATGAATGTACTTCCAAGCTTTGTGGACTCCATTGATAGTGTCGGCTTAGATAAAAGATCTTCCAATCTTGTACTAATCCCACTAATTTCCTCCAATATCTTGACTACTTCAGCCATTTTAGGTCTATGCTCCGGAGATATAGCAATACAATGCATAGCTATTTGCAACAATCGCAACATTCCCTCTTTGTTTTCATATGCGAGAAGCTTTGTATCAAGCACTTCTATACCCGAATCCTCTTCACGAAGAATAGACTGAATCCAGGTAATAGACTGAATCCAGGTAATAGACTGAATCCAGGTAACTACTGAGACAATCTCGCCATCAACAGTGGTTATTTGAGATGTCTTACCAGAGACAAGTTTAATTAGCACTACCCCAAAGCTATAGACATCAGAAGCTTGGGAGAGTTTATTGGTGTGTGAGACTTCAGGGGCACGATACGTAGCAGCTTGCTTAGCAGACACTATTATTTGACTCGTCAGCATTGCCAAACCCACATTGGTAACACATCCAAACTGTTGTCTGTTGAGGAAAATGTTTGAGGCTTTTATATTGCCGTGCACAAGCTTAGGTTCGCCTCGTGCGTGGATGTAAGCAATCCCTCTTGCTGCACCCACTGCAACTCTTAGTCGCTCCTCCTAGTTCAAAGAGCTCCTATACGAACTGTGTAATACACTTTCAAGAACGTAGTAATCAAACACAAGGATCTGTTCATCTGTTGAGTAGAAATACGCCTTCAGTTTACCAATATTCTCATGCCTCAAACTTCCAATGAGCTCAATGCACTGCTGAAATTCTTTATGTATCCAGTTTGGTATCTTCAATCTCTTCACTAAAAATGAAATTCCATTATCTAATATTGCCTTATATGAAGTCCCAAATGTTCCCTTCCCAAACAACGCGGCGGAGGACCCCAACAATTCACCAAGGTCATGTCCATGATCAAGATCATCAAAAAATACTAGTTTGTTATTCTCGTTTACAGTAGTGGAAGTGTAATTCCCTATATTCATTATGTTAATATCCTCAATTGTCTTCAGGATTGTAGACATTTTAGGTCTTTTTTTGGGTGCTTTTGCCACACACCTTATTCCTAGATGCAACATATTTACCACCTGGTCCTGTATAGCAGGATTCTTCAATAGATCTACATCAAATACTTTAGAAATCCACTCCTTACGCTTTACAAAATTAATAGATCAAAATTCAAGTGACTGCCGGTGGCAGGCCTAGGCGACTTTCTAGTGAGAAGATCAAGCAACAAAATCCCAAAGTTACAGACATCGGATAATTGAGAGACATTCTCAGTTTTATTGACTTCTGGTGCATGGTATCGTGATATCATGTTTGTTAAGCCGTACTCAGATGCCATAGTGTTGTGTGAAGCTTTTTTGTTTCCGTGCACAATCTTGGCACCAAATTGTGTGTGCATATGAGCAATACCTCTTGCTGCACCCAAGGCAATTCTTTTTCGTGTTTCCCAATCTAAGTTAGCACGATTTTCAAAGCTTCTTCCTAGATACAAGAGAAAAATGGTCAAATTTCACATATATATCCTATGATGCACCGATACGGACACAGCGACACAAACATGTAACAGACCGACTCCAAGGCAATCTCGACAAGGGATTCCCCAGAGGAGCTTACTAGATAATAAAAAAAACAAACAAGGGCTGCTACTAAGATGAGCGTAAAATTGAGCTAAAAGAAGTTATTGTTAATGCATATGATAAACAAACACTTGGGCTAATTCATTACATCAGTAATAATATGTTGATTACCAATAGAACAGTAACATAGAAAATAATAAATTAAAAGGTACAAACAATGTAATTTTTCCTTTCAATAATAAAGCTTATATAGTGTCTGCATTCACAAAATTTAACACGGATCTTCAACATACCATGAAGTAGAGCATGCACGCTTCCTTTGTTGTAATGATCATACAACACGAGCTTTTCATCTTTTGAATAAAAGTAAGCCCTCGGTTCAACCACATTTTCATGCCTAATATTTTGAACAAGCTCCATATGTCTCTTGACCTTTGCTTCCGACATACTCACCAACATGAGTTGCTTAACCACAACTGTGATCCCATTATCCAAATTAGCCTTGTATAGAATCCCAAACAGGGGTTGAATCAGACACAAAAACCAGCTTAGGCTGCACCCGGTATGGAAACGAAGTCGAGAAGCTAGACAAATCATGGAGGGGAGAATCCAAATATAGGAAATTGGATGAAGTGGAACTGGAGTCTTCAGATCGAAGGCTGGGGCTCCTCGAGTCTTCATGAAAAAGTTGCCAGAGTTGCTCTTTACGAAGAACAACAGTTACCAGCTTCTCCCAGTTGTCATAATTCCGAGACATCTTCGTCCGAGTTTTGGGTTCCAAGGAAATTTAAATCCTATAACATTGGAGATAACTTGATTGAGAGATTAAATGTAGTAATGAAATTGGAGATGAATAAGCCTTAATTATAATTCCTTTTTGTCTTTTTACATTTTTTTAATTTTTTGAAAATTCTATTATTCAACCTCACCACTAAAACCCCACCCCCTGCCTTTCTCCTTCTCCACATACATCAAATAAATTTCAATTACTAATAAGAAGTTAAAATATCTACAATCATATTATTAACTTCAATGAACCAAAGAAGCAATACACTAATGACAGCAATTTGAAATCGAAACTGAAACCAAAACTCACCACAGGAGCCGAGGTCGTGCCGTAGTTTTTCATCTTTTCACTGTTTCTCCATCCCTCAAAAAATTCCTCGCAATTTCTCTTTCCCTACCAATTATTTGATGGAATTTTTTTAAGGAAAGTCTATATCTAATTAATTATATTTAATCAATATTACTTTACAATTTGAGTAAGAACATTTTTGTCTACACAAAAAAAACAAAATAATTTAAATTATTCACACTTTTATAAATAGTATAGATATAGAATCATAATAACTTTTATTTATAATTTAGTTATTTAACAATAAAAGAAAAATCCCAATATTTTGGATTGTGAGATATTTATTTTTTCCATTATAAAAACATACCAAGTTCACATCAACTCATTCATCATCATCTGTTTTCCTACAAAGAAACCCTTTTAAAAAGAAAGGTGAAAAACATATAACCAAGAAAATATTTTGGGCTATGGTCTTTTAAATTAAAAGGACAAAAAATCATTGTTGAAGGAAGAAACAAGGTACTGTTATAAAATGTGTTAATTTGTGGATGTCCATTGGAGTTCTTTAGCCATTTGAAAGGTCTTGCTACTTCTATATTAAAGATCATCTTGAAGACACCATATGAAGAGACTTGTAACTTATGATGTAACTATTAGCTATTGGCTTTTGGGTTCTTATATAGACCTAAATAGAGGCCATTATATTATATTGTATGGAATGAATAAGAATGGATACAAATTTCTCCCTAGTTCATTTTCTTCTCTACAATTAGATTTTAGTTTTTACTTCTTATTCTTTTAATTTTATAACACGTTATCAGCACGATTTCATCCTATATTTCAATTCCAAATTAAACCATCACTTTACCCCTCCGAGCAAAAAAAAAAAGAAAGATTCATCATGGGATTATTCAACACATGATGAGGTGGCAAAATCTAGTAAACAAGCACATGATATATCTTCGGGTATTAGGATTGTAAAATTTGTTCATTTCTTGTTTAAGTCCAACATCACAAAATCAAGAAAAAAAAACCAAAGATACGTACATAAGTAGTCTTTCTGAATTTCGTGTTCATCTTCGGCTCCAAATCGGCTCATATTCCTCGATACATATAGGTAAGATGGTGAGTAATATTTTCTAATTTTAAATGAAATATGATTTATAATAAGATTTTGTATTTAAATAAAAATATATTAATGATTATGTTTTCCTATTAGATCAAGAACTTGAAGTTCTAAAAACTGATTTACTATGGACATGAACCTTTGTATGGCTGTATAATAAACTCATATTTGAAGATTTGAGTATCTTTTATTTTAGGCCTCAAGCCTAGGTGACAAGGGCATAGAGGCCAAAACTCTAAAGTTAAGATAAATTCAAACCTGAATATTTGAATACATCTAGCTTTGATTCAATATATTGATTAACTTTGATTCAATGTATAGATTTTGAATCTTGAACATATATAGAGGCCAAAACTGAATGTGCATGAGAAATGAGAAAAATGAAAAACCATGATTTCTATATTGGGTTTTTGGCATTTTGCACCCTGAAATTATAGGGTTTTGGCACTTTGCATCCTGACTTAAAAGTTTTGGCACTTTGCACCCTGGAAATATAATTTATTTGGTACTTTGCACCCTAGTGTGTGTTTTAGTGAGAAAATCCATTGATAGAAGGGTATAATAGTTATTTTTAATTTTTGTTAATTTACACCTTGGCAATATAGATTTTGCACCCTTAAAAAATAGAAATTGGCATTTTACACCTTAAATTATAAAATATTAGCATTTTCACCCCAATTTAAATTTCTTGGCACTCTATACCCTAAAAATATAATTTGTATGACATTTTGCACCCTAATGTATTTTTCTTAAAAAAATATACTCATGAATGTCGGCGATGTAGAGATAAAATGGTTATTTCTACGCACAACAATTCAAAAAGTATTTTACTTTATAATAACTTATTTTAACATTTTCTCTCTGTAAAATTTAGATTAAAAAAAAGACATTGTCTTCATTTTATTTTCAAGTATCCTCAAGATTATTTACTTTATATCTAAAATACATATTTACATATCTAACATATTATTATATTGCATTTTATTTACATAATTTAGATTATCATATAAAGTCGGTGTTGAAAATGCTAGAAATTATATTTTTTGGGTGCAAAGTGCAAATATTCTATATTTCAAAGTGCAAAGTGTCAAAATATATACTTTAGGGTTTAAAGTGCAAAATATATTCGATAATAACTATTTTACTCTTCAATCAACCAATTTTTTTCTTCAAAACACACACTAGGGTGCAAAGTGCCAACTAAATTATATTTCCTGGGTATAAAATGCCAAAATTTTTAAGTTAGGGTGCATAGTGCCAAAACCCTATAATTTCAGGGTGCAAAGTGCCAAAAGCCCTTTCTATATTCAATTTTTGGTAATAATTATAGTTTTCATCTAATGATGGCTTGATTGAGTATTTCGTTTTGTTTGACCTTTTAGCTTTGTCAATATATTTTTATCTCTCTATAGCCCTTTGATTATTTTACTAACTTTTAACTCCACGGAGATTGCGTTGTCGCAATATATATATATATACTAGGGATGTGCACCGCGCTATGCGCGGTGCTTTTGCCCATTTCGATTGTTGAATAATTCTGATGTATATAGATAATGTTCAGTCATTACCAATTGAAAATTGTGTACCACGATTTTTATGATCTGATTAAATGGCGCATTGATACATATTTGTCGGAGGCAATGAGAATAGTGAATGTAAAGTCTTTGTGTTATGTTTACAAGTACCTTGATAAAGTTTCTAAAAGCCAGAAAACATCCAAATGTTGCATTGCACTCACAACAAAATATCTAAGCATATAAAAGTTTGAGCAACATCTCCATGAAATACCATCAGTATAATGGTAAGAGAGTCCCCTTCATATAACTTAAGATTGAATTCCATGGAAGAGGAACTTGCATATTCGAAGTCCTGTATCAATATCTAATATTTCACAGGAATGATACAGATATCTAATCATATATGATATGTCTCGTGTAATTTAATAAACAAAATAGAAAGGATCATATGCAAGAAAATGAGATGAGACAATTACCCTCGATGCAAATGGTGAGAGGGAGACTGGAATTGGAACTACATAAGATGACACAACCTTCAAATTAATAGCTGCAATCAAGAAACAAACAACTCGAGGATAAGAATTGTTATCATCACTTCGACCACAATGAACGATCCAGTAAATTATTTCCAAATTCCAACTGAAAGACCTGACTATTTATTATGAAAGATTAAAAGATGGACTGGTAGAACTTTTACAAAGACTTGTTCTTTTAATACATGCTATGAAACAATTCAAGATCGATATTGGAAAGCATAAGCAAAATTACATTTTCTTATAGCTAGAAAAATAACAATTTTATCAAAATTTTTGTAAAGAGAGCTGCTTATCAAGTTTTGAAAACATCGAGGGCCTCTAGAACAGTTCACTTTTGAAATAAAAGTGCAAATACATGGTAGTAATTGCATTAAGGTTAATATTCCTGGGGAAGGACTAAGATGATTACATCTACATCACGTGTATCGCGTAGTAACCATCGGCTAAAGGCTCCTGTCCTAAAGTATTAAAGCAACATGCTTCTGCAGTTGAGTTCGAATTGAAAGGCTTCAAGTCTTACATTACCTCATAAGCAGAAGTTCACCGGTTAGAGAAGATAATGCTAATTCATTTTGTTAACGTCATTTCGAGAAAAACATGTAATGAATTAGATTTTGTAAATAGCTAAACAGCCTTGAATCCATTCCCTAACAATTCCTTTCATGATCCAATCTCTAGACAGGACATCAATAATGAATAATAGAATTTAGAAATCCAATGTATCAGGGGGCTTAAATGTGAAGGAAGAAGTACCAAAGAGAACCTTTTTTAGAGCACAGCTTGGCAAATTTTGATAATGAAACTCATATGGCTCGGAGCTCCTGTTGTTTGTCACCTGTGAACCATTCACAACTCAAATTGCTTAATTTTATAGCAATACTAAGAAACGAGGAAAAACAAAAGTTATATCTAATATTGACTGATATATAGAAAATTAAGCAATTGATAATTTTAAAAGAATGGCTTACCGAGTAATGTAGTAGAAGTAGCCAAAACTCCTCAAATATTTTGAAAAACCATACGTTCTTTATTTACGTCATTTTCCACTCTCCAGCTATGCTAATTTGGTCTAATACGCCTTAAAAAAAATTTAAGAAATAATATCATGAAAGTTACACTAACCACAGTGAAAGGCCTCACGTATAGGAAGCAAGAAATGTAAAGCTCTAGCCAATGGTATGTCACATTTGAGAGGATCCTAGCATTTCCCAACATGATTTGAAGCATACTCTTCAGTCTAGCTCTCGTCTTCTGGTGGCCACATTGAAGCCAGAATGCGCTGCAATCCAATTTAGTGATTTGAGCTCGCCACTTCTCCCATGCCTGGTAAGTAACAAGTAAGGAATATTTTAGCTTAATCTTGATTAGATGTTCTTCATTTTATGCGAAAAGCTTTAGGCCTTATGCCACCTTCATAAACTCAGGTTTGGTTTGGTAACTTTCTCCCAACTTTTCTGCTGATAGATAAGGGCGCATACGTGACATCTGTGATATAAGAAGCGCAACTGCTTCTACAAGTCCATTTTCAATCTGTATAGGATGCAAAAAAATCATGTTTTTCTTAGTCAGAGGTGTGTAAAAGTAAATCAAAACAGTGAATTCTATCAGAGTGCATGGCATTTAGATAAAATTCGGTGATTTACTTTATTTTCAGAAATACGCAAGTATTATCACCCTATCAAGTACGCTTTTAACTCCATGGAGAAACTTCTGATTGAGGACCAATTGTTTGTTCTGCTGAAAATCTGACACTAAGCTGAGCATCAATTTTTTCTTGCTAATATCTGCCCTGCTTCCAATCTAAATAAGAGGAAACGATGTTTCAGATCCTCACGGAAATCCTAAGTATTAAGGAGTTTCTTTTGATATAACAATGTGTATAGCGTCAATTTTAACTATTAGATACCAATTGAACTCCCCACAATCATTTGCAAAGAGGAAATATAAATCAGCATCTGTTAAATCAAAATTCATACAAACAGGAGCACTGTATAGATGTTACTGGTCTCTTAAGAAATATAAATCACAATCATTTGTCATTCTGGAATGTCATACGAACAGGCTTTTTGCTGCCCTCGATGCAGTGCATTTATCTATCTAATTTCTTATGCTACATGTAAACGCTAAATAAAAAAGCGTGCACCTCCTAATCAATCAGAGAATGACTCGAAAACCTAGACAAAATTCTATTCATCCCAAAAACAAAGGAGCAAAGAACGGCTGTGCAGCAAGTTGGATCTTAAGAAACCATGAAGAATCAGAAGACGATTTTACAACAGTTCAAGTAGGCATTAGATTCTAACGATTAACCATAATGATGAGGCTAAAGTGAATATTTTTTGGAAGAAAATTGTTACCGCAACTCTTCATAAAGAAGCACTATAATATAAAAATATAAATATTCAGATTTCATAAATAATGAATTTAGACATGCACCTTCTTGTACGAATTCATAATCTTCGTAGCACTGTGTTAGATGATTATTTTGCTGAGTCACCAAAGACAATTAAATCCAATGTCCAATTTTGCCTTATTTTTTTTTCTCACGAACATCATTCATAATAGCACTGAAATCTTCGGACATCATCCTATAAAAAAGAAATGACAAACCATCAGAAGGAGCACAACTTTTCAATACTACTGGTATATATATCACGTGAAAGAATCAATGCAGCAAACATAATTTAGCATAATTACTTTCAGCAACAACTGCAATAAAACAAGATAAAAAGTAAGCTTGAAAAATTTCTGGAAATACTATGTTTTTCGTTAAACGTGCACTAATGAGTTTATTGTTAAACGTGCACTAATGATCTTCATATTATTAGCTCTCCTGCAATTGAATCATTGTGATTTGTGCAACAACTGAATCATTTCGTAACAATGAGAAAAGACTTTATTTTCAATAGCATATAGTAAGAATAAGTGACTGAAAAAAAAATTTAAGAATATTACTAACACAAAAAAATCAGGAACTGAAAGAAAAAATTATAAGAATTCCAATTGATAGATCACTGAAATATTACCCAGGAGAATAGGATTTTCTGTATGGGGTGGCTGTAGAAGAGATAAGATAAGTTTCAAAAACAAAGAAATTATTCATTTTCAACCAAATAAATGTAAATTTCAAAAACAAATAAATTATTCATTTTCAACCAAAAAAATGTAAAATTTTCATTAATTTCATAGATATAAAGGTAGCCTTTTCTCAGGATACAAGATGATCTTAGAAAAGATAGATCATAATCTACCACTCCTTGTTTGCTTTCTACTACTGTTGCCGAATATATGTAAAATGTATCTACTCTGTATTTTTGGATAAAGCATAATGGAGCACAAGAAAATCCTAATTACAGCCAAATTAGCAGCCATTGTGATCGAAATTACCTTATTGTTGATTTCCTGGTCAAGATCTCTTCTCTTGAAGCGGTGTAGACAGGAAGATGAAATCATGTTTATATATAAGTGAAAAATCAAACCCACCTGACACCATCCACCGCCTTCAATATATATCAATAATTTAACAAAATCAGTAAAATTTTAAATCAAATCACCTTAAATCGAGGCCCAATTTCCGAAGCATCAAATTGAGACATTTTGTTGAGAAGGAAGGAAAAATTGCCCTGCAATTGTAACACCGCGTTCAATTTGAGATAGAAATCGATGAAGGAGCCATTATTTCTCTCTCAAATTGAAGACGGAGTTCAATTGAAGAAGATGAGAAGAAGAAGACGGAAGAAGAAAAAGATGGAAGAAGAAACTGGAAAATGTTTTATTCAGCGAGGAAGAACCGATTTATGAGAGAAGAAAATTAAAAAAAAAAAAATCTAACAAAACGACGTCGTTTTGTACCCGAGCGAAAAAAAAAAAAGGGAAAATATTTTCGGACGACCATAAATATTACTGTAGCAAAGGGCGCTAGCCCTTTATATGGTATAATAATAATAATAATAATATATATATAGTCAGGAGTAATTTTGAAAAGAGTAATTTTAAAAATATTTGTCTTTAATAATTTAAAAGTATATGTTTATGTTAAAGAAAAAGTAAGAGAAATAAAATTAACCTGGTTTTGTATTCAATACTTGATGTATAACAATTTTTGATTAATTTTGGCTTTTAGATTGGATTGCAAAAAAGGTGCTAGTATTTGTGCTAATTACAAAAATTGAAGAACATCGAGTATTTTATGTGCAGAGTTTAACGTGCAGTATACGATGAGTACTCCAAATTTAAATTTTCAGAGTATATGAAGAGTTAATTTTGAAGAATTGGCAGAAGAAAAAAATAATTAAATTGACCACTTCTAGCTATATATACCTAATAGTTGGCAATGCATTTACATTTAGGGAAAGGTAAATTTATTTTAGTGAATCTCACTTTTCGTCCTCTTATGGGTCAATTTTTGCACACTAGTTCTTTTTAAATTTTTCGTAGCAGATTCGTCTCTCTTATTAATTTCATGTAACACATGCGACCCTCTTAAATTTTTTGTAGCACATGTGTCCCTCTCATCAATGTAATATATCATATTAGTCCCTCTTAAATCCAAAATATATCTTAAAATCGACGAAAACTGATGTATTTGAATCGAAGAGGGACGAGTTAAGTTACACTTGATGAGAGGCATGCATCTGCTACAAAATTTTAAGAGGGACGAATGTGTTACATTATATTGATAAGAGAGACAAATTTCTTATAAAAATTTTAAGAAGGACAAATGTATAAAAGTTGGCCCATAAGTAGGGCGAAAAATGTGATTCACTCTTTTTATTTTCCCTTATAGTGTTTGGTTAATAAGAAATGAAGTTAAAAAAAAAAAAATTTCCCTACCAATTATTTGATGGAATTTTTTTAAGGAAAGTCTATATCTAATTAATTATATTTAATCAATATTATTTTACAATTTGAATAAGAGCATTTTTGTCTACAGAAAAAAAAAAAAATTAAATTATTCACACTTTTATAAATAATATAGATATAGAATCATAATAACTTTTATTTATAATTTAGTTATTTAACAATAAAAGAAAAATCCCAATATTTTGGATTGTGAGATATTTATTTTTTCCATTATAAAAACATACCAAGTTCACATCAACTCATTCATCTTCATCTGTTTTCCTAAAAAGAAACCCTTTTAAAAAGAAAGGTGAAAAACATATAACCAAGAAAATATTTTGGGCTATGGTCTTTTAAATTAAAAGGACAAAAAATCATTGTTGAAGGAAGAAACAAGGTACTGTTATAAAATGTGATAATTTGTGGATGTCCATTGGAGTTCTTTAGCCATTTGAAAGGTCTTGCTACTTCTATATTAAAGATCATCTTGAAGACACCATATGAAGAGACTTGTAACTTATGATGTAACTATTAGCTATTGTGTTGGATAAGGATGAAGATGAAGGCACTGAAGACAAAATTAGAAGGGAGGTTTTGAAGGATTCCAAAACTTCAAAATTGGCTAAGTATAGATCAACTTAGCTGATGGTCCCTTGTGAAGAAATTTTGACTAAGTATTGAAGACATCAGAAGAGTCAAATTTCAAGGTCCAAGACTTCTGATCTGCTGAAGGAAAGTTATCAGACTAATGAAGATCAGCCGACTCAAATCAGATTTGTTCAAGTTTGAGATCAGCTTAGTTCGCCATCAGACTTGCAATTCCAACAGCCAAGTGGAAAGGATCATAAAGTCTTCTCAACGGTAATAAATGCCCCTGGAAGTAATAAATGCTGAAGTACAAGGATATTAAAGACAAATTATTGAAGAAATGCTTTGCATCAGCTGGGTGCATTTAATGCTGCCTGCAGAATAGTACTGTTGACAGTACGGACAGACTGCAAAAGAGCCGTTCGCGGATTTTAAGGACCAGTACTCGAGGAATTTGAATCTTGTCTCTCTTAAACGGACATTTTTCAAACCTCAAGTATAAATAGCTGAAAGAGACGAAGAGAAAAGAAGCAACACACTCTGAGAGAATTTTCGAAGCAGAACTCTTTAAGTCTCAAGAACAGCTCACTCATCAGCTTAGTCATCTGTTGACGAAAAGCGAAGTTGAAGAACAACGATAAATACATCTTCTGAGTGATTTTTTAAACAAGAGTGTTGTGAGAAGTAGATATCCATCTAAGTGAGTGATATTACTTCAGAGAGTAGGATTTCTTTGTGATTTCTTACTGCGCACTTACGGCCTGTTCATTTGTTGATCGGCGTAAGCAGAGTGTACTGGTTACTTTGTGTTTCTAGTATAACCCAAGATCTTTGTGACTTGGACGAGTGGATTAAAGGATATTTACATCCATATAACCACTATAAAAATTACTTGTGTTTTTACATTGCTTTTAAACTTGCATATTTTCTGATTGCATAAAAACACATTGAGTTAACTGTTTGAAGAATACTTAAAAGGAGTTTATAAAACTGGGGAAATATTTTTCAAACTGCTGAGATTACTTGTGAAAAATACTTTGAAAAATCCGCTGCAAGTACTCTAAGTATTAAAACTGATTTTAACAAAATCAGCTAAGTATTTATCAGACGAGTGGTCATCAAACCTGTTCAAAGATTTGTTCACGAACAGACTTATAACTTACTACTCTGATCAGCTTAGTCTGCTCGCTGTTAGAGAAAAGTTTTAAAGTTAAAATTTGGAAGAAAAATTCAAAAGAGGTTTATTCACCCCCCTCCCTAAACCTCTTCTGACCACTTGGGACCAACAAGTGGTATCAGAGCGGGTGGTTCATTTGAATCAGCTGCCTGATCAACGAGCTTGATCCAAGTGTTTTTCAAAGGTTTTCAAAACTTTTCAAAAGAGCATTTTTTTTGAAAATTAATAACTTTTGAAAAATGGACTGTATCAGCCATGTTCCCCACATTGCTGGTATGTCGTTTGAAGATTGGAAAATCAGAATGGAGATTTTCCTTGCCGCCTACAATGACAACATGTATACATGTATCATCAAAGGTCCATTCAAATTCACCAAGACTATAATAGTTGACGAAGCTGAACTAGTGGTGGAAAAAGATCTGACAGAGATGACAGCCGAAGAAATAAAGCTGTTTAATCTGGACAAAATTGGCCGTTTCATCATGACCAAAGCCCTGGACAATGATCGGTTTGACAAGATCAAACATTGCAAGACTGCAAAGGAGATGTGGGATAAGGTTCGTGACATGAGCGAAGGAAACGACGCCATCAAAGAGCATCAGCTCAGTGTTGCCTTGGAGAAGCTAGACAACTTCAAGATGAAATCTGGAGAGACCATTGATCAGATGGATACCAGGTTTACCAGAACATTGAATGAAGTTCTAAAGCTGGGAAAGACCTTCACTGACAAGGAGATAAGCGTCAGAGTACTGAAGGCCCTGCCTCCCAATTTCAACATGAAGGTGACAGCCATGGAAGAATCAAGAGATCTGGGGAAGATTTCTCTTACAGAGCTGTTCTCCGCACTCAAGGCATACGAGTATAAATTGCCTAGAATGGGTATTGAAGAAACCTCAACTTCAGGACCCACAACTGCCTTAGTTGCTGCTGAAAACACCAGAAGACCAGCACAGAAAAGTAAAGAAGTGGACTCATCTGATGAAGCCACTCTACTCAACAAAAAGGAGTACACTGCTGGAGACGTTGCATTGCAGATGAACAATTTCAAAAAGCTCTACAGACGAAAAATGAAGAACAAATATAAAAATGCTTCTACTTCTAACCCTACTTCTTCATCTCAGGATAAGGATTCTTATAAATCCAAAATGATGTGCTATAATTGCAGGAAACTGGGCCATTTTATCAGAGACTGCCCATATCCCAAAGCTGAGAAGTACACGGAAGAAGAAAAGAGAATCAGAAAAGAAAGAAAGCATCAGAAAGCAAAGGCGATGGTGGCAGAAGAGGAAAAGCCAGCTGCTGTCTACTCATCTGATTCAGATTCAGACACTTCTGATGAAGAGTCCTCTGATGAAGAGAGTCCTGCCCTTCTCTGCCTGATGGCAAAGGAATCTGATGACTCTGAGGATGAGGTAACTCCTCTTGACAATGAATTATTCAATTCATTTGAACAAATGATGCTCAACAATACTAGCATTGCTGATGCATTTAAAAAGCTTAAGGAAGAGATGATATTGCTAAAAGAGCAAAACAGTTCACTGAAACTTAAAGCTGAAAAGCCAAAAGAATCAGTTGAATATAAACTGCTTGAGCAAGAGAATGAATCTCTGAAAGCTGAATGTGAGGTTTATAAAGGAAAAATCATGGAACTTGAAAAGGTTATTGAGTCTCATGAGAAATCATCTGTTGCATCAAATCATATGGCTAGTAAACAGAAGATGCCTTTAGAACAGGACAAGCAAAAACCGAATCATACTGAGAAATTTATATCTGCTGACAATAGTAAGGTCATTCTGTATGTTCAAACTGCTAGACCTGCCTCAACTGAGAAAGAATTAAAGGAGAAGAAATCTCCTAAGGCTAAAAAGAGCAAAGAGCCTAGTGTAGGAAAACAGACTAGTAAGCCTAAACAGAATAGTCCCAGGAAGTCCTCTGACAAGGCTAAAACTAATCAGACTAGTGATAAAACTAAGTCGTCTGTTAATGAGCAAGCATCAAGTAAACCAAAGAAGCATAAAAATAAGAAAAATCAAAATGCTTGGTATGGAAATGAGTCTTACTATGTGCAACCTGCTGCATATCATCCTATGTATCATGCACCTCAATTCCCAACTTACTATGCACCATATCCTGCTCATCCAATGCATGCTTATCCTCCATATCATGCATCATTCTCTGCATTTGAACATTACCCTTATCATGCTGATCATCAACAATATGATAAATCTGATGAACGTGGTAAAGGCAAAGCTGTTCACACTCCTGTTGAAACTCAGAAACCTAAGAAGCCTAAGACTTCATCATCTTGGGTTATCAAAGGTGGAACTAATCCTTCAGGACCCTCTCAATAAGGGTACCTAAAACAATTTTATTTTGTTTTGTAGGTTAGGATTAGGAGTAGGAGTAAAGTAGAGAAGATTTGGTACTTGGAGAGTGGCTGTTCAAGACACATGTGTGGAAACATACATGAGCTGACGGATGCTGTTGCTGTGGATGGTCCAAAGGTTACTTTTGGAGACAGCAAAGAAGGCAAGATTAAAGCTAAAGGAAAACTGATCAGAGGAAACATAGAGATATCTGACGTCTCATATGTTAAAGGCCTCAAATATAATCTGTTGAGCATAAGTCAATTTTGTGACAAGGGATATTCTGTTATTTTCTCAACAGATAAGTGCTATGTTGAACAGATTGGTACAAAGAAGGTAATCTTATCTGGAAGACGACAAGGAAATATCTACATAGTCGACTGGAATTCTGCTGACAAGAATTCAAATGTTTGTTTGGTGGCTTCAACACCAAGTGAAGTTAGTTGGCTGTGGCATAAAAGGATGAATCACTTAAACTTCAAGACCATCAACAGATTAATAAAGAATGATTTGGTAGAAGGGATTCCTAAAACAGTCATGAGCAAAGATAAGCTCTGTGACGCCTGTCAGAAGGGTAAACAAATCAAGTCATCGTTCAAAAGCAAGAAGCATCAATCTTCTGGAAGAATATTGGAGCTGCTACACATGGACTTATTTGGACCCATTGATCCAGTCAGCAATGGTGGAAAAAAATATTGCCTAGCTGTTGTGGATGACTATTCAAGATATACTTGGGTGATATTCATGAAGAAGAAAAGTGAAACCAAGGAACATCTTACTAATATGATGGAACTGATCCAGAACGAGAAAAGCATGAAGATATTGAAGATCATATCAGATAGAGGGACAGAGTTTACAAACTCTACTGTTGAAGAGTATTGTAATATCAAAGAAATACATCATGAATCTTCAGCTGCTAGAACCCCTCAACAGAATGGTGTTGCTGAAAGGAGTCAGAACCATGATAGCTGAAGCTAAGCTGCCACAAAGATTTTTGGCAAAAGCAACAAACACATCATGCTTTACTCAAAACAGATGCATGATCAACAAGCACCAAAACAAGACTCCATATGAAGTTTGGAACAACAGGAAGCCAAACATTCATTACTTTAAGATATTTGGTTGTAAATGCTATGTTTTAAATAATGGTAAAAATCACCTTACTGCATTTGCAGAAAAGGCTGATAAAGCTGTTTTTGTAGGATATTCTACTGTTAGTAAAGCTTATAGAGTTTTTAACAAAAGAACATTACTAATAGAAGAATCTATTCATGTAGTATTTGATGAACCAAGTCAATCTTCTGAAAAGAATCAAAGTATTAATCAAGATCTGTCTACTGATTTACAGAAGTTGAATGTTGGAAGGAATGAAGAATATGTTCCCATCATACTACATGATCTCAACTCAGCTGATAACTCAAGTGCTGTTCAAAATCACAATGCTGATTGTCTAACAGACGAGTTGCAAACAGCTGACAGATCAGAGACTGTTCAACAGACAAGAGAAGTTCAACAGACTACTACTGGAACTCCTACAGTAGTGTTGCAAGACCAAGACAAAGGACAACATCATGATTTGCAACCTGATCTAAGATGGCTGAAGAATCACCCACCAGAATTGGTGATTGGTGATCCTTTGGATAAAGTGAGAACAAGAAGAGCTGCTGCAAGTGAAGCAATGTTTGTCAGCTTTCTATCTCAAATTGAGCCTAAACAGATTGAAGAAGCTCTCAGTGACTCAAACTGGATTGAAGCTATGCAAGAAGAGCTAAATCAATTTGAAAGGAATGAAGTCTGGTACTTAGTTACTAGACCAAGTCATCAAAGAGTCATTGGCACTAAATGGGTATTCAGGAATAAGATGAATGAAGATGGTGAAGTCACCAGAAACAAAGCAAGATTAGTGACCAAGGGTTACTGCCAAGAAGAAGGCATTGACTTTGATGAAACGTTTGCACCAGTGGTAAGATTAGAGGCAATCAGACTCTTTCTCGCCTATGCTGCTCACAAGAATTTCACAGTCTATCAGATGGATGTGAAATCAACTTTTCTCAATGGAGAATTGCAAGAAGAAGTTTATGTTGAACAACCACCTGGATTTGAAGTCTATCAAGAAGAAGACAAGGTGTATCGTCTAAAGAAAGCCCTCTATGGACTGAAACAGGCTCCAAGAGCATGGTATGATACTTTATCTGATTTTCTTTTAATTAAAGGATTTCGCAAAGGTAAAGTTGACAAGACCTTGTTCACTATTGAATGGGAAGAACATATTTTGCTTGTGCAAATTTATGTGGACGATATTATTTTTGATTCAATTAACCAACAGATGTGTGATAAGTTCTCAAAGCTGATGCAAAACAAGTTTGAAATGAGCATGACGGGAGAACTTAATTATTTTCTTTGTTTGCAAGTTAGACAGTTGCCTGATGGAATATTCATCAGCCAAGCAAAATACACAAATGATATGTTCAAGAAATTTGGTATGGAAACTAGCTCTACTGCTACTATTCCAATGTCTACAAGTCTTCGTTTGGATAAAGATGAAGATGGCAAATCAGTGGACATAACCAAGTACAGAGGCATTATTGGGTCACTGTTATATCTAACAGCAAGTAGACCTGATATCATGTATTCTGTTGGGGTCTGTGCAAGATTCCAATCAAATCCTAAAGAATCTCCTCTCTTAGCTGCCAAGAGAATATTGAAATATATCAAGGGCACTCAAGAATTGGGATTGTGGTACCCTAGAGAATCTGGATTTGAACTTATTGGATATTCAGATTCTGACCTTGCTGGCTGCAAGATTGATAGAAAAAGCACAACAGGTGCCTGTCAATTCTTAGGTAGTCGTCTGATCTCATGGATGAGTAAGAAACAAACTTCAGTATCCATATCTACTGCTGAAGCTGAATACATAGCTGCTGGAGCTTGTTGTGCACAAATCTTATGGTTGAAGCATCAACTGGAAGACTACAATATCAAAATCAGTGGAATACCAATCTACTGTGACAATACTAGTGCAACCAGCCTTACTCAGAATACTACAAGTCATTCAAGGACTAAGCATATTGAGATCAAGCATCACTTTATTAGAGATCATGTGGAGAAAGGAAATGTCATGATAGAATATGTGTTTACTGAAAATCAGATTGCTGACATCTTCACAAAACCTTTAAGTGAGACAAGGTTTTCAACTTTAAGAGCTGAACTAGGTTTATTGAAATTAGATGCATAAGCTGAGGGGGAACTTATCAGAAGACTAAAGTTCAACAGCTTACTCATCTCATTTATCTTCATGGATTAACTCTCAACATACTAGTTAACTTATGAATTCTTAAAGTCAGGGGGAACGTGTAAGACTAGCGGTACTTCTGATTAAAAGATGAAATCTGTTAATGTTAGTTAGTTGAAGTTATGTTTTCAACAGAAGATTAAAGTCTTGAAGAATGAAGAATTATTTATCTAGCTGGATTGACAAACAGCTGAGGAAGGTTATCAGCTATTGGCTTTCACTGATAACAACTGTGTCATCAGGACATTAGTCCATCAGATAAGTATTTAATTTACTCATCTGATCGCTTATGTAAAAGCTGACTGTTTAAAACATTTTATTTTAAAACACGCTTTTACAAGTGACAGAAGGGCGGTACAAATTCCCGCTCCTCATTTAATGCAATTTGAATTTGAAAGGTCGTAACTGACGCCGCACGATCAGCACTGACAAGAAACGGACCTAACGGTTGGCTGGTATCACGGAATCCAAGATACCCTAACTCTATAAATCCCAATCTGATCAGCCGTGTAGTTCTTTACGCACCCTAAATATTCAAAAGTACTTGTGAGAAATTGAGCAATTTTTCTGCAAAAATATCTTCCTTTTCTCTCTAATTTCAACAGATTTGCAATTGCTGCTGAAGGTATGTACCTGATAACGCCGTGAAAACGTCGTTATTACCTATCCCTTTAAGCTCAAAACGTCTTGTTTTGATCCGAGTTTCTTTGTGTCTTTGCGTGTTTTCGTGTCGTTTGTGCTTTGGGTCCCTTTGTTCGACCTTTGTTCGTTTTCCATGTTTTGTTCGTGTTTTACTTTTGCTTGTCGGTGTTTTGTAGGTTTTGACGTATTAAAGCACATCCGGAAAACTTCGTGCGTGGATGGCAAGTCTCCTTCGACCGAGGGGGGGCCTAACGCAAACGAGAGTGCGAGAATCGAAGAATTAGGCGCCTGCCTAACCTCGCCGCAGCGAGGTAGTTGCTCGCCGCCGCGAGCTGAGGCAGAAACATTCTGCCCAGGTCTCGCGGCCGCGAGGTTCAACCTCGCGGCCGCGAGAGGCTGGCAGAAAGTTTCTGCCTCGACCTCGCGGCCGCGAGCCTCCAGCTCGCCGCCGCGAGGTGCCCACCGCCTGCAGGCTCGCGGCCGCTAGCCCAGGTCTCGCGGCCGCGAGGCCTGCTCTGTTTTGCTGCGTATTTTTGAGGGCCTTTTTGTATATTGCCCTTTTCCCCACTTGTAATTACAACCTCCTTTGGGACTTGTTGGCCTTTGTTACTATAGTTTTTGGGGTAATTTAGGCATAAGTGGGTGTTAGTTTGCTAGGTTATAAGGGTAGAAGTTGGAAATCATTTGACAACTTTTTGAACTTACATTTACACTTGAAGAAAAGAAAATATCTCTTGCCTCCATTGAAAAGAAGAAAAAGTTCTTGCTTGGAGCTTTGGTTGGAAGACTAAAGAAGCTTGAGAGAAGAGTTGTAGTGGCTTCCATTACATAAGCTTATCTCTATCCTTTATCTTTATCTTGTACTTATGATTTCATTGAATGTAATGAATGTTTTATTGATAAATATGAGTAGCTAAGCATTTAACTCCTAGGTTTTCATGAAGCTTTGATGGATCTATGATTGAATGATGAGTTTATGATTGTTGCTATGCTTACATGTGTTTGTTAATCTAATTTGAGCCTTTGTCAACTTGTGGTTAGGCCAACCATAGGATGAAATGGATTGATCTTTAATGGCTAGATATAGTTGATTAAAGATTAGATTATAAAACTAGGTTGTGATTTGATTTTAGGATAGAAATATACCTAGATCATTTCATGTTCTATTAAGATTTGGAAACTAAAGCATCATTTAAGCTTAATCCTTTTAGAAATAAATTGGATTAGTTTACTTTGGTAGGTTCTTACGATATCGAAAGATACGTATGATTAGATTATGAAATCTTGAACAACAAACATAAGTATAGTCGTCAACTTGCGAATCATTCGAGATTGGATAACTCTTAGTGACATGGAAATCTAGGAACCTTTATCTAATCGAATCAACGTATTGTGTTTTTATTTAATTCACTTTTATATGTTCAAACAAACAACAAACCAACTACTTTTAATCACATAAGTTCGCGTAAGATATTAGAATAGATCTTGATAATTATTCGTTAGATTCCTCGTGGGTTCGACACCCTTTACCACTTTATTACTTGAAAGCGACCGTATACTTGCGTTTCTACGCATTCGTATTTGGAGCGTAACAAGTTTTTGGCGCCGTTGCCGGGGAATAGTAACGATTATTGCCAATTTATATTCTTGTTTATCTTAGCTTGAACGTATTATTTACCTTGTGATCTTTGTATTCATAGGTGTCTTTCTCTTAGTGTATGCCAAGAGCTTCGTCATCACCCCTAGCTCTTGTTGATCCGGAGATTGAGAGGACTTTTCGAAAGCGAAGAAAAGCAAGGAAAAAGAAGAGTAAATCTTTACCAATGGAAGATCAAAGAATCGATCCGGCTATGGTTAATCCTATACAAGTTGCTCCCGAAGAACCAAATGATAGGAATCGGCCTATTAATGAGTATGGTACACCTAAGTTGGATGAGCTCGGTTCTTGCATCGTTAGACATACAATTACGGCAACTAACTTTGAGCTTAAGCCAGTCATGTTCAATATGCTCAATGCCGCGGATCAATTTGGAGGTCATTCTAGCGAAGATCCTCACGCTCACTTGAAGAAGTTTATGATGATTAGTGATTCATTCATCATAGCGGGTGTAACAAAGGAGGCGTTGAGGTTGATGCTATTTCCATACTCGTTGAGAGACCTCGCAAAAGATTGGTTGGATTCTCTTCCATCCCAATCTATTAATTCGTGGGAAGATCTAACTGGAAAGTTCTTGAGGAAGTTTTTCCCTCCCCCGAAGACTATAAAATTGAGGAATGACATTCTGGGCTTCCGGCAATTAGATCAAGAATCTTTATATGAAGCTTGGGAGAGATTCAAAGAGTTGTTAAAGAAGTGTCAACACCACGGCATAGCAGAGTATATTTTGATGCAAACATTTTATAATGGTTTGCACGGGTCCACTAGAGCTCTCGTTGATGCCACTGCGGGTGGTACTATGCTTTCCAAGTCCTACGATGAATCGTGGGAAATTCTTGACACCATGGCTTATAACAATCACTCATGGACATCCGAGAGAGGAACTTCAGCTAAATCTACTCCGGGTAGGCTCGAATTGGACGCAATTACGGCATTAAGTGCCCAAATGGCGATCTTGAGCAACAAAGTAGACAAGCTTGGCCAAAAGCCGGAAGTAGTACAACAAGTACAATCTATGCCGCCAAGTTGTGTGACATGTGGGGGAGCTCATACTTATGACATGTGTCTCGGAAGTCCCGAGGCGGTGAATTACCTTGGGAACAATTATCGAAACAATCAAGGACATGCCCCCTATCAAAACAACAACTACATTCCTCATTGACAAAAGCACCCAAATTTCTCTTGGAGTAATCCAAATAATGCCCAACAACAACCACCATATCAAGGAGGTCATCAATCCTCCGCTCCCCCCGGATTTCAAGATAGACAAAAGCAACCCTTAGAGTCAAAGCCTTCGTGGGAAGATGCATTTGGTGATTTCATGAAACATACCACCAAATATATGATAGCCAATGACTCTAAGTTGCAAGATGTTTTCAAAAATCAACAAGAATTCTCAAGACATCAACAAGATTTCTCAAGAAATCAACAAGAACATTCGGTAGCTTCGAGAAACCTTCAAACTCAAATGGGGCAAGTCTCACAAGCCTTAAGTGCAAGACCTCAAGGAGCTTTGCCAAGTACAACCGAGTCACCTAATCAAGGCTCGAATGAACAATGCAAAGCTATTTCTTTGAGGAATGGAAAGAGGCATGAAGGCCCGGCTATGCCTAATGAAAATCCAATAGAAGCCGAGGAGACTCAAGGTGGAAACAAGGAGTCTTTTGTTGAGGAAGTAGAGTCGGAAAAGGAGGTATCTAAAGAACCAATCATTTCAATGCCAATTCCGGCAAGTATACCAACTCCTCCGTTCCCTCAAAGATTCCAAAAGAAAAAGGATGAAAAGCAATTTGAAAAATTCTTAAATATCCTGAAGCAATTGCATATAAACATCCCTCTAGTGGAAGCTTTCGAGCAAATGCCTAAGTATGTCAAGTTTATGAAAGACGTGCTTTCAAAGAAAAGAAGATTGGGGGAATTTGAGACGGTTGCACTAACCGAGGAATGTAGTGCTATCTTGCAAAACAAATTACCTCCAAAGCTCAAGGATCCGGGGAGTTTCACTATCCCGTGTACTATTGGTGATAAGTATTTTGGAAGAGCACTTTGTGATTTGGGAGCTAGCATCAACCTTATGCCTAAATCTATCTTTCAAAAGCTTGGAATTGGAGAAGCACGGCCTACTACGGTTTCTTTGCAACTTGCCGACCGTTCCATCACTTATCCGGAAGGAAAAATCGACTATGTCTTGGTAAGAGTTGATAAATTCATTTTCCCCGTTGATTTTATTGTTCTTGATTATGAGGCGGATGTCAATGTACCTATCATACTTGGGAGACCATTTTTAGCTACGGGTAGAGCTTTGATTGATGTACAAAAAGGTGAACTTACCATGAGAGTACATGATGAAGAAGTTAAATTCGATGTCTTTAATGCTATGAGATACCCGGATGATGAGGAAGAAATCTCTTCCATTTGTATGATTGATTCATTGATAGCTAATACATTCGAGGAGAATCACTACGAAAATCTAATTGAGGGAGCTATCTTGAATAAACTTGATGAAGAAATCGAGGAAATGGCTCAAGTAATCTCACAATTGGAAGCTAATTCGGTTGGGGAGAACTATAGAAAAAGATTTGAATCTCTTGACTTGCCGTTGTCAAACCCCAAACCTTTGAAATCTTTTATTGAGGAGCCTCCAATCTTGGAGTTGAAACCACTTCCATCTCATTTGAACTATGCTTATTTGGGAGATTCTTCTACTTTGCCGGTTATTATTGCGGCCGACTTAACGGATACTCAAAGGGGAAAATTGTTGAGAGTTCTCAAGTGTCATAAGAAAGCCATCGGGTGGACTATTGCCGACATCAAAGGGATTAGTCCCACCTTTTGTATGCATAAGATCAACTTGGAAGACAATTTCAAGGAGTCCGTTGAGCACCAAAGAAGATTGAACCCAATTATGAAAGAGGTGGTTAAAAAGGAAATAATCAAATGGTTAGATTCCGGGATTGTTTTTCCTATCTCCGATAGCAAATGGGTGAGTCCGGTTCAATGTGTTCCAAAGAAGAGTGGTATGACGGTGATAACCAATGAAAAGAACGAGTTAATACCTTCTAGAACAGTTACCGGGTGGAGAGTATGCATGGACTATCGAAAACTGAACCAAAATACGAAGAAAGATCATTTTCCATTGCCTTTCATTGATCAAATGTTGGATAGACTAGCGGGAAGAGCTTTCTATTGCTTTTTGGATGGATATTCGGGTTTCAATCAAATCTTCATCGCCCTTGCGGATCAAGAGAAAACAACTTTCACATGTCCGTATGGTACGTTTGCTTTTAGAAGAATGCCTTTCGGCTTGTGTAATGCTCCCGCTACTTTTCAAAGGTGTATGATGGCTATCTTCACCGATATGATCGAGAAGTTCGTAGAAGTCTGATGGAATAGTGCCCAGCAAGCCAATGTTAATTAGCTTGTTGAAGTACTATTTTCTTATGGTTTATAATTAATATGCCGTTCATTCATAGTATGTGAAACTGAACAATGGCCAACTTCATCTCTCGCGAACCTATCTAAGCGATTGGATGAAATCCTGAGGTCACAATAGACTATGGGACGATTCACTTCAGTACTGAGTGCAATCATGAAACAGTCTCAAAGGTCGTGATCTTAAAACCGTTCCAAGTCATAGATTCCAAACGAGACGGGGTATCGTAGGAATCGCCAAGACTTGTACAAGTATGCATGATTCACATGGAGTGAATTTGTAGCGTTTCATGAGCAAGGCATTTGAGGCCAGTGCATATGAGTAGGTGGTTCAATGGAGGATTGAACGCATCGAACGACCCGAACAGAGAAACCCATTGTGGAAGCGCATGACGCATATCGGTGATGGGATGTTTCTCAAGGCTTATAATAGTGTACGATTTAGTCCTTAGACTTGAGGTACTAGGGCGAATTCGGTACATGGATGTGCGTACTTAGATTTAGGTACTGGTCACATAGCCTGGCCACAAAGTGCCTAAGTTGGGTGCGTACAAAAGTGTACGCGAGTGGTTAGTACTAAGAAAGGATCTAACGCCTCATCCTGATAAGATGAGAGAATTTCCTATACGTTTCTTAGATAATTGATTCCGAGGAATCTATGGCCATAGTCGGTGATGCATTTGGAAGGAGCTTCCAAATTTGGCAGTCACACTGGAACCATTGTCGGAAAATTAGAAAGTATAGTTATCGAGATAATTAGAGGTGCCGATCAATTCACACACCCTAGGTCTCGATCGGGAAATCAGTCGTAGAAGGACCGTATGTACATGGCAATTATAAGAGGTGAGGTTCACAATAATCAATTCACCTTTGATTGGGCTTCATGGGCTTGTGGCTAGACATCGACCATGAAGTGTGGGTACTCCTAAATTAATAGGGAAATTAATTATAGGAGTGGTCAATTAAAAGTTGTTTAATTGATCGGAGCATTTAATTGCTCGTTAACTAAATCACGAAAGTCGTGGGCCTGCTGCCAGTTGATGGTGAACCCAGAGGGTCACACACAATACAATTGGACAGTGACAGTCATAAAGGGAAATAAGTGATTTAAAGTTGTTAAATCAAATATATTGAATTAAGGTATTAATTCAATGGGAGAATATTAATTGGATATCTAATTGATTAATGTTTAATTAATTAATTAAGATTATCTAATTGATTATAAATAATTAAAGTTGTTAATTGGTAAAGAAGGAAGAATAAATAATTAGCAATTTTCGGATTGGCTAATTAAAGGCAAGGGGCGATTTTTTGGAGAGGAAAAGAAGGGAAGAGTTTGTTACTTGGTCATCAAGCTACAAACAAGAGATTTGGTCAAATCTTGTTTCCTATTATGATAAGGAAAAGATTTGCCATATCTTGATGAGATATCTAATAAGAGAAGAACTCTTCTCTTATAAATATCAGTCATCATACATCTTCCAAAGTGACATAGACACAAGGTTGAGAAAATAGTTTTACACACCACAAGAAGAAAAGAAATTGCCAACTCCAAAAACCGCCCCTAGTCCCTAGTTCTCGGCCAAACCCTAGCCGCCGCCCTAGTTGGATCCAAACCCTAGCCACCGCCCTAGGTGGATCCGAAGCCTAGCCGCGCCGCCCTTGGTCGATCCAACCTAGCCGCATAAGTCCTGTGGTCGTGGTTGTCTTCCTGCAATTCTCCTAATCCAGATCCAAATCGATATCCTGATATAGATCTGCTCATTCCTTTCTTGACAATCTCCAAGATCTAGTTCTTAGCCTGTGACTTGGAGACGTTGCTACAATCCAATTGGTGTGGATACATTCTGGAGGTGAGACACTTGGATCACTCCGTTGTGAATCGAACAAAGAATTCCGGAGGTAACCACCACCAAGCTGTGGTGAGGTAAATTGCGAAAACCCCCTTTGATAATTATGTTATTGTTTGATTCAAGCTTTTCGTATAAATAACTATGGAGATCTATTTATGGGACTATTAGGAACTCGAAAAAATTTGAAATTCCGCACTTTGTTGTATTGACAATCGAGCCCTACCTAGAATATCCCAACAAAGTCTTCATGGATGACTTTTCTATCTTTGGGGATTCATTTGATGAATGCTTGGGTAATCTAAGCAAAGTGCTTCAAAGGTGCGAAGAAACGAACTTAGTATTGAATTGGGAGAAGTGCCATTTTATGGTTAAAGAGGGCATCGTCTTGGGCCACAAGATATCAAGCAAGGGTATCGAGGTTGACAGAGCAAAAATTGAGGCAATAGAGAAGCTACCTCCGCCTATATCTGTGAAGGGAATTCGAAGTTTCCTTGGGCATGCGGGTTTCTATAGAAGATTTATCAAAAACTTCTCACAAATTTCCAAACCGTTATGCAATTTATTAGAGAAAGACGTTCCCTTTTTCTTCACGGATGAATGCTTGCAAGCCTTCATAACTTTGAAGCAAATGCTAATCTCGGCACCGATTGTTGTGGCACCGGACTGGAGTTTACCTTTTGAAGTAATGTGCGATGCGAGTGATATAGCGGTTGGGGCTGTTCTGGGACAAAGGCAAAACATGATTTTCCATTCCATATATTATGCTAGCAAGACTTTGAACGATGCCCAACTGAACTATACAGTTACGGAAAAGGAGCTTTTAGCGGTGGTGTTTGCCTTTGATAAATTCCGAGCTTATTTGGTTGGTACTAAGGTGGTAGTCTACACGGATCACTCGGCCATTAGATATTTGATGGTGAAGAAAGATGCAAAACCCCGACTAATCCGTTGGATCCTATTGCTTCAAGAATTTGATTTGGAGATCAAAGATAGGAAAGGGTCCGAAAATCAAGTTGCCGACCACTTATCAAGGCTCGAGAACGCAAAAGCTGAGGAAGATCCCGAACTCATCAATGAAGTCTTTCCGGATGAACAACTCTTTGCCCTCGCACTATCTCCAACCCCATGGTACGCCGACTATGTTAATTATCTGGTATGTGGTTTACTACCTCCTGACTTTACTTATCAACAAAAGAAAAGGTTTTTACATTATGTAAAGAGTTTTGTATGGGATGAGCCTTTTCTTTTTAAGATTTGTGCAGACAGGGTCATTAGGCGATGCATTCCCGAGGAAGAAACACACGCAATTCTAAAGGATTGCCATGCCGCACCTTATGGAGGACATTTCAAGGGAGATCGTACGGCAGCAAAAGTGTTGCAATCGGGATTCTATTGGCCTACCTTATTCAAAGATGCGCACAGGTTCGTTTCCCAATGTGATCGGTGCCAAAGGGTAGGAAGTATTTCCCAAAGAAATGAGACGCCACTAACCACCATTCTTGAAGTGGAGTTGTTTGATGTATGGGGAATAGACTTCATGGGACCTTTTGTACCTTCAAAAGGGAACCAATACATTTTGGTGGCCGTAGACTATGTTTCCAAGTGGGTCGAGGCAAGCGCGTTTCCCACGGACGATTCGAAAGCAGTCATGGGTTTTATAAAGAAGAATATCTTCAGTCGTTTTGGCACGCCAAGAGCAATAATAAGTGACGGCGGTTCTCACTTTTGCAACCGTTGGCTTGATGTTCTTTTGGCGAAATATGGAGTGAAGCACAAGGTGACAACTGCGTATCACCCGCAGGCAAATGGGCAAGCCGAGATATCAAACCGTGAAATAAAAAGTATCTTGGAAAAGACGGTAGCTCCTAACAGAAAAGACTGGTCTCTGAGACTTGATGATGCTCTATGGGCTTATCGTACCGCATACAAAACACCAATAGGGATGTCTCCTTATAAGCTTGTGTTCGAAAAATCTTGCCATCTACCGTTGGAGTTGGAACACAAGGCTTATTGGGCTGTCACGAAGCTAAACATGGATGCAAGTCTAGCCGGAGAAAAACGACTGTTCCAACTGAATGAACTTGATGAATTTCGTTTGGAAGCTTATGAGAATGCCAAGCTCTATAAGGAAAAGATGAAAAAATGGCACGATCGACGTATAGTGGAAAGGAAGTTCGAACCAGGCCAACAAGTGCTACTCTTTAATTCTAGGCTTCGATTATTTCCCGGAAAACTCAAGTCTCGTTGGTCGGGACCCTTTCAAGTTGTTGAAGCGTTTCCCTATGGAGCCGTGGAGGTTTCCGATCCCTCAACCGGAAACAAATTCAAAGTGAATGGTCAGCGCCTCAAACACTATTGGGGCGGAGAATTTGAAAGAAATAGGACTTCCGTAGTCCTATCGTGAAGTTATCAAGCCGTATCCAAGTCGAGCTCACGACTATAAACAAGCGCTTCTCGGGAGGCAACTCGAGCCTATTGTTTTGTGTTTTGTGTTTTTGTGTTTTTGTTGTTCGTTTTTGTTTTCGTTTTGCGTTTTGTGTTGTAGGTAAATGAGCGCGCACGAAAGATCGAGGATTAACAAGAATAATTCGAGTGAGATCGAGCGAACGAGCGATGGATTGCGAACGGCGTAAGGTGAGTTTATGTTGAATTATTCGTCGAGTGGAAGGGGAAGTTTTTCTGCCAACCCTCGCGGCCGCGAGGATTTGGCAGAAACTTACTGCCCGACCTCGCGGCCGCGAGCATCCAGCTCGCCGCCGCGAGGTCTGGACAGAAACTTTCTGTCCAACCTCGCGGCCGCGAGCTTCCAGCTCGCCGCCGCGAGGCGTGGACAGAAAAGTTTCTGCCCAGGTCTCGCGGCCGCGAGACGAAATTTAAAAAAAAAAGAAATTTTTGAATAAACCGAACACCCCTCACTTCCTCCCTCACTTCTTATTTCAAAAACACTCTCAAACTCTCCTCTCTCAATCGTCTCTCTCTCTCAAACTCTCCCGAATCATCTTATCTCTCACTAAATCAACTAAGCACTCACACAATCACTCACTCAATCCCTAAAAATCTCAATTCCCCCATACACATCAACCAATCCGAAAATTCACACTAGGGATTCGAAAATTGCAAGTTCTTCGATTCCAATCCGAAGGTAAGTGTGGCTAAACTTATGGTATTGCTTTGTTGATGATATTGTTGGTATTGCAAATTTTTTGGGTTGAGCTATAGAAAAACTTGAAGAAAATTGGTAAATTGGGGTGTGCACGGAAGGTGTTCGATAAATTGCTTGTGAGAGTAGTTTTGCCATTTTGCTAGTTTTCGATTGTAAGTTGCCGGGGTATTGATTTGTAGAGATTGTGTGATTGAATCATAAGCTTGGGGGAATTTTGTGCCATTTGATTAAAGGGAATCATACGTTCAAAGCAAAATGTCTAGACGATCGAAAGCCACAAGTTCAAGTGTACCTCCCAAACGAACGAGGGAACCAAAAGGAAAGAGAAAGGTTGTCGAAGAAGATTATGATACCTTTCGGTTTGTGCATAAGGATGCTTCAAAGGCGTACGAGAAAGATGAAGGCCAATCCTTCGTTGCCGTAAGATTCATTAATTACGAGAAAGAAGCATTCCCTTATTTACAAGACCAAATTGAAGCTAGAGGTTGGGATGAGTTCTTGAAGAGGCCGCCTCGCGACACTTACGCTGGCGAAATTGTTAGAGAATTTTACGCCAACGCTAGCATTAAAAGGGATGACGATGCTACAATTGTGAGGGAGCGGGAGATAAAATTCGATCCGGACACAATAAATGCATATTACAGGATCGAGTGGCCTGCGAACCAAAGAGACGAGCTTGAAGGACTGAACAGAGACATGAGTAGAGATAGGATAAGCATGGATGAATTGAAAGAGTTCATCACATTGCCCGGAACGGTCTTTCAGGGCATTCCGAGGGTGGCGCATAAGAGGTTGACTCAGGAGGCAAAAGCCTGGACTTTGATCTTACTTGCACATTTCCGTCCGAGCAAACACAACAGCAACTACGGTGAGGATCGCATTCCCCTACTATAAGCACTCACCCGAGGGCTTTCAATAAACGTGGGCCGGATAATACGTGAGGTGATAGAGGAAGTTATTACAAAGAAGAATCCTAACTTAAGGAGTTTTGTGTTTCCGCACCTCATAGACGGACTGTGTAGAAATGCGGGAGTTGACTTCGGGGTCATCACTGAGAAGAGGAAGTTGACTGGCGTGATCGGTACGGCTACCATTTGCAAGACTTTGAAGTTGGACTACGAAAGTGTGTACAATGATAAAGTATACAAGTATAGTGAAGCAAATGAGCAGGGTCTACCCGATGAAGTAGGTCAACAGGGTCAAGATGATCAGGAAGAGGAGCAGAACGAGGAGCAGCCGAGCACTCAGGCACAGATGGGGGGTCGAGATGATATCGGGAGATTGACTCATCTTGTCGAAGCCATGGACGACAGGGTCCGAGCTATGGACGACAAGGTCCAAACCATATGCGATATGCAAAGACAGCTAGCTCAGTACGTTTATGCCGCGACCGATAGGCATGATGCTGTGTATCGTACATTGCTCGGAGACGACCGGTACAATGCCCTTCCCCAGACTACTTTTCCTGGCCGTATCAACCTACCTCCACGGGACCCGAGAGGTCAAAATGATGAACTTCACTTTGATGAAGAGGAAGAGCATGCCCGCAATGAACGAAACCGCTGAAGATTGGAAGCAACCACGGGATGCATACATAAGGGACGTTGGATTTAAATTTACTCATTCCCGTTGGTTTATTTTAAATATATTTCAGTCTTATGTTGGTTTTGTTTTGAACTCTCTGTTGGATGAAGATGAAGATAAAGGAAGTCATAAATTAAGGGAAGGTTTTGATGATTTCCAAAACATCTTAATCAGCTAAGTATGGAAAGCTTAGTTCCCTTAGAAGGAATTTTGAACAAGTAAAAGAAGACATCAGAAGAGTTCAAAGTTCAAAGCTCAGAAGACTAGTGATCTCATGCTGAAACAGCGAACAGAAGGGTAGGTCATCAGCCGAGTCAAATCAGATTAGTTCAGTATTTGATCAACAGAGTACCTATCAGCAGAGTCGTTTTGATCAGCAGAGTAGAAGAGATCAAGAGATTAGTCCAACGGTAATAAATGCACTTAGTGTAATAAATGCTGGAAGAGAAGGGTAGTAATGGCAAATGATTGAAGATATCCTCGTATCAGCAGAGTGCATTTAATGCAGCATTAAATGTGATGGACAGAAAAGTACTGTACACTGTACGGATTGTTGCAGGGAGCCGTTTCAAAAGAGCTGAAGGATGGATTTGAAGACTTGATTTGCTTCAACGGTCATAAATTCAAATCCGAGTATAAATAGAGCTAAGTTCGAAGAGAGAGACACACAACAACAATCAGAGATTTCGATTTTGAAGCAGAAATTTTCTAAGTCTCAAAAGCTCGAACAGCTCACTCGTCTGGTGGAAGTCATCTGTTGATAGAAACCAAGTTGAAGAAAACAGAAAAACATTATCTGAGTGATTTTGTAATAGCTGAGTGTTGTGCGAAGTGAGAATCCATCTTTGTGAGTGATTCTACTTTAGAGGATAGGTTTTCTTTGTGAATTCCTATTGTGAGCTTATAGCCTTTACATTTGTTGTCTAGGTGTAAGTGGAGAAATATTGTAATCTTTGTGATTATAGTATAACCCAGAATCTAAGTGATCTGGAAGAGTGGACTAAAGGATTTTTATCCATATAACCACTATAAAAATTCTTTGTGTTATCTTGCATTCAAGTTTTCTTGCATATTTAAAGTTTGCATATTTAAACACTTTGAATTAACTAAAAGATTTTAAAAGGAGTTTGTAAAACTAGGGATAAAATCTTTTAAGAACTTAGTCTACTTGTGAAAAACACTTTAAAACAATCCGCTGCAAGTATACTCTTTGAAAAACTGTTTTGCTGTAAAGCAGCTAAGTAACTGAAAGAAGAGTGGTCACTCTGCTGTTCAAGATTTGTTCACGATCAGCATAGTCATCTGTTCTTCATCAGCTTAGTCTGCTGACAGAACACTGAAAAGTTTTTAAGTTCAAAAATTTTCAGAGGTCTATTCCCCCCCCCCCCCCCTCTAGACCTCATCTGACCACTTGGGACCAACAAGTGGTATCAGAGCAGGTGGTTCATTTGAATCAGCTGCCTGATCAACGAGCTTGATCCAAGTGTTTTTCAAAGGTTTTCAAAACTTTTTCAAAAGAGCATCTTTTTGAAAAATCAAAACTTTTTGAAAATGGAATGCATAAACCATGTTCCCCACATTGCTGGTATGTCCTTCGAAGACTGGAAAATCAGGATGGAGATTTTCCTCGCTGCCTACAATGACAACATGTTCACTTGCATTACAAAAGGTCCATTCAAATTCACCAAGACGATAAAGATCAATGAAGTTGATACCGTGGTGGAGAAAGATTTGAACGAAATGACAGCTGAAGAAATCAAGCTGTTCAATCTGGACAAGATTGGAAGATTTATCATGACTAAAGCCCTGGACAATGATCGGTTTGACAAGATCAAACATTGCAAATCTGCAAAAGAGATGTGGGACAAAGTCAGAGATATGAGCGAAGGGAACGACGCCATAAAAGAGCATCAGCTAAGTGTTGCTCTAGAAAAGCTGGATAACTTCAAGATGAAATCCTCTGAAACCATTGATCAGATGGATACAAGGTTTACAAGAATATTAAATGAAGTATTGAAGCTTGGAAAAACCTTCACAGACAAGGAGATAACCATCAGAGTACTGAAGGCCTTACCTCCTAAGTTCAACATGAAGGTGACAGCAATGGAAGAATCAAGGGATCTGGGGAAGATCTCTCTTACAGAGCTGTTTTCTGTACTCAAGGCTTATGAGTATAAACTGCCTAGGATGGGTATTGAAGAAACCTCAACTTCAGGACCCACAGCTGCACTTGTTGCTGCTGAAAACACCAGGAGACCAGCACATAGAAGTCAAGATGTGGACTCATCTGATGAAGCATCATTACTCAACAAGAAGGAGTACACTGCTGGAGATGTAGCACTATTGATGAACAACTTCAAGAAGTTCTATAAGAGAAAGATGAAAAACAAATACAATCATGCTACTTCTACTTCTAAACCTAACTCTTCTTCTCAAGAGAAAGATGATTATAAAGCAAAACTAATGTGTTATAACTGCAGGAAATTGGGACATTTCATCAGAGACTGTCCTTATCCAAAAGCAGAGAAATACACTGAGGAAGAGAAGAGAATCAGAAAGGAAAGAAAGCATCAAAAAGGGAAAGCAATGGTAGCTGAAGCAGAAAAGCTTGCTGCTGTCTACTCATCTGATTCAGATTCAGACACGTCTGATGAAGAATCTTCTGATGAAGAGAAACCTGCTCTCCTCTGCCTGATGGCTAAGGAATCTGATGACTCTGAGGATGAGGTAACTCCTCAAAATAATGAACTATTTGATTCTCTAGAGCAAATGATGTTAAACAATACTACTATTGCTGGAGAATTTGTTAAGCTTAAGGAAGAGATGAGCATGCTAAAAGAGCAAAATAACTCACTGAAACTTAAAGCTGAAAAGCCTAAAGAATCAGTTGAGTATAAACAGCTTGAGCAAGAGCATGAATCTCTGAAAGCTGAATGTGAGGTCTATAAAGGAAAAATCATGGAACTTGAGAAAATTATCGAGTCTCATGATAAGTCAACTGTTGCATCCATGCTTACATCTAGTAAACAGGAGACACCTTTAGAAAAGGATAAATTAGAATTGAATCATACTGAAAAATTCATTTCTGCTGACAATAGTAAGGTCATTCTGTATGTTCAAACTTCTAAACCTACCTCATCTGAGAAAGTGGTAAAGGAGAAGAAATCTCCTAAGGCTAAAAAGAGCAAAGTGTGTAGGAAAACAGACTAGTAAACCCAAACAGAAGAGTCCTAGGAAGTCTTCTGACAAGGTTAAGACTAATCAGACTAGTGAGAAAACTAAGTCGTCTGTTAATGAGCAAGCTGTAAGTAAACCAAAGAAGCATAAGAACAAGAAAAATCAAAATGCTTGGTATAGAAATGAGTCATATTATGTGCAACCTGCTGCATATCATCCTATGTATCATGCACCTCAATTTCCTAGTTACTATGCACCTTATCCTGCTCATCCAATGCATGCATACCCTGCTTATCATGCACCTTACCCTGCTTATGAACACTATTCTTATCATACTGATCATCAACATGACTTATCTGCTAATTATGATGAAAATAAAGCTGTTCATGCTCCTGTCAAAACTCAGAAACCTAAGAAGCCTAAGACTTCAACATCTTGGGTTGTCAAAGGTGGAACTAATCCTTCAGGACCCTCTCAATAAGGGTACCTAAAACAATTTTATTTTTGTTTTGTAGGTTAGGATTAGGAGTAGGAGTAAAGTAGAGAAGATATGGTACTTGGACAGTGGATGTTCAAGACACATGTGTGGAAGCATACATGAGCTGACTGATGCAGTTGCTGTGGATGGTCCAAAGGTTACTTTTGGGGACAGCAAAGAAGGCAAGATTAAAGCTAAAGGAAGGTTAATCAGAGGAAACATAGAGATATCTGACGTCTCATATGTCAAAGGCCTCAAATATAATCTGCTGAGCATAAGTCAATTTTGTGACAAAGGATATTCAGTCATCTTCTCAACAGATAAGTGCTTTGTTGAACATATTGGTACAAAGAAGGTAATTTTATCTGGAAGACGACAAGGGAATGTCTACATAGTCGACTGGGATTCTGCTGACAAGAATTCAAGTGTTTGTTTGGTGGCATCTGCACCAAGTGAAGTCAGTTGGCTGTGGCACAAAAGAATGAATCATTTAAACTTCAAGACCATTAACAGATTAATCAAGAATGATCTGGTAGAAGGGATTCCAAAAACAGTCATGAGCAAAGACAAGCTCTGTGACGCCTGTCAGAAGGGTAAACAAATCAAGTCATCGTTCAAAAGCAAGAAGCACCAATCTTCTGAGAGAATCTTGGAGCTGTTACATATGGACTTATTTGGACCCATTGATCCAGTCAGCAATGGTGGAAAGAAATACTGCCTAGCTGTTGTGGATGATTATTCAAGATATACTTGGGTGATTTTCATGAAGAAGAAAAGTGAAACCAAGGAACATCTTACTAATCTGATGGAACTGATCCAGAATGAGAAGAGTATCAAAATCTTGAAGATCAGATCAGATAGAGGGACAGAGTTTACAAACTTTACTGTTGAAGAGTATTGTAATATCAAAGGAATACATCATGAGTACTCTGCTGCCAGAACCCCTCAACAGAATGGTGTTGCTGAAAGGAGAAACAGAACACTAAAGGAAGCTGTCAGAACCATGATAGCTGAAGCTAAACTGCCTCAAAGATTTTGGGCAGAAGCAACAAATACAGCATGCTTTACCCAGAACAGATGTATGATCAACAAAAATCAGAACAAGACTCCATATGAAGTTTGGAACAACAGGAAACCAAACATTCATTACTTTAAGATTTTTGGTTGTAAATGTTTTGTATTGAATAATGGGAAAAATCACCTTACTGCATTTGCAGAAAAGGCTGATGAAGCTGTTTTTGTAGGATACTCTACTGTTAGTAAAGCCTATAGAGTTTTTAATAAAAGAACATTACTAATAGAAGAATCTATCCATGTAGTATTTGATGAGCCAAGTCAATCTTCTGAAAAGAATCAAAATGTTAACCAAGATCTGTCTGCTGATGTTCAGAAGTTAGATATTGGAAGAAAAGAAGAATATGTTCCCATCATACTACCTAATCTAAATTCAGCTGATAACTCAAGTGCTGTTCAAAATCACAGTGCTGATTGTCTAACAGACGAGTTGCAAACAGCTGACAGACCAGAGACTGTTCAACAGACTGCAAATGTTCAACAGACTACTACTGCAACTCCAACAGTAGTGTTGCAAGATCAAAACAGAGGACAACATTCAGACCTGCAACCTGATCTCAGATGGCTCAGAAATCATCCACCAGAGTTGGTGATTGGTGATCCATTAGATAGAGTGAAAACAAGAAGAGCTGCTGCACAAGATGCTATGTTTGTCACTTTTCTATCTCAAATAGAGCCTAAGCAAATTGAAGAAGCTCTCAATGATTCCTTCTGGATAGAAGCTATGCAAGAAGAGTTGAATCAATTTGAAAGGAATGAAGTCTGGTACTTAGTTCCTAGACCAAGTCATCAAAGAGTAATTGGCACTAAGTGGGTTTTCAGAAATAAGATGAATGAAGATGGTATTGTTACCAGAAACAAAGCAAGACTAGTAGCCAAGGGGTATTGTCAAGAAGAAGGAATTGACTTTGATGAAACTTTTGCACCAGTAGCAAGACTTGAAGCAATCAGACTGTTTCTAGCCTATGCTGCTTACAAGAACTTCACTGTCTATCAGATGGATGTGAAGTCTGCTTTTCTCAATGGAGAACTGCAAGAAGAGGTATATGTTGAACAACCTCCTGGATTTGAAGTCTATCAAGAAGAGGACAAAGTATATCGTCTGAAGAAAGCCCTCTATGGACTGAAACAGGCTCCAAGAGCATGGTATGATACCCTATCTGATTTTCTTTTAATTAAAGGATTTCATAAAGGTAAGGTAGATAAAACCTTGTTCACAATTGAATGGGAGAATCATATATTAATTGTGCAAATATATGTGGACGATATTATTTTTGGTTCAACTAACCAACAGATGTGTGATAAGTTCTCCAAGCTGATGCAGAATAAGTTTGAAATGAGCATGATGGGTGAACTTAATTATTTTCTTTGTTTACAAGTCAAACAGCTGCCTGATGGAATCTTTATAAATCAAGCAAAATACACAAGAGATCTGTTCAAGAAGTTTGGTATGGAAACTAGCTCTACTGCTACTATTCCTATGTCTACAAATCTTCGATTGGATAAAGATGAAGATGGCAAATCAGTGGACATAACCAAATATAGAGGCATTATAGGGTCACTGTTATATCTAACAGCAAGCAGACCTGACATAATGTACTCAGTTGGAGTCTGTGCAAGATTTCAATCAAACCCCAATGAATCTCATCTCTTAGCTGCCAAGAGGATACTGAAATATGTTAAAGGCACTCAAGAATTGGGATTGTGGTATCCTAGAGAATCTGGATTTGAGCTTATTGGTTATTCAGATTCAGACCTTGCTGGCTGCAAGATTGACAGGAAGAGCACAACAGGTGCTTGTCAGTTCTTGGGTAGTCGTCTGATCTCATGGATGAGTAAGAAACAAACTTCAGTTTCTATATCTACTGCTGAAGCTGAATATATAGCTGCTGGAGCTTGCTGTGCACAGATACTTTGGTTGAAGCATCAACTAGAAGACTACAATATCAAAATCAGTGGAATTCCTATCTACTGTGACAATACAAGTGCAATTTCACTTACTCAGAACACTACAAGTCATTCAAGGACTAAACATATAGAGATCAAGCATCATTTCATTAGAGATCATGTGGAAAAAGGCAATGTTATGATAGAGTATGTTCATACTGACAATCAGATTGCTGATATTTTCACTAAACCTTTAAGTGAAGCAAGGTTCTCAACTCTAAGAGCTGAGCTAGGACTACTTAATTTGGATGCATAAGCTGAGGGGGAACTCATCAGAAGACTGAAGTTCAACAGCTTAGTTATCCGTTATTCTATTCAAGGATTAACTTTCAACAGACTAGTTAGCTTATGGATTCTTAAAGACAGGGGGAACGTGTAAGACTAGCGGTACTTCTGTTCTAAAGATGAAATTTGTTAATGTCAGTTAGTGGAAGTTATATTATCTGAAGATCTGTTCTTAATTCTTGAAGACTGAAGGTTGGAGACAGATTGAACAAACAGTTGAAACGGCCCTCCAAGCAGAAGATGAAGTCATGGGAAATATGATGAAAGACTTCACTGCTTCATCAAATTGGATTTTGGGAACTCAAATTCAATTAGGTGATCAAGGAGAAGATTTGCTCAAGGAAGTCAAAACTGTTAAGGCCAATCAACTCAAACAACAAGCTCAAATAACTGCCATGGAAGAGAACATCAAGCTTCTCTGTGATTCACTTCTGATTACTCCAATCTTACCAAACTATCAAATCAACCCTGCTGATGATGACAAAAAGGGGGAAGAGAGGATATTTGGACAGAAAAGAGTTGGAACTTCTCTTGTATTGGAAGCTGAAGATGATGCTGAAGGAACAGAAGTGTTAGAAGAGTCTGCTGATGATGATGATAAGAATGATGCAGCAAATGAAGGCACAAGCAGATCAACAGATGAGAAGATCACAGAAAAAGAAGAAGATGAAGCTGCTGAAGAAACTGAAGCTGAAGCAAAGGCTAAATCTGATAAGGAGATAGCTGCTGCTATGGACTCAGCTGAAGAACAGCTTGATCCTGATACTAAAAAGAAGAAGTTAGAGCTGTTGAAGCAGAAATTGGAAGCTGGAACTTCCAAACCTGCTGAAGAAGATAAAGAAGACAAGCTAGGAGATTAGTCATGTTTATTTACCTATGAATCTCCTTGTAATTTTTCTTTACATTTCATCTGAACAAACTTGTAATATGTAATCAGTTCTATATCTATAAAATTGCAAGTTTTAATCCAACAGACTATTTCTATCTCAGAAATTTTTGAG